>OX388347.1:65529607-66767407 GCA_947579665.1 Sympetrum striolatum
CGATCGAAGAATTTTTAACAACTATTACCTCTGAACAAATATCTGCTTTCGAATGTAAGAATAATTTATCGTTGAATTATTCTACCTTTCTGTAATTCTCTAAGCACTGTATGATTATTCTTCCAAATAAAATTTTCGTAATAATTAGCCTTGCGAGTAGAAGTAATTATTTTTAATAATTAATTCTAATACTACATAATTACTTGTAATACAATAATGTATGAAAATACATTATGTATGTTGTTTGAAAAGGAACTTGATATCGAAAATTCGTCGACCTTTAGGGACATCCGCAAATGTCTCAAAAGGTTCCTTATCGATCTCTGATACTACTGTTTCACCCTCAGACATTTTATGTTCCTCATTTTCCGGATTCTCACACAGTGGTGAGTGTATCTGAATGCTACCGTTACCTGTAGGTAACATTACATACCTGTACCGTTAGAGGGCGCGCGATCTGCTACCTCGAAAGGCGAAAACAGAGGTGTTTTAATTCCCAGTTTACAGCCAATTTTGATTTACTACTCCCTTATATTTTTACACATACCATAAGAAAAAGGTTTGAAAATATGCTTTTAGTTTTTAATTTTTCAAATATGCTCAAAATAAGCGAGTAAATTTGGCTGAAAAAGTAGCTATTTTTAATGAAATCAAACGTCTTTGGAAGGATTTCTATGACTTTAACCTGAAATGGTAAAAACTAAATGCACATCTTCAGTCTTTTTTCTTCCAATTGCTGAAAACTGCAAATCTCTGCAATGAGATTCAATGTCTTAAAAACGGGAAATAAAACAGGCTTGAATCGGCCATTTTGGACAAGCTCTACAGCAGCCTTAAATTGAAGTCTTTTGCAAGATCTTTCAATATCGTAACAGAGGAAATGTTATTTATTTTGATGGAGGTGCACAAAGCAGATTGGCTAAATATTTCCCCCCCTCAACAAGAAGTTTGATTTGCACTCTGAGAGTATACAGTACATCTAATAATACTTACTGCTCACCTTGAGGGAGGTTATGTCCATAGCATGATTATCATCCCACTTTAAGTTGTATTTGTTATGATTATCATCCCATGTGATAGTCACCGCAAAAATAAGCCTCAGGATGATTTCAAAAGTTGTTCTAGTGATCCTTATAGGTTTCAATAGGAGAATTAGGATGAAGATACACATATCCTACAATTAATATTGCTCCAGATGTCTTGGTACTATCATACATACCTTCAATGTTAGTGAGTATTTTTTAAAGTAATTGTGCTTTATTTTTTTCAAGCTCATGAGAGTTGATATCACTAGTTAGCCACATTTCAGAGAGGCAGATTATATCAGCATCAAAGGAATATTCAGCCAAATCTTCCCCTGGTTTGTGCAAAGTCCTCTGACATTCTAATAATATATAGTGATAATGAGTGCCAATATAATATAGTGATAACTAGTGAAAATCAGGGATGGTTCAGTTTTGTTTTGACCAGGGATATCCTATTTCTATAATTGATAAACTTTTAACCCGTAAACTCAGAACATCCGCTATTGACCAAATTTTCTCCCCTGCTAAAGATTCCTTCAATTATAAATGGGTAAAATTAACTTTTATTAATTCTTTATCCCTTCAATTGTCACATATTCTCCCCAAGGAAAAATTCAAGCCTTCCTTCAAAACCCCCCTCAACTTAGGAAAAATTTTCTATAACAGAAAAGATAACCACAACCCCCAAGATAAAGCAGGGATTTACTTTTTGAAATGTGAGGACTGTGATGCTGCTTACATCGGCCAGACCTCCCGCAGTTTTTCCACGAGGACCAAAGAACATTTTAGATGCTTTAGAAATAACTCTTCTGTTTCCCACTTCGCAAAACACCTTTTAGAAAAAGATCACTCCTCAGATTTTGTCCCAGAAATTCTCCATATCGCAGCTAAAGGCCGTCGACTCAATTTCTTAGAACAACTGGAAATACGCAGACATATCTATTCTTCCAAATAATCTTTAGTTAATGAGCACCTTTTCCCTTCTCACTCCCCGCTGATAAACTCTGTCCTTTCGTACAATAACAACGTCCCTTCCTCTTTACTTCCTTAGTCTCCAACTCCCACCACTTCCTTCTTTCCCACCCTCATTCTTCACTTTCTCTACCCCCTTACCCTTAAGCCAGCTAGTATTTAAACTTTCGATTACAGAGTTTCTTCACCAGTAGATGACGATCAATCGTCGAAACCGGTCGTGTTTTTGCTTTTATAAATAAATTTGTGATAAAAGTACAAATATTTCGAAGATTATTTCCAGATATTAGTTCCTTTATACCATGTATTATAATGTTCCTTGCCCAAAATTTACAATCATTAGTTTTAGCCTCCACTGCCTCCATCACTTCACCACCCACTGCAGGGTTATAGGAATATATTTAATTATAAAGCACAGTCATCTCCCAAAATAAAATTTTTCACTGGACAAAAGAAATCAGTGTTTTGACGAGGAAAAACAGGCTACAGAAATAAAAGTAAAGATAATTTACAGTTGGGATCTAAGAATTTTGCTAGAGTATCTTTGAAATAAGAAATGGAGGAAGGCACTCATATAATCATTCCCAATAAAACTTTGAAATAGATCCAGCCACCTATTTTAAATGTTGATAGGGAGAAAATACTCTCCAAGATAAAGAATCAGTTTCTTCTTCTGAGCAAGGCATAAGACTCATCAACAATTTCATATTAAGATATATACTTAAAGTCTCTAATGAAATAGAACTTGATTTGTTCTTGGTGTATACATTACTCATTAACAAATAAAAGTGTGCATTCCTAGATATGTTTTCACTGTGAAATAATGGCTGCAAATTTTCATTTATAATTTTATATTACAAAATTAATTTACAAAGATATGATCATTATCAATAAAACAAGGAAAATAAGTTACAGAAAGTCATAATCATTATTGAGTTATAGAACGTTCATTTTTCTGAGTATACGATACAATATTTTTTTACTCAGAAGAACAAAGTTCATCATTATCCAATCATCAATTAGCTGAGATTTGTTTTTTTTTGTAGATCACATGTTGTATTGTGAATGGTCCTTATTACAATAAGCAAAGGGTTGTTTCTTTATTCACATTCTCTAATTCAGTTGGAGAAAGTATTATTCCATGTCTGTATTTCCCTCAAAATAACTTGAAGCAAAATCATCATTATTTTCACATATGTCCATCGCTATAGCAAGACCAAATGCTGCCCCCCAGGTTGTCAGTGCACTGAAAAGTCAATATCTGAATATAATTAAAGCTATGGTTCATAGGTAATATATAATTATTATATAGTTAATATAATTGTATACATTTGATATAACATTTTGATAGTGTATGGAAGAAATTATTACTCATATATTATGATAATGGTATTTTTTGGCTCATATGGCTGTGGTTTTACACACCCAGAAAAGAATTCTTACATATAGATGAAGCAATTTACTGAAAAATATGAAAATACCATCTTTGCCAACTTTAACCTCTTACTGGTCTTTTTTAAAACATCTTCTAACTTGAACTTAGTTACGTGGATAGATTTAACATTGTAGGTGGTTCCCATAATTGGTACACCCCTATTGAGCTATATGCTTAGAATCTCCAGCATAATATACACTTGCAGCAAAGTTTGGAAAATTTGAAACAGAGCAGCAAATTTCTATATCATTAAAAAAAAATATAAGAGATAATGATCCTGTGCGATACCAATAAATAGTTACTAAATGTAAAAAAATTGAAGATTTAATGATGACACTAATCAATTTTTTATAATATTGAAATGATAATGAAACATCAAATTACATAATCTATTATTAAAGTAATTTTTATATTTAGCTCCTCATTATTTTTTCCAGGTGACATACTTTTACTGAAATAATAGGAAGATACACAGCTTCCTGAGAATTTCAATCCTGAGATAAACACTTACTATTACAAAAAGCAAACAACATGGAAGCTTCTGTATCTGAGATCTATGAGAGGTTCAATTTTCTAGATTTATATGGGGTTTATGACATTAAAATAGAAGAATGTAAATTACTTTGTTTTATTTTTATCATTTTTGTTGAAAAAAATAATGTAAATTTTGGTGAATTCATAATACAATATTAATTATTTAATGATGTTTATCAATAGCATGGAAACTCGTAGCATTTCCTTTTCAAAGTATAAAAACTTACCACAAAAGTTAACATATTTCTGTTAACAGTAGGCTGCTTTGTCATGAACAACTGCTCTGCAGTCATCCTCGTTGCGGCTGTATCAAATTTATATAGGCAATTAAAAACACATAAAATGTAATGCGTTTGAGGTATTTTACATGATTATTATAATATATGCAGTTAAAGTAGAATTATTTTTAAATCTTCATTCTAAATATTTAAGGTGAAAATTATCCTGAAGATACAAAAGGTCCTGCATATTACATATTTTTTGTTGTAAATAATGAGAAACTTAATTTAATGATGTATGGGAGTGAGAATGTTTCAAAAAAAGCTATACAATAAGTGAAAAATAGCGAATTGACTGAGACTCGAACCCAGGTCTCCCACTTTCTGGGCAGGTGTTTTAACCTACTAAAGTACAGAGTGTCCTTACTTCTATAAATGGAAGTTTATATGAGCAAGAGAGTGGTGCTCCGAGTAGTGGCATCAACCTCCACCAGAGGTCCTCACTGAGGCAACCAACCTGCGGGTTATTACATCTTATTATATGAGAAGGATGTGGCTTGGTAGTTTAGTTGATTAGAACACCTACCCATGAAGTGAGAGACTTGGGTTTGAGTCTCTGTCAAGTCACTATTTTTCACTTCTTGTATAACCTTGGGTTGCAACACACACTTTCTTGAGCATAGCTATTCTTCAATTCTATCATCTGTGTTTCAAGAAATGCCTACAATCAAAATATCAACATCTTCAGTCTGAAGGGAGGCTCTTATTTCCAAATCTAAATATAAATGACACACAGTGTACTTTGGTAAATAAGCAATTTTGATGGTAGATCCAACCTTTTATGAGTTTCAGTAAATTACTTCAAGCGGTAAATGAAACTTCATGTTTACTTTAAATACAAGCACAAAAATGTACAAATGATTAAGTAAGGACTAGGATTTTCTGCTTTCTGTTTAGATAGTGGAAGTACTGAACTTAATTCCATTCTTATAAAATTTTTACCTTTAAATTATTTTCGCAAATTACTTATTCTGAATACTTATTAAAAAACCTTCATTACCCATTAATAACTTGTTAAACTTCATTTTAACACAAAGGAATAAGAAACCAAATTTGAGAAAAACTTGCAGGATATTCATGGCACCATAGTATAATGAGAAAATGAAATAACCTTGCACTATCCAAAAGAATTTGACAAATTATGTACTGCACATTTTATGTTAGTGTTGTGTATATTATGTTTACTTCATGGGTTAAACTAAATCCCTTATTACAATTTTCAATGTTTTAGTACTTAACATGGAGAGTAATTATAATTTAATGCAAGTGATTGTAATTTGTTAAGTCTCAATTTTTCATCCATCCAGAGATCAACCAAATAAGTCCATTCAGTGATTAACCATTCCATTTAGTACTAAAGATATTTACCATTTAGGAATAAATTAAATTTATTTATTCTGAAATTGGGTAAACTTGTACAGATATTTACTCAATAATATGAATGTTTATGCCCTAAAATTCAAGATCAAGATAAGAGTAAATATTTATGATAAATATATCACCAATCATTAAAGCTTACCATTACTTTAATAATGATCAAACTCACCAAAAGAGCAATGATTACAATAAAATGTAGATTTCAAAATTTGCTGATGTTATTTTAGGGATTTTGTTCTAATTTTCTTGGAACACTCTGTTTGAGAAATATAAGTGCTTTGAACACTGTACATTGATAATTTCCCTTGGTACAATGCTCCACTTACTATGATTATTAGGCCGCAGTTTTGGAAACCCAGGAGTTCACAATATGGTGTAGGTAGACCCCTAGAGGTTGATCACAATGTTCATTGTGTCTACAATGTGTGTACAAACCAGTGTAACAACCCCCCTTTTTTAATAAAATGCCTTGCTTTAATTCTACAATATTATATCTGTATCTCTGTTAAAATATAATAATGAAAATTAAAGCAAGAGAGATGTAATTACATCAAGGTATCTTAATATTACGTTATGATGGTTATGGCTATATCCTGGCTATGAAATAATCACAGATATTTTCAAAACACAAACCAAGGGACAGATTTACACTCATAAGACTATATAATGCCCAACCTAATTTTCCAAAAAGGGTTATATTTTTTATATATAAGTAGATAATAGGGGAAATTTTTGTGAGTTTTTAGCATAAATGAGCCACATAGACGTTCAAAGATATTATGTATGAGTATGATAGACATGTGTTATGACATTTTTGGTATGAGTTCAGGTAATTTTATTGTAATAAAGGTTTAATAAAGTTTTATTAAGTCATTTTTTTAGGTTTTCCTCATATATTTATAGCTTCAGTTTCTATCATGGAGGATATTTAAAATAGAAGAGGGATTATGTTAATTTTTTATTTCTCAAAGGGATAAGATAAGTGCAATGAAAGTTCTAATTATTTAAAATCAGTTCCGTAATTTTTGACAGGAGAATTCGCTAACATCCTTGTACAATTATCAAAGAAACATTTATATGAATCAAAATTCTCATAGAAGGACCTTAATATTGCTTGAAGTTATGATTTTTCAACTTTATAAATATTTGAAATCATGGAAAACAATTCATAAAGTAGTAAAAATGACTAATATATGAAATACCACCAAACATAATGATTAGCAAGATTTAAAAAATGTTAGTTAGGGTTAGTTGTCAGTATTCTATATTCATAATTTTCACTCATCATGCAAGTAGTACTTGACCTGGTGTTCTAGAACATGTTTTCCATACAATACATAAATTTATCAAGATCAATATGGATGGAAAGCTAAAAATGTATCAAATTACCGAAATGAGGATAGCCACTAAGGTGTTTTAAATGTAAAAAATAAAGGCTGTTTATGATATAATTTCTGATTGCGGGAAAAAACTAAATGAGCCATATTCTTAGTATAATTTATAATAAAATGGTACCTTTTATGTTAATATTAAAGATATTACTCAACCCCACTCATTAATCATTACAATAAAATATTTACATATAGCCATTGAGGGTTTCAAATTCATGATGATTCCATTTAATTTCACATATACTTCATGATATACTAATGAAGTCATCACCTCACATAAGTTATCAATGATCTAGTATAAATTTCTCCTAAAGTATATCAATAGCAGAATTAAATCACCTTTTTTGCATTTTGCAAACACAAATCAATTTCGAAGCAAGAAGCTGTTTATACTCTTAATAAGGTAATGGGATAAATCTATGAATAAATAAGAATGAAGGAAATATTCCTCCATAAAAGTTGAAATTAAAGGTATACTCACTCACGCGGAATTCCAATGGTATGGCCTCCATGTCCATGGCGACCTACCAACATATTGTAAACTGAAAATTAACAAGGTATAATTTCAAAGACAGAATAGAAGAGGCCCAATAGCAAAAGCACTCTTACCACTGATAATTACTTGTTCTAACTTTGGGCCTCCATCACTTATTGCCATTTAATGAGAAAATTCAAAATTAATTTTCACAGAAATGGCTGAATTTTGAATAATTACTGCATACTGGATTTCAAATTTGAGAAAGACCAGTAATGCTTTGTAACTGCACATGCTAATTTGTAATTCTAAAATTCTGGAGAGTAATATAATATAAAATGAGTTATCTTCAGTCAATTTTGCAGTAAATTTTGCCTGTTTTAATGAGTGTTACATGCTGCATGAGAAAATTAAACTGTGTTATTAAGACGATCATTATGGATATTTAAAGTTCTATTTTCTTTTGATGCAATATTCACTAAGAGTATAAAAGTTAAGAAAGACTTCAATGTTACTGAGATGAGTTTATATGAAATTATCTAAATTACATTATTTTGGTTTTAAACTTCATAAAAACAACTAATATTATATTTTGCAATGAAATTCAATAGAAACAATTATTTTACAGCATCAGATAGTAGCAATTATACCAAACTTAAATAATATGATTTTTTAATTTGTTTATTTTATTTCATTTATTGACATTCTTAAATAAAAATATTTACAATAATTATCTTTGAGTGAGTTTTTGTGTAAGTTTTATTGTTCATTTGTTTTACAAAATGAGTTAGAGGGGATTTATTTACAGGGGAATATTTAAACATTAGAAAAATCAGCCACCCTAACAAAAAGTTCTCAGATATGTATACTCTGTGTGTGTCTTCTAGAAGGATCTTAAGTTTTGAAGCCATGCTGCAACATATGAGCTGTGAGACTTTCCAACCACTGGTTCTGTAAGTAATCAATATAGAAACTCTAAATCACCAAGTGCCTAATCAAACAGTTTCCTATGACCACTTATAGGTAAGAGCTTAAAAATTATAGAATAGCTTTTGGCCAACTTAAAGGAAAATAAAAGAACTGTAGAAATAAATTACATAACAAGAAAAGATGTGAAGAATATTATATTCAAGAAAAATCTTGGTTGCATGGGTTTAGTCTTGATATAGCATATTTTATCCTCTAATTCTTCTTTGAATGCTTCATAACAAGATAAGCATATCAAGAAGCAACCAAAATCAATACATTTAGGGGAAGAGAATTTCTTTAAAACTCAGACATATTCTATTTTCAGCAATGTAAGGTTAACCATATAAATACAGTTCATTGATCTTTGAATTATGAAACGTAGTAAATGAAAATTAGAGTTGCATGCTAGAATATGCATTTACACATTAATTTTGACCCTACTCAAACTTTGTTAATACGTCAAGTATAATAATATGTAACAAAACAGTAAGCAGATTATAACAATTGAAAGGGTCATCAGAATTTGAAGGTAATTATATCATAGATACATTATACCATGCATTATATTGTGTAGTTAATTTCATAACTGGAAGATTAACAAGTAAAGTAGGAACATAATCAAAACAACTTAGAAATACTAGAGTGATATGATGAATAATAAATAGAATAGTCTTCTTTCAAGATCATCCTGTGAGTAGAAATCATTTTAACTGTAGTTACCTATATATAGAATATATTTATGTGAAATTGATTTGCATTATTTAAATCTTTGACTTTACTTCTTTATAAATTCTCTTAATGAATACAATACTATCTGTCACAATTATAGTCCCTGGAACAATTTAAAATAAGCAAATAATAATATTATTCATATAAAATTCAAACAATTTAAAAAATATTAATGATATTTTAGGTACTGTATTTTCTGTTAACAAACATTTTACTGAAAGATTAATGTAGAATTCATGAAGTATGACATTTAATACAACAACAATGATATAGAAAGAGGTTGAAGGCAATAATATCCTGTGGATCATTACATGATCATATATTGAAGGAAAGGGTACAAAGTTTTGTATAAAGTTGGGAGTGCTCCTTTAGTTGCATATCCAGAGTACTAATTAAGCATTCCAGGGTAACTATTTCTTAGAAAAACAACTGCCAATTTCCACTGAGGGGATGATGAAGCTTTTCAACTTTTGTGGGATTGGCTGAAAGAGGTCTTATGGAATGCTGTCTTCCTAGTCTGCATGTATGGCTTAAGGGTTTCCTTTGTTTAACCATAAGTTACTGGATGAAAACATATTTAAAGCAAAAAATGAAGACAGAACTTTTTATATAAGAATATCAAAATCAATACTAACATGATTAAAAACTAAGAAAAGTCTTTTAATTTTTACCTGAGGAATTTATACTTAATTAGCATGATCATCTACTTCCTGAAATTTATATGTAGCAAGTTCAGACTTAAGAGAATGGGTTCAAAAGATGAATTTAGTAAAATCCTACTGTTGTATTGTATTGATATGTTGTTATACAACTTGATTGATAAATAAATCTATCAATAATGAGTAAGTTATGTATTTGGATTTTAACAGTTTTCTTAAAATTCATGAACACTGTAAGCAATAATTTAAAATATATTTTTGAATTGAAAGGTTAACAAGTAATTAAATAAGTTCACAAGAATGAGTAATGTAAGTTTAAATGAAATTTAAGAAAGAACTTTCCATACATGATGAAACCAATAACTAATTTTCATCTGAGGCATTCTAGTACACACTGAATTACTGACCAAAGCTTAAGGTCATTGATTTACATATATATTAAAGTATAGTAAGTGAACTATGAGCAGTGTCAGTCATCTGGTAAAGCATGAAGTTTTAAATCCATATTTTTATTATTTAGTTTCATAATAACTTTTATTTTAGAGCATGCATCACCTACTTAGGGAAATCAATTAAATGAATAAAGGGAATTATTCTAATGAGTATGGTATTAATTCCATTTATATATCTTTGTGTCAAGGGAATAAGCATGGAAAAAGCCGTAATTTCCAATAACAGAAACTCTTTTTGATGGAGCTTCAACAAATGCTATCAATATTCACTCATTACGTCAATCAATTATCAGAAAAAATACTTTTTGTTAGAAAAATAATAATTCCGTATAACATATTAGGCAGTATCTTTTAGAGTCCCAAATAATCAGTGGTAAAAGTGCTCAACTGAGAAAACAGGCCATTGGCACCACTACTCCTAAACTTGTCTCAGAATGCAACAACTTCAGAGAATAACATAAAAAAAGGTATTTTGGTATGATCGCTAAACTGAACTAATAAGCAAGGAAGGGCAAAGAAATAAAATGTAATATTTTACTTTTAAAAGAGGAAAGTAATTCCAAACTATAATAGATTCATTTTGATTTATTGAATAATAAACAAAAACAACACCTTACATAAAAAAATTAAAAATTAAGCCTCTTCTCCAGCATGCACTGTCAGAGATATTTTAATTTACACAACAATATCAGTTACACATACTTTTTTGTCTACTCTTCTTCTGGAAACTGGTTTTGATGTACTATGATAAATTATCTAATTTTTGCTGGAAACTTCCAAAATCATTCCATACATAACTAATTTAACCATGAATCATAGGTTATGCTTACATTCCACACAGTTTTAGACAGCGTGTGACACAAAAGAATTTAGGCTATAGAATACTGTTACCTATGAAATAGTCTTCTGGAGATTATAAAGACATTTTTCCATTTAAAGTTTAGTACATTACACCTGATGTGAACTTACTAATAAAAAAGAAATATGCTACTTTATTTTTTCCATAAAAACAGAAGACCAAAATTATTCAGTGACTCATTACCAGTCTGGCAAAAATTGGAAGTGTATTTTAAATATGCTTTAGACACTAGGAATTTTAATGTAATGCACAAAAGAAAATGGACTAACTCAGAGATGAGGAGCCAAGAAAACAGATTTGAAACTGCAGGCCACTTTTGCAGTGCATGTTGTCTGCATTGAAATAGTTAAAAATTTAAATTTTTACTCAGAAAACTAATTCATTTTCTGACCAAACTGCACATGAACAATTTATATTCAGTTGAAATCATAAGCAACATTAGAAAACAAAATATATAAATACAGATATTTATTTCAGGAACTGACTAATGGGTCACATATTTCTCTCTTCCTGTCTATATTAATCTGATAACCTGTTGTACTCACATAATTCGCATATGTTATTCTGGAAATTGCATATTAAAAAATAACTTTCTATAGGTTTAATCCAGATTTATTTAATTGAAAATTTGTATACATGGGCAACTTAGTGGGATTTCTAATGACTTGACACCTCTGTTTCACCACCACTGTTTTGCATTCAAGAATTTAGGAATTAATATGTCACATAGTAACTGAGTATTTAGATTAACTTATATGGTTTATATATGATTCTATATATATGATCTAGAAGAAAATCAAATAATGACCATTACTTTGGTATTTATTTAAAAACAAGAGGGTCTTTCCTAGGGTTGAGTTTGAATGAGTTGGGGAGTTAGGTAGTTCTCAGTCTGCCAAAAGAGGATTGGAATACCCCATGAACTATTCAACGAGAAAATGATAATGCGTGATACACCTGACAAAGTAGAGGTGGAATGTAGTCCTAGACATGATGGATTATTGAGTGTGCATGGTCATTTCATATAAGATCTTAATTTTACATTTAAATTTGTCCTATAGCAAAGAGAAATCCTTCTAGCATACTTTCATAAATTTTACATTGTTCATTCAGAATTGGCCACCTTAAATGTTCATGGTGCAAAAAAGAAAAATAGCTCCTACACGATTGAAATAGATGTAGATGATTTGAATTTTCAGGAAGTTAGGAAAATATTACAAGTTCAGTTTCCTGGCCCTCATATAGTAACTGCATCTATGAAAATTTATACTAGTATTTCATTTGTTTTTGAAACAATAGACTACCTTAAAACTATTTCAAATTTTCTCAAGCATGCAAAAAATATTGAAAATTTGTAGGTTACGATGCAAGAAATGCTCATCCCAGTTGATCAATTGAAATTTCAGGGTCCCTGCAGATAGCCACGGATATTTCGGTCAAGAAAAAAATCATCCACAATGGAACTACATTCTTTCAAAATAAAGCATAGAATAAGACTGTATGGAATTGAAGATGGAAAGAAGATGATTGATAATGGTTGCCCATGTGAAAAGGATTACAGATATATCGAACATTTCAGTAGAAAAAAATCTTGCCCTTTCTTCTGGTGATCAGAGAAGGTAACAAAATTGAAATAAGTAGAACTGTATTGTCCAAAATGATGTTTTCACTAATGGGAAGATTTTGGAGAAAATACAGCAATACAAATACATTAAAAATAAGGAAAACATGGGGCAGATAATATACTCAAATAAGATAATTTAAAGGTTAATGGAGATATACTATTAGTCACATTAATGATTCCTCAAAGTTTATGAAAACATATACACTGAGCTAGAATCACAAACATTCCAACAAGAAATTCAAGTCTCCCATTATCATATGCATATCTAGGAATTAATTTATCTAAAAAAAGTAATGGATTTTTTTATTTAATCATTAGTTTTACTCTGTAAATGAATTCCATCTGTCCAATTGATTTTATGTTATTTATTTTCTGTTTTACTTCTTTTATATCCTAATATGTACTCCTTTCATTAATGTTGACATATTCTATATACTTTTTATGATCTTTAAATGAAATAAAATAATAGAAATATATATAATTATGCTTATTTTCTAGGGCTCTATGGTCATATGAGAGCTTAAATCATATAATTAAATTGATTTCATGGATAGATAATGACAAACTATTACTCTTAAGTTTTAAAAATATAATAAAACAGTTACATGATTTTTTAAGAATTTACTGACTAGCACAGCTGTGGAAATCAAAAAGCATAGATACACGGATTTTACAAGTGAGCTAAAAAACTAAGTACATTCCTGTTGTTAACTATTAATATTGTGTTTAACCAATGCCATTAAAAATCAGTGCATAAGTGAGGTCATAGCCTAATTCCAATTTAAAAACAAAACTCATTACTTGATTACTTCATATTTTAATAAATTAATTGCTACACTTCATTGTCAACGACTTGCAATCAGATTCAAGTTATACAAATTTATTCAGAAATCCTTATATCATGCTCAAACGTCTTTTTAAAAACTGTTAAATTCCATGCCAGAATCATTGTAAAATTGGCATCATATTTCCTAGTGAATTCTTCTTACTCTAACAATACAACTTAGCTTTCTTTAAGTCATTAATGATTTTCTACTTCGAAAAATGATAAAATAATGCAGCTTAAGTTTTTTAAGTGAAATAAAAAGTCGTGTTAGGCTCATATGAGTCTACAATTTTTAAATTTCACTTTGATGAGAAGCTTTGCAGAGTTAAAGTTTTTAATTTGTAAATTTCATCAATTAAATGGTGTTTAATATGAAGGAACTAAATGAAGGCTACAATGAAATGTAATAATTTTTAGTTAAACATAATGCCAAAAGGTTTTTTGTAATATTTGATATTAAATAAACATAAAGGGGTAGTAAAAATAAACAAAAAAACCCCTTAAACAGTTTACTGACTCATTAGAATATCTGCTCAATTTTGATTTTATTCACTCTATACTTTTATTACAAGGGGTGCTTTCTTATTTTGACCAAGTGCTACTTTCAGGATGGGATAACCTACCTCAGTGCTTCCCAACCTTGTCATGGCACTATGTTGTACAGTGTAGGAGTTCTTGGTCTGCTGCATTACATCAGAGGGCAAAATATATTTTGAATTTTGCATTATACATGCACTCTTTTATTTTAAATAATTTTAATTTTAATTTTTTTAGAGCTAGCAATTAAGTAAGAGAATATCTAGTCCCATTATTGTTGTTTTCTTCATCTCTAGCTTTAAAAGAAAATGAAACAAACAAACATTCAGTAAATAGCACCACAACGTTTGAGTTGATACATAAGTGTGCTGTGGAGTCCAAAAGTAGAAGGATTGACTAACCTAACACTGTCCTTCATTAATCACAAGGTCTTGGCAAAAGGATCTTCACCAAAAATTATGTTTAGGAAGAGTTGTAATATTCTTTAACTCGCATATATATGTATGAGTAAATGGCATATTAGCTTCCACCAACATTAAAACAGACCCGGAGAGGATAATCAGCATTAATTAAAATTTCTGCAAGTGTTCAAAGAGTATATAATGATATGGTAAAACTTTGCTGAATGCAAGATGTTCTGTTTCATTTCAGTGAAATAAACACATTTAATTGCCTTAAACCTACCATGGTTTGGAATTCAATCATGAATACTTTCACAAGGATGATACTCAACAGGAAAACTGCGGGAGATCATTCGCTACACATAACTGATAAGTACGCTCAAATGTAGGAGAGTTGCTGAAACTTCATTTTCCAGTGTCTTTCTGTCTATTTTCTGTCTATTTCGATTGAAAACTTAATGCAACTAATGATAATTTTACCTGATTAAATAATTAATGACCTGCCTAATTAATACCTAATATATTAATTTATATAAAAATAGTTTTTACCTTATGTCTACTTTGAACATGTCTAAAATTTCCTCAACTGCATTTAGCAGGCTATAAGTTCAATTTAATTTGGACACAAACAACCTTATTTGGATTTTAGTACAGAAGAATTCCTAAAAAAAGTGATATAAATATTACATCTGAAAATATTTTGGCTTATTTTTCTTTTTACAAGCACATGGACCAGATACTGGGCTCTATGCTGTAACAGCATATCTTTTCTGTCAAACCTTTCTTCAAGAATTCTAAAACTATACCAAATAAAGTGTCCCTTCTAGAATCACAACTGGTACATAATATTCTCCATTATCTTATAATGAGATAGGAAAAACTTGTTGTGGCAGCATTTTCTTGACCGAAACATCCGCGGATGAAATACTCCTACGTAGGTTCGCTTGTGGACGAATCGTCCGCAGCTGAAATGTCCGCGCATTGTTGGGTATTACCTGTAATTCAAACGTAAGAGCTAAAAGTTTAGTCCTTGAATAATTTAAATTAAATGGGCGCTATTGACTAGGAATGCAGCATTATGAAAAGGAAATCAGCATTTCAGTAATTTGACTTGTTTATTCTTGGATGGAAGCAAATGGGTAAATCCATTTGGTCTTACTCTTTCGATCCGAATTCTTTTGATGCCTCAAGAAAGCTTTTCTGCCAATGTATGAGCCAATCGCTGCCAACACAAGGAACGATATTCCGACCAGGACACCGACCAGGATAGCTCTCATCCGCCTATATGGAGGAACGTGCAGAACAAAGCGGGAACTGGCCGAGAGGGCATCTCCTGGTCCTATGGCAACAACCTGGAAATGGTATGTCTGGTCCTCTTCTAAGCCTTGTACTTCAGGCAGGCCACATAGAAGAAATGAGAATGTTCACAGTGACAAAGCATTTATTTTCAGTGAGTAGAAAGTTGTTTAAAGGAATAAAGGTAGAGAAATGTTCAAGGTGGAATTTTGCTTGCAAAGCTGAGGTTACTGGACAGATGTGTCTTGGAAAGGAATGGAGTATGTACATTTCGCATTATCATCAGAAAATGGTAATACCGTATTTTAGAAAGAGTGTGAAGGTGTACAAAAGTGAATAATTCAAAAGCATAAACATTTGAATAAAAAATGGCTAACTCTTTTGAATACTTAAATGAGTTTCGAACGGAAGGAAAGTTTTCTATTTCTAATATTTTAAGTTTTGAATATAAGTATAATTATCACAGATTACCATCATCCATCCTTCAAGATAACTCTCCTGTAAATTAAGATAGTAATTAAGTTGGGTTTTCCTCATTATACAATATTATATACTTCAGCTGCTTAATTCTTTCATAATTAGTTAACCGAAGCAATAGCTGCTGCCAGCATGTGAAAAATGCATTGTTCTTTTCACATGCGACACAATATTCATTATTTGTTAGAAAGGAAGAATCTCTTTTATGAGGACTGCATCCTTCATTAGATCACAAGGAGCATCATAGGTCAAAGTTTGGAATATTAATTACAATCTTCCTTATGCAGTTACGTCATTTTTGTGTTATTATTTATGGAGGTATTTAAAAGATAAACCATTGTTTCATGGAGCTTTGATTAACAGAACATCCTTCATGCTCAGGATAATCCATTAGACAAACAAATTTTAATTTTAACTTATATGAAATTCAAATTCTAAAACTTACCCAAATACGAAGTATCTGGGGTCTCTATTTTTCCGATGACATGTTCCTGTGAACCTTGAGCCCATCGTAGAGTATAAATAAGCTGTGCAGGTGTTTCTTGTACATCAATTGTGTTTGGTGCAGGTGGTTCCCAAGAAACTAAGTAGCCATCATTGGCAACAATCACAGACACGTTTCTTGGCGGGCCCATTACTTCTGAGAAACCTACCAAGAATAAATAAGGATTATTGGTGCAATTTTTTGGTCTTCATTGATTACACAGGCCAAAAAGGTTTGGGTAGCGTCAATATAGTTAAGTTTAGGTTGGCAACACTCTAAATGAATATCTAAACAGTTTATCAATTAATTAATTCACTATATTTACATTGAATTTGTACAACAATAATTTTTAAAGATTATCAGTATTGTGTTATGTACTTAAATAGTGACGGATAATATCCATAATAGGTAAAATGATCAAATCTAAATTGCATCTAATCCATATCAGATGCTTAATCAAAAATTTATGTCAAAGGAGTCCATTGCTGTGGAATATCTCTAACAGACAAAACCATGGAGAAATATGAAGCACATATTTCTGAAAGAGTAAACTTATTCTTTTCTTCAATTACAAGTACAAAAGAGAAAACCCTTTTGGACTTGGTTTTATGAGTAATCTGTCATTCTGAAGCTTTGGAATGTATTCTTCTGTTAAAGTTTTGTATGAGCAATATGTATGCGCAAATTTATTGATGAAACCTATGTTCCTAAATATTGATGTAGCCTAAAATAAATTAATCCGTTTAGGTTGACAAAGGATTTGCAGATAATAGGACAATGAATTGAGTAATTTTATTAAAGTTGAATCAAAGAAATATTCACTATCCTTTCTTTAAGTTTTTTGAGTAATGAATTAATATATAAAAACTAGGAGATGTTTGTGATATTCTTAACAAGTGGTGATGGCAGAAGTTAAAAATTACTTCATTTACTAACAGAAATTTAATGTAGCACAATTTAGTAAGATGGGTTTTATATTTAGTGAATGATATATTCTTAATAAACTACAGTTTATTTCTGATTAATGAGAAATGGAAAAAATTTTATTTGTGAGAGATCATATTCTCCTCAATTTTATTTCTGTTACCTTTATCGTTGATTCATCATCATAAGTTAAAGCTATGCCAGCACATATTTAATTGCAATAGTATTAAATTTGTTACATTTTTCTTAGCCTGAAAGGGTTTCAAAACTTTTATAAAATTTTGTTTCATGATAAATACTGTAAAATTTCAAATTAATACCTAAATATGACAAAACTGCAAATTATTCACATTTTTTTATAAATTAAATCTATTTATATGAGATTTTCATGGGTATATGGGTATATTTAATAAAATCATAAATTAATTACTAACCATTTTATCTCACCAAATCAATCATATATATCAACAGTTTAGTAATTCTTCGTAGATTGAGATAAATTTACTTACCAAAAGGACCAGAAAGATCATTGGGTATTCTTTTTGCAGCACTTGTTGAAGTAGGAGATACCCCTGGTGGAAAAATTGCAAATCCGTTTCAAGACGTTGTTCTTGCAAGTGAGCTTTTGTTTTAGAGGAACTTCTCTCCTCAGTAAATTAATTAATGTTTTATTTAAAAGCAAGACATTACATTTGGTTATTTATTTAATGAATTGTTCTGCATTTAATGAAATCCTCAATAGGAAGGAATGTATCATATTCATAATATTGTGGAAGTTTTAATGCTCGTTTATTATGATCACTATTGAACCTATTTTATTCTTCAAATCTGTGTATATGTACTGTTATTTTTAGCAAAAGAATCACAAGAATAAGAATAAATATTTTTCCTAGGATTAGTATTCTAAGACTAAGAATGCAGATGGCACTCTCTCTGGATAACTACCTTTTGTCCGTACCCTAATGGCTTTACTGAACATTCCATCTCCATGAACATCTTGGCTTAAAACCATCATTTCATATGTTGTACCTGGATTCAGGTTTGGTACTACTGTTTCTCGTGCATTCATTGACAGTATCTTCAATGTTTTCCACTCTGATGAGTCTTCTCTCCGATACCTATCCAATGGAATAAAAAAATTTTAATTCCATATCAGTGTCTATTATTGTACATATAAGGAAGCTCCCACAAATACCTATAAATCACAATGAAATATGAAAAAGATAAAGACAAATGAGAATAAAAGATGGAGCTATAGATGTTAATGATAAACTAACTTGAGTGATTCCGAGAAAAACATTGCTCACAAGGGGAACACCAGGTTTCACGGGAATTTTAGAAAATCATCAAAATTAGAATGCAGCAGGTTTGTCAATCAATTATAACACTTTCATAAGTAAGCATGTTATAACCTTTCATCAGGAAATAAGGCTATATGCCATGATTTTAAATTAGTCACTCACCAAACACTGTACTCCTGCTTTGGCTTTCTGTACCCTGGCACCCATCTAAGGGATATTGTGGTCAGGGTACTGTTTGCAGTCAAGTTGTACGGAGCTCGAGGAGCCACATTCTCTATCATCAGTTCTGCTTCCGCTGTTATGGTGGAAGCCTCGTTGGTAGCAACGCATTGATAAAACCCTCGATCTTCTTTTTGAAGACTAACAATGGTCAAATTTCCTCCGGAAATGGATGATCTTGCATGAGGGATAGGAGCACCATCTTTCTGGCAATTAACATGAAACAGCAAATATGTCACAGTTTTAAATGCTCCTAAAGCCATAGATGCAGACAGCCACAGGGAAATTCCACCAGCATCCAATTCCAGGAAACCAGAAAGGGGTTTAAATTTCCGTTTCTTAGCTGGTTTCCTTGAATTAGCTGGTAGACTTTCCACATGAATACCTGCATATGCAGCTTTTGTAACATTGAAACTTAACTATTTAACACAGCCATGTTCATTTTGTATACAACAAAAACCTCATTAAAAAACCATTAATATGAAATCATACTGATGTATTTGTAAAGTAATTAATTAAATAGGGGAGACGGAGGTAAAGTGGTCCCCTTAAGAGTTTGCTGGCTATATCTTCTGCTAGGAATAATCTTCCGATCTTACATTTGTTAGTGTAAAGGCTACACCTTAATGTATCAATTCCAAAATTCTGTAAATTTTGCAAATAAAATTTCACTCGTTGTCATAAAAGTTTCGTAAGTTTGCAAAACGTCAACTTTACCCCAGTGCACTTGGTCCCCTAATATAATAATTTTAAATTTCCCCTTAATATTTTTTCCTTGTCAGTATATCTTCATCTAATAAATAAATTGTGTTTTAATAGTTTATTATTGTTTAAAAGTTTAATTAATTAAACTTTCCAGGGAAATAAATCTTTTTAATACAAAACTTGTACAAGCCCATAAATAAAAGTTCACAGGTTAACAGGTTTGGGCATGAAACTATGCCATCATCAGGGTTCTGGTACTGTACTTTTACTGGTAGATTAGTACAAGTTTTGTATTAAAAAGTTATAATCAACATGAAGTTCCACCAGATCTTCTTGGACAATATTAATTTTTTCTCCAGGAAATATGCTACGCTTTATCAGCTAAAATTACTTGAAAATGTCTCTCAAAAATCAACTCAACCCTAGGTTATCTCTTAGAGCATTGATGGCAGTAAAAGTTAATTTTATTATTATTCCAATATAATTATACTAACTCTGGTCCAAGTAATAGTAGGCTTTCCACTTGGTGGAGGTTGTACTCCCAGTTCACCATCTGCTGTTATTGCTGACTCATCAACATCGTGGCGAGCGTCACATGGCATGATTAATGTTTCGCCAGCTTTCCTTACATACAGATTATTGGGTTTGATAGTGAAAATCGGGGGCCTGGTGATGAGCACTCGCATAGGAAGAGATGGTCCATCGGTTCCAAGGTCGTTGTACGGAATGCATGTGTACATCCCACCATGTGAACTGTCAACCTGCTCAAAGAAAATAACTGACAATGAAAAACAGATTCTGAGAGAAAGGAAAGATAGATTTAATGTGTGTAAATAAAGTCATGAGAACGATTTTCACATTTTCCATTCAATTATGATCACAATTCTCCTTCAAAGTAATTGCCTTTGGAAGCTATACAGCGATAGTTCCACTGTTTATAGCAGGGCGTAGTTAGTATAGTACTGCGTAGTTAAGAGCCTTTTTCCGTACAAGTGGGCGGAGCATCGACAACCTACCCCACCATCGAATACATCCACCTTTGGTACCCCTTCCCCCATTTTCTAGCAGTGAGTCTCTTCTATGCATAACAGTGTTGACGAATTCTCTCATTTTGCGAATTCCTTAGGCGCATGCATGGCACATTTTGAAGAAAAAAAGGTAAAGATAAGCAAAAGCTGGAAACCTCGAGGAAGTAAAGGTCATACCGTGGAGTTCACGGGGTAAGGAGTTCGCGTGAGTGGGGGTATACCCCTCCGAGGAGGTGATGCGCGAAAATTTCTGCGCAGGCTCTCAACTATGCGGTACTATAATAGAACTAGGATAATGAAATTACCTACAGCTGGACGGTTATTTCAGTTTAAATTTCATCTACTGTCTTCAATCTTGGGAAGAGAAAAATATCACGAATAATGGCACATTTAAAAAAATGAGGTTAACTTTCAATACGCTCCAAAAGGTCAAGACACGTGTCTGCCTTGATAATTTAATTCCTGTGATACTTTTTCCAGGATAATTTTTGTGTGGATTTCACTCATTCACAATTCCTTTTTCAGAACCTCGTGAATGATGATGTGAGTTAAATCTAACTGTTATCTGATCATTCTGTCAAGCGACAATCATAATGCACTAGATCTGACAACACTTTCATTAGTTCTTGCAGTCCTAGGCCTTCCGTCGCAAGGTTCATCTTCGATTGCTTCTCTTCCTTCAGAAAAAACTTCTGAAAACCTGGTCCCTTGCCAAAAGATAGAGAAGCTTTGCAAAAGTCTCTGTCCCACAGTGTGTCCCACTGTCCCAAGTCTGAAGGAAAACTTTATAGCACGACGTTACTCAAAATTGATCTCACTAATTTTCATAACAAAATAGATCAACTTAGTTTACTAACAAAATTCCTACGGCTAACGATATTGCTTTACGGAGTTCATACCTATACGAAAATGGGGTATAATGGAATTATTAGGGTGTTCAAATGAAAAGGTACGAAATGACATTGTGGGTGTAATTGAAGTCTTAATCCAAATTAAACACTAGAGGCCTGAGCACAACTATCCCACTGTTTCACTAGCCGAAGGATTCCCTGTTCCCAAGATTTCTGAGGCTGTGATAAGAGCAACTCCAAAAGTGATTGATTTTGTGTTCCGACCAATTCCGTACAAGGATTCACTGTTGCCAAAATAAGAGCCAGTCCTTCGCAGTATCCTTTCGTTCGTCATCCGAGACCCTTTGGAATGTTTTTTTTAAGCGGACCATACAGATGGAAGTTGCAGGGTGACATTTCTGGGCTGTAGGTTAAGCTGTTCCTTCTTGAACTCGGCCTATACTTTGTATGACCCTGGAGCCGTGTGGACATGGTGGAGCAGTGGAATAGTCGGACACACTGTCTCCCCCGTATACGACCATCATCCGACAATTAATATCAGCCGGTTTAACACCTTCCACAGTCAGAAATCTGATTGATCGTCGAATTTTGCAGTGTGAACGCGTTGATGTCCTTATACTCAATGCCGCATCGATTGGAACGGAACACACAATCTATCAGTACAAGACTTGCTCTTGTCTCAGCCGCAGGAATTCTGGGAACAGGGAATCTTTCGGCTCGTGAAACAGTGAGATGGTTGTGCTCAGGCCTCTGGCGTTTAATTTGGATTAAGACTTCAATTATACCCTCAGTGTCATTTCGTACCTTTTCATTTGAGCAGCCAAACATTTTTTAAATGCCAGTCAGTCACTCATTGTCTTTGATTCCGATGGCAACGCCTGCGATGTTCTTCAGGGGTATCCTTTCAAGCTTACCTTATTAAAATAGAGAGATCCGTTTTGCATAAGAAAGACTCCTTGCACGTTGTAAGGATCAAAGAGAAAACCATCCTTTTCCCATCTGAGATAGGTCAGGGGAGGATTTGCTCGAAAGTGGCAATCCAAAAGACCTGGTCGTCCATGAGGAAGATGTTGTTCCGTAGGAGAATATATCACCTTGGCCCTGTCTGAAAGTAAAGATGAATACAAAAATGCTGGATGGTAATGTCGTGGATAATAATAATAACACAGCCTGAATATATCCTAGAATTTCCCTGACAGTATTTGAATCTTGTTCGTGTAAAGGTATACATTGAAAGATTAAATTGATAGGAGTTAACATGAAAATTAAAAAAGGGACCGAAATGTTCTTTCCATTTCTATCGAGTGGGGGGAAAAGTTTACCTATTTCCTTTATTAGTTACTTACCTATTTAAAATGTATTTACCAATTTGCTCTTTCATAATATAATCAATTATAATAGGCAATAAATTGACAGAATGGATATATGCATCAGAATGTATTTTACATGGATACTTTACGGCTAATTTTCTGAAAAAGAACATTCTATTAGTCCTCTGGTAAGAAATAATGGCGACCTCAACCAATCCTACATAGACTCAGGAGTATATTTTAAACCCACAATGTAGTTTTCTTCAGTTCACTTTTTTCAGGCAATCTGTTTCTTTAAAGTTTATACGACGAATGGTTTTATGTAAGAAGAGACCTAAATGTCTCAATCTTGTCCTAATAAAATACGTTTATTATTATTATTATCTTTCCAAATCTCGAGAGAGTTTCTTCCCGAGAAATTGTGGTCAGACGTTCAACAGCCGTCAGTGATTATTGATCTCAATGAAGCTAAACTTAAAAGCCATGGTATAACTTACATTCCACATTCAAATGCGCTCCGGCGGACTGTTTCTCTCCCATCTCGTTGGTCACTTCACACATATAATATCCTGGGTCGGCCATGTCCGTAGGAGATATAGTCAGTGACCCATCGGAGAGTACCCTTGAGCGAGCAGATAACAATGGCAGTTCGGAAAGGGGTACGCCATCCTTGTACCAAGTCACAAAGGCGCCTTCCTCTTTCGTGACGCATTTGAAATTAGCCGTTTCTCCTTCCATTGTTGTTTGGTTTATTGGAGGGATGGCGAGCAAGGTACCACCTATTAATTAGAAAAACCAAGAGGTCACATAATTAATACGATTAATTTATAGATTAGAAGTTTAAAATCTCCAATAGCCGTCTTTGTCGGCATTCCTCACCTCCCTCACCGGTATTCGGAGAAAACAGGAAAGATCGCAGCTCTTTTTAGAACACCCAATGTACATTTCAAAAGCAATGCTTTCGTTCTTAGGTGTAATAAAGTAAAATCCCTGAGGACGAAAGCATCGCTTTTGAAATGTACACCAGGTGTTTCTGAACTCTTTAAGTCATTAGACTATTAAGAATTAAGTTATTAGGTAACCAGTTCAATGAAAACGTCAACCTCAGTAAATACCACCGCTCTTTTACCAGCGTTTTAACGGTTTTCTCGATCTGCTCACCGCGTGAATTCTGGAACCACCGAACGGCTTTAGGAGTACATACTTCAAAGCTCCATTTTAATAACGGCCGGGAGCAATTTTCTCTCTTCCCGCAGATCAGACATATTTTTGAGATATGTAATTCACCACTTACTTATACAAACATTTTTATTAACATTATGAAGGGACTTTCCTATTCCATGTATTCTTATTTAGGTACTATATGCATTGTGCCTAAACGGATATTTTTTCGGGATTATATTGAGGTTAGCAAATTTACGGTTTATCCGGAAAACCGTCTTTTATTTCGCGTATTTCGTGTTATATGCGTGAAATCCTACAGTGACAGGACATTAATGAGCAATTGATCATTTTATTTGCTTTGCGTGTAATTTGTAGAAGAACATATGTAAATTAAAGACAGTAAAACGTCGACGAGCAGGGATCGAACATAGGAGCTTTGCCGTTGGAGCAAAGCACCTTACCAAGTAGACAATCAGTTGGCTAATACGCGACACAGATGCTCATTAATGCCCTGTCACTATAGGATTCCATGCATATAACACGAAATACGCGAAATAAAAGACGGTTTACCGGATAAACGGTAGATTTGCTAACCCCAAAAAGGAGATGATTCGCGAATGTTGCATTGAGAATTATCTCCCTGGCAAATTTCAACCAGATCGGAGGTGCAGCTGCCATGAGACGAGCATAGGCAACCATTTCATGACCAGGGTCGTTCCCGCGGAAGTTAGAGACACCTGCGCATTGTACGAATTTTGGCTGGTAAACCGTTTTCCTCAAAAATTTCCGAGGGATGGGTTTCCTCTACTTCGCGCATGTCTTCATCCTCTGTCCATTTCTCCGCTCTGCTTTTCCGTCCAAAAGTACGCAAGGGCATCCGAAGCTATTTAAAGCAAAATTTTCAATTCTATCCGTACTCCTCTGGATCAGGAAGGCACCTAGACCTGGATTCCTGAGATTCATAATGACTTACCATCTACGGTCAGATGAAACCACGTTCCGTTTCTTCCAGTGTTGGGCGTCCTGTTGGGGAAGTACACTCTACACTCGTACCAGCCCTGGTCCGACTCCCTTATGCTGGTCAAGTTAACCGCTCCTTTCCCGTAGTTCTGATAGCTTCCTCCGGAGTAATAGTGCTGCGGCTGGTGATCCCCCGATAGCATGCTCACCCGACCTTTGTAATCTTCAGCGGAGTTTACTTGCCCTTCGTACCATGAGAACACAGTTTCTCCCTGTTGGGAAGGATGAATGCATTATTACATTATAATTGACCGGCCTTGGTGGCCGAGTGGTTAGCATTCTAGCTACGCTATAGCTCCGACCCCAAGGTCCCGGGTTCGAATCGGCTGATCGGATTTTTCTGATCCGGGGATGGTTGTGTGTGGTCGTTTATCGTAAGGAGGACTTCACCAGATAGTGGCACCAGAAGCACAGGATAGATAATTTGGTCTCCCACATATCGTACAAACAGGTCATTCCTGCAACCGTTTCCTGATGAATGAAATATTTTCTAATTGAATTTTGATACATGATTTAAATATGTATAATGAGATTTCATTTACTATTGTACAAAAAACTAAAGCATATTATGATTATCGCTTGCAAGAAAGCTTCAGGGAGGAAAGGTTCACAAACTACTGAGAAAAAAGAAAAAACGTTTCCAAAGCTTAAGATCATAACTTTTACTATACGGCGAGTCATGAAACCTGTTTCTGAAATTATAGCCTACTAGCTGAAGCGCCCGTTGATTCTCACCGGGGAATACAGAAGTAGATTAAATTCAAGTTGCCGGTCGTGCAATGTTTAAATTCTCTTTAGAATAAGGTCTAAAATCCCAAGCTATTCTTACTGTACAGGAAAATTCATGAGCTCGGCTCTAAAATCGCATTGATCGTGAGGAGGATTGGCTGTTTACAACCTCAACAATTTTGGATAATTTACGCGTATTTTATCAAAATTCTCCAAATTTCGATTCGGAAACAATATTCCATGATCAAAATTAGAACATTCATTTAATTTCCGTTTTTATGCTTCTTGTTTCGACTCCGCACGACTATTTTTCTGTTTTAATTCTTCAAAAGAAATATAGCCTGCTACCGATTAAAGTGAAGATTAGATTTATTCTTTATGGAAACCCATCTGAGCGATCTTGGTTCGAAACCAGCAAAATTGTCGAATACAATTGAGACAGTACGTCCTTCCTGGTCCCAGAAAACACGTAATGGTGTACGCAAAGTTTGACGCGAATCTGGCAAACGATTTGTACTAAAATCGAAGAGACACAATCTCCTGACTGTAATTACGTACCTGCAATTGCTGGTTACCTTATTACAGAAAATTTCTCGTTATCCATATAATATATCGTACTCTTCAATCATCAGTTCTATGGGCCTAAAGTCCACGAATATTTCTACGGGATAAAACATGAGCTCGGATTCAACAATGGGATCGGTCGTCAGGGGGATGAGTTGTTTATAGCCTCAAATTTTCAAGAAAGTTTTGTATATTTTACCAATATTCTCGCAAATTCTAATCAAAAGTAAAATTCCGCGACAAAAATAAGAATCTTAATTCAATTTTCTTTCTTTCGGTGTTTGTCTCGACTCTGTACGACTATTTCTTCTAATTTAATTCTTCAAAAGAAATAAAGCCTGCAACCGATAAAAGTGAAGCTTACGTGTATTCCTTATGAAAATCTATCTGAGCGATCTTGGTTCGAACCCAGCAAAATTTTTGAATAAAAATGCGACAGTACTTCCTTCCTGATATAAATGGACACGTATGCAAAGTTTGAGACAAATCGGGCAAACGTTGTAGACTCCAATCCAAGACAAACAAACCCATAAAACACACAAACCCACAAACACACAAACCCACATATATATAGATAGATGAGCCCAAATGGAGTCAGTGAGCAATGTGAATGAATGCTAGAGTAAAAAAGCGACGTGATTCCATTTGGACTCACTGGACCGGAAAGGGTTAAGTAGCGTGGGAGACGTAGCACTCAGTACGTCAGGAAAAATAAAGGTACAGCTGAAAACTAGTGTGCGCTGCCTTCAATAAACCTTCTTTGATAGAGGTTGGTCAAAGTCTGCAGCATGTTCATTTTGTGACAATGCGTTTAAAGAAGATCGGATCGTCGGGATTCTGAAGAGAAGTCTTTTTCAGCTTGTGGGAGCGCAAAGAACTAAAAAGCATTGCTGACTGGGATTCGAATCCTGACTTTCCACTTTCTGAATGGATGCCCGGAACCAGTAAGCTTTAATAGCCCTGAAGAACGAGGAAAAGAAAGCAAACATACCGTGAAGCGAGAAAGCCTCTGCACCTTTACCGATTAAATTTCAAGTTTAAACATGAAAAGGTAAAAAACTCCTGGAAGAACATCACATTCGTCACCACAATTAATATTTCATCAACCATGCGCATTAATCCATTTTCTTTCCAAATCCTTCAAAAATTTCAAAAAATCTGTATAAGAAACTGATGCATAAATCTTAGTTTTCGAAAAAAATACACAACACAATTTTGTAAATTGTGTTTCCCTCTCAGTGTTCAGCCAGATGAATCGAACAGTCGGTAAGTTTACACTTTGCTACAATAAAATTAATATGGTCAAGCATTACCTCGTGCTAGTAATGCGGGTGATATAAGATTAAGGATACTTGCTACTCTGGGCTATCAAACGAAGCTTGATGTTGAAGAAAAATCAATGCGTGAAAATTTCGCTGATAGATCAAGCAATCCATCTCTATATTCATACAAAAGGCTTCATCACATACATAAAAAAACAGCGAATGAGGTAAAAATCACAGCGACTGGATGGGAAAGAAAGAAAATCTAGAACACGGCTGTTAAGGAATTAGAGGTTTAAAATCTCCAGTAGCCGTCTTTGTCGGCGTTTATGGTCTCATTCACCGATATTCCGAGAAAACAAGAGAGGAAACCACACTTTTTAAGAGTGTACAATTCGTACCTATTCACTCCTGAAGATGAAATCATCGCTTTCGGAAAAAGTATTGGGTGCTATTACAAAGTGCGGTGTTTAGTCTTCTCGGAATACCGATGAATGAGACGCGGAGCACCAACAGAGACGGCTATTACAGATTTTAAACTCAGGAGGTTTTACTCAGCCGGAAGGGTGGTTGGCACCTTACTAGGGTGGGTCGTCGATCGATCTGTACATGTAAAAGGCAAAAAGCCCATTTCATAGGTTTTTTGTAGTTTACTTCTCTAATATTCGAAGGATTGAAGGATTTGAAGGATATCTGCTTCCAACCATTATTGGTGTTCTTTACTTCACTACCAAGAACATCTTTCTCATCACCTTTAAGTTGGGTCATGATGTACCCTAGAGTATAATAATAATATTTATTCCACAAATAAGGAATTAAATGTAAAAAACAGGTGCGTAATAGAGATGCATAAGTTAATAGAATTTAAAGAACTCTGTTAACTGAGAAAAATGTGGTATACTATTCCGTAGGTTTCGTGTATTAATATTTTTATTGTTCAATTTTTAATTATTTGACGATGAAAATACTGAATATGAAATTTTAGATCAAAGTTACAAATTTAGTTATATTTTTTCCATAACATTGTATTCTTTATAGCATAACACTGCTTGACGTAGGGTCTTCCAAAGGTTTTGGAGGGGTTTTCCACCCATCTTTGGTGAATACCAGGCAGGAATCTTTAATTATTATTTTCTATTTGCCCCTAAAATGACTACCATCAGGCATGTAACCTATTTGTGGTCATGACATATAAATAAATAAAATTAGATGGAAAAACGGACTTGAAAAAAAGACTGACAGGGCGGAGAATCGAACCCAGGATCTTCCGCTAACAGGCTGCCTTAACCATCTAGGCTACCCGGCCAGAACAATTTAACAAGCCGTTTTGGGGACTTCCTGCGCAAGGGCAAGTGTAGTTTCGTCCGACTGAGCGGTATCGTCTACGGCCATGGCCTCATCGAGGCACCGGCAACACAAAGAGGTGTAAGGAGAAACCCCCCTAAGGATATACAAATAAGGAAAGGGTTGAGGTGATTTTGCACCTCAACCTCAACCCTTTCCTTATTTTTAAAATTAGATGGATTAATCAGACGAAATTACATGAACCAATCTCTCGTAGCCATATTAAGGATTGATTTTAAAGGGAGATAAAAATAATTTTCTGATTCTAATTCTAAATAATTTAACGTGCAGGAAGGAAATGAATATCTTTAAAAGCTCGTTTTAGAGGGGCAGTTATTGAGTCAAAAAAAAAAAAAAGGGTCCGCCTTTAATTTGAATCTGCCTTCTGCTGAATCATACAAGCCTATTAACAGTAAGTAAGTAAGGAACGAGAAATTCTGACGGCAATCAACTTGTAGAAGTATTCACTAAGCGCAGCGTCATTGCGTAATGTATAGAAATTAAGCAATATACATTTCGCGCGCTATCGGCCACTCTTGGCTCACACTCCCGCCATTACGTCTTCTTAGTTTACCGCCGACTTCCCGCCGCTTTAAACCAATTGCTCCATCTAGCGGTCCACGTGCGAAACTCTCCCGCCGAGTCTAATGAATGGCTCCCCTTTCTCCGCGTCCATTAACTCCCCCTCTTCCCCGCCCACCCGATTTCCTCTCTTCCTTTCTGCTGCCTTCTCTTCATTTTCGTCCAATCTCCATTCATTTTGGTTCATTCACTTCGGTCTTTCAAGACACCCTGAAGGACGATCTCTTAAGAACGGCAATTTGAACGGTGATCTTTTAGCTGGTTTGGAGTGACTTTCGCAGCTTGGGTTACTATAAATATTTGCGCTATCTTTGTTTGTATTCGTGAATTCTTTGTGTAAACAATGAAGCTTGAGGGAAATCGTAATCTTGCCTTCTGCGGAGAATTCATTTCCTGAATTTCACTTCATGTTTACGAGTCTTCTAACAGTTAAATCAACTAATAGTCAATAAGGTCAATCATAGTCAATACTTTCACAATCAACCATTCTTTAAATAAGGGCAAGTTGTAAGTAAGATAAATATTTCCTTCCTATAGAAGACAGCTCCCAAATAACCGTAGCAAATAATAATAATCGTCTTTATTTGGGCGAAATTGAGACTAAAAGTCTCTCCTTCCATCTAACCCATCGTCATTAATAATAGAATAATTAAATTAAAGCGAGGTTTATGAGAAACAATTAGAAGAATTGTGGATGTAAAAAACCTAAGAGAATCTTATGAAAAAATCCACTTCACACCCGCCAAGAAGGGTGATGTGAAAAACTGTGCAAACTTACCGATAGTAATAACTAAAAGATAAGCAAAAAAATATTATAAAATAAAGAAATACACTACCAGTAAGTACTTACATACGATACATAAATAATAATCAGTTCACATTTAAATAAATGATAACAATATACATAATAACATAGAACAGACAGAAAAAGAGAAAAGGAAAAAGTACATGGATTAGCATCCATTAGGTATAATATGAGTCAGATAAATAAATATCATACAAATATTATCGATACAATACATTCAGTATATAGCAGTAAAAATCTCGAGGGTTTTAGCAAAGCGCTTGAATGTTTTAGACTTAGCTCCGAGCCAGTAGCATAAAGGTCGGCTAAAAATGTCATATGTGAATATTGCCGTATTTCCGACAAATACAGGGGATGAAAACATCGCCACAAGTTTTTTTTTTAGAGCTTAAAATTAAAATACGGGCACATTTAAGTAAAATGTAAATTTTCTTAATGCTGCGTCCATTTTGTGTAGTACATGTTTCAAATTCCTATCTTAAACTGTCTGCATATAAGTTTTCAATGTGATTAGCTTACTTGCTTTATCTCAAAATTTGGCCGAAAATGGTGTACGACATTTTGTTGCTTTAAATGAGCAAATACTCATCTTTGAGCACAAAAGATTTAACAAATCAAAGGATAAAGAGTCATGCTATATTACTGCATCGTTTTTTCCAACAGTTTCCTTGAAAGTCTCCATAAATCAACGAACTTGAATTTTTCTGCGAAAAATCCGTGTCATTTCATTTTCTGTGACAAGTTCTCAAGTTTGACGCCCTGTATTTTTTTGGTTCCTGGAAATGTTGGAAAACGACAAACGGGAACATAAAAATCGATATTTTTGCAATAACTAAGCCAAGTTTCAAGTTCCCTGCTCGAAAAAATAAACATTTTTGACCCAATGCCCGGCTTTTTTCGATTTCAGCCCTCTGTGCACCTTCTCCGCTCCTTGTAATCTTTCCTTACATATACTGTTCAATGAACAGTGTTCATATTCTAATTTTAAGCAATTTCACTATTTAAACAAATAGGGACCGTAAACAATCAAGTATAAGCCGTCCCGGATATAGGCCGAGGCACCTAATTTTGTCACAAAAAATTGGGAAAACAGGTTGACTCGAGTATAAGGGTGAGAAACGCAGCAGCTACTAGTAAATTTCAACATAAAAATAAATGTAAAAATAACAAAAATGAGGCATCAATAGGCTAAATGTTAAATAATTTTTAACTGAGCAATTGAGGAATATACAAACCGATATTCGGCTATGGCAGAATGTTTTCACCGGAGAACAGGTAAGTGGGACCCTCACTCGAATTAAAACCGAGTGTGGCTTTTTTTAGCATAAAAAATGCAGAAAAACAATGCTTTACCACAAGAGTATATTCGGAATACATTTTTCAGGGCCCCCCGAATAGCTAAGCGGTTGCACGTTCCGTGAAAGCGGTCTCAAGTTCGATTCCTAGTGGGGGGCCAACATTTATAGGCTTAGCGTTGTCCCATTTTGGAAAGCTAAAAACGGTGGAGTGGGTGCTGATGCACTTGCCACGTGGCATGCACGGGGAACGTCATCTGGTTAGGCCGTATCCCTAATTTGGGATTCGTGCTATGAATTGAATCATATTTAAGCGTTTTATTTTATGATTTTTAGATATAGTTATATCATATAGTATGTTAAACTTTATTTAAGCTCCAGGTTTTATTATTTTTCATGTGAACTTCAACTTTTAATTATCATTCTCTTCAAAAAAGCTGTATTTTATGTGACTACACATGTTTATTATTTGTAACATCCTATACGTAATTTTTTATTCATAATACTGATAGTAATAATGATATTATACTTTTAGCTTAAATAATTTGTGATATAAATTTCTATATATGTGATATTTTGTACTTATAAAATCCTATTGTTTATTGCATTTCATTCTTTTAAATTCTGTTGATGCGATATTGGTGCTATGACACTGTTTTTAACAAAAGGGTATATCCCGTTGCATAAATAAACTAAAATATATCCATATTGCATTGACTATATAAATGGTCCGCCATATATATTTTAGCTCATAGGTAATACATTTCTGAAGTGAAAAAGATATTTCATATTTGATCTCGTTTCCTGTGTTATTTTGGAATTTACAACTATGTTACTAATGTAGTACTACTTATGTATCGAATAATGTATTTTATATATGTGACAACCTTATGTAGACAGGTACAAAACGTACGAAAAAGACATACTTCCCCAAATATTATGTCACTTAATATCAACTGTTAATATATAATCAAATGGTAAAATAAACAAAACGACAATTATTGAAAGAAATTTCTTAAATAACAAGAGTGTCAAACGGTTGTGGTAGTCAAACCACCGTCCTGCGAAGCGAATATTGATTGTCAGAAGGCTCCATTCAAATAAATTATAAACGTATAAATAAAACTTACAATAATAATAATAATAATAAAAGGCCTTTATTCGGGCGAGATTGAGACTAGAAAGTCTGATAGTTATCATTACTATTCGAAAGGCAATTATTATTTCAACATACATTCGTCAGAAAATTTTAAAATTTGGAAAAGTAAATAACTAAGAAAAAAGATTCTTTACTGCAAAACTTGCACAAAACACGCAATACACAACAGTTAACTAGTTTCGGTCGTTTAAAATCACGCCATCATCAGAATTATACCGGTATGATTTTCGTATTTGTACAAGTTTGGCAGTAAAGACTCTTTCTTTAAAATGAAATTTCACCAAGCAGAATGTTATTTATTAAAGTAAGTAATTATTTAAAAGACAGAATAATTTTCTGTAGGTGGCTACTTAATAATACCAGAATAATTTTCTGTGGGTGAGTACTTGGTATCTTTACCTGTAATCCTAAATGATCCAGCAGTGCAGAGAAATGAATGAAAAAATGATAATAATAAATCGGCCATATTGGGGCTGAATTGAGACTAATAAATCCCCTCTTACATCTAATCCTTCGTCAATTCTCAATCCTCTGCGGGTTTAAAAACATAAGGTTTCACTTAGGAGAAAAAACATGGATCCGCATGGAGGGAAAACCAGCGAAATATACTTATAGCTGAGTGAATTTTTAAGGAGAAAGCATGTTAAGATAGATCTGAAAGACAAACAAAACAATATGACAATGATTCGGATCGTTCACGACAGAGGGTGAGAGGCAACGAGTTGGGTATTGCGCGGTAGAGAGAACTTCCAAGGCAATCGTTTAATATCCCTAATTTGCAACTGGTATCACTCTCTTTTCTCTGCCCTCATCTCTTTATGGGTCTCCGCCGTCCATTTCCGCCTCCTACGCGTCTTTCAACGAGGGGTCACATTTCCCAACTCAAAGACCTCAACTGCCTTTCTTCTCTCTTTGTGCTCTGCATAGCTTCATCAATACGACCAATATTTATCGGAAATATGACGCTATCCATTTCATATTTTATCGTGATTCCATTTATTTGAAAAATTACGAATGATGGGAATGGAATTTATCTTAGCGCAGAACAGTACGACTTAACCCAAAGTTGTACAAGAAGTGAAAAAATGGAGACTTGGCTGGGACTCGAACCTAGGTATTCCACTTTCCGGGCAGGTGTCCTCAGGTGGTTAGAACGGGGGGCTGGGTAGAACACCCGCAAAGTGGGAGATCTGGGTTCAAGGGCCAGCCAAGTCTCTATTTTTCACCTCTTTAACAACGGATTTTTAAATTTGTTTGAGTTACGAATTATGTACGAAATAACTCATTGAAACTGGTTCAGCTTTATAAATATCGCATGGATTTGAAAAAGAAACAATGAAAAGGTGTTTATTCCGGATATACAATCCTTGCCGCATTCGATGACAATGGGGCGGATCTAAAAAATTGGCATTGGGAGGAGGAATTTCCAAGAGGGATGGACGATTTACTAGGGACCGATTACCGCTTGGCTCCCCCCCCATGGATCTACAATCCAGTGAGGAGGTTGGTCTATGGAATCGAAGCTGCTTTCGTTATTTTGATTTTCTATTTTTTTTGGATTTCCGTCGAGAAATGTTTTTAAAAATTTTTTAACTCTGAGCAATTTTTGTGTTTTGTGTTACTCTATGGGAATCTACCGAGAGCATAATATAAATTATCATTATTTATTTTAAGGCTGCATTAACTCTCGCCCCAAACAGACAATTCAAGCATATTTTATTTTAAACTCGTAAGACATTAAATATCATCGCAAATATATGCGTATTCCCATCTATGCGATTGAAAATATTCAAAAGCTACCTTCTCTTTTCAGAATTTGAGATAAAGCGTCAGAAATTCCTCAAAGGACGTTTGAAATCATGAAAAATAGTAACTTTTTCGGCCAAATTTACTCGCTTCTTTGAAAAAAAATTGAAAAAGTAAAAATAATTCGATTTCTAAATTTTTAATAAAGGGGATAATGACTGATAAAAAGGTTAAGAACCTAGACAAAGTGGAGGTGAACTATGAAAGTTTAAGGGGGTCAGAAATCAAAATCGGTGGCAATCTTACATATAATTGTAAGCTACCGCTGTTTTCGCCAACCGATAGGACATGTAACCACCAAAATAGGGGAAGGAACTCGGAAAGAGTGTTTACTATGAGGAAGGTGCCAATTCTTCCCCCTTCCACAACTTTTCATTAGTTCTGGAATTCACCACTTCGTTTGCTCTGAGGGAGCGGCCATCAAATATATCTCGGATCTACTACACCCAAGCCTTACATAATATATTTTAATGATTCTGAGATTAGCAAGAAGTCGCTTCAGATAATGATGAAATCTTCCTCGAAGTAGAGTGGGTTTCGAAAGGTAACAATTGACTCCAAATTCGGAGCAACATTCCATCATATGAGAGCATTTTCAGTGTTTTCTGTATTCATAGGTTTTTGTCGGTCTTGTTTCAAGATGTATTTAATGTTGGGAGACTAATTCCCCCACTTTTATTATTATTATTAATTTATTTAATGCTTACAGGTAGCCCTCGATGAAAAGCGTTAAACGTTACGTTACATAACTAAAGTCATGTAAACATAAAAATGCAATGGAAAATAAAATCGAAATACATATATTATTTATAATTAAGAAATATTATTTTTTTCCTTAAGAGACGTTAAAACATCATTAAAAATGTCACAATAAACATAAAAAAAAATTAAATTGACTGTCTTCATGGCCCTTGTAAGAGGTTCATTTTTCATCACGTCAACTCTTAACTCTCACGAAAAATAGATGGTTGACGAATTCCTCTTACAGGGACATTTAACCTATCAAGACCAAGTGGTTCAGATGAGGAAATAGTGCCTATTACAACATTAAAAATAAACATAGAATTAAAAATACTTCTCACGCTAAGGTAAGAGGTAAGATTATAAAATTTACATGCATTATAATAATCTTTATCACAATTAACAACCTTCCTAAATTTTAGGCATAGCCATTTAACAAAACGCATTCGAATTTTCTCAATTGCTTTAATACTATTAAAGTGGTATGGATTCCATACCACAGTGCCATATTCTAAAACAGGTATTAAGATGACACAGTAAGTTCTTACTATTGAGTCAATTGAGAATGCGGGGACGAGATTACGTTTTAAAAATCCCAATAAACGATAGGCTTTTCTGCACGCAGCTGATTATCTGCCTTAAATTCTAAAGTAAAGAAAAACTGATAAGCTTACAATTATATAGCATGCTTTTAATTACGTTATTTTCCTAAAATTTCTCCGCTTCTTTGTGAATTATGCGAGTATACACATATTAAGTATGGTACAGCCTATTTTTCTCTCTTCTTTTTCAGGCTCATCCTACCATCAACGATAAATTTGAAAAATGCTCATCTCATAACAGCCGAGTACTCGACGGACGCCGCTGAACTTTATCACTCCAATGATTATTAATTGGTAGATAGGATATGTCATTTTTGTGTTTATTGTGATTATTTTTTCATTTTTCACCTTAGGATTAATAATATTTTTTTCTTGCAATTGATAATTTTCTCGTTATTTTGTAAAATTATTCATTGCAATTTCTGTAATTTTATATTTGTAATTCACCATGTTGTTATTTAATTTTTTTTACTGTGTTTGCGCGGTTTTTTTCACCTCCAGTCTTTGTGGGTGTTTTCCTGTAACGAAGGTTTTTTCTTTGTCAATCTTTAGTTGCAAAGATTTCTTCCCACACTCTACACTGTCTATTTGTTTTAAAATCTAAGTGTAAAATTATGTTGGAGTATGAGGTTAGGTGGAAGAGAGGCCCACCTGGGCCTAACTTCACCTATAAAGGGTCTAACTAACTAACTATTACAACAATGAGCCCTGCAAGCCACCTTTAGGAATGTAACATGAGATGATTATACTTCGCCAATAGATTACATTCGCGTTTCCTTGTCGAAAAGATGAATTTTGGAACGATCGAGGACAGTCGATACAGCAGGGAGGACGAATAATATCGGCTATATCCCTTGAGAACGTACTTTTTCTTAATTTATTAATTCAATTCAGAGCTAAAATTATGAGCTTGGCGTTATGCGGTATGCTCTTTTTACGTTACTTTCTCAAATATTCCAGGTTCTGTGGGAATTCCGCGAGCATATGTCTATGTCAGGTCCCTGCAAGCCACCTTTCGGCGTGTGGCAGGGGGTGCAAGCACCTTGACTCTATTTTCCTAATCCATTGCTTTCGAGTACCGTTCACGGAAGAAAAAAGAATTCTTGAAACGATTCGTTCTACCATCTATTTCCCTAATCTTTTTCGGTGTGACTGAACGGCCTATATAACAGGGAGGTCGCATTATGTGGGTTAAATCTTCTTAGAACGTAATTTCTCTGAACTTATTTGGTAAGTCTATCCTTTGAATATTCTATCTTCTAATGATTCCCATCCCACGTCTTGTATCATCTGAGTAACACTCACTGTTTTACATAGAATAGGTAAGTTCTGTTTTATAGCATAGCTACATTTAGCCTTCCTACACTCACCTACATTTATCAGTGTACCCTCCAAGCCACCTTTCGGCGTGAGACAGGGGGTGCATGCGTATTGTCTCTACTTATTGAAAGGAGAAGGGATGTCGAAAGGTATCATTTGAGTCAATTCCATCAAAGGAAAAGTATTCGAGATGTATCCAATGGTGGGAGAGTTATTCCTTCTGTTTTATGAGTGCAGCTTCGGACCCACTAATTCCGGTTTCAGCTGTTGGAGCATCCTCTCATTCCGAAACGGATGCTGAGGCTTATCTGCGACTCGATAAAGTTTGCTTCCTAGGAAATGCTCAACCGAAACGGAGTCGAGACCCTGCGTCATGACGTTATGCGTTTTGTGGTCGAAGTGACTATAAATTGGCGGGCGTCTTAGAAAAGCTGATTTCAGAACATTTACATGGAATATTTCCTCTGGGGTTCCGGTAAGAATGGCTGAATTTGACTAATTTTCTATTTCTCTGTTTTCTACTAATATTGAATAATTACTCCGAGAAAAGAATAGTATCAATTGCATTCTCTTTCATTTACGCCCACTCTTCCCTCTAAGAGATACAACCAACAATAGAAGAGTTAACTGAGCGGAACTCCATTAAAATGGATCTAATTCACCTTAACAGTTCTCTTTTCCTCCCGAAGATGGAAACATAGTTTCCGAAATACTTATCGAGATATTACGCTTACAATACCTTATTAACGGTTTGCACGCAAACAACGGCTATTTGGAGCTCTTTTAACTCTCAAGGTTAATAAGACAGCCGTGTTCCTTTTTTTCCTCTTTGTTATGGATCTAATTCATTTTAATAAGTGAAATAAATATATTAGCTATTACAGTTCCACAATTAACCGTTTCCGGGTCGAATTTTGGAAAAGTAGAAAAATAATTTATTTTTTCTACTGAAAGGTCTTTGAAGGTGTCATATATCTACAGAATAGCTTTGATTCATTCAAACGTAAATTGAACTAAATTTATGGAATTATATCAAACTATGTTTCATTTAGCGAAATAAATCCAAAAAAACATTTTTCGTGTTGAATGCTGAAAACCTTAAACATAAAATATTTAACGTTATTGAAAGAGTTTGAAAGTTTTATATATATTTCAATAACGTACACACCACCACCGATACAGTCTGACGGTAACTCAATAATATGACTACAGCAATCTTGATCTACAGCTCAAGCTCATAATTTTTCATGAACGTCGAGAAATAAAACCTACTGTGGGAACCATATTCAACAGCCAATGAGCCTAAATGGAGTCAGCGGGCGATACAAATGGATGCTAGAATAAAAATCTGATGTGGCCAACACATGACTTTCTCCGTATTTATTGAAAACATAAGCCTATGCCGGTAATAACTCTAAATGAGTGTTACAGGAAAATGTTTCATACAAGCTTTGTAGTAAAAAATATTATCTAAAACTTTGGTACATAATTGTATATACTTACATCGCATTCTGACAGAGATAAGTATGAAAAACTTCCTTTTCTGGGTAAACAACAACTTCCGGTTAACCATTATTGCGGAATAACTCCTAAACAATCAGTGTTACGAAAAAATATTTCATACAAAAGTTGTAGTAAAGTACATTATCTATAACTTTTGTGTGTAATTGTATATACCTATATTGCATTTTTACAGAGATATTTAAGAAACAAAATTTTGTTCCGGATAAACCGTAACTTCCGGTTAAGCGATATTCTCCAAAAACTAATCAACTCTTGATTTTGTTAGGAAAATTCTAAATATGAATTTTGAAAATGATCGGATAATTACTTTTTAAGATAGAGCGCACACAAACTTTTTAACCACAGACAGACAGACAGACAGACACACAGACAGACATGTTCGGGAAAATAGCTAAAAATGCTCTATGGGCCCCAAAACATCTATTTCCGTCGAAATCTGGAGGTCGAATTTTTTTGCGAATACAATACTTTCTCTATACTACGTATAGGGAGAAAGTAAAAAGCGACGTAATTCCATTTGGACTCACTGGACCGGAGAGGGTTAATATCACCCACGACTGGTTTCGGCTAAGTTAGGTCATGATAAGGTGAAGCTCAGGAAGATAAACAAGGGCACATATGAAAAAATCTGATGTGGCCAGCACATGACTTTCTCCATATATAAGATGTAAATATTTATCTACGACAGTAATTTCGAACTCTATATTCCATCAAAAACTTGGAAGATGAGTGATTAATATATATATTATTATCTTTGACTCCAAAAACATTATAAATAATGTTTTACGGGACATGATCGATGAAAAACGATGGAATTGGTATTTCGCCCACAGAGCCCAGAGCGCCCACAAAGTACATAATCAGCAACTGCCGGTTTATCAGTATTTCATGAATACCTCCTAAACAATCAGTGATACAAAAATATGTTTCAAACAAAAATTTTAGTAAATTATATTTTCTAAAACTTTTATTTTCAATAATATATACCTAAATAACATATTTATGGAGATATTTTTAAAACCGGAAATGAGCTTTGAAGTATGAAGCTCAACTTCCGGTTAACTGATTTACTCCAAAAACTAATCAACTCTAACGACACCAATCAAAATACTATATGTGAAATTTGGTGTTGATACAATGAATGGTTTTCATGTTAGAGCGCCCACAAAGTACATATCAGCTACTTCCGGTTTATCGGTATTTCACGAATAACTCCTACTCAACAGGTGATACAAAAATATGTTAAATACAAAAGTTATAGTAAATTACATTATCTAAAACTTTTATAAGTAATACAATACACGTATATATCATATTTAGGGAGATATTTTGAATACCGGAAATGAGATTTGTTGAATGAAGCTCGACTTCCGGTTAACCGATTTACTCCAAAAACTAATCAACTCTGACAGCACACAAAACAGTAATATATATGAAGTTTGGTATTGATACGACTACTGGTTTTCACATTAGAGCGCCCACTAACACACACACACATACAGACACACACACACACACACACACACACACACACACACACACACATACACACAGACATCATTCCGAAAATGGTCAAAACGTGTTCTAGGGACCCCAAAACGTGTATTTCCGTTGAAATCTCGAAGTCGAATTTTTTCATGAAAACAATACTTTCTCTATACTTCGTATATGGAGAAAGTAAAAATGAAGGGAAGAGAGAGGGAGGTTAAAGAGCTTTGGATGCGTAACCAAGGGATGGGAGGTAAGTTGACATGACAACGTCCTCTGTCAAAGAAAGCTGGGGTCAGGAGGTTTCATCCGACTTCGACGCCTGCTGGTTATTTATGAATGGACTATTGGGTAAACATTGGCAATTTCGTGACATTGTTAAGTTTTTGATAAATTTTCAAACATCAGTGACGCTATTTAAAGTGGTTACGTTAGCTTAAAATTTTGACATTTGGCACTGAAAATTGCGTAACGGATGAAAATTGAATGATATGAACATATGAAAATGGATATGAAAATTTACCACGAATTTAATAATGTAACAATATTTCTAAATATTTGCTCGTCTAGTTCTATGTTTACTAATTCGAGGCTATAAACGTGAGCCAAAGCCTTTAACTCATTAAAAAAAACGCTGCAGGTGCTAGCGCCACGAGCGGCTGGGCAACGAGGCGAATGAAAGGCGAACCGACTACACATTCGCTTCGCCACTCGACTTGCGATTCGACTCGCCATTCGTGCGAACGAGTAGATGCGGCTTAATGCCTTTGACTCGTGTCCCAAAAGCCGATGTAGGCGCGAGCGTCACAAGCGGAATGGCTTATAACCAAGCGAATGGAAACCTAACAGATTACACACTACGCCTCTCGACTTGCGATTCGACTTGCCATTCGCGCGAACGTTTAAACGCGACTTTATACGTATTCATATCATTCTGCTTCCATCCTTCATTCTATGCGTTTAACCCTCAGTCAGTCGCGCGAGTTTTACTTACACCAACATAAGAGCGGGGTAGATTTCTAACCCATGCTTGAAACGTGTTAGAATACCGGGAAATTGTTTATTTTACCATCAAATGGTAAATTAATATTCTTTAAGACGAATATGTTCTATTGTATAATTTTTACCCACATCGTTACTTTATTTACAATATAAATAATATGTAACAATATAACCTCAAAAAATGTATTTGACGTCTGGAAAAATATTCCTGTGAAAAAAGGACTGATAAACATAGTAAATTCTCAAATGAAGCTGTTTTCATTGAAACAGCAATATTCCACAGAAAAAAATTAATGTAAATCAAAACATTCGAATCTATGGAAATGGATACAGACTCCTAGCGCTCGTTTAGCTCGACTCCGTTCACGAAAAAGCTTGTTGAGAAGGAAAAGGTTAGCATAAAAGTAAACATTTCTCCATAAAAATCATGGCCACACGTGCCCTTACAGCTACTGAAAAGCTGGAGCAAGTAAAACCACCTGGCCATACGCCTCTGGCAGCTTGCAGGATATATATCTAAAAATCTAAAACAAAATTGAGGTGCAAAAACCAAAACATCGGTAGCGTGGGGTAGAACTCTACCCCGGTGGGTAAAAACAGGAAGTGATCCAGCAACTCAGAGTGTGATAACTCACCGTGCGACAACTGATCGGGAGACAACTCATTGCGCGAACAACAGATCGCTACGACGATTGAAATAATATCAAATTGTGTGAACGTTAAAACAAATAAGCGGTAGTCTTTTTATCGATTACTGATTAAACTAGTTAATAGTTATTAATAACATATTTAATAATAATACAATCCCGCGATGAGCTGTAGCCCGGTCAGTTGTCGCACGGTGAGTTGTCGGGTTTGATAAGTTGTCGCACTCTGAGTTGTCGTACTCTGAATTGTCTCAATCTCAGTTGCCACGGAACCAAAACAAGAGTCTGCGACTCTTCCTTTGTTACAGATGCTGACGAAATACTTGAGAAAGCGAGTTTTAATAGATTGCGGGGGAGCATTGATGTTGGAGCAGCAGACCTACCTCGCGATCGAAGTGGACATTTTTTCTCACGAATTCTCCTCTTCGCGAATTTCAGCGTCGCTGACATTTCCATTCCGAGAGCGAACTTTCCGCGTACTTTCTGCTAACGACCCGCTTCCTTCGGCGAGCGCGGAATTTCCCAACGGCCCTCGAACACAAAAACGCGGGATTTTTTCCGTGGTCATGCGCAAACTGCCACTTCTGGTTTAAGTGCACCATACGCACTTCAACCCTCCTGCCGTTTGAGTTTCGGCTGCCGAACTGTTTTCCCCCTATTAATTCACTCCTTTCTTCCAGTAACTAATCTTTGCTCTTTAGCTTACTTCTTCGTATCTTTGTTTGTTTTTAAATCTTTTTCCCCTCATCTTATATTTATTATTTTTCCCCATCATTATTGTTTATTTTTTTCCTTACATTCCTTATTTTACTTTATTATTATATCTTTATTTTATTTTTTTCTTATTTAATTTAATTTTAATTTTCTTTATTTTTATTTTCTTTTTATTTACTCTTCTTTATATCTTGGTATTCAGTTGAGAACTGCACATGTCCAACGGTTGTCGTTTCTTCTCGCAACATGGCCGGCTCAATATATATAAATATAGATTTATTATATTTTTTGTTTTATACAATTGTTTGGTTGCATTTCCATGCTCCTTTGTTAATATTCACTCATATGTTTATATCTATTTATACTTTTTCACCACGTTGTTGTTAGGATTCATAGTAATTTGTCATATTGGCTGTTCATGAATCAAATTTAAATAAATAAATGCGATCTCAGATGTTAAAACAGCATCTCCGGGGTAATTCGCGGAAATGATTGTCAGGGATGCTGGACACTATTCCAACTAATCTGATAAGAGCTGCCGTTCACTTTATCGTTCGATACTTTAATGGTTATTATTGTTATTAGGGTTACGAAAATTTTAAGATTCTCGGTTGGGTAACGCTAGAGAAAAGGCGGAGACTAAATCGACTCTTAGGCATCCTTCAGGTCAGAAACGGAGTAGAGGCATTGACAGAGCTGAAATGCAGAATAAAGGAACCGCGTTATATTGCACGAGGGGGTCACAAGCAGAAGACAAAGCTGAAGAAACAAAGAATCGATATCGCCAAGTATTCTTTCATAATTAGAGGGATCAAAATATGGAAAATGCTGCCTGAAGATAGTCTTCAAACCCTTATCGAAAAATCTGATGTGGCCAGCACATGACTTTCTCCATACATATAAGATGTAAATATTTATCTACGGCAGTAATTTCGAACTCTATATTCCATCTAAACTTGGAAGATGAGTGATTAATATATATATATTATTATCTTTGACGCCAAAAACATTATAAATAATGTTTTTCGGGACATGATCGATGAAATTGGCCTTTCGCCCATAGAGCCCACAAAGTACATAATCGGCATCTTCCGGTTTATCAGTATTTCATGATTAACTCCTACAAAATCAGTGATACAAAAATATGTTTCAAACAAAAGTTATAGTAAATTACATTTTCTAAAACTTTTATGAATAATAATATATACCTAAATATCATATTTATGGAGATATTTTGAAAACCGGAAATGAGCTTTGAAGAATGAAGCTCGACTTTCGGTTGACCGATTTACTCCAAAAACTAATCAACTCTAACGACACTAATCAAAATACTATATATGAAATTTGGTGATGATACAACCAATGATTTTCCTGTTAGAGCGCCCACAAAGTACATAACAGCTACTTCCGGTTTACCGGTATTTCACGAATAACTCCTAATCAACCGGTGATACAAAAATATGTTAAATACAAAAGTTATAGTAAATTACATTATCTAAAACTTTTATAAGTAATACAATAAACGTATATATTATAGTTATGGAGATATTTTGAAAACCGGAAATGAGCTTTAATGAATGAAGCTCGACTTCCGGTCAACCGATTTACTCCAAAAACTAATCAACTCTGACAGCACACACCACAGTACTATATATGAAGTTTGGTATTGATACAACCAAAAGTTTTTACGTTAGAGCGCCCACAATCACAGACACACACACACACACACACACAGACATCATTCCGAAAATGGTTAAAACGTGTTCTAGGGACCCCAAAACATGTATTTCCGTTGAAATCTCGAAGTCGAATTTTTTCATGAAAACAATACTTTCTCTATACTTCGTATATGGAGAAAGTAAAAATAGAAAGGTGTTTATAAGTAGATGCTGTAATTTACGTAATTAAGTGGACTAAATATTGTTATGTTCTGTATTATTTGGATATTTTTAAAGTGACGATGTAAAAACGATGAAGTGGCATTTTGGTTAAAAAGTAACATTGTAAACTGTGAAATGTAGTTTTTGAGATTAGAGGATATATGTTGAGTACATTGTTTTGGAAGGGTACCGGGGAGATGTATGCAAATTATATCTTGTTGTTGTGTTGCGGTGTTGGAATACTGTCTGAAGTTAGTGATGATAATTTTGGCAGATCTGTTTGTGTGTAACGCCTGGTGTGAGGGATTGGGGTTAGAATGAAGTTGTACATAGCGATTGGTTGGAACTGAAACCGGAAGAAATTCCATTTGCATCATATGCAATTATAAATAAATTATTATATAAGATGTCCTTGCAGATAGGCACGGTAATTACAGGTGAAATAGATGCATAGGTAATATCCATACAAATTGAAACACATGTATAGGAAACACGCAATATATATGACACTTATATAGGAAACACAACATAACATATAAAAACTAAACACATTTAAATACTTCAATATAGCAACATTTACGTCAAAGCCATCTCTCTATCTTTCGCCGAATTGTTACAGTATTAGGGAAGAGCTCAAGAATATCTTCAGGTAATTCGTTCGAATCTTTAACTGTTTCATTTACATAGGAGTATTAACAAAAATCATTTTAGATGGTTCTGTTTATATTTTAGATGAATGTTTGTATTACATACATAATTTATCCTTATGAACATCGAAAGAAAATATTTTTACAATTCTTCTTGATAAAAAATATATATTTAGATACAGTCGCCCCTCGCTTACCGTGGTTAGTTAGTTCCATGCTCCACCGCGATATGGGAATTTCCGCGAAGTAGAATTCTTCATATATAATTTGAATGTTTTCGTAAGTAGATCATAGAAAACCTGTTTACGACCTAAATACGAATATTATGCATGATGTATGAATTTGAAAAATCCTCGATAGAGTGAAGCCGTGGAAGTCGAAGCGCGAAGTGGCGAATGCACATTATAAATCCTTTCGAAAATAGCTGCATTTTTTGATTTCACACTTTTATATAACACTGAGCATTGTTTATCTATGCCGCATCCCAAACAAGATAAGGTAAACAATAGCGATCACGAAAATTTCACTGAAGACCACCGGCATGGTGCGGAACTTGAAAAACATATGCGAAGTTTTACTGTGAAGGATTTACATAAACTGGATTTTTAACGATAATATGGAATTTTAACTAGAACTGAGACTGATGCGGGTAGAGAATCGGAGAATGAGAAAACAACCAATTCCCTTGACGACCAAGGTGATTGTTGAATCCGATACATTAATTTTCCCACAAAAATACACGGGGATTTTAAGGCCATACTGAATTAATGATAGGAACTAATGTCATATTACATGAAGAGGAGGCAATTTACTGAGATTTCAGTGAATGTAAACTATGATATTTAAATAGCAGGAACAAAACTACTGCCATTTTTCAGTTTTTCTTTATCAAATCGATTTACAAAAGGACATTAATACTGCTGCGCCCAACGTTATTTGATGGAGATGCCGCGAATGATTATAAATACGCGACGCGGCAGTTGCTAAGGACAATAATGGTCGCGAGAGAAAAATAAATAAACCAGTTTTAGTTTGTTTCGTGTTGAGGAAGAAAAGTTTTTTGTATTGATTACGCTCGGGAATAAAGTGTTATTTTTTCGGATTACGAGAGTTGAGTAAATTACCCCGAACCCCACGGCTCGTAACAATACGTTCGTTTGTGGTGATCAAGATGACGAAGAAATATTACGTCGAGGAAGGGGCAAAATTTTTGAGAGACATAATTTTAACGCAAACTTAATTTTTTAGCAGAGATTTTAAAACAGTGGGTTTGTATAATTCTCACGAACTGCATTATGTTCAATGGAATCGAATTCGTAATTTTTCGGAATTTCGGTAATATTCTTAGCTCAAAAATCTATAATGATTAGTATTTCAAAAAGTATTAGGACATATTAAGTTATATATTAAGTAATCTATACTTAAATGTTGCATATTTATTAAATAATTGAAATTAAGACCCGTCATGCTTGAGGGGGGAGATTACTAGTATTATTACCATGCCAAATTGTATTCATTAGGTGGAATGAGTTTACAGCGGAATTACTTGAAATTCATGGCCCTTTATTTAGCCTCCTTTGTCGAATGATGGGGGCTGTCCAAAGAAGAAGATCATAAAAATAATTTCGTGTACGTTAGCAGTCCGTCCAGCTGTCCCCTGACTTTATTTTATACGAGGACGTTGACCTCGAGGAACGCAATGTACCACCATTCATAATAGAAGGAAAAAGATCATCGAAGAATCCTACAATTAGTTAATCTCCAAAATTCTTGAATTACATATTTGAGAGGTTTATTGTTAATGTTCTATTCCACTTGTGTGTTGTAGTTATTTGACCTTTATAAGGTATAAGGTATCACCCTATATTGATATAAGACCTTCATCAATCACTGTAGCTAAGAAAATGTATTAATTACGATTGCAATTATTAATGTAGAAATTTGCTTCAAACATATAAAAACTTAAAATGGTGTTAAGAATTCTACATTGACATTTGTATTGGCGGCCGCAATTATTCAATTTAAGATTAGCAAATTTTTCATTGCGTATGCCTTCAATAGTTGTATCATTAGAATATTAATTAGACCTTACGTATTTATTTCGTCTTATTATAATCATATCACAAGTAGACTACTGGCAGGCAACGTCATATATACTATTTATACAAGATGTTACTAAGATAAAAATATGAGAATGAAATAATACAATGATAACATAAAATGGCGTAACAGCAGATAGAGGGGGACTAAAAATTAAATAACTTGACATGACATTCGCCCTAAGTCGGAAGGAAAACACTTCTAAAACCTACCGAAGGAAGAAAAATACACCACGTTTAAAGATAAAAGCTTTCCAAGATATTAAAATTTGAGTTCCATAATCTGTAGTACGTGCATTTTATAACTAACTATAAATCAAATTGAAAATAACGATATAAAAGTGAGATAAATAGCCAGAATTGTCCCTCGATCCTTCTTCAAAACATTTCAAATGTACCTATGTACTTGGGAATAACTTACGATATCTTCAGATAATTCATTCCATTATTTTACTGTTAACTTTAAGAATATATACTAAAATCTTTCAAAATTTTACTCTTAGGTTATTTGGTTTTTAGGTGAGATGAATGTGTTTTCTAGCTTTTTCACTACGTAAAAATCACCGATTGAATGACCGTTTATAATCTAAGCCATGGATTCTGCAGCTCCGATGACACTTTCGATTCTTCATAGGCTTTAAGGCTTTAAATGCGGTTCAAGTAGAATACTTGCAATAAATGAAGGTTCCGGTTATAAAATAACTACTTCTTATTTGTTATTTTGTAGTCAGACGATTGTGCTATCCTCTGCGAGTCACGGATACACGACAGCAACGTAAACCAATAATTTTATAAGATTTTCTCGCTTCAGAAGTTCATTTTTGCGAATATGTAACCGAAGTGAAATTAAAGGATACAAGTTTGATAAAATTTAAGACTGTTTTATCTTAAATATATTATCGATACTTTTATGTGCATTTTCCGATGAAACGTTCTGCGAAACCTCGCATGTTGCACTCTGTAAACTTATTAAAAATGCGTCTTTATGCAAAACAGGTCGTCGAACACTGTCCAAGGAATTAGATTTAAATAAATACCTCGCGATCCGCCATGGAGTAAAGTAGGGGGTGTAGTAACATAAAAATTCCTACCTAATCTACCCTATTAGATTCTCTAATAGACCGAGGGAAGAAAAACCAGAATTAATTGTTTGTTTTTGCGAAAATTTCCTTTTAATGTTTTTTCGACGCCCAACGGAGATCGCACTCATTCTCAGCTGGAAATAAAATTTCATTCGCTTCCTCTGAAAGTTCTGAATCAATGAATTTTTCGAAAAGTTTTCGTTAGCAATCAGATCAACTCACCCGTAGCGAATTCCATCCGAGGAATTCTATCATAGCCGTAACACCACTAAGGAAACGAGCTGCTCTACGTTGGGTCATCTCAAAATTATAATGTAAGCCTACTTCAGGTATCCCAATGTCCCAAATCGGGCAGCAATCGAGACTGGATAGAATAAGGGAAATAGAAATTATATCTTTGACTCTAGATGGGCATCCCCTCATCCTGATACCCGTTAACCTTTGAATCCCATTCACCTCTCCCATTGCATCTCGAATATGTTATTTAATAAATAAACTACTGCTAATCGTGATTTAGAGGTATATTTGTGACGAAGGGCTCTTAAAGGTATCCTGAAATTTGGTTCGGTGCGGGAATAACGTTTGTATTGCGCATGAAGCTCACAGCAACGCATTTATTTATACTACAGTCAAGCTGCCAATGTTTACACCTGGTGTGATGCTTAGTCTATCGGATAAAATTTCGTCTAAGGCAACTCACGGAGACCTGTTTAAAAGAAAAGAATTCATTCATCCAATTACTGTTTCATCGCGGTGCATATATATATGACCTTAGTTATCGAGGCACCGTTTTTATTCAACTCTACTACTACTAACTTTTTCATCAACTGCGTAAGCACCCAGCTTTCGAATTAGCTTTTTAAGGGGAAACTGTTTTGTTTACCACTTTGGTTACTGTGTGGAATTGTATCTGTATTTTTTGAGGTCCTAATCTTTAATTATTGTTTCTATATTTTTAACTATAAAACACGAAATATTGATCATATTTCACTGAGTAATTAATATGTTAACAATCTCCTTGGAAATAAAGGGTATGAGTTGCTTGTAATCACAAAATTTAACGAAATTTTTGTCTTTTTTACCTAAATTCTCACAGTTCAAAAATGGTTATTTCATAAAAAATAAGGTTCTTTTTTAATTTTCCTCGTTTTGGTATTTGTCTCGATTTTATAGGACCATTATTTCTAATTTAATTTCGCAAGACAAATGACAATTGGAAACTATAAAAAGAAATTTACGCGTAATTTCAATGAGATTAGTTACAAATCATCTGGAGTCGAATGAAGGAAACTTTGGTTCTGGGTTTGACACCAGGTGATCTTAATTCTCCCTTATGAAATGAATGCCGGAGATTTCAAATATTTCCCGGAAAGATAGAAATCCATAACCCGGCATGTGAAGAGCAGTCATGGACATGCTTCACAAACCAATCTCCTAATGGTCCTTGGTTCGAAGTCAGGGCACCATTTGAAAACGTACTTTCATTTAAAGGGGAATACAGTGTTTCCTTTGAGGACTTTCCCGACATACTGACTTGAAATTTTAAAAACCGCCAGAGACCTTAGTCCATTAGTTTAAACAGTTCGTAGGGACAAGCAGAAACATATCATTGATTAATTGTTTAGCAGAATCCAAGAGACTTTTACTCGTAATAAACATACTACAGTAAATATCTCACGAAGAAGAAATGAACGCAGGGTTGGAAATAGAAAAGGAAGGGTGTTAGGAAAGAAGAAGCAAAAAGCGAGCGTTGAGTCAATGCCGAGCATCACTTGTGCACGATGAGTCAGCTCGTTCTAGAAACGAATATCAAGAGAGTATTCGCTGAGTTCAGTCGGCAAGAGAACTTCACTGGAACTGCGCACAAATTCCGCTTCGCATTAGCCGCGTAGAAACGGCGTTTGGTGTTTGTGGACCGTCGAAAGAATTTACGACTCTTTATGATCACGAGCGTGAGGAGAGTTGGAAAGAGATACGGCACGTGCATTTAAATTCTGCATTCTCGTCTCTACGTAATTTAGCAGACTCCGATGCTAGAATGGAACAAGGATGCTGATGTCCATGGGAGGCATCTATATTAAATAACGAGTAAAATGTAGCTTGCATACTGCAAGCAGATCGACAACACTAATTTCATGTCGGCATCCTATCGGGACGGCCCTCAAAAGAAAAAATCTGATGTAGCCAGCACATGACTTTCTCCATATATCTATCTATTATATATAGACGCTTCTCCGGATATACCTATATCTATTACGAGTAAAATGTAGCTTGCATACTGCAAGCAGATCGGCAATACTAATTTCATATCGGCATCATATCGGGACGGTTCTCAAACGAACAAAAAAAAATATTTAAAATATTCTTAAAATTCGCTGTTATTTTATCGTCTGGCATCGAACCCGGGTCTTACTGGTAAACTTACTATGCAGCACAATAGAAGATCAACATCTCTAACTATGTGTAAAAATTCAAGTAAAAATATTGGATACAACTGCCTCAAAAAACGTTCTAATTTTCAGGAATATAATGCCTCTCGGGTCTCGAACCAAGGACGATCTTGGAAATCTAAAACATAATTTTGAAATGTACCTATGATATCTAACTAAATGCCAAATTTCAAGTTTCTATATTGTTGGGAAAGGGTTCAAAATTATTATTGAAAATAGGATCAACTTCTGATTGTAGAGACGCCTGGTGTCGAACCCAAGACACACTGGTAGCTGTGAATGCATAGTTAGATTTTTATGAACTTGATCTTATTTTAGGCAAAGTTTGAAGTCAATATCATGCCGAGAAGTACCTAAAATTTGTTTCCGTTATCCCCATAAGAAATGCATTGTGGAGTGCAAATGGTCCTCTGGGATCGAACCAAGGACCATAAGCGAATAAAAAAAATTTGATTATGAAATATATTTATGATTTCTAACCCAATGCCAAATTTCAAGTTTCCATGCATTCGGTAAGGGGTCCAAAAAAAATCTTAAAAATCGCCACAATGCGTTTTAAACGGCCGATTTTTGCCCCGACCTAGCATCGAACCCAGGATATTTTCCGTAAAACTCATTTATGTTTTCGATAGATCATGTTCATATATATAGGCTCCTTGAGTTTTAATTCTCTACCTATCCGGAAAGTATTTTTTTTTAATTCCCGAAAATCAAAGCAATGCATTTAAACGGGAAAAATCGAGACTTTGGGGCCCTCTGGAATCGAACCCATCACACTGAGGTTCAAAATCGCAATTTCTCTGGAGGTTATACGTAATGGCCAATATGTCGTAAAAATTTCGAGCCATTGACGCTAGTGGTTTAGCCTGTGAGTTTGTATCCTCTCTCTATCTATCTATTATACGAGTAAAATGTAGCTTGCATACTGCAAGCAGATCGACAACAATAATTTCATGTCGGCATCATATCGGGACGGCCCTCAAAAGAAAAAAAAAGGTATTGAAAATATTCTTAAAATTCGCTGCAATTTAATCGTCTGGCATCGAACCCGGGTCTTCCTGGTAAGCTTACTATGCAGCACAACAGAAAATCACCATCTCTTACTATGTGTGAAAATTCAAGCAGAAATATTGGCTGCAACTGCCTCCAACGACGTTCTACTTTTCAGGAATGTAAATGGCTCTCTGGATTCGAACCAAGGACGATCATGGAAATCTAAAACATGTTCATGAAAGTTATTTATGATCTCTATCTATTTGCCGAATTTCAAGTTTCTATATTATTGGGATAGGGCTCAAAATAATTATTAAAAATCGGATCAACTACTGATATAAGAGACGCCTGGTGTCGAACCCAGGAAATATATTTACGCTGTGAATGCACAGTATAATTTTAAAGGACTTGATCTTATTTTGTGCAAAGTTTGAAATCGATATCATGCCGGGAAGTACCTAAAATTTGTCTCCGTTATCTCCATAAGAAATGCATTGAGGAATGTAAATGGCCCTCTGGGATCGAACCAAGGACCATCAGCGAATACAAAAAATTTGATTATGAAATAAATTTATGATCTCCAACCTCATGCCGAATTTCAAGTATCCATGCCATCGGGAAAGGGTCCAAAAAAAATCATAAAAATCGCCACAATGCATTTTAAACGGCCGATTTTTGCCTCGACCTAGCATCGAACTTAGGATATTTTCCGTAAAACTCATTTATGATTTCGATAGATCATTACCATATATAAAGGCTCCTAGATTTTCGATTCTCTACCTATCTCGGGAGTATTTTTTAAAAATTCCCGAAAATCAAAGCAATGCATTTAAACGGGAAAAATCGAGACTTTGGGGCCCTCTGGAATCGAACACATGACACTTTGGATCAAAGTCGCTTTTTTCCTGGGGGTTTCACGTTATGGCCAATACGTGGTAAAAATTTCGAGTCAATGACGCCAGTAGTTTAGCCTGTGAATTAGTATCCTATCTGGGTATCTGGGTATATCATGAATGAATCCGGAGAAGCATCTATATATAATAGATACGAGTAAAATGTTGCTTGCATACTGCAAGCAGATCGGTAATACTAATTTCATATCGGCATCATATCGGGACGGTCCTCAAAAGAAATAAAAAAAAGGATTTAACTTTTTCTTAAAATTCGCTGAAATTTCATCGTCTGGCATCGAACCCGGGTCCTCCTGGTAAACCTACTATGAAACAGATTAGAAGATCACCATCTCTCACTATGTGTGAAAATTCTAACAGATATATTGGCTGCAACAGCCTCAAAAGACGTTCTAATTTTCACGAATGTAAATGGCTCTCGGGACTCGAACCAAGGACGATCTTGGAAATCTAAATCATGTTTCTGAAAGTTATTTATGATCTCTATCTATATGCCGAATTTCAAGTTTCTATATAATTGGGAAAGGTTTCAAAATAATTCCTAAATATCGGATTAACTTCTGATTTCAGAGACACCTGGTGTCGAACCCAGGAAATATTGTAAGCCCGGAATGCACAATTTGATTTATAAAGACTTGCTTTTATATAATGCAAAGTTTGAAGTCGGTAGCATGCCGGGAAGTACCTAAATTTTGTTTCCGTTATCTCCGTAAGAAATGCATTGAGGAGTGCAAATCTCCGTCTGGGATCGAACCAAGGACTATCAGCGCACATGTAAAACTTTATTATGAAATATATTCATAATATCTATCCATGTGTCGAGTTTCAAGTATCCATGTTATCGGGAAAGGATCCAAAAAAATCTTAAAAATCGCCGCAGTGCATTTTAAACGGCCGATTTTTGCACCGACCTAGCATCGAACCATGGACCATATTCGGCGATGTTTTTATTGTTTCCTTTAGATATGCACGGCATCTAGCGGTCCCTTGAATTTCAAATCTCTCCTATTCCGGGAAGTGCCTCAAAAAAAATTTCGAAAATCCCCGCCATGTATCCTTATGGACAAAATCGCGACTTTGGGGCCTTCTAGAATCGAACCCATGACACTGAGGTTCAAAGTCGGCTTTTTCCTGGAGGTTGCACGTTATGGCCAATACGTCGTAAAAATTTCAAGTTGATGACGCTTATAGTTTAGGCTGTGAATTAGTATCCTATCTATCTATCTATCTATCTATCTATCTATCTATCTATCTATCTATCTATATCCTTGAATGAATCCGGAGAGGCATCTATATTTAATAGATAGATGCTTCTCCGGATTCATTCATATATATAGATAGGTATATAGATAGATAGGATACAAATTCACAGCCTAAACCACTAGCGTGATTGATTTCAAATTTTTACTGCGTATTGGCCATAACAATTAACCGCCAGAAAAATTGTGATTTTGATCCTCAGTGTCATGGGTTCGATTTCAGAGGGCCCCAAAGTCCCGATTTTTCCCGTTTAAATACATTACATAGATTTTCGGGAATTTTTAAAAAATACTTCCCGGATACGTAGAGAATCGAAACTCTAGGAGCCTTTATATATGGTCATGATCTATCGAAAACATAAATGAGTTTTACGGAAAATAACCTGGGTTCGATGCTAGGTCAAGGCAAAAATCGGCCGTTTAAAATGCATTGTGTTGATTTTTAAGATTTTTTTTGACCCTTTCCCGATGTCATGGAAACTTGAAGTTCGGCATGGAGTTGTAGATCATATATATATTTCCTAATCAAATTTTACATATTCACTGATGGTCCTTGGTTCGATCCCAGAGAGCCATTTACATTCCTCTATGCATTTCTTATGGAGATAACAGAATTAGGTTTTAGGTACTTCCCGGCATGATATCGACTTTAAACTTTGTATGAAATAAGATTAAGTCTTAATAAATCATACTAAGCATTCACAATTACCAAAATTTCCTGGATTCGACACCAGGCGTCTCTACAATCAGTAAATTATCCGATTTTTAAGAATTAATTTGAACCCCTTCCCAATAATATTAAAACATGAAATTAGTCATATAGATAGAGAACATAGATAAATTTAAAAATCATGTTTTAGATTTCCTAAATAGTCCTTGGTTCGAATCCAGAGAGCCATCTACCTTCTTGAAAAGTAGGACGTTGTTTCATGCAGTTGCAGTCAATAATTCTGCTTGAATTTTCACACAGTTAGAGATAGTGATCTTCTGTTGTGCTGCATAGTGGGTTCACCAGTAAGACCCGGGTTCGATGCCAGACGATGAAATTTCAGCGAATTTTAAGAAAAATTTCAATCCTTTTTTTTTTGAGGACAGTCCCGATATGATGCCGATATGAAATAAGTATTGCCGATCTGCTTGCAGTATGCAAGCTACATTTTACTCGTATATATATATATATATGATATATGAATGAATCCGGAGAAGCATCTATATATAATAGATATCAATATTATATTCTTACATTATTATTATAAACTTGCTCATGCAAATAAGTGCACAACCTGGTGTACAATTCCGAATAATTTTACTTTTATTATGTACTTTATAAAAAGATAAAAATTTCGTAATTTTCCCACTTACGTTTTTATTTTCCGAAAGTATTCGGCACAGAGGCCATCTTCAGGTAAAACCGGTTGGGATATTTATTGTGGAAACTTACGAAGTTTTATTCTCTTACTATAGTGAAAATGCCGTTCCATGAAGTTCGGCCTGAGATGATCGACTTTATATATTATATATTTTTATATGCATTATTTTCATTTATTGAATACAGATTTTTAACAGTTATGTGAAAGTTGAGAGAAAATATGAAAAAAATGAATGAAATCGTGGAGCAAATAAAAAAATTGTTGATTTTTACTATAAATTCCACTATAGAAAAACACCCATAGAGAGAAGGAGGTGTGAATATCTGCGAAATGTGTAAAATTACAGTTAAAGCTTGGTGATCGGCGAAAGTTTTCAGATAATAAAAGGAAGGCGCGTCAAAACGTAAGGAAATTATGGCAAGACGGAATTTTAATTGGAAAAAAATATTCATGATGATAAAAACTATCTCATCAATTATGGTAATAACCTCATTCAACAATTAACTCACTATGTATACGTTTTGCTAAATATGACTGGAAAATAAATACATGAAACAGTGTAGAAATCATAATGTTTGAACTTGTAGGTTGCTAAACATAAGCCAAATGAAGTTTATAATCCGTACCTAGGAGTAACTGAAAATTTCAAGGAATCTTGCATCAAAACTGCAAATTTTACGTTATGACATTAAAGGTAACTATAAAAATGTATACCCTTAACCGGGAAACTTTCTTCATTATCCGCTACATTTCAAAATGAGGTACATACGATACATTTCTATTATCGGACAAGGAAAATAATTTGTATATAATTCCGTTAGATACAGGTTGAAGACGCTCATTTTTCTTTAATTGATCTCTGCATGCCAAAAAAGAGAAAGCGAGAATATGTTCATAGATTGGAGTCACTTTTTGAGTAAGGCATATTGCTGAATCATTGATATTGTGTGTACATAATGGCATAATTCAGATTTCGTGAGCATAAAAGTTATTCATAAGTTCTACACACGAAGTAATACATAAATTACATGAATACAACTGTTTTTTTAATTTTTCAGTGATTTAACAGATCATTATGAATCTAATACTATCGCTTGAATTTATATCTCACAATATCGTCCCAATCTATCATCCAATCTTTGGGAAAATTGTACTGTAATGCGACCTCCCTGTTATATAAGCCATTCCGAGGAAGCTCAGGGAAATAGATGCCAGAACTAATCGTTTCAAGAATTTATTTTTTCCACGAACGATACTCGAAAGTAAACAATTAGGAAAATAGAGTCAATGTTCTTGCACCCCCCGCCACACGCCGAAAGGCGACCTGCAGGGACCCTACAAAGACATAGGCAAAAGAAGTAGAAAGAACGGAAAACAAAACTGCGTGATATCTTCCAGAAGTCAATAGTTCAATGCTGAGGAAACAAGCTATATATATATATTACTTGGGGCAACAGTAAAACAACAAATACATATTTAGAGACAGCAGAAGATTACGAAATGAGAATAAACTGTCAAAGGTTGGGGCACGTTTTAAAATTAATCGATGGATCCACCAACTGTATCTTTATTCATGATGGTCGATGGATATCGGTGGATCTTTTATGGTTTCCATTGTCCATCTCTTCCCTCGTGACTAATACCAGATGAAAAGCCGATGGTTCTGATGACAGTAGCGGGTTATTCAAATGTTGATTTCCATAACATCATTAAAAGCAATTTCCATAAGCATCATTAAAAGTAAATAGCAAATTACAATAATATTAAGCAACGGAATATAAAGTAATTTATGATGCAACAATCGACGATCACAAACATCCATACGCAATTTATGTTTCAAGAGAGTTCAAAGAGTTATGGAGATGGAACAATCTTATATGCAACAGTAGCCATCTTGTCAAACAGCAGACAAACCAACGGAATGTTCTTAAATTAATCAAGAATCGATCATTATTATTATTCGATATTATTGTTATCGCTATTATTCCATCGAAGTAATTAGACAAAGGTCAATGCAATCCATCGCTCAACAGATTGATGAATTTAAGAACACACCCTTGGAGAATTTCCGTTCGATAGTAGAAATATCTTGTTATTGTAACTCCTTACGTAATTGGTCGATCGATTTGGAATACGAATTGGATCTTGAGTGTGGAATAAAAGACCAACGCCGCCCATGACACGCATTCGACCTTTTCCCAAGTTCTCTGTTGGCTAGAATGTAAAAATGCGTCCTCGTATTTAGATTTGGCGCTTCCTCTGCTCTTTTCCCTTCCTCTCCCTCTTCCGTTCTCAATTGGGCCACGCAATGATTTGTCGCTGCAGTCGCCTATCACTCCCCGCATTGTTTTGACAGCTGACTGTGCTCTCTCCCACGGAAAAGCAATAGAGTCGAAGGGCAAAAAACGTCGGCGGCTGCAGTTTGACGCTACTCAATCCCTACAAAGCCAACCTGAATTTCTCAATGAAAACACCAATACTTTCTCATCGTATCCATCGTTAAGTTTCATCAAGTATTACCACTATCCAGTTCCGTTTCTTATTGTTATTATTAGCTAATTAATGTATTCCCCCGTCAATAATGACGGAACTATAATTTAATACAGTATTTGTTTATTCGGTTGCTAGAAAAATATCGTCTCTGTGTACATTGTTTACTTTTGACGGCAAAAATCTTCATGTTTTTGAGAACGAAAACATTAATCTTTTGGAATTTTATTCACAAAGCCAAATTACAAACCTACATTATAGAAGTTGATACTGTTTGTACAAATATAAAGCTGAATTCCAATTTCCAAAGTTTTAGATTGTTTTATTGCCGAAAAATGTCGTCTCTACTTCCCATACATTTCTTATGAGCCTATCTTTCCCTTATTTTCTCGTGAGATTTGAGTTCATCAATCACCTTCGTCATTAGGGAATTGTTTACGCACAAAAAATTAAACAAACGTGTCGTCACTTTTGTCTGAATTATTTCAATTTAGTTACACCCAAAAGGCAGGTAATTTATGATTGGTATTTTTAGCACCATCATCCTACCAAATCTGATCAAAATCGGAGCTTCATAAGTCATGACTCCTCCTAGTTAGATAAAATCAAATGAATTAAGAACTTAATATGAAATTCATAAGATCCGCACCTAAGATAGTGATAGACGAGTATATTACATTATTTTGATGCCTGATTATTACGTTTCGTTTAGTATGGAGGAAAATCTTCAGGCCCTTTTTTTATTTTATTTTGCTAAATATAACCTAACTTCTCTTGAAATCGTGTCACAAATTTTGGTTCCAATTACCTTGAAACGAATTAAAGATTTCTATATATATAGGGAAACCTAGGACAGAACGGGGTACCAAGTTGAAAATACGTTTTAAAAGTACAAAAGAGTTAATTAAGAATACTGCAAATTTTTCTGTGAACACATTATAGATTACTAATAACAAAATACAATGATATCGTAAGAAAACATAGAACAGATATGTTTATTTTCATAAACAAAAACAATTTCCTTTCGTCCGTTCGACCCGGGGGCAGAATGGGATGGTAGAGATAAGTAACTATAAAAACAATTCTGTGGAAAAGCAGAAAAAATGTGTTTACTCTATATATATCTAGTTTTAGGTCACTATTAAGCTTTAACTATAGTTTTCTTTGAATATGTCCTTTTCTTAAGCCCATTCACAAAATTCACACTCTAGGACAGCCTCATTAGCTATTTATTAAAATCTCATAGCTCTTACGCCAGATATTGCTTCGGGTTTGCGAACAGATAAAGTACGATGCCGCTTAAAAAAGATATCTGAAATCGATAGCAGTTAACAACATTGCCTGACACTATCCCATTCTGCCCCACGGACACGATTCAGGTTAGGGAGGTAAAATTTGGACCGGAAAGGGTCTGGTGATTTCTCCCGGAGAGTCTTACACCTGGGAAAGTCAAAAGCACTTTAGTTCATCTTCTAGAGCAGTGGTTCCCAACCTTTTTCAGCTGGCGGCCCAACTTTCCTTATAATACCTCCACGGTCCATGGCGGAGAAAAAAAACCTTATTTGTACCGTATCCCTTCCTTATGTATATATATATAATTTACCATCAAACATTGCTATTCTGATGGTTTATTCGATGGTTTCTGGTAGTTTTAGGATCGAGTCAAGACCCACCTGTAACCCTTCCGCGATCCAAGGTTTGGGAACCGCTGTTCTAGAGATCATTAAGTACTTTATTACCCCTGAGGAGGAAAGCATCTCTTTCGAAATGCGCATTGGGTATTTCTAAAAAGTGTGGGGATCCTTCCTCGTTTTCTCCGAATACCGGCGAAAGAGGCGAGGAACGCCGACAATGACGGCTATTGGAGATTTTTAACCTCTAATTCATTAGCAGCCGTGTTCCAAATTTCCATTCACTACGAGAGCTACCAGAAAAAAGTGTTTGTCGCGCAGAGACTGGGAGGGGAGTGTGAAGCGGGTCTGTTTGATGTCCCAATTACGCCCTTCAACTCGCCATCCTTTCTCTTCCTTCCCCTTTACCTCTTTATTCCAGCGAAGGATGTAAGGGATGGCAATGTCTTGCGGGAACTCCACTTGGCAGTTGAACACAACCGACTCGCCCACTGACGCCGTCAGGAACGTTGGCTGTTTGTCGTCGTCCAGGAGGCCCCACGATGGACCTGCTCGAAAGAAAAGAAACTCTTTCAATTTCGCCAATTCAAAACAGGGCATCGAGCCGAAAAATCCGTCATTTTTGCCAGGGTGGGATCTAAACCCAAACTGAAAAAATTAAAATACTTGAAACCGAAAAGGAAAGCCATAAATGATTCCGAGCCGACATCCGGTACTCAGAAATACCAATTTAATTTAGGGTAAGATCACGTTTTTAAATTCATCAATCCCATCAATCTGATGAGCGATGGATTGCATCGATGTTTGTCTGATTACTTCGATGGAATAATATCGATAATAATAATATCGAATAATAATCATTATCGATTCTTGATGAATTTAAGAACAGTTCGTTGATTTGTCTGCTGTTTAACAAGATGGCTACTGTTGCATTTACAACTTGTTCCATCTCCATGAATCTTTAAACTCTGTCGAAACGTAATTCATCGCATCGATTTTGTTCGCTGATTTTTGCATTAAAAATACGTTATATTTCCTATGGTAAGTTGCCATTTACTAGTATTTTATGAGGTAATTGATATTAACGTTTGAATGACCCGCTACTGTCATCAGAAACATTGGCTCTTCGTCGGGTTTTAATGTCGATGGAAGCGATGGACATCGGTGGAAAGCATAGTGAATCCATCGGTGAATAAAATAACGGCTTGATAGATCCATCGATGAATTTTAAAACGGATCGATGGATTTCCGATGCCATCGATGCATTTAAAAACGTGCCCTAACTCGCTATTCTTTAATCTACAAAGTTTCTGGCATCCATCGAAAATGAAATAAAAGAAGTGATTTGCTGTATTGCAGTAATATTGGGGATTTTATACCTTTAGTGTCAGATATACTTTATTACGTTTGTATGTATTTAATTATCGTCTCAATGTTATATATAAATTTATTTCTCGTATCAATAGAGTGTACAGTGAAATCTCGATCTGATGTTTTTTACCGGACCAAGGGAAATCGACTCTAGAGGCTGGAAAACGTAAGATGCGGAAAACGTAGGGTTTAGTTGATGTAGCTGGGACTTCAAAATTTCGACCTTAGTTTTAGATCCGGAAAATCGTTAGAAACAAGAAAATAAGATCGGGATTTCACTTTATATATAAGTCTGTCACCAAGGCGTACAGCCTACCCGCCGTTTAATAATAATCAATAACATGGAAATAAATTTAAATTCTAGCAGTGAACATGTAAGATAAAAAGATTATTGTTTGTATTCAATCCAAAAATATATTATCACAGGAATATTTACTCGGCATAGCTTTCCGTTTTAGCGTAAGAAATAGAATTTACATTCTTTGTGAAATAAGCACCATCTTCGCCTTCTAATATTCCGCGAGAGCCGCATTGCCAAGGTATGTGGAAAGTGGCAAATGCAACAAGTACTCGCATATTTCTCTTAACTGTGGCTTTGATATTTGCACAGTAAAGCATCTTTAAAGCGGCTCTTTCAAGCATTTATTCTCTTAAAATTTCTATCATCATATGATATATATATATATATATATATATATATATATATATATAATAGGGTGCTAGTTTTCCATTTGTAGGTATCCCTTTCTCGATAATCCACGAGTTTGATACCCGTATGTATTTATTCTTAGAGCTTTAATTATTTATAATTGCATTTATGATGTAAATCTTCGAAATGCTTTTCACGCACCAGAAAAAACTCTAGTACTTGTAATAGATAAATTTTATAAAGTATTACGATATTACGTTTTTAAAAGAAAGATAGGAGTTGCCTTCCTCAAAAGAGGTCAAAAGTCAGCCCTTAAAATCTTTTTGCGATTAAAGTATACCTAGTCTCCATCCTTTTATATTTCCCCATTACCAGTACATATAAGTTACTTGTTGCAACGAAAATTTTATTGCAAACGCCGTTTTCTTTGCAATGAATTATTTTGTATGATGGAATTCCACCTTATATCAGGCAAGGCAGTTTAACTTTATTACCACGATATATTTAAAATGGAGCAAATTTAATCAGAAGCTCTTTATAGGCACATACATCTGTCCCAAAGATTTGAAAAGTATTTTAATGTAGACAGAAATGAAACTTTTACGCTTTACCACAATATTTTTATCATTATCATCAAAAATATTAGTAAAGCGTAAAATTTCGATTCCTATTTGTCTATGTAATGGAAAACTGCCATTAGGTTGAGGCCAAACTATTGGATTCTATAGTATATTAAAACAAGCTCTACTTGATCTTTTGCCAAAGTTTGAATCTATTCTCTCCAAACGATGAAATCGTCAACACCTCTTATTTACCTTCTTGTTTGGCGCGCCGATACCTGAGTAAGGTGTTGAATATTTGTTCGTTTGGAAAACACTGGTGCAGAGCAAAATGAGGTGAAACAACCAGTATATTCTGGTACATGAGTAAAAATAAACTAACAGTGACAATGCATGATAGGGGTTTATCGGTTTGGATTAATGGAAAGCGTGGATGAATTCTAAGTTCTCCTCCTTCTCTTCTAGAGTTCTCTTCTTAATATCACATTCCTAGGTAAACTAGACTTACGTATCTTCTCCATGTTTCTACAACTATCCTAGGTTACCCTTTGCGTAATGTTCCCTATAACATCGAATCCTTAATTTCCTGAACTCCCTACCTCCATTAAAAGGTCCTCTCATACTTTCGCATGACTCATTCTTAAAACAACATGAATATTTCCATCCGTCATAATCTATCCATCAATAGGTACATAATAGGTAGGTAAATAATCATTCGTCTAAATAATTTTGTGTCGAAAATTTTTTATTAAAATATCTATTTGCACTGTTTTTTGTTGATTTGAATCTAGTTCATGATTTCGTGCCCACCTGCTTAAAATTTATTATTTATTATAGCTAAGGATCTACTCTAAAGCGGTGGAATTCCTGTGCAAGTCTATCTATTAAATAAATAAACCACAAATGTGGAGTATGATGAGAAAGTGAATGATGCAAAAGGGAGAACGCAACGGATGAAAACAAATTGCAATTCTTACAGCTGAAATACACTCTGAAAAGGGTTAGATGGAATTATGGAAGTTGCAATCCACATCTGCAGATTTTATCGATAACAATGGAATTTTTGGATTCATAATGATGATATTCTTTCCGAGTCAAATTAAATAAGAATAAGTAATCATTTTACACGAAGGGTAGGATTTTTTGTTTACTGTATTATAATAATCGTAAACGAATTTATAGAAGGGCGAGATTGGATCAAGTCACATATTTTTTCTAACCCTATTCCATACATTTCGAAGAAGAGATTTTATGGATAGGACAAAAGAAAAAGGGAAAAGGGGTAAAAATATTTTTTGGGGTTACAAAATACCTAGGTTAGCGCTTAGGAAAATAGTGAAAAAAAAAAACTGCCGAAAAATCTACGATAAGGGAGGCATAAAAAATTTGCGAAACCAACTGATAATTACTAACATTGAAGAAGGATAAAAAAAGGAAAGCAAGAAAAATGATCGAGATTCCGAAGTGAAGAGACCCACGAAGATGAAAGAACGAAAGGGAATTCATGAAAAAATGTAATAATAATAATCGTTTCTATTTGTGCGAGATTGAGACTAAAAGTCTCTTCTTTAATCCAACCCATCGTCATTAATTATAGAATAATTAAATTAAAGAGAATAGTATGAGAAAAATAGAAGAATTGAGGATGTAAATAACCTAAGAGATTCTTAGAAAAAATAGTATCTACCGCAGGAAAACACCCGCAAAGAAGGGGGGTGAGACCTGCGCAAAACTACCGATAGTAATAACTAAAAGGCGAGGAAAAAAAACATAAAAAATATAAAAATACACTACCAGTTAGTACGTGTATGCGATATCTCACTTAAATAAATGATGGTACGACGGCATAATAACATAAAACAAACAAAGAGAAAAAAAGAAAAAGATGTATGGATGAGACTTAATCTTTCGAGTTGAAAAATCAAATTGAACCTTCTCCGGCGTAATCTACGGATGTCGCCCGATCGACATATTTGCGGAAAATGAATCTGTTTGTCGAGGATCGACGCTGAGAGAGGATAGAAATTCCGCGGGCGTTGAATAACCGCTGCACTTCATCCAAGAGTTCTCCAGTGGAGATGGAACACAGAGAACCCATTCGCCGGGAGAGCCTGCGCGCCTCGCAGAGCCTTGGAATAATTTTCTATATCCTGTCTTGATGGCGTCACCAGCTTTTAGTGCGTAAGCGCTCTTCTTTCCCTCAGCACGCACCTTCTGCTCATTTTTTTCCTGCGGCTCACAAACTGTGCCACGCGTTTTCGCTGCATCCAGGCACATTTAATGCCTTATCAGCAGGTTCCCAAAAGTATTTTATTTGTTATTAGTGTACACAACCGTCGCAGTTAGTCGCATGTACTAGTGGCTACGTTAACTTATATAACAGTTAATTAAAAAAAGAAAATAAAAATATTACTGTGCATACATTAAATAAACCAAACCAAACACAAAATAAGCAAGTATAAATAAAAAGTAATGAAAAATAAAGTACATATATATATATATATATATATATATATATATATATGAATTATACAGTACTTCTATGAATTATATAAAAAAAACACCGCTGTGAATTAGCTAAGTCGGAATTAATTTTAAATAACCTTAATCAGCATATACGTTACTTGTATCATGCAAGATTTTTTTAGGGTTCCTGATAGGCATTCAAGACTACCGTAGTGGCCTCGGGGTCCACTAAGTCCCCACCGTACATCACCCTACCAGGCGATCCCCTACTTGTCTAACATTTCGTTACCGGCAGGCTTATTCATCAAATTATTAATTTTACTTATACCCTTACTAAAAGATTTAATATTTTTTGGGAAAGGTTCGGAGACTTCTGCAGGCAGACTTCTCCATTCCTTAATAGTTCTATTTAGAAAATAGTATTTCCGGTTATCTATTTTTTATTTTATACATCTTACTTTGTGTTTATGATCGCGCCTACCCAAGTAATCTGCCTGGAAAGTTGTAAAAGATAACAAAATGTAACCTCTTATAAAAAGAAACAACCCATATCCTTCATAATTGTTTTAATTGAAAAATTTTGATTTTATAAAGCATTGAAGACATGGAAAATTTCTTCCAAATATTAAAAATACAATTTTAAACTTTAAACTAAGAAAAATCAGAATAACTATCTTTGGCGAATAGAACAGAATACAATTACTATTCTTTACGCACAATTGGTCCTCATGAGACAGTTTGTCCGGGACGTGCCAAAACTACATAGATAATAATAATATTAATAAAGTTTATTACAGGCATATACCTTCTTAAAATGCTGCATAAAAAGGTAGAAAAAGTCATATAATTTACATATGAAGTTTGGTACATACATATATTTTTTTTTAAACATTCCGTCCGAGCCTCACTTTCATATGATCGACGTCCTAAGAAACTTTGCTGCTAATTTTGGTGAAATTATTTTGAAAATCGAAGAGGTGACTTTGTTTAGTTTAAAATTAATTCAAAAAGTCATTTAACATAAAGAAGATAATGTATGTTTGACAAGGTATCGAATCACATCTCGTATCAAAAGAAAAATCTAATTTAATTTAAAGCTTTAAAATGAGTACCTGCTGTATGTTTGATACACTTTGAGAAGAGGAAGATTGACTGAGAACGAGCTCTTTGCAAACTTTGTCAGCCAGCCATTTTGTAACTATTATATTATTTTTAGCTATTGATCTAAAAAGTTTTTACATCGCTGTCATGACAATCAATAAATTTGTTTGCATACATTGTTGCCCTTCGATTGATTTTGACGGAAACATTTTCCATATTTTTGAGAACGAAAACATAAGTCATTTGAAATTGTATTCACAAGCCAAATTTTAATCCTGCATTACATAAGGTGATATGATTTGTCAAAATGTATAGCTGAATTTTTATCTCACTGGTTTAATTATGGTTTTATTGCCATAAAATATAAATGTATGTACATAAATGTAAATATTCGTCTTCCCGTACATTTCTTACGAGCCTATCTTTCCCTAAAGTTCGGTTCACACGGTGTATGTTTTCTAGCTTGATTCTTTGCGTGGAGCCCTGCATGCTCGCTAGCACGAAAATTTTGTGTCTGCCTGCTGCTGGGCATGCTCCCTTGCTGGATTTTGAGGAATAGGACAAGTGCTATTTTTCCTGCATGTTTCGCTGATGGTTGGTTGCTATGCGTTGCTAGCTGAACTATTTATTGCTAGCGAGCATGCAGAGATCCACGCAAAGAATCAAGCTATAAAACATACACCGTGTGAACCGAGCTTTATATTCCTGTGAGAATTGAGTTCAACAATCACCTTTGTCGTTGGGGAATTGTTTATGCCCACAAAGTTGCGCATTGGTTTTGCCATTTTTGTTTGAACTCTACCAATTTTTACTCGAATATGATAGTCTACGATCGAAATTAGAATCTTTATTAGATTTCCTTTCTTTGTCAGTCCGCAATTTTTTAACTCTTTGAACTCTAGGTCTAAAAATTGACAAAAATTTGAATATGCTGCCATGACAAAGTTTTATAAACATCTGATAGTGTCAATCTTTTAGTCGGGATTGGCGTGGAATTATCCCTTAGGAAAAGGAAGTACCTTGACTCTTTTAAAGGCCCCTTTAAGTGATTTGGAGGTATTCTAAACCAGACATCCTCATCTGAGTTTTACAGGGAACTCAAATGGATGTTACCATGACGTTATATTGCAAAATCAAGGTAATAAAAAATAATCAAATTATTTACGGCGATTCTGAAGGAATTGTGGAAAATGAAAGTGTCCAATCGGTTTTATGATTTTCACAGACCTAATAGGATGATCGCAATTAAATATTCAAGAATAATAATTATCTTCAGCGATGGTTATACCAATAAATTGAATTGAATAATGATATTTTTACAGATAAAGAAAACAGCTGATTAGAGACTTGGGAAAGATTGAACAAAACTTAAAGGTTTAACTGTTTCCTTGTGATTAGCTTTTTCAATCGATCAGATCAATGTGAGGTTTAAAATATTTGATAATGAAAACCCATGATTGACAAAAATGAAACCAGATTTTTATCCGTACCACGTGGATTTATTTCTGCGATCAGGGTTCGACGCGGTGAGTCATCATCAGGCATATAAATATTCTCTTACAAAGGGAAATGAATGTATGTGGCACGGGTAAAAATCATGTTTCATTTTTGTCAGTCATGACTTCCTACCACGAAGTCTTGCCGGAATCAATTGAATGTATAATGAAAACCAATAGGAAACTCAATAAACAATGACATGACAACAATATAGCAACTTTGGCAAGTGATATTTTGATGCACTTAAATCTTCATTCCTATACAATAGTATCTATATACAGATATATTATTTATTAATATATTATTTAATAATAATAAATTACTTATTTATTTACGATGTCATTGCAAGTTGTCCTTCTGGTAGGTGGCAATGTTTAAATGGAACCTTAAAAATGATTTTAAATTTGCCATTTGCCCAAAGACGGGAGGGAAACCCCTCTAAAAACCTCTCGTAGGCTGTACAATTAGATAAATTACACTATACACATAGGTAAATAAGATATAAAATCTATCATACATAAAATATATATATATATATGATCTATAATTTCACCAAAATAATACATTACATGGTAAGTATCCACATAGTCAAAAATATCTATAAATATAGCAAGTATTTCCCTTAATATTAACCCAAGGCTATTACAAAAGTTGATGTGTGCAGTACAAGTTGATTCAGAACTTTGTTACTGTTAAATTGACCGTTTTTCCGCTGTTTATAACCAGCAAGGAAGAAAAGACCGCGGAGTCTTAATAGGGAAACTCGTTAATAAACTCTCCGTCACTTTGGAGACGGCTGAAAAAGATTCAACACCCGACGTCCAATCAGCGCCCATCCGAGTGATAGCTAATGACGGGAAAGGAAACGGAGTAAGGACGAAAGAGGAAATTTCAATCACTTCAAACAAAGACAGCTGCCTTGAACAAGCGAAGCCAAAAACAGAGTAAAACTCGCAGAAGGAATCTCATATGCCTCTTACGAAGGGAGTTTCTGGGACAAGGCAGTATTGGATATATCCATATTTGTCCCCATGAGGAAAAATTAGTCCGAAATTCTCCTCAATGGAGTACTGGATGTATTGCATTTAAATTTCCTCACAGAATAATTTAGAAAGGAAAACAAGGGGAAGTATCTTTAAATGACAAGCGGATACATTCGACGATTATTATTTATGCTGGCTGACAGCATCAATAGGAAGGAAATACTTTATTGGACTTCTATTGTTTAGTAATATAGAAAATAGTAAGCCTATGTATTTGGTTAATGATTCCACTTTCCCTCCTCAACTCTTCCGCCCCGATTTAAGAAAAGTTTCCTTTTTTTACGTTCCATCACATAGATCTACTACCTTCAATAAATCATCCACAGTATTTGCCATAAATTTCTGGAATTATCTTCTAACTGTAATTCATGATACAAGAACTATAAATAGATTTAAAATTTTATTATTTGATTATTTGTTTAATGAAGAGTGTTGAATATTGTGTTATTTCATTGATTTCGACTGCTATGATTCTCGTACTGTAGTTTACTGATGTCCTTAGGTGGCTTGCTACAGGACGTAATAAAATTTATTTATTTTATAATTTACTATTATTATATGCCATTGTTAGACTATCGTCAGGTGACAACTCCAACCATTGTATAGAACAAAATACAAGCATAAACACAAATACAAAAACAAACCTTAATTCAAACTGCATGCCCTCTAATAAGCATTCACCCCAGATTTCAAATGAATGCAGATGATACGTAGATTTCATCGTTTTTTTGCTACGCAACACATCATTTTGTCACATTGTCCATCATTACAATTTACAAAACTACGAAAAATTCACAATCATTACACAATTTTACAACAATCTATACCTAAACTCCTTTTATTAAGGGTTTGAAGGCCTCTTCAGGCAACATATTCCATCCTTTAACCCCTCTATTTATAAACAAATGCTATGCGATATTAGTAATTTGTTTCCTTAGCTATAAATTCTGTTTATGATACCCCCTACTTTTATTGCGGTTCTACTATTCTTCTTTTCAATTGAATTCATGTCTCGTCTCCGTTTCTCAACTGAAAAATGCCCGCAAATTGATTTATCTTTCCCCTTTTTTATAGCCTTTCCCAACCTAGAATCTCTGACAAATCCCTAACGCTATCTTCTCCCTTCTATTTTATTCTCTCCTGTATTTTATCGAAAAATAATTTCAGAAATCTACGTCCTTTGAATATATATATATGCTAACAACTCTGGATTGGTGAGTGCATGTATATGTATGTTTTATATATTTAAGATAAGATATACCTTCGTAAAAGTAAATATAAACGCGAAATTAGGATAATGTTTTTGCATGTTTGACATGCTAGGAAGTCGGCCAAATTCTATTGTTAGATAATAAAGCAGGTGCATTTAGTATCTACTAAATCACATGTTACTTTATAAAAATATATAATAATAATATATAAATTATTTGAAATCTTTATCATGATTTAAACTCTCTGAGTGCAAACGTGTATGTTTAAACTACAGATATTGGAAATTTTGTAACTCACGATTCATAAAGCTGCAATGAGGTAAGGGGACTCAACACAAATGAAATGTAGCAGTGATGGTCAATTAGGAAATATTTTTTTGTGTGATAAGGCATAAAAAAATGCTTAATCGGTATCATGCAATCATTCTGCTACTTTAGTCAATCCGATAATGAGCGTAAATTAAGAGAAATCGATGTTAGGACGAGCCGCTCTGAAAGTTCCTTCCTTCCCGTAGAAGTTGTGAGTTCCCTATCAGTGTAACTATTGCTAAGCTATTTCCTTCCCAGTTACCAGGATGGAGTTCCCCAAATTCAAAGCTTTTTGGACCAATTTTATTAAAAGAATAGTTCAAACAACTGGTGTACACATGCCTTGCCAAACGTAGAAAGAAGGTTGTAAGTTATTAATGTATATGAGAAAGCAGAAGTCGCGGTACATTCTGTTTACTTTCATTTTACATGTATTTGTAATTCATGATTATTTTAGACACTATAGGTAAATTATTTTAGTTTCATATACATGTTTAGAGGAACTCCATCCAGGTACTTGGGTAAATTGTGTGCTTGTGGTGGTTGGTAAATAACTTTGCAAAGTTCCACTGTACAGTTTACGAAGCAGGCAACCTGTTTCAGGATGTAAGTCCATCTCCAGACACAAATATTGGCCACAGTGAAACTACATATACAGGTAGTGCAGCCAAACCAACCAATCAAAAAAAGAAGAGGGAGGGTTACAATCAGGGGTTAGAGGACTGTGTTTTAAGGGGAGAAATAGGAAGCAAGTTAACAATCGACAACAGGGAAGAGTCGTAATGGAAGAGGTGAATGCTAGTGGGTAATTGTGTTCTAAGTGGTGTATTATTTCTAATTATTCGAGGTAGTCGAATTTACGTCCTTTGTGTTGAAAATGTAATAGGGTAGAGATAGTTGGGAAGGAGTGTGGGAGGAGTATTTATTATCTAGAATATAGAATCCCAAAGTGGTCAATATGGACACCCAGGGGTCCATATATATTTACATTTGGGTCTATGTCAGGGAATAAAAAAGAGGGGTCCAAGATTGATTTCGATTTTTTAGTGTTGTAGAGTTTTTGGAAGCCAAATATCCCATTTTAAAAGATAATATAATCAAATGGAAACCAGAAGTGGCTTTTTAACAGAAAAATTCAATATTAGGAAGGCTAGGGAGTCCATGGAAAATTAAAAAGAATCAATAGGATAAAAAGTTTGGGTACCTATGATCTAGAAGATGTTTCGCGAAATGTGATTATTGATGTGGAATGAGTTTAAATTTACTTTTGTTTTATATTAATTATTGAATGTAATGTAACTTAACGCCACTGACGTTAAGGAACACAGTGGAAGAATCAGCACAGCCATTTTCTAACCGTAGAAGAAAGTGATGAATATCTTTGAATTACTACTCCAGTATTGGGAGCTGTGATATAGCCTCAAGTAGTCAGCCGTCGGAGTTAGATTTCTTTTGCGGGGAAATTGTTGCTCGAGTTTCAAAGAACCATTATGCCAATGGAAGTGAAGTGCTTCGAACATCTGAAATCCTTTGAGAGTCCGATTCCATTCTCAAAGCCGCTACTCATTCGTAATCGCTTAGCTTTCCTTATCCATATACCCATATTCGATTGGCGAGATATCTCAAGTTAACTTGAACACAAATTTGATCTTTCAACTTAAAATTGTGCTGAAATATTTTACTAAAGGATTTCTATACCTTTTGGAATACATACATTCATGAATATTTTAAAGGAGAAACTAACTTTTGGGCAAGAGAAAAGTTTTCATAAAATATGAAAAATATGAATTATATGGTAACTTTTCAAATGTAGTATACAAGTGATTCAGGACTCAGGATGGGAACCTATAGAAAATAGAAGATTAATTCAAAGGATAAATTTACCAAAGAAGTTCAGAGAAAGTACGTTCTCAGAGTATGTAATTGATATAATGAGACCTCCCTGTTACATAGGCAGTTCTGATACTGCGATGAAGATCAGGCAAATAGACTATGGAACCAACCGTTTCAAGAATTCATTTTCCGCGAACGATACGCGAAAACAACAGATTAGTAAAATAGGGTCATGGTGCTTGCACCCACTGCCATACGCCGAAAAGTTGCTTGCAGGGACCTTGTATAGACATTAAGAAATAATTAAAGCAAATTTGTGCAAGTTCTTGTCTTCAATACGCGACACACCTATGAAACGCTATGAACATATATTTTATCGGTGAAAATGACGGACGCATTGAAAATCAGCCCATAGAGGTATAGGATCCTAAGGAAAATATCTGAAAATTTTCAAGTAATAAATGAGAAAGGCCTAAAGTATGATGTATTTAATATGGAAAATGACACTTAACGAGAAAAATCATGAACAATTTCACCAGATTATTTAAGCAGTAAGTTTTCCTAACACTTGAATTTGGCTCAAACTTATTTGAAGCAAAGATTAAAAAGGGTTCATATTTTCTGATATACATTTACTTTACTAAGCATTAAGTCCGTAATAACTAAGTTAAATCATTTATTTGGCAGAAAAACAATTCCAACGACTACAAACTGAAAAGAAACCCTTTTATCAGCTGTTAGATTCCTTAGGTAGGGATATATTTATAAGAACTATTGCGGATATACTTCGTGAAACGCCATAAGTAAGGCGTCATAGAAATAAAACTTTGTAGTTTCCGCAGTATTATGGAACAAAGTTTTATATGTTATCCTGTGCTTCCTATTTATGTGTCATGTATGTTATGTGCTTCCTATATATGTACTTCACTTGGATTGACCCTGATTGAATTGTAGTATTAGCATTTGTGGGTATTGAAGGTGTAAGGATTGAATAAGTGATGTGTTTTTGATGACGTATTGTTTTACTACTACCTTTTTCTATTGTAATATTTCTATCGTAATATGTCTGCCCATTATTTGTAGTTATGAACCTCATTGTATGATATCAAACTCTGCCACCTGTCTGCAGATTTAAAGTAATAAGAATAGAATACCGGCTGCGGTGGCGTAGTGGTTAGCGTGCTCTCCAATACCAAGGTCCCGGGTTCGAATCCCGGCTGATTGGATTTTTCTGGCCAGAGAATGGTTGTGAGTCTTTGTTAATAGTAATAACTAGCGGAGTACCCGTTGATTCTCAACGGAAAAATGTCATATAATATCTCTGCAACGAACACCAATTGAAAGATGTACCAAGAAGAGCAAAACCAATTGTCAATATAAATATGGGAATGATTCAATTTTTTTCAATTCTGTTAATCATTTGCAATTATTTTCGGTGATATCGGAAAATAATTGAAATTCACGGACATGATTTCTTTAGTTAAAATATTCGAAGATGATATTTCATGTATAGAGTAACACATCTGAAAAAAATTACAGAGTTTAATATTGGACTAAAGGCAAACCATATACCAGCAATACTTCTTTAGAGGGAATTTCTATAGTATACTAAGTCTTCGAGTATAAAACTTGGTTGCTACTGACGTTTAAAAAAAGTTGTACAAAATTAAAATTTAAATGTTCGTACTTGTTTCCGTGAGATTATTCACAGGATATTGTTCGTAACAGCAAATGTTAAAATATGTTTTTTTTTCTTCTTCATAAAGTGTATCACTTATTATCAGGATTAATTTTAACTTGACTTATATTCTTAATGCATTTTGATGGATAAATACATGAACTTGGAATCAACAATCGTCTTCATTATCAAGGGGGATGGGTTGTTAACAACCTCGAAATTTTGATAAAATATTCATGCATTTTATCAAAATTCTCAAACTTTCGAATCTTAAACGATATTTCACGACCAAAATAAGAATTGTTATCCTATTCCCCTTCTTTTGGTGCTTGATTCGACCTTGTACGACTATTATTTCTAATTTAAATTTTCAAATGAAATAAAGCCTGCAGCGAGAAAAATGAACTTTACGTGCATTTATTATGGAAATGCTTTTCCGATTTTTCGGCTATTACTTTTGGGTTTTTCCTAATTTTCTTTTTTCTAAACCACCTCCGTACCGAGGCAAACAAAAAATATTCAAATCGGTCGAGCCGTTTTCGAGTTTTAGACGACGTCACGAACATCATTACATTCTTATACATCAGATTATTGAAATGGATGCAATTGGGATCCTCATATTTCCATTAGAGAAATTATTATTACTTATTTCTTTTAAATCTGGATAATTGATTATTCGATCGCTGTTTTACAATTGGTGATCTTTTCTTCCTATAATTATAGACAGATTTAGTTGTAACGAATTTTGAGTAAAAATACATCTAGTGGGTGAAGAGAAAAAAAACATATAGTTTGAGACGATCTCTAATTTTTCCCATATGACTGCATAAACAGACACCATAATTATGCTTGTGCATAGCTTTTAAATTTCTCTAATCGATGGCTTCGTCTATATATATCTACCGCACAAAAACTCCATAGAGAATACATTTACATTTACAAATCAATAGAATAATCATAGATTTGATATCGTGACGCGGCTGAGAAACCCAGGATGTATCTAGTATATTTCCTTGTCGTTTAGTTAATATTTTCCCTTATGGAGTGTACGCTAATAATTAAAATTAAGTAAGACCTGATTCTGTATCTTTTATATCTACCACATGTCAAAAATATGAGTAAAACTACTATAGCCACGGAAAACTGACGCAATAATCCACAAAAAAGGTTGTTTCTAGTCTTTTATTCATTTCACTTCGCGAATGATTTCCTTCGGGGTAACCACGTTTCAAATTATGAAGGGTAAACATTTTCGATGTTTGAACCACGCGATATCCGACCTCTTTGGAATGGTCGGCTCTCTTCATCTGCAGCCGTCTGCACCCGCGCATGACTTCCTCGTTGCGCGCCACCGCGATTATCACATCTACGCGTTCTATCGAACACTCCCTCAAATGCGATTCCACGTTCTTCCACTTTGCTGTATCCGCTCCCAACTCTCTGCCGAACTGTCTTTTTCGGAGTCCGTCGAGGCAGAATGTCAAACCACTCCCGCTGTCATCCACCCGCTATTTCCTCTATCCTTGCTCAAATCTTTCTTATATAAACCCTGTCATAATTAAAGAAATCTCCTCTATCCTATAAATACTTCACTCATTTTATTTTTGCGCTTCCTCTCAGCACATAAGATGCCTTTTCTGTATGTGTACATAATCCTTATCGTCTACATCTTTTTCCTAATTAGATTTACCTTAATGTCTATGTTTTATGTAATCTTGACTACTATATACTGTATGTATTCTATCGCTAATGTTTTTTCTTTTATATATAATCATCTGTCTATAATTGTACCGTATGGATGCAAATCCATGTACTGTTTACCTTTTTTCTCTTTGGGTTTGTTTGATGTTATTACTTTTATTAATATCATGTATTTAAATGTTAACTGACAATTTTTATTGATGTATCGAATACATATGCTACTTACTGGCAGTATAATTATATATTTTTCCAGTTATTTTTTCTCATCTGTTAGTTATTACGATCGGTAGGTTTGCGTAGATTTTTCACACCCCCTTCTTCGTGGGAGTTTTTCTGCAGTGGATAATTATTTTTCCTAATAATCTCTTGGGCTTTTTATATCGAAATTCTTGCAATTCTTTCTCATAGTATTCTCTTTAATATAAGTATTCTATAATTAATGACGATGGGTTGAATGGAAAAAGAGGCTTCCAGTCTCAATCTACGATTACTATTATTTCCGCACCATTCATTTCTTCACTGAGAAACGTTTCGTAGTTGTGCCAGTCGTAAAGTGTTGTGCTGACGCTCCAACACAAAGGGTCCAGGGTATTCCTGGAGAATCATTTCTTCTGGTTAGGGTATGTGTTCGTCGATTGTAATTGTTTGCGTGTCCCACTGTAAATATCCTGTAAATGGATTTTTGCGTGGACTTTGACAAAGAAATAAATAGAATCCAATTGCTTTGTCTCAACCTTGTGGTAGTTTGCAATTATGTATACAGATAGAATTGAAACCTGTACACTTTACCGCAGAATATTTTTGTTTCACGACCATGGTTGTGACTCATTGGGTCATCATTGGTGGATTGGTACCATGGTCCACGGTGAACCATTCAGAGGCAAAGCGTAAAAGTTTAATTTCTATCTGTCAAATTGAATAAGAATAAATATAAGAATATTCACAACTTAAGAAAAAAAGTTCCTCCTTTTCGCAACACTTAAATTCACTTCTACCCTTTTCGACCTAAACGATCGTCATACCAGAAAAAAATTATACCACATACTAAATATCTTCTCCGTGCAATAGTTTTAATTTCAAGCAAGAGATTGCCATTTGAGATTGGAAATTAGATAACGATCATCAATTACACTGTCATCCAGGGCTTGGATTGAGGTTATACATAACAAAAAGTGACCAATCAGTAAAAGTCTCAAGTCTCGAGAATAACCGGGAATTCTTGGAAACCGTGTTTCCTGTTCCGGAAAATGAAAAAGGGCCGGGAATCAGAATCCCAAGTTCCTTTTCTTTGACGCCATCTCCTCAGCTGAAATTGTTTTGTTGAACGTCAATTTGGAATCCAGTAATATAGAGGACCATAATGTGTGAAACGCTTATTTGAACCAAAATGATATTAACTTCAATGGCATTTTTATTGGCAGAACGAGGGCTTAGCGATGAGTTCACCACTCTTGCCTTTATCAGCGGACTTCATCCGGAAAATGTTCTTCTCTCATCGGTTGATCCCTTAATTGAGTGTTTACAACCGGTTGCGCTTTGTGGATAGAATCGTAAGCGCCTGGATATATTCTGGTCGGCATTTTCTCCAATTTCACAACCTCCGAAATGCCCTACAAAGCAAACTTTCCTTTAACATCAAAAATAATATGTCTCAAAATTATATTTTGTAAATCGATAAATGAAGGTAGGGTCCCATCCGATTGGAAATTAGCTAATATTACTCCTGTTTACAAAAGCGGATTAAAGGAGGACCCAGGAAATTATAGACCCATATCATTAACTTCGCTGTCCGGAAAGGTAATGGAACATATCGTCGTAAGCTCACTCATGGGATTTTTAGATAGAAATGAATTCCTCGACGCAAACCAGCATGGTTTTCGTAAGTCCCGATCATGTGAAACCCAACTTGCTCTATTTGTACACGATATCTTAAAGTCCGCCGAAAGTAAAAAGCAAGTGGACGCTATTTTCCTAGATTTCAAAAAAGCATTCGATAGAGTCCCCCACTACAAACTAATTTACAAACTAAAACTAGCGGGCATTAACAAGGAAGTAGTCGACTGGGTTAAGGATTTTCTCTACGAGAGGGAACAACAAGTTGTACTCGATGGCGTTAGCTCAAATAGAGTCAAAGTTACCTCTGGCGTACCTCAAGGCAGTGTAATTGGACCTCTTCTTTTCCTTATTTATATCAATGACTTGAGTGACGAGATAGTTAGTAATGTGAGGATATTTGCGGATGACTCGGTTATATATAGGGAAATAACAAACGAGGAAGACCGGACATCTCTCTCAAACGATTTAGTCCTCATCCAAAGGTGGTGCGAAAAATGGGAATTAGATATTAACGTAAGTAAATGCTCCGTAGTTAATTTCTTCGAAAAGAAAAAAATGCGTCCAAATCACCCATACAAAATGAATGGAATTAGTATCAAAGTAGTAGATTCAGTTAAATATCTCGGGATCAACATTACTAATAACTTAAATTGGAGCACGCATATTCGAAAAATCTGCGGCAAAGCAAGTAAAAGGCTTGGCTTTGTAAAGCGTATTGTCGGTAAATGCGACGAAAAGGTGAGAGAGCGATGTTATTTTACCTTGGTCAGACCCCTTCTGGAATATGCGGCAAGTATATGGGATCCGGCGGATGAAACGTGTACTCGCGAACTCGAGAAAGTGCAGCGTAAAGCGGTTCGTTTTGTTAAGAAATGCTACGATAAAAAAGCAAGCGTTACAAAAATGCTCTCAGACGTAGGTTGGGAATCCTTGAAAGAAAGGAGATTGGAAGCTAGGCTGCGATTGCTTAATAAATTCAGGGAAACTACATTTTCCAAAGATACAATCGGTATCATGCAACCCCCCTGCTACGTCGGTCGATCCGATAATGACTGTAAGTTAAGAGAAATAGATGCTAGGACGAATCGTTTTAGAGATTCATTCTTTCCGCGAACAATACGTGACAATAATCGAATAAGGAAGTAATTTAGATTCAACTGGTGTTTACACCCCCTGCCACACGCCGAAAGGCGGCTTGTAGGGTATTAATGTAGATGTAGATGTAGATAAGTGGGCAAATTTTAAAATATTTACACCACTATTAAGACTAATGGGCACAAAGTTTCTATCTGCGGACAATCTTCCTTGGCGAACCATGATATTCTTAAAAATTACAAACGGCATACTAATGTAAACTTCCCATTCCATTCCCTAACCCAAAAATCCTTTTTCTTGAGCAGGGTTGCATAGGGCAATTCTCTGCATATATTCAATCTTTTTGAAGGTTTGTCCTTATGTAATCCTTCGAAACTTAACCGTCGTTAATGATTTCAACCAGTGGGTGTACTCTTTTACATCAGAACATTTTTTTAAAGTTGCCCGAGTATTTCAGCTAGTTGTTTTGAAAACTTTATAATCTGAGGAGGAGAGATCAAAACATCTGAACTCAGATTCATAATTTCATTCTTTGATTTAAAATAAGCAAAACTATAATAAATAATTGGTAATTATTCTTTTCATCAGGATCCTGATGGACACCTCGATGGGAATCTAACTACAGCCTACAATACTTTTTTCGCATATCTGCGTGTACCTTTGGTAGGATGGTAAAGGAAGTGAACAAGTCTATTTTGACGTTCTGAGGGACATAATTTTAAAATTAAAATCATTTTAATTTTTAATGTCATCTGAATCTATACAAAACAGATTTTTTTTCTACGTTTTACTAATTGTTTTACGAAAAATATCCTTCGTCCACTTACGAGAAAGTTCTGACAGTCTCGCTGTCTGATAGCTCAGCCATCGCTATCTGATAGTTGCTCTTTGTAGTACGTCCAATTGCGATTTTCACTGTCGATAGCTATTTACTCTCAGGTGGACACGAACATTCACTATTGTATGCATTCTGTTTTAAACGGTCGGGAAATTACAGCTTCTTGAAACTCAAAGCGGAATACTAGCAACTGTTTGGATGAGCCCGAAAACGGCGTCGTCATTTCTAACGGCTATAAAATATTCAGAAGAGGCCCCATACTGTACCTCAATCATCATCCCGAAGTAACACTATCCCGAAGGTTTGTAGAACTCTTGAATCCTCCGCCATTAGCTACGCAAAGCTGCGGAAGGGGATGAGGCAAACAAATCAAGATGAGGAATGAGGTAGTTTTCATTGCTCTCCTCTCTGAGCCAGAATGCAACAAACGGGAAAAGCACTTTACATACCATACGATAAAGAGTGACCGTAATGAAAGGCATCATTCAGTACCACTCATGCCTCAGTAGCTCTCATATAATCACATCAAGACAGAGAGAAAATCAGATAAAAGATGGTATTCCCGCTTTCCTGTACTAAGAGAAAATTTTATAATGGGCAATCCATCAAGAAATAACAGCTGAGACTTCATCATATCAGTCTGTCGGTAAAGTATTCAGCCCGAAGGTCGGTTGGTACCTCACCCCCTCCCACATAAGCTACTAGGAACTTACAGAAAGGAATGAGGTTCACTAGGCAGGATGAGGATTGAGGTAGTTTGCCCTTACTTTCCTCCCTGAACCAGAATGCTATAAGTAGAACATTTCCACGCAAGTGAAGCACAATGACTCCATGAGTAACACTTTTCTAGTCAGTCCATAAGGAGAGAACTTGATCCGTGTAAATATCCGCTCATCCCTAGCTTTCATTTCATCACAACCATGACCAAGACTGACTTAAGTATATGAAAGATACATTTTTATCAATCCCGTCATTCATGGGTGTTCTACCTTTCGGTAGGTTCATGTAAAATCATAAATCCCTATTAAGCGCCATCTCCTTCATTTCCCTATAGTTAACCCCACCCCTTATATCATCCAACAACTTTTGTCTCTCCCTTCCCCTCTAAATTTCCCCTGAATCCTCCCCTCAATTACAACCTTTACCAATCCCTCCCCCCTCAATATTTCACCCACCCATTTCTTCTGACTATGCTTAATCACGTCAATCAAAGTCCTCTCTTCCCCAACCATCTCTAACACCTCCGTGTTTGTTTTCCCATCGACCCAACTTACTTTCTCCATTCTACGCCATACTCACATTTCAAAAGCCTCTAAACGTTTGACTTCCTCCTTTCTTAAAGTCCACGTTTCGCACCCATAAAGCAACACACTCCAAACCAAGGATTTCACCAAACTTATCCTGATTCCCTTTTCAAGTTCTTTGGTCATCAATTCCCTTTGCTTCATAAAGGCTTCCTTTGCCAAGGCTATTCTTTTTCGAATCTCATCCTTACATCTTCCTCCCCAAAAAAAAGAGTACTTCCCAAGTAAGAAAATGTATCTACCTGCTCTAGTTTTTCCTCATCCACCTTTATAGTTAACATAAAATGAAGAATGAATACATTCCATTTCTCAGAATATGGCAACAGAACGCATCGTATCACTGAACGGAAGAATGACGAAGTTAAAAAATTGGAGTAGGAAAACTTTTGGCGGTATTTCAAAACAACGTCCGCAGGCGCCGCTTCAGCTTGATGCTCGCAAGGAAACGTGCGGACGGAGAGAAACACTCGACTGACAAAGGAACTACGACACAGCAATTTACATTTAATGCCGCGGAGAGTACCACTTAACGAAGGCTCTCATTGACAAGAGAGATTCTCAAACCCTCTCCACCGCCCCTTCGATTCCTCCCTCATTATATCCACGACTTCCCCTTGGCGGCTGACACGGGGTCATTCATTGTCACCAGGGCACGGATTGAGGTGCTGCAAGTCGTCTACAACAGATAATCCCTATACCTTTCTCTGTTATTGCGCATTTGTACATTCGCGCTCGTGATTCGCCTCGTCACTCGCCGAAATCCGCGGTTGGCATTCTTACGCTCGACCCATAACGCGTACGACCATTTTATCACTAACCAAATGTTCAGTTCACTAATGCGAGGACAGGAACTTTCTTTAAACACCATTTTTTATTTTTTTATTCTATAATGTATATCGATATAATTTATTTAAGAGAAGGTGGTGATGCAAACGAAGTTAATTTCGCTGGATTTAATTTTTAACTTCAATTACTATTTTATTACCGCAATCTTGACTACTATATACTGCATGTATTGAATCAATATTTTTTTATTAATAAATATGAATTTGTTCTGTCTATTATTGTACCGTATGGATGCAAGTCTATTTACTTTTTTCCCTTTTTCCATTTTGATTCATGTCATTATTTATATTGATACCAATTATTTCAATATGAACTGACTATCCTTATTGATGTATTTCATTCATGTACTTACTGGTAGCTTATTTCTATATTTTGTCAAGTTCTTTTTTCTGTAATTTTAATTATTACTATCGGTAGGTTTGCGTAGGTTTTTCACACACTTTTCTTCGTGGGTGTTTTCCTGCAGTAGATACTATTTCTCCTAAGGATCTCTAAGGTTTTATAAACACAAAATTCTTCTCATTTTCCTCACACAATCTAAGAATTAATTACTGGATATTTTATGAAGCTGGGTTGATGGAAGTAGAGAATCTTAGTCTCAATCTCGCCCAAATAAAGATGATTATTTTCATTATTATTATAAACGCCAATTTGTATCGTCCCCAAACACTCCCAGCTGCAAGGCGAGACGCGAGGCGAATATCGAGTGAATCGATTACACATTCGCTCCACCATTCGCCTCGCGTTTTGTTTCAATATGTGAGTACAGAGTTAAAATTTTCCTATCAGATTCGTCTAAGGATCATCATTTTTTCGTCCAAATTCCTCTATTTGGACCTGAGACCAAAGGTCGGTTGGTAAATTGCTCTAGGCCCCACGTGATTCATAAAGAGTTGAAAACTTGGACAAAAGGACTGAAATGGTTTTTGCCACTCTTCTAAGCGAATGCGACCACTTTATAAGAATTACTGAGAAAACTTTTACCTCACTTTAAGGTTATAAATTTACCTGGGAAATAATTGCTCCATTTGAGGAACATTTGACAAATGCACTACGAAGTAACACAGAAGAAAATGTTTACAGCAAAGTATATCATACTTTAATTACGTTTAGTAGCTAAAATAAATAGCAGATGCCTTAAATCAGTTCTAACGCTGCTTTTCTACTGAAAACAAGATTTAAAAAGTATGATCAAAGTAATGCGCTTATCGAGTCACTTTTGTTCGTCGTCTTTTGCTCCTAAGATTGCCAAGGCCCTCCAAAACGTTCCTCTAGGCTGGCCCGAGTGTCAAAACTGTCAGATATTGATATTAAGTTAGAAAGCAACAACCAACTTCAACCTTACCTTCATAAAAAAATCGTACATTTATTAGTTCACATCATAGACTCATTTTTTCGCCTAATTTCTTAAAAATTCAACATGGCTTTAGACTACCAACGCATCTCCCTCCCCTCTGCCACCTCCCCCCTGCCATACGTCTCTGGCGGCTCGCGGGGTATTTATCTAAATCTATTTATCTAAATCTCATTGAAACTACAACTACTACCCTTAGAAACAAGACGTGACCACGTGGGCATCATTTTTCTTTATAAAATTCTAAACAACATGATGGATTCATGTGAAATTACAGACATGCTAAGCTTTCGTGTTCCTCAAAAGAACACAAGGAATAACTTAATATTTATAACCAAGCATACAAAAAGGAATTATTCTCACAATTCATCTATACTTAAAGCAATGAGAAACTGTAACTTATTGTGTGATAAAGTTGATATACATAATATTATATATTCTTGCCAATAAAGGGTCCAACTAACTAACTAACTAATATTAGTCTTGAATCATTAAAAAGAAAATTGAGAGTTTGTGATATTAATTGATGTGTTTTATTCTTAAACTTTATATTTCTTAAGGGTAAGATTATTCTCATGGTGCTTACTGTGAATTAAACTTGTAGGTATTATTATATTTTCTTATTATAATTCCTTAAATTTTTATTCCCATTTTTTTTATTTCATTTACTTTGTATGCTTATATATCTACATTCTGTAAAATAATATTGTGTGCATTACATATTAAATCGTTTTGTAACAATTTTATATTTGTCAATAGCTTTTTACAACCAGTGGCGGATCCAGGGGGGGGCCTATGGGGGCTGTAGCCCCCCCCCAGAAGTCACAGTAAAAAAAAAGCAAAATATATCATCAAAACATTGAAATAATATATTAGATATTTAAAGTAAAAATTATCTCAATTGATATTGGCATATCTATAATAAAAATATTATATCATATCCGTATTATGATTGTCGATAGTTTTGATGACTTTGTGTTTTCGTTTCATTGTTTTTTCGTGTTTCGTTCTCTAATCGAAAACATGGACATAAGAAGCTTTTTAGTGAAAAGGCCACGTTTATCATCAAATTCATCTAACGTTGCCGCCGTGCAAGAAAATACTGCAGGAACCGAAAATGTGAAACCAAAGGTAATTTTAATCAGCCACATACATCTGTATTCATACTAATCAATAGTAAACATTACAGACTGTAATTATTCATGCACATAGTAAAAAAAAATTTCTGTGCAGAAAAGAAGGCAAAAATGGTTCTAAAAGAGAAAATACAGAAGAATCTGACGAGTCTACGGTTATGGTATCGTGTCAGTCTAAGGAATACGACGAACCAACAGCCTCGCAAAACTTGGAAACGTCTAAAGAATTTATAACGGTCGAGGTACGATTCAAAGGTTTTAATGGATTGCATTTTTTATAATTGCACTTATCAACCCCCGAAAAAAACATATCTACATAAAATTATAATATTCTTGTCATGTTCCTCAGGCCTAAGGTTTTAAAACTCATCTTGATTGAACTTGTCTATTAAGGGAAAAATAGAAAACATTGATAATAGAAATTAGTTTCCACTGCACTTTTAAAATAAGAACTTATCATGAGAAAAAATACTGTTTTTGTGGAACATACATTTTTCGCTGAATATGATAATAAACACTACTATCATACTGGTTAAGTTTTTTCAAAAACCTTTCGCTGACGATTTATTGAAATTAATCGGTATACATTATGCATTACAGAGCTACAATTTTATACCCTTATTTGGATCGTATGATCTCTTCAATGACTTCGAGATTTAAAGGGGAATTTTTGAAAATTCTACCTCTGGAGGAGCTGATTTCAACGCTTCATACAAAAGTCACCGTTGAGAAAATACTGAATGCTGCACGAGTATACGAAGAAGATTTGGCCAGCTGCAGTGAGACAGAGCTGAAAAATGAAATTCTCCTTTGGCACCAGCGCTTCAAGACTACCCCTTTTCAACATGCTCAAACAGCGATCGATGCTCTGCAAGTCATGAAATCGAAAAACTACGGATCGTTTTTTTCCGAACGTTGCGACGCTGCTACAGTTATTTTCTACAATTCCATTGACTTCAGCAACAGCAGAGCGTACTTCCTCAAAACTCAAACGATTAAAGACTTTTTTGAGAGTGAACATGTCTGAGAATCGTCTCAACGGTCTGGCTTAGGGTCACACACACACAAAGAAATGAAAATTAAAGTTGAAGAAGTTGTAGATCTTTTCTGTAAGTCAAAACCTCGACGACTTGAAACTTTAGACTGGTCACTCGATGACTAATTCAATGTCAAAACGTTTATTACCATGTTTTCATATCGTATGAAATGAAAGTGCAATAAGTGAAACGCTGTAGACTCCAAAGTGCAACATGAAGAATAATTACTTAAATGTATCATCGTTCATACTATTGGGATGTGAAGAAAATATTGTTTATCTACAACGGTAGATAATAATAAGCATAATTCAACTATGTATACTGAGTTTAATTTTATAAAATTTCTTACAAAAATCGATAAATAGAAAATGAATCTTTAATCCCAACTATCAAGCCCCCCCACAGCTCGATCCTAGATCCGCCACTGTTTACAACTAATGTTACTTCTTTATACTTATTTGTATTTTGCTTTTTGTTTTCAATGTTTACATACAAATTTTATTGGAATTTTCTTTTATGTATCAATTATATCTCTATTAATTACATATGTATATAATAAGTTGTAGAATTGTGCTGCATTTATTTTAATTTTGCTATTTATATTTGTAAGCCATTCTTTATGATTCTTAAACTGTAAATGGTGCAATACCCGTAATAAACATTATTATTATTATAAGTTTCATACTAAGATTTGTTCCATTGCGTATAAGGGGATAGCAACAGGTGATATATGAGAGATCCAATTTGAGATATGCGAGTATATCGTGGAATTCCGTAGACTATAAATAAATAATTTATCGAAAACCTGGACGAGATTGAAATTATCTTATGGAGGGCAATGAAAAATTTCCATGGTTGGCGATAAAGAAATGTAATATTCTGGAATCATATCAGTCTTGGGGCAAATAATAAAAACACTCCACTCAACACTCCTACGTGGATTAAAGAAAAAAATCTTTAAATATAGGATAATAAGATCAACTTACGTAATATGGACTCGAGGAGAAAAATCCTGTCTTGCAATGTGGCAAGCGTTTATAAAATGTAACTAATTACGCTTTATAATAGAAAAGCAATCGACGGTAGAAATAATACATAAAATATTATTTCCAATGGAATGATGATGCTATGATGCTTTAACTTAACTGATAAAAACCTTTTCTTTTACTGAAATAAATAAAAAAAATTATTTTATCTTACTGAACCAAAAAAAATACATTCCAGTAGTTAGGATTTACATCTACAGCTTAATTCTTCCATTTTGGATTACTATGGTTTGATAGAGGGAGGTCCAAAAATTAATTAATTCACTCTTAATCTTTTCCAATGCGGAGGCCTTAACCCTTTCAGGCCTGAATTTTTTTCAACGAAGAAAAAATTTAAAAAATATTTATTTGTCTTATTTAGATATATTTATACTTCTTCCACTAATAACATTTGAAATTCATAATTTGATAACAATTTATGAGATGTCCAATATTTTGGACACCTATTTTAAACTGTCACTAAAGATAAAGTTATGAATTAAATCTGTTTGACATTGAATAACAAATATAGAAGACTAAAACAATATATTTTCAATGATATATATATATATATATATATATATATATATATATATATATATATATATATATATATATATATATATATATATATATATATATATATATATAATAAAATCGTAATAAGAGTAAAAATGGAAACATAAATTACCCTCCGAAATTCTTAAAAAACTCAAGACATTTCGTTATTCAACAAGTTATAAAATCTTACTATGAGACTCCTTTGATATAGGATTGCCATAATATTAAAATAAAAGAAGCAAAACCATAAAATAATGCAAAAAATAAATATTAAATTAATATAAATAATATATAATAAACACGGAAAATGGTGTCCAATATATTGGACACGGATCTGAAAGGGTTAACATAAATGAAGGCAGATATTATTGTTTCATTGGATTAAGTGTTCAATGGTATATTCAATAAGTATATTCTATTGATGTACACAGTATGACGCATTTTCTCTATTCATTACATAACGGTCGCTCGATTATCCTGTTATACTATACTCAGACACTACTATAAATAAAGATACAAAGACCTTCTTATCCTTTCTATTCTCAATGCGTCACTGCTGGACCAACTACTTCCGAATTGGTGCCAGAGGTTTGTCAAACTTCCTCACATTCATCATCAGCCACTGAAGGCCAACTTCGAATCATTTCTTTGCTCGAAAATCTCTGTTTAATTTGCCGATACAGAAAAAATATTTCTTATATGGAACACCAGCATGCATACATACAGTAAGCAGGTACACACATACTACGATGTTCAAGAAGTTCTCCAACTTTTTTTTTCCCCGCAAAAACGCGGAGAGTAAGAGAAACGTAAAATTCTGGTGGTAGATAGCACCACATATTATGGGTACAGCTACCTACCACCTACCTATCAACCTAACTACCGCCAGAATTTTAAATGTCTCCTGCTCGGCGTTTTCGCTGGAAAAAATAAACAAGTCTCTAAATTTATATGGTATGGGATACGATGCCCTCATCACAATAAGATAATGTTAGAAGATACATTTTTAAAGAGACACTGTTATGAGAGGTCATTTAATTAATATATCGTTTTGGACAATGGTAAGAGAGACGTCAATGGCCCTAGCAGGATGCTAATAGTTATCTTTAAAAGACGAGAATCAGTTATCTCGGCAGTAGGCCCCCACCACATAGCTTACTCATGACCTTCAGACACTACCACACATTAAACTCATCCCAAGAAATCGTCTAGTTGATTGATTAATCGTCCGCTAACGTATGCCCCCAAAAGGTAGCAGAAAACCGTACGATTCATTCATTGTGGCTCACAACTGGGTCGCAATGAAGCACTAGGCCGGATTTGTAGCGAATTTAGAGAATTTCTTTGAGAACAATATACTTAATAACAAGAATAATAGATATAACATTTTTATTCATACTAAACCACAAAATGCATAATCTGATGTATGATGCTATGAATCGAAACCGTGGTCGTGTGTGTATGTATTTTGTGGTTTAGTATAAATTAAAATATTACATCTATTATTCTTTTTATTATTATGATGATCTTCCACCGAGTGAAGGCCGAAACTATCAACGCTATCAATATACTTATATCAAAATGATGTTTACGTAGGAAGGAGATTAAACTGTAAAACTTAATATATCTAATTTACGGTATAACTTCCTCACTTATTCAAAATATCTATTTATAAATTGGAGGGAGGACTTCCTTACCATGCGTGATATAAATGTGACATTAAAAATATCCTGCGATCCATATCCTATCAAAACTGATTTCAAAGAATCATTCTATTCTGTCATATACTTGATATATTGCAAATTTAAGGGAAAAATAAGTAATGCGAATATCACGTTAAAAACACAAACAATAACATATTCTTCAGAGTGTTTTCACGTTGAGAGAAACGTAAACATATTAGGCAATATGGTCAGATAAGGTAATTAACAATTAAGTATAATAAGAAGTCTCAATATTATGCCTAATTTAGATTAATTTATACTCTCTGATTTGATTATAGTAACTAGTTCTATGCTGTTGCCAGAATGTCCTGACTCAAACTTAATAAAATTTTTTTCGAGATAAGATCTATATCCCTATCCCAGATTTTTCTTCTGCTATTACGTGTTCTTTCTCAGTCTGCATCATTAACTGAAAATATTGCAAGGAAAAGGGTATCAAAGGTATCTTTGCAGATAAGAGCGTGCTCCCAGGAAATATCCCAAGGAAAAGCGGACTTGAAAAAAGTCTGACGGGACATGGAATCGAATCCGGGATCTACCCGGCCAAAACAAGTTCTGACCTTAGTTGGTCAAAGCAGCCTCCCGAATAGAGGAAGTACCCATCAGTATTCTTTCAACTCCGTGATTCCTTTGAAAATAATACTCCCAAAATTTCTCTTTTATATTTAGTCATCTAAACGTATATGTAATTATACGTAATATGTTCTTATCTTATTGCGAAAACTGAGCGAACGATGAGGGTATAAGTTGAAAATTTAAATCAATGATCACGTTTGGTAATCTGTTGACAGAGAACAGATTCAATTCTCATTTTTTCCAGTGTTTCCTAAGCGGAAATGGTCTCCCTCATCTTCCCATTCAATGCCATGCAGTCCTCTTTTCACTTCCTCCGGCCACACCTTTCTCACAACGGCTTCCTAGTATTGTCCGCCTTGCTGTTCCTCCCTCAGTCAGACCGTTAATAGCTACTTATCAACGGAGGAATTGTTAGATTGGCTCCTTTCAGCCGCTTGTAATAGCACAAGCGCTACCTCCTAACCTTCTTCCAATTAGAATCCCAAAGATTGCTCGGCTGTGGTCCACTTTCCTTTGGCTCATGCTCTTTAGCTCTCCTCCTTTTTTATTCACGAATAATCCTCTTCTACTTAAGTCCATGTTTATCTTAAACTTGCCTAAATCTTAATGATAACGGCATTATGAAACCCTTAACGTACCAAAGGGGGTCCTCTGAGAGTTATATTTTAGTTTACATGCTGTTACTATAGCTATATAAATATATATAAAATATATCAATGACGATGGGTTGGATGGATGAAGAGATTTTTAGTCTCGATCTTTACGAAATAAAGACTATTATTTTTATAACAAGTAAATTTTCTGGACTTTAGTATGTGTCCAGCATCGGTTTAAGATAAAAATAGAATTAGACTTGCATACATTATTTTATGAAAACTTAAATAAATTATAACTCCTTTGGTTTCCTGGCATGCCCCTACTTATTATACTATATCTTGGCTCTAATCTGCCCAAAATGAAATTGTAACAATAACTAAGGACAGCAGCGATGGCGAGAGCTGAGTAGGTAAATGATATATTTGGCTTTTATACCATATGCAATATAAAAGTAAAAACTTTTACGGATAAGTGTACATGGATACTATTTTGCTTACTTTCACAAAGATTAAAATATAAAAAAAAACAAAATATGCCAAGTATATAGGGTATGTAGCTTGATAACCTTAAAAATCTTATTTTGAATAATTTTCTGCAACCAACAATCAAGAAATCACAGAAAAACTGTGGGTCCCCCCAAAGACCTCAGCTTGACACCCATACAGAAAAACATTCCATCAGAGATTTTACCAATCATTTCCTGATTCCTTTGTCAAGACATCTGGTCATTAATTTGCTTCGCTTCATGAATGCTTCCTGGGCCATGGCAATTTTTTTCGAACCTTTACGATCTTTGCATCTTCTATCCTATGGTATTGCAAGAAAGATTATTTCCCAAGGTAGAGAAATGAACTACCTGCTCTAGTTTTTCTCCATCCACCCTATCCGTTAACTTATCTTTTTTTCCCTCAGTGAAGCTCATTACTTTAGTTTTACTTCAGTTAATTTTCATTTGAAACTTAAAAACAAACGTATATGCATAAATTCCCGGGACACAATTGCCGTAGGACACAGTGAAGCAAAGCTACATTCTATTATCGACTATTCAAGATGGTTCTGGATAATATTTTTCAAACAGGGAAGATATTGAGGGAATATTTTGCAGGATCAATAGCGCGCCATAAAAAGTGGAGAAATGAACGGAGGCGTGAAAACTTCTTGGACTCAGACGTACATTTTCCACTTTCCGAATGGGTGATCTAATCAGCTGAGCCATTACCCCAAATATTTTTCGGGAACAGAATTCCAAATAATTAGGCGTAATAGCTCAATTGGTTAAAGTCTCGGCTCTACTACGTCCAGCATTTTAGCTCCCGTTATTCTTTGAATTTTGACACCGTCATATTTCAAATACATCGCTTTTATATGAAAATGAAAGTAAAAAAGGTTTACATAGATTTAGTTTACTACTAGTTTGTGAATTATTACTTACGCAACTACTTTAGTATGTACTAAATAACTACTTACAAGGAAATGTCAGATCGATGTAAAAATCGCAAAAAATATCGAAGAAAAATAAAATGCAATAGTGAAAGAAGATGATACCGAGCGATAACAACCAGCAACCTAACCATAACGAGTCAATTACGTTACCATTAGGCATATCTAGGCTGTGGACTTACGACCGAAACTTAAAATTAATATATTAATAGTATATCTTTGTACCCTATTTTCTCTCGAATCTACGTGGAAGAAACCTATAACACTTATCACTACATATCTCACTGTTTACTTACGAGTATAATAGATCTCATCGCGATTCTTGAAATCGATTTGACGGCGTCCCCTTGTTAGTAGTAGTGTAAGTATGTACTAAACAGTAATAGTTAGTGTAAAGTAGGGTAAGTAAGTAGTTCAATAGATAGTGTAAGTAAGGAAATACTAAATAGTGATGGTTATTACAGTACTACTTAGTAGTGTACTAACTATTAGCATTTATCAAAAGTACACGAGTTCGAAACTTAACGGCCCTTTCTCGCAACTGGAAAACGGAGGGAATGATTAACGCACGCATCGAGTTTCAGAGCTTGGCGTAAGAGATGCCAAGCATTTGCAAGCGTTATAATTACCCTAAGTCCGTAATTTCCTCATCTTCGCCATATTCCGAATGCGCCATTTTTCCCGTTCCTGGAAAGACAATGCCGCAGTCTCCGTAAAGAGGTCAAACCCACGTTCAATATTAAGCCTATAAATCCCTCCAATTCACCGAAAAGCCAATTGAATCCGGCACGTGCTTCTTCTCCACTCCCAACAATCAAATTATTCCGCAAATGAGCGCATCCCCTCATTACATACGAATGAGGAAGTCTGGAGATCTGAATACTCGAATAACATTTACATTCCCCCATTTCGTACTCTCTGAGGAATCCAAATGCGTAATTTACGTGAAATTCTTTCTAAGTCCGGCAGACTAACTTATCCTTAAGCTTTCGTGTTTTTACAGCATAATCACAACTTACAGCGATGAAAAATCCTATAGTGGGTAAGGGGTGATTTTAAGCAACACCTTACGTAAGTTAATCGCATTCCAAATCAAACGAGCGTCCGGATAGCCATGTGGGTAGCGCGATCTTCTTCGACAAAGGCGATCTCGGGTTCGATTATCGTGGGAGCCCATGTGCGAAATGACCAAAGCTCTAGAAGCACTTTCAACAATACTACTACTCCTTATAAAATTTTTCAAGGCTATTAAAAAAACACAATTATTATGCATTCTTTCAATTGTGCTTTTAATTAAAAAGTATACTACAATAGTGATAGTAGAATCAGTGAAATATCTTGGATATACTCCAATGATTAATTTGTCATGGAGTAACCACATCAGTAATATATGTGGAAAAGCAATTAAGTAACTCGACTTCGTGAAGGGGATAGTCGGTAGGAGTGAAAAAAAAGTTCGCGAGCGATGTTACTTAACGTTAGTTAGGCCTCACCTTGAGTATGCATGTAGTGTGTGGGACCCCGCCGACCAATGCCATATTCCGGAATCAGAAAAAGTACAACGGAAGGCGATACGATTTGTAAAGAATGGCTTCGATAAAACAGTGAGTGTTATACAGATGATACAGAAAGCGGGATAGGAATCATTAGAGGATAGAAGACGAATTCAAAGGATAAATTTACTAAATAAGATCAGATAAAGTACGTTCTACGAAGATGTAATTGATATAATGCGACCACCATGTTCTATAGGACGTCCTGTTACTGCGAGAAAGATCAGGGAAATAGACGATGGAACGAATCGTTTCTAGAATTCATTTTTTACACGAAAGCTAAAAGAATCGGTTAGGAAAATAGAGTCAAGGTGCTTGAACCCCTGCCACATGAAGAATGTTAGAGGTGAGGTAACAACCGGCCTTTTGGATGAATATTTACAAACAGATAGTTATTGTTATTGTGTTTTAGTTATTATAGTTATAGTTATTGTGGTTTAATAATGCGATGAAATGAGCAGAAGTTGTGGTTGAAGAATGAGGATGGTGCAACGGGGAATACTCTTGGTCACAAGCACGCGAATTGCTTGTTTATGATGGTGCCAAGGATTAAGTTTTCCCCTTCCTACCACTTTTTGACTGTCTGCACTTAGCTCCTTAGTATAAATGAAGCACAGTTTGGCGACAGGATGCTGATTAGAATGACACCGACTGATTCCTACAATGAAAGGGAAAGCTGGACCCTCTTAGTTCAATCACACCCATTCTGCAGTTTAGTTTTTCTGTATATCTGTAAGAACATTATATACTGTTTTCTTAACATATTTTATCATCTACCAAGACAATCAGAAAATAGGTCTATATTAAGACCGAATGGAGACACTTTTATAGAGTTTTTCTCAGCTGGTCCGCCTGTCATGCAAATGTCTTAATTTTCGACGGGTTGCTTTCCCCTCTTTCAAGTAGGATAATGCCTAGAAATAAATTAATAAGTTCTGATGCCAAATTTACCCTCGAAAACGTAATTTTACACCAGCTAATGGGTTGGCGCCAGTAATTTTCCTTTAGTAGTTTTTATAGGTCTACTCAAAGTAGACAACCACCTAGGTCAAGCCTACAGCACGTGTTCTAAAAATGGCTGGCTAAGGAATATTTCTGGCACGCGGAATTTTGATGTCAACATGTATATCCTTTCTATCAATTTTTCATTGAAGCATGTAAGCTCCAAATAAAAAAATCGATTTAGTTAATTAATTATGTTAATTAATTGTCGATAAAAATACCTTAAGATTATCATGAGCACAATGTTTTGCTGCTAAGTTGGGAAACAAGTATTACACTGACCAAACTTTGTATTTAATATAGCAATTCACGGAAAAAAGGTTCACCATCGTCTTTTAAACCTTAAAGCGCAAAGTTGGTGAGCTTCAAAAGTAGCAGTAGAAGAAGAGGAAGGCCAAAGGCGTAGAATGCGAGAGGCGTCGGATAAAATTGCACTCCCTGGCTGACTATCGCATTTCCTTCATTTCTCAGATCCTCACGAGCTTGGGTGAGCCAATTAAGATTATGACATAGTGGAAAATAGGCAATGGACTTACAAGGCCACAAAGAATCCATCAACATGTCACAGTTGCCGTCGAAACTGATATAATTTCGCATATCCTTCCATCCAGCTTCAGACGGTAAGCAAGTGAGGTAGCTACCAAAAGGTGCACAGATATACGCCAGAGGGGGCTCTTTTTCGTTAATTTAAATACCACAGCAAAGCATAACTTTGGAAATTTCTAGAAAAATTAAGAGCTTCATGTAATTCACCAGAAAAGGTTCAATACTATATCATTTTTTCATTAGTTAAGCATAGTTTTCCAATCTTTCTATCTCCGTTGGAAGATGTTTCCTTTACGTTCGGGGTCAAATTTCTTTTCTTCTAATCATTTTATCAAAAATTTTAATATTTTTATTTTCTACCAGCCGGTGTTAATAAATGAGTTGGAATCAGTAATTAAATGAGGCATAACTGATCATTAAATAAGTCAGAATTAATAATCATAAAATATTTAGAGGTTGCCGAATTAGCAGAATGACAGCTTTGCGTGTTGTTTGGAGACATTTTATAATTTTGCTCTTTTACAGGGTTTAGTATCGGTCAGGAGAATACCTAATAATATTTTCAATCCATAAGATGTTGGCTAAGCTTATGTAGCCATCTATATTCCCATTGAATTTAAGAATGTACCCATTCATTGGTGAAGGCTTCTCCCTTTTCTTTTATATAGATGGATTATGTCACATCATTAACTTTAATACAATATCCTTGAAGGGTGCATCAAATTCAATTACTACCATCATTATTAATACATCGCAATGAAAATCAGGAAAAAGTAGTTACATCAGTTTAAATTTTTAACAGATATAGTTAGATGAATATATCACTATATAACATCCAGCCTTCTGGAGCAAAGGCTGAATAAATTTTAATACATCCTGTTGGAAGCCACCTAAGGACAACAGTAAATAGAAATAAAAGAATCACAGCAGTCGAAATCAATGACATAATGCAATATTCAACACTCTCGATTGAACAAATAATCAAATAATAAAATTTTAAACCTACTTACGGTTCTTACATCACGGATTATAGTTGGCAGTGAATACTAAGAATTTATGGCAGATACTGTAAATGATTTATGAAAGGTGGTAGATGTGACGGAATGCAAAAAGTACGGGAATTATTTCCTAAATCAGGACGGAAGAGGTGAGAAGAAGGGAAAGTGAAGTCATTAAACAAAATCAAAAGCTTATTAATATTCATAATGGGGAACAATAAAAGTCCAAAAAAGTATTTCCTTATAATTGATGCTGTCAGCCAGCATAAATTTTGTATTGTTGATGAGGGCTAATATTTTCATACCTCTTAACATCGCAAACATGTCTAACACAGTTATTAATTAAAGAATAGGGAAAACCGCGAGCAGTAAAGCGTTAAATATCACTGGGCCAGGAAAGTGTGAATCTCTGACAATTACGGTGCGCTCGTATGCCAGGAGGCGTCTAGAGCCCACACCAAATGCGGCTGAAAATATCTGTATAGAATTGCATAAACATTAAATTTTATTCTTTTATCATTATGCTGAATTAAGAATTGCAGTGGTGTATTTCCGCACAAAACTGATAGATATAATATAAATTTTGAATAACAACGGAAAAAATATGAAATTAATTATTTATTTTTCGACAGGAGAGGAAATAACACTCCGTACCTTAGATTGATTATTTAATTAGAACTTGTAACTATAAGGAGGAGGGATGGAACTTCATGGAGTGCCGTCAGAGAACTCAAATGCCAGCTACCGTGACTTCATAGTATGTATGTTAATTTCGGTTGCTGTAAAGGTTTCAATATCATTCATGCACTTATTAGCAGCAAAAACCTTTTATCAAATTTAAGTTGTTTTGAATTTGCTGCAGAAGGAGATGAAATGCAAATTAGAATCTGCTGGCAAATATTTTGTAACTCGTTGAAGTCGAATTGTTCAAAATCTCTAATTTACCAAATGCTCCATAAGACTGATGCATGTGGCTTTTTCTTTCATATGTCACTGCTGTTTTACTTCATTAGTATTTATAAATACAATTTCTTATTTTATTGATTTTAGATGGATTTTTTTCAGTACGTACTACTTTTGAGGTTTCCGTTACCGAAAAGAAAATTCTGAAGGATATTGCTTAGGAATTCCAAAAAATCCACTTGTTGGACGTCCAGCTTCAGCGGATCTGATAGCATATAATTTTCGTTTTGAGACAAATTTTACAGGCTACGTTAATATAAGGCAGTAAAGAGGGATTTGCTTAAATGAGAATACAGTAGTTATATTATCTTTGAGTAAATTTTCGTGTGACTACTAAAAAAAGCTATATAATGATTAGTGACGATGCCGATAATCTTGGGACGAGAAATTTGATACCAGCCTTCCCTTTCTTAAGGTAAGATTTATCTTATATACTCGGGTAGAAGCCGAGTTTTTCAGAAGATATTTTATGCTGTAAAAATCTCCCTTCAACTTATACTCGAGTGAGGGTCGAACACTTATTAAATCTTATATGGAAAAATTCAGCCTGCGTATGTTTGCGACCGCAAAACTCGAACAGTATACGGCTGATTGACTTGAAATTTTAACACAACATTGTATTCAAATACGACAGTGTTTCTATGGTAAATATTGTTGAAATTTTGTCTTCAATTCGATTCCAGACGACTCAAAGCATTTCCATAAGAATTTCACGTAAGGTTAATTTTTGCCGCTGCAAGCTTTTTTTCTGTTGCAAAATTAAATTAAAAAGAATGGCCATACGAAATTGAGACAAGAATCTAAAGAAGGGGAATTAAATAAAACATCTTATTTTGGCCGTGTATTATTGTTTTCGAATCGAATTATCGAGATTTCACACAAAATACACGAAATGATTGTAAAATTTTGAGGGTTTAAACAACCGGTCCCCCTGACGACAAATACCATTGTTGAATCCGAGTTACTGCATTTTGGCCTATTTTAAGTTAAGAAGAAGAACAAAGTTGCTGAATTCGCTCACACTGACGTGCATAATCAATCGTTGGAAGTGATCAAAAAAACGAAATGTTAGTTAATTTGAATAATGTATTCAGTTCAATTAATTTGTTTTGTTTTGAAAGTGTTTTGTTATGGATTTAATAATCTGTTCTCAAAAATCAACGTGAGAGTTACTTAGATTTTGATTGTTGCATTCAATTCGATTCATTTCTTTCGTTATTTCATTTCATATCTTACTGAGCCACAGCGAAGCGTGGCCGGGTTTAGCCAGTTAATATATAAATTGTAAATTGAATAAATATTTAAAAAAATTAACCAACTGATTCCTTCAATTAATGTGATGTTATTGGAATCTATTTTTATTTTGAAATTTACTAGCAGCCGCTAAATTTCCCATCCTAGATTAATTCTCGAGTAAATTAGTTTACCCCAGTTTTTTTGTGATCAAATTTGGTGCCTAGGCTTGCATTGGGATCGGCGTATTCTCGAGTATTTACGGTAGTTAAAAAAATACTAAGAAACGCACCTAGCAGGCAAATTACGTACGCCATTTATCATAATATGTAAGTGTATCATTCCGTTCTGTAGCTCTAACTTCAGACGTTTCCAGCTTGAAAGTTAAAGATATTTCCCCAATCAACTTTTAAGCTAACACCAAGAAAAAGGTTCTGAAGGTAAAGATGTTCACCAAACAATCAAAATGGATAATTTTCAACAGACGGATAAATTCCGTCATAACAAAACCAATGGATAGAAATTTTTTTGTACATGCGAGTTATGTAATTTGTCATCATTTTTTGTAGTAGTAAAGTACGATCGTTATATTTACCAGAAAACTTAAGCAATTGATAAATAATAACCTATCAATCACTTCATTCAATTCTGAGATAATTCCACAGAGATGGGCGAGAAAATATTTATAAAGATCTGGAATAAAATTCGCCATCATGGTGATAGCGTTTGAAAGGGAAATATTTTTCGAAGCTGACGTAATTCATCAAATCTTACAAGGTTTTTAACGTTAATATTTTTATAAATAACACTATATGTATAGTGAAAATCTTTGTCATTATTTTACTCAATTATTTCCAATACATTTTGATTTAGAAATAACGGCAAATCATTAATATGTTATAAATTAGTTACTTATAATTATTAGAGTCGATTTCTTTATGAAGGTCCTTTTGGCTCCTAATATAAAAAGATAGAATTAAAAACAAATTTTATTAATCAGGGAGTCGAAATTTAATAATACTCAACATTCCAGAGCAAAGGATACAAAGTGTGGTACGCGGAACCCCGGAGGTCCGCGACAATATTTTTTGGGGTCCGCAGACGTTTTAACAAAAAATAGAGGATACCCAAATTTTTAAAATCCGAATCGTAAAATCTGAAACGCTCTTCCCGGCGGTGACATCTTAAATTAATATTTTTTCCTTTGAATAAAAAAAACAACAAATATATGAATATGTAATATTATTGCCTGGTTCATGCCAAAACTGAGAATGGGTCCGTGAGTTTTTTTCCTCTTTCAAGGGGTCCAAGGACTGTAAAGTTTGGGAACCGCTGTTCCAGAGATTTGTTCTCTAGTCTGTAAGTTTTAAGTCGCGATAATAAACACATATACTAAATTATATAACTTATATATACGTGCAGATCCTTCCAGCACAGTATAAATAACACAGGCAAACAAATAAAAAATAGTTCTGAGCCCGAGCTCCGACCCTTGGTTCCCCCTGTATTTTTGGCTCCCGAAACCGGTCCCGGGGTCGGTATAGCCCAGACGTTCCGTATTTGGATATATATATTTTCAATGGCTCGGAGATAAAGCTTTGCGCTTATTCCCAGGGAATGGCCAAATTTTGGTCATGTTTTTGACCGTAGATGGCAAATATGGAACGTCTGGGCTATACCGACCCCGGGATCGGTTTCGGGAGCAAAAAGATACATGGGGAACCAAGGGTCGGAGCTCGGGCTCAGAACTTTTTTTTTGTGTGTGCCTGTGTGATTAATTGCAACTTTAATCGGGTTAACGCATTTTTCGCCACCTTTTAAGTAGAATGTTTCCGCAACATTAGATTTTCTCTCTATTAACCGGAAATAACGGAAAGTTAGCAAACCAGATGTAATTCAAGTTTCGTAAAGTATTTAATCGAAAATATTTACCAGCGTAATAGCAATGTAAGAATTTATGTTGAGGAGACAACCCTTTTATCCTAACCTAGCCTTCTTGAAGGTCACATATAAAATTGGAGTAATGAGTAATTTCAAACGTGCACCTTCCTCTTCACCTTATTGATAAATTAATTCCTTCTTCCTGATTCTGGAGATGACTCCAGGCTTTGTTTCGCCCGCCTGCAAGTTCCTTATCCAGTTCGATTAAACACTATTGCCTATGAAACTGAATGGCGCAACCTTGACCTCCACCGCCAACAACCACTACTTTATCCCTTTGATTGCACCCCTTGCTCTCGCTTCGTTTAAAACTACTTTAAAGGCCCTCTGATTTCAACCTCCGCATTCAGTATTTGCGAGCACTTTTCCATCGTGTTTATCTCATTTTCGATTCGAGTATTCCATTTATTCATAACATCATTTACTAATACCATCCTAACATTAAGAGTTGAAAAAGCTCCAAATAGGCGTTTTTTGTCACACAACGGCTATTAATGAATGACTCCTAATGTTAGTAACACAGCCGTGCTACTTTTTTCCTTTAAGTTAATACCATCCTATCGTTTTCTCTTCCCCTAATCATTCGAAACTTTAATATTCATTCCTTCATTGACAAAATGGAACAAGACGCGTAAAAATTGATATCCGGATGTAATTTATTTAAATAATCACCTTAAATTATTTTTGTATTTTCTGTTGTATAGCACCGTCGTAAATTAGTCAAGACATATGTAGATATTACAATGCTAAATGTAAACATTTATTTCCGTAGCTAATTTATTTGAATAATCACTTTACATTGTTTATATATTGTGTTGTATAGTTGAGACGTAAATGAAAATCATAATAAATAAAGTACGTTATCAATACATGGCAATAAGCATAACTATTAAAACTTTTTTTGGTTTTGTCTTGTTTTGTCTTGTTCTTTTTTGTCTATGTTCGGTTTTGTCATGTTCTACTCTGTCCGGTCACCCTTCATTCATTAGGGGCAGAGCCCTGTTAAAATAATCGCACAGTATTAATAGAAGATTTAGCATACAATAATGTCATACTTATTTTCTGTACTTGTTTTTTAATATATTATAGAATCGGTAATTTAACTTTGGCTGATGATGCTTGTCTGCTAGAGAAGCATGTCGCAAGAATAAAATCTGCGGAAGGGTTCGAGTAATTTTCATCATTAATACTGTGGCTTACCATGAATTAACTTATCATATTTAGTTTATAATGCAATTCATATCAAGCTGTTTGAAACTTAATATTGAAGGAGAAAGAGATGTACTACTGGGTAAAATGTCTAATCGAAAGCCAGAAAGCGTCTTTGAAAGAATCTAAAGTAGCGAGTGGTCAGAAGTTGTAGACTTCGCAGAGTAAAGAAATTCAAGGCTAATTGAATATCATTAATCTTTGTAAAAGTACCTCTAATTATAATACGTAGAAAATAAATGGAAGTGCCTTCAATTTGTGGAACTCAATATAAGGATAGTATGTACATAGCCATGCAAAAATTCCACACAAAGAAGTAGGAATATTAACAAGTAGATCGCATCCAGTCGCCATATTAAAATAAATAAATAAAAAACCTGTGTGTGAAATTTTTGCATAGTTACTCACATAAAATCCTATTATATGAATGAAATGTGTAAACAATTAACGGAAAGACTTGTGAGAATAATGATGATAAGATAATTTTAAGCTATATAAATCCAATGAAAATTAAATTATAGAAGACAACTTGTTAAAATGAAAAATTATTTGCCAGGATTTTGCCCTAGTCACACTTTAGCATAGCGAGGGACCTGCTTCAGCAATTTAATAAAGAGAAATAATCAACATAAAATACTAATTGTGCAATTCTCATCAATGTCCATCATAAAATCCTTCATTGGTCGCATGTGAAGGGATTCGTGAAGAGATGTCCAAGGCCATCTTACTTTAATCACCGCAGGACGCACATCCGCCCCTTGCTCCGAGACCCTTTTCATTCCCACTGGAAAACACATACCTGGCAAGAAGCGCATCGCATTGGTTCGTTTTATTCTACTTCCTATCCACGTGATGCCATCATATCATACATAGATATACCTAACACGCAGGGAATAAATATTGCCAAGGGTTACTTGTTGGAATTTCATATTAATAACTTTTAATTTCAAAGTGACAGAATCTAATAAGAGTACGTAATACAGAAGTGAAAAATAGTGACTTGGCTGGCACACGAACCTAGGTCTCCAACTATCCTGACAGGTGTTCTTAACAATTAAGCTACCGAGCCACGTCCTTTGCACTTCTGTAAATTGGGGCTTTTATGTTCAAGGTAATGGTGCTCCACGTAGTGGCACCAACCACGGATAAAGTCGCACGCTTACATGATCTATATTTAGAGTCATTTCTATCATTTACAAAAGATCCTCCAATTCCCCGCATTTTGCTGACCATCTGATTTACTGGTCTATTTAAGTTATCTTCGAGGCTGAGAACAAAGAGTGAGAAAAATTAAGTCTTTTAGGACACGGAGAGGGAGACCAACCAAAGCTGAGTAGATAAATACGACATATTTGCAAACTCGGAGACACTGATTATTTCTCTAGAAATCCGTGCGATATCAACCTTTCTCAAATCCGAATTGCAAGGTGTCATTCAATGCTTTCCTCTCTACGAGAAGAAACATCTTTTCGTACATCATATCAACTTCAGGGAACTAGATGTTATTCTTAGCTTGATTACAGGGTGATGGAAAATATTAAATATAAATTTACTTGATCAACATTTAAGAAAAAAAGAAAAGCAGGATATTACACTTAGCAGCGCAGATTAGCAAGGCAATGAGTTCTCATAGAAATATAGCAAGACAATAAACGTCACTGAGTTTACAGTTACGTCATATTGATCTACTGACCTCTTACTGGTATCCCCCCCCTTGGCCTGAAAGATTTCAATCAAGTAGCCCCCTCGATGATCGCAGTGCATATTCTAATGATAATACGTAATTTGAAGAGATTTAAGCAATCGAACTTGTATATTAGCTAGTATAATAGTTTGTTTAAATGTTTGAATCTCGTCCCTGCTACCATATTTTATGAATGGAATAAACATTTGTAATTTCGTAAAAGATAGAGAAATCATTATGGAATGGATCTTTTATTGACTGTTCTCAGTCTTGTTCATTGCAAGTTAACAGCAAAAAAATGGAAGTCCATGATTTCCTAAGTGGTAAATCTCGAGATCTGCATGGTAATAGATCTGTATAGTGGGGTTACCTAACTCCGATTTTCCGTTGCAAATATTTTCATAAACAAAAGCCTATTTAGTTGAACGGTTGAACACATGTCCAATGTTTTTAAGCAGAAAGTGTGCCCTAAAAGTTTCGTTTGAATCCGTTTCCCACAAACCTGGTGTTCTCTTAGTGAGATATGAATGATGCTAAAAAGGGAATTAATTAAGATCTCTCCTTCAGGAATGCCAAGAGAAGTGTTACTCGTTGAGCCATTCAGCTTCACTTACGTGAACATCTTCCAGTTATAGAAATCTAACTTGGCAAGGAAAGTAAGGGTTAACTATCTCCTCATCCTGCCAAGTAAGCCTTATTTCCCTCTACTAGCTCTTGGTAACTCATTTTAGAGGAAGTGAGGAAACAACCGGCTTTTGGGTGGAATATTTTTCAAACAAACTTCTTCCTGTTTAATAATGCGATGAAATGAGCAGAAGGTTGTGGTTGAAGAAAGTGGATGGCGAAACGGTGAAAACTCTTGGTCTAAAGCAGACTAATTGTAGGTTTAATGGTGACAAGCGTAAAGTTTTCCCTTCTTACCATTATTTGACTTTCCGCACTTAACTCCCCAATATAGAGCACGCACAGTTTGGGGACAGGATGCTGATTAGAATGAAAAAGACTGATCCATGCAATGAAAGGATACCTAGAAATTACGCTCAGTAGTAATTTTTCCTTGAAAGAGCATATTCGAGACGTAATAGGAAAGGCGAATGGGATGCAAGGTTGGCCAGTAGAATTCTGAGGGGATTTTCATCGAGAGTAAAAGAAATAGCGTACTTTTCCCTGACTCGACCTCTACTTGAATATTGCGGTGAGATTTGGGATCCTCACGAAGTTTCCTCACTTTCCGATCTTGAGATGGTTCAACGTAGAGCAGCAAGTTTCGTCAAAGGAGATTTCAGATTTTACTGCAGTGTTTCGGCTATGATAGAATCCTTCGGATGGAACTCTCTTAGTGATAGAAGACTTGAGTATCGACGGAAGCTTTTTGATAAATTTCGGGGAGGAGATAACTGATATTGTTATCCCAGTTATAAGTTTCGTCATTAGTAACGCAGGTATAAGGAGACAATTGGAAATATTGAAAAATAGCAAATCTTGCGGCCCAGACAATATATCAGGAGATTCATTAAAACTAGGATCGACTGAAATTGTCCCATATATTAAAGTTCTATTTCAAGCTATCTTAAATAATGGTTCTATTCCAGAAGATTGGAAAAGGGCAACGGTCATACCGATTCATAATGGTGGGATAAAAACGGACGTAGAAAACTATAGACCGGTCAGTTTAACTTCGGTCGTAGGTAAGCTAATGGAAAGGTTAGTTGCAGATTATCTTAGGAAATTTTGGAAGGAAACTGGGTGGCTAAGTATTTATCAACATGGGTTCAGGAAAGGATATTCTTGCGAATCGCAGCTATTAGGATTATGTCAGGATATTTCAGACTCGTTAGACCGACAAAAGGATGTCGACGGAATCATCGTGGATTTTTGTAAAGCATTTGATAAAGTTCCGCATCATTTGTAGTTAGCAAAAGTAGAAAAAATAAGCTTAGATACAAGGGTTAAAAGATGGTCACAAAATTTTTTAACGGGTAGTTCTCAGAGAGTAAAAATTGGCGAATACATATTAGAAAAATTTACATCACGTCGGGGGTACCTCAGGGAAGTGTGATCGGCCCATTACTGTTTTTGATTTATATAAACGACTTACCAAAGCTCATTAAGTCCAAAATCCGTCTATATGCTGATGACTGCATAATTTATAGGGAACTTAATGGTGAGGATGATATTAGAATATTGTAGAGGGACATTGAAGCAGTTGATAAGTGGGCAACGGAAAGTGGAATGGAAATAAATGCAAAGAAGAGCAAACACATTACATTCACGAATAGGAGGAGGGAAAGAGAAGTCACATACGAGATTAACGGAGAAAAAGTTCCCAGGGTGAAAGAATGTAAGTACTTAGGGGTTACATTTACAAAAAATTTAGATTGGGGTATTCACATAGATAAGGTAGTCTCCAAAGCGTTTAAAAGTCTCCATTACGTGATGGGGAACTTAAAGGGAGCAAGTAGGGAAGCGAAAGACTTAAGATGTAAAACAATAGTACGGCCTATTTTGGAATATGCGACAAACGAATGGGATCCTAACATCCAAAAAAATATAAAGAAAATTGAAAAGGTACAACGGAAAGCAGCTAGGTATGTTTTAAATAAACACAATAGGGCAGAAAGCGTAATGCAAATGTTAACATTTCTTGGGTGGGAAACTTTAGAAAAGAGGAGGAAGCTGAACAGATTAGTAGAGATTTTTCAAGTAAAAAACGCTGGCGAAGCATGGAGGGAATTAAGTTGTGGATTAGAAAAACCAAATTATTTTGCGCGCGGCGATCATAATGAGAAGTTAAAATTAGGAAAACAAAGGACATATGTGGCTAAATACTCATTTCTTAATAGGGGAGTAAGGGAATGGAACATGTTACCTGAAGAGGCCCTCAAGCCCTTACCTAAATCAATTAAAGATATTAAACTTAGATGTTTTAAAATATTATAAAAATGCATTGTAAGAAAGGGATTTCGGATGTTTTGGGTTAAGATAATGTTAAATCTAGAATATGTTGGTTTTAAAAGCGCGACTTTATCCTGTTTGTAAATATACTGTTCTGTAATGCTACTAACATGTAGTAGTAATTTAGGGACTTCTGAAAAAGTAAGGGATTGCTTGACAGGGTGATGTACGGTGGGGTTCTACCCCGTGACCGCTACGGTAGCCGGTAAGGCCTCTCATGAACCCCGAAGAAAAAACAGTAAAACAGTTATAAATTTTATTATAATTTCATTATTTAGTTGTCATGTAAATATAATATATCTATGGAATCATTCTGTGGGAATTGTAAGTTATCAAGTATTTATTTTATGTTAATTATGTTTATCACTGGCATATATGTATGTAGTTATAAGAAACTGCCACCAGGCTAGCAGCCTATCTGTAGTTCCATGTAAATAAATAAATAAGCTTTCACGATCTTCGGGAGAAAACAAAAAGCGATACTGGGAAGTAGTTGCCAGGACAGATAGTTACTTCAGGTAATTTTTCCCGCGAAGTATTACAGCTCTCCAGGTTAGATAGGGATGTCGGTGTTTTACACCCTCTGCCACGCGCCACTGGCGGATTGCACGGTTTAAATGTAAGGGGGAAGTTGGACCCCTTCTTTCAACTAAAGTCTCATTTCCCTTTTCCAAATCTTGGTAATCAATGTTTGAGGGGGGGGGGGGTGGTACCAACCGGCCTTCGAGCAGAACACTTACGAATTATAAACACGTCCATTACAATAAAGCGAATAAAATCCACCTTTCGATGACATTGCAGACTTAAACAGCTATTAGCGAAGCCCTTCATGTGTTCCCACGGGAAACCGATGGTCTGCTAATCGCGGCATGACTTCCTCGCCATCATTACTCCCTTTACGTCATCGGCTATCATCTCCCCAACGCAATCTTTTCCGTAGCTGCAGTTTTAGACAGGAAAGGATTTAGAGATTTGGCAAGGCAGCTGGAAAGGAGAAAAGGATTCCTTCAATTGGAGGCGTATCCTATCATCGCCCCGAGGACCTGCGTTCGAATCCAGGCGATGATTTTTCACGGTCGAGCGTGCGTGGGAGGCATCCGGCAGACGAAAGGGTCGCGATAGAAGGGCAAACCGGGATGAAAATCATAATGCAGCTACGCCTCGAATATGCTCTTTCACAAGTAAAAGAGATCCCAGATATTCAAGAGGGGGCAGCAAAAGAGCACTGATTCCATTGTGCTTGTTAGATGTGCGAAGATATTGTCGATTGAGTCACGAAAATTCTTCGAAAGTAAATTCTTCGAATAACTAATTCTCCTAATGAATAAAAAGGATTCTTGGGTATCCAACCAGGTAAGATTTAGTAACAATAAAGTGGTCAATATTTTTGCACATTATCCATCCGGAAAGTTTAAGATCATTTTCTTCGAAAATAGGTAATTTCCTCCTAAAAATGGTACATGCATGCAAACACCCAACCCTACCTTCAAGGAGGTTCATAGCTTTACAGAATAGATTTCAATTTCGAATCAGTTCCTCAAATGTAAATTTAGGATAACTTCAGGTTAGGGCTCTCGGGTAGCCATGTGAGCAGCGCGTTTGCCGTCTGTGAAGGCGATCCAAGGTTCGATTCCGTGTGGGAGTCCATGTGCGAAATGACCTAAGCTATCGAAGCATTTTTAACAATACTACTACTAACTTCAGATTCATTAAGAGTGGTATATTCACGAATAATTTGTCACTCGAGTCATTGATCGTTAGAATTATTCGTTTTCGAAAAGATTTCTTTCGATGAATTCGTTTTTGAAGTTGCTTTCGAAGAATTTGTACGCTCCCGTCGAATGTGCTCCAAGATAGCTGTTGTATTTGGTGCGAAGTGGGAGCGAAACGCTGAATTGTCATAATCGACAATTCCTATCATTCTGTTGATGTGCTTAAACGCTCGTTTTTCGACAAAGGGTTAAGGAATTGAATAAGTTACCTGAAGAGGTCTTATGGCCCTTACCGGAAACAATTAACGGGATTACAGAAAGATGTATAAAGCTGTCCGTGTTTAAAAGCGATGTTACTTTGTGTTTGTTTGACATCATCTAGAGTAAGATCATAGAGTAAGGATAGTAAGATATATGTCTAAAGATAGAAGGTCGGGATTCTTCTTAAGTGAAGCAAAATTAAATACTTTATCAAAGTGTTCGCGACATCATCTCGAAAATAAAGGTAAACGTGAGGATATTAATTTAATTCACTTTCTCATGGTGCATCTCTCGATTTCGTGCGGTCATTCCTAATATAATTATACAAAAGAAAAAATGACAAAAACAAATTAAATGTCAACTATAACCGAATTATTTGCGGAACATATCGGAGAATATCAGAGTATAACTAGGAAAGGGTAAAGGGTAAACTTCCTAAATATATACTTGATGTTGATTATCATAAAATTTCATTGTTTGCTATGGTGTATAATTTTCGAAGTATTTGTGGACAAGTACTTAAGAAACTCAGCTTCCTCGGAATACTCAGAAGAAGAGAAATAAGTGAGTGATTTTACTCCGCTTATTCTAGTGTATGCTATAGGGCACCCCTAGAGGCCTTGCAGTAATCCAAAGGGGCGTTTGATGCTAAGGTATTCTATTTCCATTTGATCATATTTACATTTTCACTGAATTTTACTGAGCTGTAAGCGGTTACTAAACATCAGATATAATGATTTGGCGGACGCTTTAAACATTTTAACTTTTATTTTGCGTTTTATTTATTATTTGGATTTTATTTTAAATAACATATTTTATAGATGTCAGTTGGGGGCGGTGATACGTGAATTAGGGGTTGGTAGCATGAAAAAGTTTGGGAAGTAGTCGATATTAAGTGCCCCCTGTTATATATGCCGTTCAGATACTGTGAAAAAGATCAAGGAAATAAATGCTAGAACGAATTGCTTCAAAAATTCATTATTTCCTTGTACTATACGCAAAAGTACTCGATTAGGGTAGTAGAGTCATAATGTACGCTAACCCCAACCCGCAAATTTGAATAAAAAGTGAACTCCAAAGTGTTTTATCGGAAAACCATGGATAACACTTCGAGTCATATAAAGCCATGTTTAAAATTACCGAAGGGAAATGAACTTAATTCGTTTATGACTTTCGTTATTCTTCTTTCAGCACATAAGCCATTGTTTACTTTTAGTAAATATGTTGAGCACTGGTTAACTAAAGAAAAGTTTTATCTTTAATGGTAGCGATAACCATCACTCAAACCTTGGATAATCGAAAGATAAGCACGTCAGCATTGCTGGGACTGGGAACACAGGCATTAAAATTTCGGATGGATATTTTCAACACAGTCAACCATGCCGAATTAATCTCACTCCTTTTTCGGGAGGTTTTGTGAACAAGGCGATTGACCTCTCAAATTAGCGGCATCCACCACCGCCAAAGATTTTCGAGGAGACAGACGGCTTACAAAGCAGTACTAATGATAAGTCCTCACAAAATCACAGAGAAGCGGTAAAGGTGAAATGATGATAAACATACCTTTCTGTAGTTCTAAAATTACGGAAGATTACTCTTATACGAGGGTGGTTTGAGAAGTTCTAGGAACGGAATACAGAAAAAGTAAGACATCGCATTTGTTTAGCCAATAAGGTGTTGCCACCAAACAGTTTTTCACATGCATCGGGATTATTTTTATTATGATAACATCAAGATTGCGGAACGGCATGCAGATGTTACTTATCAGATGAATATATATAAATATGCTAAAGTTTTCTTGTGGATATGATTCTGTAATTCAAACGGTTAGTTTGGAAGGAAGCGATGAAGAAAAAATGGCAGAGTTGCCTATACTGTATCGTTTACAGTTCCCTTTATGGTACCGGCTCAATTTAGGAAACCGTAGAACTTTCAAATAAGGATTTAAAGAAAAGTTAGCTTAAATAAATAGCGATATTCTTAGTTGATTTTATGCATTTTTAATGTGTTATTTCTAACTTTTTATTGTCAGATTCTATGTAATACTTCACACTGAACAAAATTAAATAGTTCCAATCACTGTGTAACAAACAATTTGAGCTATATAAAATAAAATTTATAAAGTGATACAATATAAGGAACTTTCTCCTACTATATTTAAGCTCGTGCAATACCTGGATTTAGGTGTTAGCTAATTCAAGCCGTTGATATTTTAGCTTCTTTTTGGCGATATTTTTTATGGACTTTGCGACTTTTCTCTTTTCTCCAGCGGTGTTATCAAAAACAAATCGGTGTCTCTGCATATCAATAAAGTTTTCATTTCATGGCGAAACCATAAGGTAAAAATAAGTTAAAGTATGACACTGCAGGAGCGGCAATCTGCCACACTGAATCTTATGCAACCGTTTTAACACGGGCGAAATAAACGGCTGAAATCACGGCTTTGGCGCAATTAATACCTTCTTCTAACGTGGAATTCTAATAATTCCTCGGAATAACATTTAAATGAAAATGCTGGCAGAAGAATAAGTTTCCGTGATTCTAAACACAGCCGCAAATCATTCGGAGTGAAAGATGGAAAGGAGAAAATCAGAGATGAATGCTTTCAGGTGTTTCAAATCCAACTCTACGAAAAACTTGCTAATGTGTGTGGTTTCATTAAGGCCTGGTAAACTGAATTGATATAAATATATGTGTTACAAATTTAGGAACGCTCAATAGTGTCCGACTTCACTCCTTGACATTTAAAATCGCTATTATAATTTATAAAAAGTGTCAAATCAGACCAATCACGTTCGCAGATGAAGGCTTGATCGGATTACCAACAAGCCAAATTTCCAATGGCAACAAGATTTGTATGCATCTAATACAAGTGTTTCTTGTTTCCGTTAGCAATATAATTTTTGATGGCACAAGGAGGCGGAACGTTACATAATGCAAACGAGAGCTTTTCGACTGGATATCGGTTCCACAGCAAAATACCACGTTGACACCGCTCCTTTCAAAGTTTTTGCTTCATGACGCAACTGTCCATTTAATTTATTTTCACAAAAAGGCAGCAGTTACAGTTGACTACGGATTACTATATTTTCAGTCTTATGTGAAAGTTAACACAATTGTCTAGACTGGCATTAATGTCGTTACAGCTGATTCATGTTTACCACATGCTCAGTCTTATGGGAAATTTAACACGATTGCCAAGACTGGCATTAATGTGTGGTGAAAAGTGAGTAATCCAGGTTTTTGTAATTATCTCCACCTAATCTACTCTGCAGTGAACCGTAATGTTGACACTGTTCCATTCAAAGTTTATTCGTCATGGTGAAATTCTCCATTTACTTTATTTCCAAGAACTGGCAGCCGATACAACTGACTACGCTTTACTATATCTTCAGGCAATGATATCTCCGCCCTAAATACACCGTAAAGCGCACCACAGTCACAGAAAGTGTCTCCATACAGACCTGACGAGTAGGCGACGACCACCAGCAGCGCTAGGGCGGCGTTTGCGACCCGTTTATCTTCCAGTCCGCGCGCCATCCTCGGGACAGAATTCTTCCGGCTAAAATTCGGCGGATCACCCGGAGGTCCCCACTTCGACCCCCCGGCACACTTCACCGCGGAGTCCGCAGGGACTCCAGTCTACAAAGCCTTGGTTGCAGCTTTCTTTCCCACGGGAGCGACGCGGATTCGCGCGGGAGAATTCGGTTGGCGCGCTTTGCACAGTCCGAACGAGAGCAGAAGATGGGCGACCGCGAGGAGACTGAGGCTGACCGGGGCTGCTGGTTGCCCTCTCTCGGTGGATGTGTACCGAAGGGGATCAGGATGGAGAGGGAGGCGAAAATAGGGGGGGACAGAGTGAGGTCTCCCCACCGATTGTCATTGGCGTCTCTTTCCCTCGCTCGCCGCGCTGGGACGCGTGGCGCGGCGAATGAGACCGCAAGCTGGCGACGTCGCGCCCACGAAACCACCGCTTGATTGTTTGACCACAACAAACCGGGGAGAACTGGGCTCATGATCTGGCTTTTTCGGAGAAAGTTGACAGAAGCCTAGGGTACCACCACCTACCTGATTGATAATTTCGCAATATTCGTGAATTTGGAATTGCGTGTCCCAATAGATTTAATTTCCTTTGATGAATTTTTAAAGCGAAGTAAGTGTAGGAGGAAATAGGAAAAGTGAATGGAATGCAAAGATAAACTGGTATAGCGCTAAAGGGATGCTTATCTAGAGTCAAAGCAATCGCTCAATTTTCTCTTATTCGATATATTTAGCCTCGAATATTCCTATGCAATTTGTGCCCCATACGAAGTAGGTTAATATATATTCTCAGATGTAGCGATGTCTCGTTAGAGGATATTTTAGGCTCGTCAGTAGCTTTTCGATTAGATTTAGAATCGTACCCAGCGAGCCGCTAGTGGCGTATGGCAGGGAATGCATTGCCACAAACATCCCTACCCAATCTACCCTTTAGGTTCTCTAATACACTGCGGAAAGATCGACCAGAAGTAACTATCCGTCTTTATGATCTCTTCTTCGTTATGTCTATATTTCTCGAAGATCGCATTCGTTAATTACTGGAATTGAAGTGGCTCTGATAGAGTCCCTCGGATGGAATTCGTTTCAGGTGAGAAGATCTCATTACAAACATAAGCTTCTAGGAAAATTCATCAGTCAGAACGTAGTTAATCCGAGAAGCATAATCAGAAAATCATTACTTAGAAGTGATCGCAAAAACAAATAATAGCCTCTGGTCATATTAGTACAGCATATCAATCATTACTGCTCTCAGTAATGTAATGATTTTTTCTCTTAAATTATGTTGAAATGTTTCGTTCTTTCCATTCCATACTAAAATTGTAACGGAAGGTGATTTATGACTTTCATGAATAAATCCTGTTTAGGGTCGGAACGATATCGTAGCTAGAACTCGTAACCACTCGGCCACCAAGGCCGGTATATTATATTATAAGTCTATTTCCGGGAAAATTGCTCCAAATTTACGTTATTGAGTATTTAAATACCGAGTTCTGCCTTGAAAAAATGCACCGAACCGCTCTTATAGGCGGTTTAATTGAACTAGTGGACCTAATTGCTTAGCCTTCAATTAAAATAATTGAAAGTGCAAAATGTATTAATAGGATGGAATGCTTGAAATTGTCGAGAATAACTTTTGTAAATATCGCTATCGTCACAGAAAATAGATTAGATATCGCTTTCATCTTTTTACTTGCCACAATCTTAGACTAGGTGCTTTCCTGACTACCCTTCGTCGTTACTTCAAAATTATGTTTGGGAATTAACGTATCAAAAATTAAAGTTCACGTATCGAGAATAAATACCAATCATTGTTCAATCCAAAGGCTTATAGTTAGAAAAGATGAATCCTGTTACAAAGTTACCGTTATATTATAGAGCAATAATAACATTTTTCTTCCGACCAACGTTAAGGAGCTGATGGGTTAAAAGGGTTTAAATATTATGCTGGAAAAATTTTATAATTTTTTCATACGATATTGATCTTGTCCAACACGATAGTAACAAAATAGCAGTATACAGAGCAAAATCTCCCGTTAACCGCTATCATTAGGTTGACAAGGGTACAACGTATACCCTATAATTAACAATGTACGTTCAATTATACGATGAAGGTAATTCCAAGCCAAGGGCCTATAAAGAGAGGCTGGATATGACAATGGTGAGCAACAAAAATTCCCATGCAGGAAAATATTATGTGTATGTGAGAACCATGCAAGCCGCCTTTCGGCGTGTGACTATTTTCTTAATAGATTGCATTCGCGTATCGTTCGCGGACAAAATGAATTCTTGAAACGATTAGTATCTATTTCCCTAATCTTCCTCGCAGTATCAGAATGGCGCATATGACAGGGAGGTCGCATTTTATCGGTTACATCATCTGAGAACGTAATTTCTCTGAATTTATTTAGTAAATTTATCCTTTGAGTTAGTCTTCTATCTTTTAATGATTCCCATCCCGCGTCCTGTATTATCTGAGTAACTCTCAATGTTTTATCGCAAAAATCTAAAGTCTTGCCATTGCACTCCTTCGTGAAGCACTGCAATATTTCGTACAGATAGCATGCCATACAGTTTTGATCTCAAGCGTCATTAATGAGGTAATAAATGCAGAAAACGTAAAATAAGACGATATCTCTAATCCTTTTCAGTTTTCAGGGTTGCTATCACGGGAAGTACCTGAGATTCGTGTTTTTGTTTCATTGTCAGAAAGTATGTTGGGAGTAGAAATAGTATTCTTCAAACCTATGAGTATGATAGCCCGGCTGTTGAAATACGATTTGGGTGTTATTCCCAGAACTGTGGTTTTTCAAGTGTGACGTTTTCCGTGATCTGGTCACAGTGTGAGTCCTGGGAATGCTCCCTAAGGCGTGTTATAAATCTAGAAGGAATATCTACGTATGACGTAACCTGGAAGCATGAAAGCCGTGTAGATGTATAAATAAAAAATTTGCGAAATTTATAAAAAAGATGGAATCCTTTATTGCAATTAAACCTTCTTATTGTGCCGAAAATCATTAGATGAAAACATTGAATATTATTCGGTTTACGCCATGATTATTGCACAGCGAATTATTGAAGATTAGTTGTCCCCGCGAGATACAGGATCCATGACTTCTGAAAAGAAAAATTCGGGATGATTGAATATTCAGTTAAAATCAAAATTAAAATAGATAATTAAATTAAAATAAAATAAATGAATACATTAAAAATAATATACAGAAATAAAATTATATTAAATAAAAAATAAATTTTATAAAAATAAGTTGTATAAAAATTAAATGAAATAAATTGAATTTTAAAGAGAATTTAAAATAATATCAGTAAAAATACATGAATAATTAATCTTCAATATAATGCGATATAACTCAAAATGAATTAAATAAAAATTTAAGTAAAAGTTAGCAATAATTAACAAATATTAAAGTCGTAATGGACAAGATTAAATATATATTCATCCCATGATGGAAGTAGAGAAGTAAAACAGTCGAATGGGGCCTATAAATGGCTAAAGTGGTAAGAAACGCAGAAGTAGAAAATGAGAAATTAGGATTCGCTATCTCCCCAAAAAATAATCTTTTTCTATTCTCTCTATTATTATTTCTATTTTCAGAACAGTTAACTTCTAGATTGAAACTTCCTATAATTTTATCCAATATTCTGTAAATATAATAGAGAAAGTCACATTCGCTTTCCGATAGACGAAGATAAGAACTGAACAGCCGTAACAAATAACCAGTTTTATCTTTAATTAGAGTTTTGATTTTAACTTTCTTATTTTTCATCTACTTGATACTCCGTAATTAAATAAATTCGAACAATATGTTTATCAGTTTGTGTAGATCTTCGTAGAGTTTCATTTCTAAAAATAAAATACCTTGTGAAAAACTTACGCTTGATAACCACGAAATAATTTCAGTATTTTTTAATAAGGTGAAATTTCGGAGATACTTCCATATCTTAATGTCTTAGTACACATAATAGAATCATACACTTATTCATACTTTTAATACATTCTGCCGACTCCCAACAGCTACATCCCATTACTTCTGGATACCATTCATCTTATTTGTGGTCTTCCTTTATCTTGTCGACGAAATAATATGCATTGAGACATGTAGAATCATAGTTCCCTAATCGAACGAACCCTAACGAACATTTCCTTCTAAAGCTATTCGTATACAGAAAGTCATGCTTTTTTCAATGATGCTCTTCATAATTTCAAACTATAAGCGAGGAAGATGGAGTAGTTATTCAAATTTATGTAAGAAAGACATATTATTAGCTAAAAGTATTCCTTCAGGGAAGGAATCGGAATGTGAGAAGTAAAGCTTCCTCAATCTTTGCTCTGCTTTTCCTAAATTTCTGTTCCCCAGCGATTGCATAGCCTTTAAATGAGGAAATAATCACGTAATTTGCATGGAAGTGCCCTTCAGAGATGATTGGCCGAGGTCTTCAAATCGATGCGTAATCTAGGTTCCCTGAGACATGAAGAAAAGCACGTCGGTGCTACTAACCTACATCGGATTTATTACTGTCATCTAGTACAGTACTTTGTTTCAGAGTCATCAACATTCCATTCTACAGATCTAATATTGAACTCCCTGAATCCTTACTAATAAAAATATATGGCTAAGAGCAATAACAGATATCTATCATCAGGGACCAATCCATACTCCCACCATCGAGGGCAAAATTAAATTTTGGCCCTCGATGAAACAATAATACGTCTCCATTTATGGTAAAATTAAGATATTATTGCGGTAAATATGGTAACGGACTTGAGCAAGATATGGTTCTAGCTAAGAGTGCCGCAAAGTTTGGGTCAACATGTAAGTGTTCCGCGGAAGAGAAAATTTTGGGAAGTAATGCCCTTAGGATCCAGCGATATTTTAGGACGTTTTTTCACGGGATTGAGATTTTATACAACTTAGAGATTATTCCAAACACATATTTAATCGGTAAAGTAGCTACAGAATGGGTTCATAAAAATCTGTCTTGGAAAATGTCATTAGAGATCTTTGTCCTCATCACGAAATCACGAATATGTAAGTGTGATGATCGAGAAACCTATGAAGTAACATGTGACTAATCAAAGGAACAATATAAAATGTGATTATATAGGAAATGTATAGAATACGAGTAAAATGTTGCTTGCATACTGCAAACATATCGATAACACTAATTTCAATCCGGCATCGAGCCCGGGTCTTCCTTGTCATTCAAACTATGCAGCACAATAGAAGATTACCATCTCTAACTATGTGTGAAAATTCAAGCAGAAATATTGGATGCAAACGACGTACTACTTTTCCCTTCTGTTCCTTATGTGAGAAATTTCAATGTGCTCTGGCACCGAACCCTGGAAAGCCATGGCCATATCTAAAGTTTTCTCTTAAACGGAGTCTTAATATACATCTTCTAGAAGAGCAAGAACTTTCTATCATTTCGATGAGGGCATCAAAAAAATAATGAAAAACTACCCCAATGTATTTTAAATAGGAGATATATTTACCGCCCTGCATCGAGCCCGGGTCTTTCTGGTAATAATTACTAATCAGCACAATAGAAGATCAACATCTTTAACCATGTGTGAAAATTTAAGCATAAATATTTGCTGCAACTCCCTCAAACGACGTCCTACTTTTCCTATACATTCCTTACGTGAGAAATGTTAATGTGCTCTGGCATCGAACCAGGGAACAGCATGGTCTTATCTATTTTTTCTTAAACCGAGTCTTAACATACATTTTCTATCTAAGCAAGAACTTTCTATTATTTCGATAAGTGCATCAAAATAAATAATGAAAACTACCTCAATGTATTTTAAAAGGGGGATATATTTACCACCTGGCTTCGAACCCGGGTCTTTCTGGTAATACTTTTTACGAAGCACAACATAAGATCGCCATTTTGAACTGCTTGTAAAAATTCAAGCAGAAATATTGGCTGCAACTGCCTCAAACGACGACCTACTTTTCCCTCATATTCCTAATGTGTGAAATTTCAATGTGCTCTGGCATCGAACCCAGAAACAGCATTGTCTTATATAAATTTTTTTCTCGAACCGATTCTTAATATACATCTTCTATAAAAGCGAGAACTTCCTATCACTTCGATAAGTGCATCAAAACATTTTTTCTGGCGGTTACACGTTACGGCCAATACTCCGTAAAAATTTCAAGTCAATGACATAATTGCGGTTTAGCCTGTGAATTAGTATCCTATCTGGGTATTTGGGTATATATATGAATGAATCCGGAGAAGGAATTATATATATAATAAAAGATATCTATTATATATAGTAATAGATATAGATGTAAATGTATTAGGTGGAGTAAAAGGGGAATGTTTGCTAAATTTAGTCTTGTTTGTTGTTAAAAGCGTGACCTAATCCTGTTTGTTAATATAGTGATGTAATTTAGGAATTTTAAACGTAATAATTTAAGTATGCAAGGTTAAATTAACAATGTTTGTGGCTGCCACCAAACTTCTGTAGAATTGTAGCAATTACTAATAAAAATAATAATAATAAACTAATTGAAATTGTTCACACCTATAGTCTATTAAATTATTTATTACTTCTAGGTAAGTTAGGTAAAGTTGAATTGTTTGCAGATATTTATCGACAGAAACGATAAATCGATACCCTACTATCAATCAGTAATTTAATAAAGTCTACTAAAGTTATCTTTCAGGCTGAGAAAACGGAGTGAGAAAAATGAAGACTTTTAGAGCACGGGAAGGAAGACCAATCAATAGTGAGTAGATTAGTGCGATTTGGCTGTAAACTCGGAGAAGCTCATCATCTCCCCAAAATTCCGTGAGAAAGCAGTCTGTCAAAACTCTGTGTTGCCACATATAAGATACTGCTCTTATCGCAATATCGATATTGTAAGAAAATCAAATCCAAGGGACTTAAGTTCGTTATTGGGGGTTGATTGGAGCTTAGTAGTGGATTGGGGGTTGATGGAAAAATTCAAATTCAAATTTATTACAACGATATTGTTATATATGTTGCAACACTGTTAACACACAACGCAACAATGTTAGATATGTTTCAACACTGATTTGAGAGAGGCTGATTTTACATAGAAGTCTTGGGAGATAATGAGCGTGTCTGAGTTAAAAAATGTAATTTTAATCCAATGGCCTCTTATTGGTCTTCTCCTTGTGCCCTAAAATACTTATTTTTCCTTGTTCCACCTTCTCAAGCCATGATGTTACTTTCAATAAACAATAGTGCATTTAATTTCCTCAATCAACCGTTGATGAGAATATGTGGAATGTATGAGGTGTGTTGGAAATAACGGGAATTTGTTGATTTCGCGTGTTCTATTAGTCTGATTCGAGCGATTTTTCGGTGTTGTGTTGGCAAAACTGTCTGAAAAATTGCCGTTCTGTGTTAGCCGTATTAGATTTTCAGTCAATTTCCAGCTGTCAAAAAGGTAATGTATTTTGGTAGGATCGACAATGGATGAGAATGAAGAGATGAAATGGATCAGAGAATTTCTATTGAATATTGCTGTAAAAATGAAAGAAAGTGCATCAAAGTCTTAGAAATATTGCTTTAAATACTCCTTTTGGTGAGTCTGCTAAGCGTTAAACTAAGGTTATTTGGTGATATAAGCATTTCCAAGAAGGCATAAGTTGAGGATGACGAGGTCTCTGGACGTCCTATCACATCCTAAACCGATGAAAATGTAGAAAGATGATGGAAAAACCGAAAAAATTTCAAATGGTCGAACGATCAATAAAGAGAACAACTTATAACTTTAACGCCGTTTCCGTTAAGTGGTATGGGAAAAACGCCCGTATTTGTGGCGTAACAATTCATGGCTCTTGCACCACGACAATGTACCTGGTCACGCTTAATTTATTATTCGTCATTTTTCGTCAGAATCAGCATTGTAATGATAACCCAGCCTCCATACTTGCCAGACTAGGCTCAGTGTGACTTGTTTATGCTCCAAACAATAAATAGAACCTTAAAGGGCCGTCCTTTCGCCGTCATTGATGACATTAAAAGCGAATCGCTGCGAGAGCTAAAAGTTACACCACCAACGCGAGTTGGTGAAAGCGCTGAAATTAGTGTATAATATCTAATGTGGATAACTATTCAAGGGGATAGCATTTTTTAGACGAATAAATGTAATTCTTTCCAAAAAACGAAAATTCCCGTGATCCACACCACGTATAATAGAACGGTAGATGCTTGGAATGGCTTACCATAGGTGAAAATTTTCAATCCCTTCCCCGAAAATGTATGAATTTTTAAGAATAAAATAGTTCTAAATACTGAAAATGTTTAAATATCAAGATTAATTATGTCATATTTTCATGTTGTTTATGAAGTAAATATTTTGTCAATGTCGCCACCTGGCCTTTGCCAACTTGCAACTTAAGTGCATATTAATAATAATAATAATACCTATAAAATCGATTTTGTGAAAAGGCGGATCAGAGAAACTTTTTTAAACTTCTGACCTCTATGGAAATAAAATGCCGATGAAATGGTGAAATACATATTGTGAAAGCATCTCGCTAGATGGGCTGGGATCTAAAAATCGGGGAAAGTTACGCGCATCCTCGGCGAAATTATAAAGATGACATAATTCGGAAAAAGTCGCTCACGATTGCAAGAGAAAAGGTCATCCGAAGTAACTGTACTTGGCGATTGCGTAGCGCTTTCTCTTTCGCCCGAAAAATGCAGCATTCTGACCGATTATGAAATGCCGATTCCCAACGTCATCGGTGAATAACGCCATGAAGGACGATGAACTCGACAACCTTTTACCCACAAAAAGTGGCGTTCCTTCCGTCCAAGGTAACGCTCCACGTCACTGCTTGTGGTTATATGGCTTCTTTGCGCTGGTTTATACCCAAAATTCTCACAGTCCCCGGATTCCGGCTCCCTCTCGAGAAGTAACGATGTTCTTCATCGGTCGACTCAAAAGAAGGGTCTCTCCATTGGATATTTGTATACACTAATACCTTTAAATTTGAGCCGTTTAGAAAACTTTATTTATTTTTAATTGTGTATGCTGCAAGTAGATTTTTTATTCCGTTAACAGCCCCAATCATTGTTTATGAACAACCTAATTCAAAGCCCAATCCCTTAAACCAGACGATACCCACAAACAAATTATCCGAAAATAACATCACTACCCACATACAGTATTCCACATCTCCACATCCACACACATACTCCACATCTATCCTTTAATCACAGAAACTACATTTCACAGTTAACGATGTTACTTTTCAGGCCAAATTGTCACTTCATCGTTTTCACATCATCGCGTTTACAAACACCCAAGTAATACATACAATATTCAATCCACTTAATTACATAATGTACAGCATCTACTTTCAAACTCTTATATCCTTTTAAAGTTGGTTGGAACAAATCGGTACGCGAGTATTCCCAGTAATGAAAAGTATATTAAATCAGTCCAGGAAAAGCAACAATTACATACTTTTTACTTTCAGAATTTTTTCCCGTCCCTACGTAATCCGCTGTTTTCATGAATGTATTGTAAATTGTATTTTACCTTTTATATTTTATTATTTTCTTCCTTTTGTGGTCTTTTAAATGGTTTAAAACGTTTTTGATTAATTTTTTAATTACTGGTATATTAATCAGTCCATTTTTACCTACTGACATGTAAATGTGTAACTGTTTGATTTTTTGTTCCTGTACGATATTATTGGTATATCTTCTTGTCTTTTACATTACATTTAATCTTATATCATCACTAAATATAGTTTTCCTATCTGTGGGTTTCGCAGGTTTTTCACACCCTCCTTCTTGAGTGTGATTTCCTGCAGTGGAAACGTTTTTCCAAAGCTCTTAGCTTAGGTATTTACATCAAAAAAGTAAATTTCATCTTTGGAATGTTTTTTTCCAAGCTATCTCTTTTTTTACACTTATATGACGAAGGGTTAGATGTAAGAAGAGGCTTTATAGTCTCAATCTTGCCCTAAATAAAGTCCTTATTATTATTAACAATTCAAACTAAGAAATAAAGGAAACTTTATTTACCATTCAATATAATTCCAAGTCGATGCGCACCGGCGTGTCCGGCGCTTTCAAAAAATCCAATCATATCCAACAGCATATGCGCGTACAAATTTGTTCTCGCCAACTGTATAGTTTTCTCAGTTGCCAAAATTTAAAGACAGATGTGGACTCCACAGTGATGTAGCCAGTGATTGCAAAAGGAACAATTATTTCACTGGACCAACTCCCAGGGGAGGTAATTGAGGCAGGAAATAAGGACACGAGTAAATTCCAAGGACGTTTCAGCAGGAAATTCTCTCGAGTTGCTATCAATGAAGACTTCGTACGAAGATTGCAGGTTACTTCAGATCCGCTGATATCCATGTCAGTAATGATTAGAGCAACAAATAGAAACAGGATTTTGAGCAGCGAAGTGATGCAGCTCATCCTGAAGAAGAGGAAATTTCGAATGGCGATGATGATTCCTCGGCCGAGCATTGTATACGTAGGACAAATGTGAGATGAAAAATAACAATTTCATTAGGTAGATTTTTAAAATTTTGGCTATACGATTATCATCAAAAATTAGCAACATAGTATTATATAAAAAAATACTACATTAAACGTAGGCATGGTGCTATGTCTTAAAATATATAGCCAAAGTGGAGATTTTCGCCAATCATTCGGAATCAAATTGGAGTATTCCATTACGACTTCTCATCTAAATTATTTATGGAACATAAAATCTACTTTTAAACAACAAAGCATGACATCGGGAAGTGTTAAGGTAGGTAGAACGTAGTCCCTCTAAAACCGGTCACGTCAAGGAAGGCCGTTTTTCTGCCGCGTGAATTTGAAAATCGGTGTTATCGAAATTTCGGTACTTGGTAGGGGCAAGATTTTTCAGATTTCTCGCTACAAAAAATAACATGGTATAAATATTTCCGTGTTGGTCGACGTCAATTTCTACTATATATTCCTCACATCAGTTAAAATTTTTCTCTAATTAAACATCCGCCATTTTGTTGCATTAAGTATGCAAATACTCAAATGTGATTATTAAAATCGATTTTTACGAAGGAGAAAGTACGGGTTTATAACGTGGCGTTGTGTTTTATCCGATGATTTTCTCCTTTCGAGTCCAGCATCGGTTTGAAGTTGAAAAATTACGCGGAAAATCTAAGACGGGCATTTTTCGAAACATTTGGTCAACTTTGACCCCCTGTGTACCTAATCTTAACGCGCAGGAATCAACGTAAATGACTTACATGGTTGTATGCGGAATCCATTCAGCAGAGACCATGCGAAGTTTTTGAGTCTGCACTCTATAAAACCATTTTCATAATTTTGACCATCATTTTACGGGTTCCGCAAAAATTCAGAGTGAGACAACTCATCGGACCCGACAACTCCCTGTGCGACAACTGACCGGGCGACAGCTCATCGCGCGATTTATATTATTATTTTTTTAATGATATTAATAATTTTTAATCATAATATTATAATACCGAAAAATGTTAGCCGTTTTCACACTAGTTTTGGCTAAAGCAAATTAATTAACTAATTTTGGAAGTCCATTAGCAAATTATTTCTTAAGTCTAAAAAGTTTCAAGGTACAACATTACACAGCGTAAAATGTGAGCATTGCACTTTATAATATTACATGCATTACATACACAGCTACATATTAAAAAAATGGTAAAACCTGTATATTCTACTGTTTAAATAAGACATTTTTGGTCCTGCTAAGCAAATAATTGCTTGTCAGCAGATTCCCTATAAGTAATCTATTACAAAGTAATAAAGGATAAAATAATAAATCTGTGTATTTATTAAATATATTATTAATAGCATTAACTAGTTCAATCAGTAATTGGTGAAAGAATAACGCCCAGTTGTATTAACGTTCAAAATTTCAAAATTTGATATTATTTCAATTTTCGTAGCGATCTGTTGTTCAAGCAAAGAGCTGTCATCCGATCAGTTGACGCATTCTGAGTTGTCGGGTCACCTTTTATTCGATTCTAGCCTACTGTGCGCCGCCGCCTGTTTTTGTTTGCAGACCACGTGCCGTAGTTTGGGGCTCGGGATCATTCCTAAGCGTGGCAGCCGCTATGCGGCGATGGCGGAATCTTCAATTTTAGATTGCCGTCCGAAGGGCGGGGGATTTCGGGGGGAACATTAACTCCGCGGCCGCCAAAGCTTTTGTTCAGAAGGCGTCCAACGCGATGGGCAACCATGCGCAGTGCCTCCTCGCGAGGCTTCCGTGTACCACACGCTAGCACCTGTCTGCAGACCGTTTCCGAATAATTTCATGCTCTAAATTTCAACTCGTAAACACCAAAAGGGACCTTTCTCTTTCAATTGATTAACTTTTAACCTGATTCTAGGATACATGCTGACATGGACCCATAAAATTCTACAGATTCGAGATAAAATTGTGCAATAATTTCCATTAAAAATAATAGAATTAGGAGAGGTGTCTCTTTTACTAATTCTTTCAATTCAAAGTTATTCATTCAATTCAAAATGATAATCATTATTTTTATTATTTCGATCAATAGCAATACAATAAGAAGATATTTTTCCTTATAAGATACTTATAATTCAAAATTATTCGAAAAAGACACCTTGTTATATCTACAAAACATATTTCAAACCAATTTAAAGCTTTCGACGAGATATATATGAATTATAAACAAATAATTTCAACGAAAAATTTCAGTCATCGTATTTTTTTCCTTTCGTTTTCGACGCTAAGCCATCATTAGGTCGTTAGAATATCTTATGGAAATTTCAGCGTGTTTCTTCTCGGATTTTATTATGTATTTTCACGAAGTCCGGCCAGAAATGATCGATTGTATTCATGATTGTACATTCGATCAAAATAAATCAATTACTATTTTCGAATTTCCTTAAAAATTAATATTGCTTGGCATAAAAAATCATAGAAGCCCGGACTTCTTTACTAAATGACGAAATTCCCAAACATCTTTCAGATGAAATGGCGGCAGGATTATCTTTCATATCTAGACAATGACGAAACAATGCCAACAATTATGTTAATTTTAATGAATTTAAATCCAAGAAAGTGTGAGGAATCCATCTAATTTGATTCCATCTCCTTAATCTCGGCAATTCTTCGTTTCTAAAAATTTTTCGTCGTCACAGTTTAATAATTTTTATAGATATGCATAGGTAAATATTTATTCCTTATAATTAAAAATACCTTTCAAAATTCTCTATAAGTATATAATCCCTTTAGTTTCCCAGACCTTGCAAGTTTCGGTGTTAAAAACCACGGTTGCTGCTGTATCCTCATTTATCTATTTTTCAGATTATTTCAAAAGGATGAAAAAGTTTCTGGAGTATTACGCATTGATAGCATACTTAACAGTGGTTTAAGTATGAGAACGAGATCGTCAAGACCACTTCGGTAAGAGGGTACAATAGTGATTATAATGGAAAACCATAAAAATAAGCAACACAACCTTCAGTTTTGAAACAGTTGAAAATTAATTTTGGTAAAATTTCGGAAGAGGACCGGAACTTTGTCTTCCTTTATCTCCCTTATTACTGGATATTTTGAGATGATTACCTTAATTTTTAAACTGAAAGAAAAATGTGTATCCTCTGATCAATTTGGGTTAGATAAATACGTTTCATCGCTGTGCAGGACATTACAACATTGGCTACAATTTTAGCACGAAGAATTTTCTATTACGTCGTGTAACGGACATAAGGAAAGTATCCAGAATTTTCCCAAACAAAGTTGAGTTTTCAGGTATATCTTGGAGGTAATAGAAAAAATGGGAAAAATCAAGGCCATGCCTTTAAGTGGAATTCCTCCGCGTGCGCTTTTTTTAAGAAATAAATATGATTCAGAAGCACAAAAAAATCCAGCTCTCTCTAAATGCAAAACGCTGGTTTCAACAATAGCCCATTGCTATCCGTCTTCACCAATTCGATTTATATCATCTTATTTAGAGCAAAATTTACGTCTAAAATTTTTCCAATTTCAATGAGCTTATTTTTAAATGACGCTGCGAGAAATGCCTAAAATCCTCACGGTATTCACTTACAAAGAGGTTTCTTGGCATTTACGTATGTTAACCCACACTTGCGTATATGCGTCCCGTCCAAATTAATAAATATATTCGAGAGATTTCAACCTTCCTTTTTTAGGAGTTTAGAAAGCAAATAGCTCATGCAATTATGTGAATAAACATGAATAATTTTAATGCGCAGAATTTACACAAAAAGTGTAGGGTAAATATTAGTAACTTTGTGACATTGGTACGTTCGTGATAAATTTTCATACATCGGTTACGCAATTTGTATTGAAAAACAACAAATGGCGTTTTTTACGGTTAGGAGTGAATGATAGAGCATTCACTATGCCACAATTTGAGCCTATATAACCACTGTGAATTTCGTAACAGATGTTTGAAAAGTATCACGAACTTGCCAATGCTTACCCTATGTGAACCTGCAGAGGGATTCGTATTCCGCAGAATCTCACAGCTAACGAGATATTCCAATATATCCTTTATTGCCTGCCCATATAAAACGGAGAGATTTGGGAACATTTTTAGCTATATTAAAAAACATACATCCGTTAACACAGCTATAAAAATATGTACTGTACGGTGGAACTAAATATGTAGTGTATTCAGTTCGAAAATAATATAAACTGCACTGTAGAACTTAGCTAAGTCATTCCTTTCAAACTATTAAAATAATATGGCTATTTTTCACAGTCCCTAGCAATGCTTTGTGGAAATAGCTCACGATGAAGAAGAGAATCATTGTCCTTTATCCTCAGTGTTTATTAAAAACGAATAAGAACAAATTCAATCCATCAATTCATTATAAACCATCATTAAACTAGATTATGGCGATCAATTACTGAAAAAAGTTATGAATTTGTTATTATAAGTCTTTAATAAACACTGTGGTACAACAAGTACAACAATTTTCTTCTACATAATAGCTAATTTTGCTTACCACAAATTCTTGATGTAATTCTCCCTTCATTGAGTAGTATACATAACTTGGGGTGGTTCAGAAATTAACAGTTAATTCCTCACGAGTGTATTCCGCTGGATAAAAGAGAAATATCCCTCTTAAATCACTGTATAATGGATATAATAGGATCGCTTCTCATTAAGAGCCCTATACCCTAATTCACTTAGGTAACTCACCACTAGGACAAGGTCATTTTCCACGTCCACGAATGAAGCTTGATACAAATCCTGGCGACACAGACTCGGGAGGAGGCTTCGTCGTTGCTATTGGCGCGTTTCTCAAGAAATTGTTGTAGGATTCTTCGATAAGTCGCCTCTCCAGCTGACTTGGGCCTCTGGTGACTGAATACTCTGCCGGGGGACCTGCAGAGAGCAGCCTTATGGCCCAGTAATCGGCATTGACCACCGAGAAGAGGACGGCGATAGCGAAGAGTATGACCACGGTCTTCATGTTTTATCTCTTCTGGCAGGAGCTTACAAAAGGTGAGCTGCGTCTTCGGATGATAGCGGTGAAATACTTTTCTGGGATTCTGGAACCGGCTCTTTATTTTGCGAAACCGGTTTATCCCAGAGATCTTCTTCGCCCTTCGGGTTGAGTAATTGAGGATGACCCGATGGCCTTGAGGATCATCTCCTGGATACTTTCCCTCATTTTGAATTTCGCGAAATGTTACAAAAACTGAAACCTTGCGATGCATAACAGATTGCTTTTGAATGTTGGTTCCCAGGAAATGATTTCCTCTGTGGTAGCGGGTGCCATTCGGTAGTCCTTGTCACATTTACTCATCCGGTGCGATATTTTTCGATTTTCGGAAGTCTTTCGATGAGGTACCTCATCATAAATTGCTGTTCAAATTAGAAGTTGCGGGCATCAATACAGAAGTAAGTAACTGGAAAAACGACTTTCTCACCGATAGAGAGCAACGAGTAGTTACCGGCGGTGGTGGCCGAGTGGTGCGTGCTCGCACATTATCCAAACACTCCAAGTACTCCAACTCCACGGTCCCGGGTTCGAATCCCTGTTAGACGGATTTTTCTGGCTAGGGAATGGCTGTCTTTGTAAATAGTAATAACTATTGAAATGGATGTAATTGGTATGTTCCTGTTTCCATTAGAGAAATTATTATTATTAGTATTCGATGGTATAAGTTCCAACTTGGTTAAGGTGACCTCGGGCGTCCCTCAGGGCACTGTAATTGAACCGTTGTTATTTTTAGTATACATCAAGGATCTCAGCAATCACATTGAAAGCAATGTTAGGATATTCGCGGACGACACTGTCATTTCCAGGGAAATAAATAGTTCAGAGGATAGATTAACCCTTTCGGACGACTTAGATAGATTTATGAACTGGTGCGATGATTGGCAATTAGAGTTTAATGTAGAAAGGTGTTCAGTAGTTAACTTCTTCGAAATAAAATCTATAATAAATGATTATATTTACAGCCTCCGTGGAGTCTTACAGCCTCCGTGAACCTAATGACAGTAAAATCGGTGAAATATCTTGGAGTAACTCTCACGAATAATCTATCATGGAGTGCCCACATCCGAAATATATGCGAAAAAGCACTTAAGAAACTCGGCTTCGTTAAAAGGATAGTCGGTAGGAACGAAGAAAAAGTTCGCGAGCGATGTTACTTAGCGTTAGTTAGCCCTCACCTTGAGTATGAATGTAGTGTATCTGACCCTGCTGAGAAATGTCATATTCTGGATTTAGAAAAAGTACAATGAAAGGTCATATGATTTGTAAAGAATTGCTTCGATAAAAAAGTGAGTGTTACACAGATGATACAGAAAGCGGGATGGAAATCGTTAGAAGATAGAAGACTAATTCAAATGATAATTTTACTAAATAAATTCAGAGAAACTACGTTCTCAGATGATGTAACCGATATAATGCGACCCACCTGTTATATGGGCCGTTCTGATACTGCCAGAAAGATTAGGGAAATAGATTCTAGAACGTTCGCGTTCGCGTTCATTTTTTTCGCGAACAGTACGCAAAAGCAACCGTTTAAAGAAAATAGAGTCAAGGTGCCTGCACCCCCTTCCACACGCCGAAAGGCGGCTTGCAGGGTTCTTACATAGACAATCGGTAGTTAAAAAAGGTTTCCTGGCATAATGATGGAAGTGTAAGAAATTGAAGTGAAATTTTCTTGTAAGTATAAAATTTAGGGATGAAATGGAAGGCGTAACCCATGAAAAATATTTTCCGTACTTGGTGAGTTATCAGGGAAGTGAATTTTTTATTGGAAATCATAATGGTTTGCAATGGAAATATCTGAAATACTGTACAACAGCCAGTACCGACTATAGCCGGTAAGCAAAGAAAGCATCATGGTCGCCCTGTTTTAAAAAAATTATTATGTGTATATAATGACCGTGAAAGCTGCCAGTGGCGAATGGAAGGGAGTGCAAAACACGAATATTTTTAACTCTAATTGCTATTGATATCGCTAATGCTCTACCGAAAGAACGACCAGAAGTTTTGACTCACTCTAGCGATTGTTTCCTCATAAAATCATTCTTTTCATTTCCTCCTTCCTTATTTTATTTCGAAACTCTAAATTACTGCTGATTGAATAAGAAAATCAATGATCAGGCTGGCAAGATCGGTATTAATAAATTTTTCAAACAGCTTCCGTCGGTAATCAAGTCATCTATATTCTATCCAAACCATGGCATTTTATTATTGTTTAAACGCTACTCTTGAAGCTGAAATATCCTTTAGCAAGGGTTTCAAATCGCGCAACTATATTCTAGGACAGGGGTTCTCAACAGGTGGTACGCGGGAACTTTTCAGGTGGTACGCGTGAGTGATACTATCGATAGACCATTTTCGATGCCATTTGTTACTGACGTGAAAATGGATTTTCTGAACTTTTGTACATCAAAAATAAACACAGAAACAGAATGGGTGTTGAAGAGGACTTATATATATAATCACAGGCACACAACAAAAAGTTTCGCGCTAAAAGTTGGTTTTTGATGATACTAATTTTTTTTGCTTAGCTTGTACTAATTATATGAAATTTGTATGTTTTTAGACCTTAGAGTAATAAATAAAACTTTAATTTGCAATAATCGTTTTAATTTTCCTTTACTGTAAAAATGTTATACATATACCTGTATATACATATTTTAAAATAAAAATTGTCAAGAAAAAAATTGAAAAAAAATATATATATTTATTGTTGTCTTGATAAGGGGTCGAAAAACCGAAATACAAGCGGATTAATAATTAAGCATGAAGTCTTATGAGTAATTAAATTAAAATAAAACGAGCCACTGGGTACTTTTCTGACATTAAATATATGTTTCTAAAAAAGTATAGGACTTTTGGTACGCCGAAATTTCTAGAAATTTCAAGTGGTACGCAGTTGCTAAAAGGTTGGGAACCCCTGTTCTAGGTGTCGAAAGAAGGAAAAATACACTATTTCCTATTTTCCTCGATGAGCCTTCCCTCAGAATTATTAGCTCTCTTTTATGAGTGATGTTTTACATGAGATACAGTAAGGCGAGGAGAAGGTAGCTTGTGTATGCTTTGCATCAGGGAGCCTGGATACCTAGAGGCACCCCCGATAGCAGCATAAGCAACAACCACCCTAACTTCAGTATTAAAGAACAACTTTCTCCTCCTATACTTCAAACTCATAATAATCAAAAACAAAAAGGAATCATGAGTAAGTCACGATTCAAGTAATTCATTCTAAATCTTGTTCACGTACATAAAAGCGGGATTAAGACTTCTAGGGCTATTAAATAGCACCTGGGCTTCCGAATCCATGAACAGATGAATACTCCTATATCCATCGTATACCTAAACGTGGACCCCCACACTGCAGGACCCGGGGCTCTGTGTCAGGAACGAAACTTTTCCCCTGAATTCTTCATGTATTAATTTCAACACTTCCATCTTACCTGATAACGATACATTAAAGTCCCGGTACATACGTCTAAGAGAAAAGTATGAGGAGGAATGCCTGTAAACATATACTGAAAAGCCTGTATTTTTAATTTAGTTCAAACAAATATTTCCATTGTGGATCATGAATTCTTCGACCATAAGTACCGGCAGAGGGTGCTGGTCTTAAAGAAATATATGAGAACGATGTGTAATGGAAGATGATTTGTATACTGACGTTTAATGTCTTTGTTAGTGGCTGTACCAGAGCAGTAGAAACAGCTGGCAGAAATATCTTAAAGAAGGAAGCGATTCATTAAAACATATACATAAGAAAATTTTCTTAAGTAGTGATGAGGCTTGAATAAGTACAATAGCAAATCATAAAATGATTAGAAGCAACATATTGGTGGTGCAATAGAAGACTAATAAATATCTAATGGAATGGGGAAATAATTACTGAAAAAGTATACATTTCGAATCTTTGAAAATTAACACATTGCAGAAGTTGTAATTGTTTCACATCTATTCATTTCATTATACTTGGTAATCACTGCACTGAATAGAACGGAAAATGTATGTGTACATAATAATAAAAATAAGATATTTGATTATCACATTTTCAAAACCTACTTCTCAGGTAAAGAATCTTTCTTATTAACCTTGGAGCAGAATTATTTTGCTCATTGATTCCTATCCAAAAGTTAGTAACCAAAATTTATAAATGGAGTTCCATTCATTTGTATTGTATTGAGTTCTAAAAATACGTAAAGTAAATTGAAATATAAGATTTTTTTCACCGAGACAGTCAAAAAAGTCCGTGTTTTTAAAGCTCATTTCGTCACGATACACCAAACGGGATAGAGTACTTCACGCAGCACTCAAATTCCTAAAAACATTCGCAGTTTAGAAATATGCTTGAAATAGAAACCACAATTACAGCCTATGATAAAATTAAAGTATGCGCAAAACTTCCAAAATTACCGATGATTAAGTATGGGGAACCTGATTTAGCATTGGTTGATAGTTTTAATTTTTGCGTACTTACATTTAAATGTGTAACGATTTGCTATTTATTGGATTTTGTATGCTTTTATTGTTATGTCTTCTTGTCCTTTAAATCTCATTTAATCTGATTTCATCACTAAATATAGTTTTCCTATCTGTAGGTTTCGCAGTTTTTTCACACACCCCTTCTTGAGGGTGATTTCCTGCACAGGAAGCTTTTCTTTTTCCAGATCTCTTAGATTAGGTTTATTAAATCCACAAAGTAGTCTTCCTCTGTGTACTTTTTTCAAGCCATCTTTTTTACATTTATATGACGAAGGGTTAAATGTAAGAAGAGACTTTATAGTCTCAATCTCGCCATAAATAAATTCCTTAATTATTATTATTTTTATGAGATTCCTGAGAAATCACCCTATTTCTGATACCACCATTGATTTTCCTCAAAATCGGCTAAACATGAGAGCTTGCAATATTCCAGCATTTACGTACCCTGTAAATGCGCTAGAAGTAGCTTTTCCTCCTCAGCCACATCTTCCTCAGACAACAGACTGGGGAAGATGACGTTCTCCTTTCGACGGTTACATATTGCCTCTCTCTCGACTGCCAATCTATTCGAATTTCCGCGCTGGCGTGGGTGTCCAAGAAGTGCGTGGGACGAGGAAAAGGAGGGAGGATATTAGTAAGATGTGCTCGTATCGAGTGAAGTCACTACCAAAGGACGCCGAAAGCGCGAGCCACCCGCTGAATGAGCGGAATTGGTGCCGAACCGGAGACAGGAAGCTCAAGAAAAGTCTAACACGTTCTAATCAAGACGGAGTGGTGATATATATCCCGACAAGGATTAGAAGCACAGCTCGTGTTCGACGCCGCGAATGAGAAAGTCTTTTCACTCCACAGTCACCGTGTGTGGGCGACTAAAGTTGCCAAAAACATAATCACAGAAAACCATAGCCAGCTGGAGGTTTAAATAGGACGGCGGTGGTTATATAACTTATTTCAACTTTCTTTCAAGCCAAATATTTACCCTTTTCTCCGATTTTTTAAATATTTTCCTGTACATTTGAATAATTTATTACATTGATAACCATATAAATTATATATCAAAGGAACTTGAGTAGAGTGTGATTATTATTCAAAGCCATTTACTGAATTAAAAGCCAATTTTAAGCTTCCTAGCTATATCGGAGGTCGCAATCATAGCTTAAAAATGAATTAACGCGAACAGAAAACAGGCATAGCGAAATATTCATTCGTCAATAGAGGAATCAGAGAGTACAACGCCTTAACTGGAGTTCTCTTTCAAATGTCAAAAAATATTTTAAAAATTTAAATAAGCTCAAATCTATTTGTACTTTTTAATATTTCATATTTGAATGCTGTAATATTATGTCGTGCAATATCATAGTGTGTAGAATCAGCCATTATAGTGTTATAACACAACACTAGTCTAAATGGATCATTTCCCATTTAAAGTAGCTTACTTATTTACATATTCATCTTTATACTGAGATTATTATATTTCGCTGTGTGAATGTAAGGTAGTTCTGAATGTTTAACGAAATGTATATATCCTTTATGTTTCTCTATATGAACATGTACTAAATGTTTATGATCTGTTATTAATGTTAAGGGAATGTTATGTATTGCCTGCGGGAGGTTTTTGGAGGGGTGTTCCTCCCGTCTTTGAGCGAAGGCAATCCTTTGTAATATGGAGAGACCCCCTCCAACGCTGCCACCTCCAAAATGCAAAATAGCAATAAAATAGGTATTGAGAAGCGAAGTGGTCAAATCACCACTTCCCGTTTTTCAAGGTGGAACGAAACTCCCGTCCTTCTAGGGTCCCCGATAGCCATCTTAGAAGGCCATAATCCAGACCTTTCTATTATTTCCAAAAATCGGTCAGAACGAGATATGGCTATGACTATTTTAAACCTCTGATTTATTGACATCCATGTTATAATTTTTCTTTTTTAGAACCATAGGAAGGTGGCCACAAGATAGGAGACTAGTCTTTGAGGCTTCTTGCGGGTCGTATATTTTTAAATCATTGCAGTCACTTCCGAAAGAACTGAGCCCAGTATAATCTAAAATCTGGGAATTTACAAAAAATGCAAAGCACAATACTCAAGGGAAATAATTAGTGATTATCATATCCCGGTCTTCAACGATTCTGGGATTCCAGCAGAAATATATCAGTCAGGGGATCCCGGGAATTTCCCAGGGTAAATTTATGAGTCGATAAAATTATACATATTCTTTTCATTGTAATTAACCAATTCTGGCGATATTTGGTGCAACTTATTCATATTTGATTCAACAAAAACAAATTTTCCACAGAAAATATGTTTTTGAAATAACACGAAAATCATTTCAAAGATATATTTCTCGAAGACGTAGACAAAGTTTGTTTAAATTGAATCAAAGTCTTTTCCTTTTTATGTGTTTAATTGGCGTTTATCTAAATACACTCAATTATTGTTAAAATCTCTCACAAATTAAACAAAAAAGATTTCGACATAGGTTAAAAGAGTCTGTAATACTTTGATATTTAATTACGAAAACTTAAAAAAGTAGTATGCTTGTACTTGTATATATTAAATTTTCGTAAAATAAAAATACACGTGAATAAATTAATATAATTAGCAAAGTATAAATATGCGTCAAATTTATTTTAAATACATGAAAACAGTTTATTAATTTAACTCTTTTATTATGAAAATATGTCATAAAATAACATACTTTAGGCCACAATAGTATTTCGGGATGAAATTTGTTCTATACGATATCTATGTAAATTAGAGTTGTCAAAATTTAGTTTTAGTAAGAAATAATTGTGGTGAGTTTCGAAAGTTTATGTACAAGAGTAATGCAGACAGTATGTAAAAAAATAGCATGCAATTTAGGATAAAATCATAATTTTAAGAGATATTTCATTGTCACTCATGTTTCAAAAATCATAAAACTTGAAAAGATTTAATTAATAAAATCGTTACAATTTATTAGCTTCCTTCCTTTGAATTTCCAAGAAAAAATACGCGTTTTCTTACTACAACTGGTAACCATTAATGAGTACACTTAGAATATCCCCTCTAGAGAAGAAAATTACTGAACCAATAGTTAGAGATCAAAGGCTTTGCGTGAGCGTGACCATAGGACCTGACCCTTATGCATAATTACACAGGACCAGAGGATAAATAACTAAACATAACTTCTTAAGCCCGATCACAACTTACGACAAACCAGGAAACACATATAGGGGAACGTGGGGCAGAACGGGGTAATGTGGGAAAACGGGATACTGAGGTTTTTCAGTCCAATTAGTGCTATTAAATAAGGAAAAACGTCTCAATTACGTCGGATTATCATGCCAGACTAGTGTGCAAGCCATTTTTGCCATTCAGTGCTCCTTTGTGTTTCAGAACACTACGTCGAATTTGCGGGGATAGTTTTTCTAATTTCGTGTATCTATTCCTGATGAGTGTACACAATAATTCGTAGGAAAACTTAAGCATTACTCACAGAGTTCTGATAAATGAATCGTAATCTACGTTTCTGTGTGGCCAATGTTTATTAGACCAGAATTCTGTCGCGATAGAGTTGGTTAGCCTAAAAATGAGGCTGTGGGGCAGAACGGGGTACTACCGGGGTAACTGAACCTCCATCTTCTTGTGACATTGAAGAAGATGACGACTGCCTACTGATTTGACTATTCAGCGGAGGGCTGGATAAGATTTGTCAGTTGCTTTAAGTGGACACGCAATAGGTGTGCCGGAATAGATAGTGAAGAAGATATGACCACCCACATAAGTGTATTATGAAAATGACTTATGTATATCATGCTCTACGTATTTTCTTTAATATTTTAAGGTTTTCCAGGTTAATTTTTAAGTCCATAATATTTTCTCATCATTGTAACATTTTCAAAAAGATTACACTTTTTTGAAAAACCATTAATAATATAAAAATGCTTAATGTAAAATACCAAACATATGACTTTTTACTAAGTTAAAAGTGTAATACTATTTTTTAAACCATAATATCGTAAATTTTTATTTTTCTTACACCATAAAAAAATCTGAGAAAGTTAAGTATGGAAATACTGCCCCACTTTCCCCTACATAGCTGTATTCTTTGTTTGTTTGACCCTTTATTGGCGAGGTTAGGCTCAGATGGGCCTCTCTTCCACCTAATCTCGTATGTCGATAGAAAATGTACATATATAGATTAAATTAAAACAAAAAAACAGAGTAGAGTGTGGGAAAAAATCTTTGCAACTGAAGGTTGACAAGGTAAAAAACCCACGTTGCGGGAAAACACCCACAGAGAAGAGGGTGAAAAAAACCCGCGAAAACATAGTAAAAAATAACAATGTAGTATTGACAATTATAAAATTACATATAGCATATAAATTAATAAATATATTTACAGACAAATAAAAATATTAATAATTACAAGAGAAAAAATAGCATTTATTAAACCTAAGTGGGAAAGAAATTTGAGAAATAAAAATCACAGATATAATGATATATCCTAGTACTTAATATTCGAAAAAAAAATAAATAAATAAAGGTCAGCCAGTGGCGTCCGTCGAGTGCTTGGTGTTGATGAGATGTGTATTTTTCAAGTTGAACAAATTTATTTGGCTATCCTCGAATACTGGAAGTATGTTTACCGCCAAGTACTCGGGTAAATGGATTCCGGGAATAAAACTGACAGAAATTATAATTATTGACAGGTAAATGAAAGGCGTGGGAAAGGTTGAGGAAAATATTTGCAAAGGGAACGCTATGGACCATTGCTCTACACGAATCAGAAACTTGGACGTTGAGGAAGAAGGAAGAGAAATGCTTGGAAAGTTTTGAGATGTGGCTATGGCGACAGATGGAGAGGACAGAAAGAATAGACAAGGTGGGAAATGCAGAGGTAACGGAGATAAACGAGAATTATTTAAAAGTTTAGAGAAAATCAAGGCGAGATGGATGGACAACATACTAAGAATGAATGAGAGGATGAATGATAGAGTATTCTCTACGCCAAAATTTGAGCCTATATAACTATTGTGAATTTTGTATCGGATGTTTGAAAATGTATCAAGAACTTACTAATGCTTACCCTACGTGAACCTGCAGAGGGATCCGTATTCCACAGAATCTCACAGCTAACGAGATATTCCAGTACATCCTTTTTTGCATGCCAATATAAAACGGAGAGATTTGGGAAAATATTTAGCTCTATTAAAAATAACACACATCTGTTAACACAGTTATAATAATATGCACTGTACTGTGGAACTAAATATGTAGTGTATTCAGTATGAGAATAATATGTACGGCACTGTAGAACTTTGCTGAATTATTCCTTTCCAATTACTAACATAATATTGGTATTTTTCACAGTCCCTAGCGCTGTCTTGAGGTTTACCTCACGATGAAGAAGATAATCATTGTCCTTTATCCTCAGTGTTTATTAAAAACGAATAAGAACAAATTCAATCCATCAATTCATTATAAACCATCATTAAACTAGATGATGGTTGATGATGGCGATCAATCGCTGAAAAAAGTCTTGACTTTGTTGATATTTGTTTTTAATGAAATACTGTAGAAAAAATACAACAATTCTCTTCTTCATTACGGCTATTTTTGCGCACCGCAAATTCTCAATGTTATTCTCACTTCATTGAGAAATAAATGTAACTTCGGGTGATTGGGAAATTAAGAGTAAATTCGTGTTAACTGAATTCAACGGGAAATAAATATCTATTTAAATCACAGTTTAATGGATATAATAGGATCGCTTCTCATAAAGAGCCCTATACCCTAAATCACTTAGGTAACTCACCACTAGGATAAGATCATTTTCCACGTCCACGAATGATGCTTGGTGCATATCCTGGCGACACAGACCCGGGAGGAGGCTTTGTCGTTGCTATTGGCGCGTTTCTCAAGAAATTGTTGTAGGATTCTTCGATAAGTCGCCTCTCCAGCTGACTTGGGCCTCTGGTGACTGAATACTCTGCCGGGGGACCTGCAGAGAGCAGCCTTATGGCCCAGTAATCGCCATTTACCACCGAGAATAGGAAGGCGATAGAAAAGAGTACGACCACGTTCTTCATGTTTTATCTCTTCTGGCAGGAGCTTACCGAAGGTGAGCTGCGTCTTGGTATGATAGAGGTGAAATACTCTTTTGGGATCCTGGAACCGGCTTTATATTTTGCGAAACCGGTTTATCCCAGAGATCTTCTTCGCCTTTCGCGTTGAGTAATTGAGGATGACCCGATGGCCTTGAGGATCATCTCCTGGATACTTTCCCTCATTCTGAATTTCGCAAATTTTTACAAAAACCGAATCCTTGCTATGCATTCATTGCTTGTGATTTCCTACGCGGTAGCGGGCGTCTGTGCATAAACCATGTCACATTTACTCATCCGGTAGTTCAAAAAGGCTTCCTGGCCTAACGATGAAAGTGACAGGAAATTGAAGTGAATTTTTTTATAAGTATGAAATACAGGGATGAAGTGGAAGCAATAATTCATTGAAAAATATTTTCCGTGCTTGGTGGGTAGTTAGAGGCTATGTATTTTCTTCTGGAAATCATAGTGGCTCCCAATGGAAATATCTGAAATACTGTCCAACAACCATTACCGACTACAGCCGGTAAGCATAGTAAGCGAAGCATCATGGACGCCCTGATTTTTTTTTACGTTTATTATGAGTAGGTAGATTGTGGGAAAATTTTTGCAACTGAAGGTTGACCAAGAAAAAAACCCACGTTGCGAGAAAACACCCACAGAGAAGGGGGTGAAAAAAACCCGCGAAAACATAGTAAAAAATAGCAATGTAGTATTGGCAATTTTAAATTACACATAGCATATAAATAAATCAATAAATTTACAGAAAAAAATAAAAATATTAATTTTTACAAGAGAATCATATAAAATTTACTAAACCAAAGTGGGAAAGGAAATTGAGAATGAAAATCACAGATATATCCTACTACTTAATATTCGACAAAAAATAAATAAAGGTCATTCAGTGGCGTCCGGCGAATGCTTGGTGCGGATGAGATGCGTATTTTTCATGTTTATCAAATTTATTCGGCTTTCCTCGGATACGGGAAGTATGTTTACCACCAAAAGATATTACGAAAAGTTTAAGAAAAGCATGGCGAGATGGATAGGCAACATCCTAAGAATGAACTGCTTACAAGAAACATGGACAATTGGAGTGTTGACTTATTTATAGTGATCAAGGAATACCAATAAATGATATGCATGAGATAGAAACGTATAGAGATAACAGTACTATTGAGGCCTGTCCCTTGGGCAGAAACAACACGATAAATGTCATGACATAACTACATACTTCTATCACATACACAATCGCACATATTTTTCTCAAACATTACATAATACGTGGAATAATATCTATACAACTACGTAATAAAAATGTTTAACGAGAGTTGTCTATCACGTAGTATATCTTATCTATTTACCATTCTACTACAGGTTCTCGTGTTATCTGATTATCAGAAATTACGGTGTGGTTATCAAATATAACGAATTGCATCAAAGAATCATACGTGACCGCTAAATGCATTATATTCATCCTGATTAAAACTTTTATACTGCACAGTGAGAGTTTTATTTTCATCAAAAGGCTCTAAAATAAATAAGTCAGAACTCAAAATGAGCCACCCATTTTTCAGTTTCTTACACGTCATTTAACGTTATTCTCCCCCGAGTCACGATTTAGGATTTAGTGAAAATAATTTTTATCCCATAGTAATTTGTTCACTACGTTCGCGCGCAATGTTCATTTGAAAATTTTCTCGGCTTAACTGATAACATAGAGCTGATAACGAATCTCTATCTGGAACTTCTCACACCCGTTTAGGTGCTCGCACTTTATCGCCCTAACTCCACGGTCCCAGGTTCGAATCCCGGCTAGTCGGATTTTTCTGGCTAGGGAATGGTTGAGTGTCTTTGTAAACAGTAATAATTATTGAAATTGATGTAATTGGGGTGTTCCTGTTTCCATTAGAGAAGTTATAATTATTACTGTTAAAAATCCAGCCAACCCAACCCATTCTCTTGTGGCAGTTACGGGAGTTGATTCTTTTAAGGGGCGAGACAACTATGACTCTCTCAAGCGGCGGAGTTTGTAAGAAATGCCGCGAATACTGTATTGTTAGGTGTTAATCTTTCCATCCACTGAAGAAAGAAATACTAAAAATTATATTTTAAATCGTTTAAAACAGAAAGAAAGAGCCACGGCGAATCGTTCCATTCCCGGTTCGGTGAATGCCTACGCTAATGGAAGATGGACAGCTATTATGTTACAGATTCTTTTATCTTCGGTATCTAAAAAGTAAATACAGGTGTGGAGATAAAGAGGAGATAATTTCCTAATCGGTGAATTGATATCAACATTTAAGAAGGTCGATGAGGATATACGATATATTCTAAGGAGGATTTCTCTTCCTCAGGTGTGTTAAACTTTTACGACTAAAGAGATCTGGAGGTATAGCATAAAGTATAACATATAATGTTATATATAATACCTTTCTGTTTAATGAAATATAATACCTTCTGTTACTAGTATACCCACCCAGTTTTTCAGGCGATATATATTTTTATTCATTAACCATAGAAAAGCCTAGCATAAAACTTTATTTTAAAGACGTCTGAATGAAGACAATATTATGATATTTTGAAATATGTTCAAATTTTTACGCTAAATTCAATACTAGGCTAACTTTTACTTGCAGAATTACGGAATACCAGGGAGTTTGACAGATGGAAAATAAAATAAATAGTGATGGAGTCGGTATATACTCAGGTATGGGCAACCATAATATTCCACTGAAAATAATTTCGTGAGGATTATTTACATTTCTGTCAATTAAAATGTGATAGTATGCTGTGTGATAAGAATTCAAAGATTACTAAAGGTGTAGCGCAACTGTTTGAGAGACGTTCGAGATACGTGTTGATAGGGCCTGGCGATTCACATACCCTAATGTCAACAATTCCCCAATATGTTTCTCCAGTTTTATTTTCCAGACTGAATCAACAAGGTGAATATTAACATGAAAAATTGAATACGATAAGCAGAGAATCGGTGTTTGATACAATATTGAGAATCAATATCTGAATCCAGACGATAAGCTTTGGTTTGATGAGAACAATTAAATTCTAATATTTCAATCGAAATAAAACATTAAGAAAATCATAAATTTCTCATATGAACACTGAAAAGATATTTGGTTAAACCTATTCTCAAAACATAGTTCTATCTAAAATCATATGACGTTGCATTGCGTCTCTGCACTTTCATACGTAGAAAATCTTCGAGTTAAAAAGGATCCTTTTAGAGGATGCTTAGACAATTATGTAATTTGTTCTATACTGCGTAATTTCAGCGCTTTATTCGTTTTTATAAGTTATTGCTTCTGCAGTGTTATTCGTGCATAATAGATGCAAAATAATATAGGAGGGGAAAGGTGTTGCAGGCGATATCAATCGATTGGAATGTAAGATTTGTGATTGTGGGGAAATTAATTTACAAACAGGATTCCTTTCTATGCTCAAATAATTTCAATTCCGATATACCACTATATTTCAAGCGATAAAAAATACCGAATTGTAAATTAAAATACGCTCTAGTTTTCCTATATAGTCAGTAATTATGGGTTATAAGGTAATTAAATCCGATGTACATACTACTGTTCAAAAGGTTCCCTAACTTTTTCTTCCCACAAAAACGCCGAGCAGGAAAAATGTAAAATTCAGGTGGTAGATAGTAAGGTAGGTGGTAGGTAGCTGTATCCACAATATGTGGCGCTATCTACCAACAGAATGTTACATTCTCCTGCTCAGCGTTTTCGCGGGTAAAATAAGTTCTGCACGTAGTAGTGTTCTTCTCCGCATTGAAAAATAGCCCCGTTATAAATCGTCTTTATGCGGTGTTTCTCGATTGAAATCATGATTTATTCTTTACTCAAGAACATGTAAACGACAATTTCCAGCTATCAAACTAACAACAAAAACTGATAGGAAAACAGGCATGCACCCCTTGTCACACGCCTTAAAGTGGCTTGTAGGGCACATAGTTGGGTTCAGATGTGGATCCCGAGAAACCTTGGTAAGCTAACGCAACGCTTCGTTAATTCGTGAATGGACGTCCGAGTGTATGCAAACGAACCGGTGCCCTAGTTTATTTACTTTTACTCGGCCCAGTCAAGGAGACCGGTACAGGTGGTTGTAGCAGTCCCGTACGGGAGTCCTTCAATTCGTGCGTACAAAGGAAAAGAGAGGCACTGGCAATGAATTGCAGAGAGAGAGCTAATGACTCCAGCAGAGAAAAGGTGACTCCCTGCAGTTATTCGTCCCCGTCAATTAGAAAGCTGTGGAGAGATTGTGGGAAGCTGCATTGTGGAGTACCCCCACCCAGCGCCCCCTCCCGCTGCGCACGGAGGCGTAAAGAGTAGGGGAGGCTAAAGGGGATGCTAGCCATTGTTGGACTCATTTCCTCATCAACAGATAGGCGAGGTCAGCGATGGATTTTAAGGTCGCGCGGACGCCGATGCCTCGCGAGAGCTCCCCACTAGGAGGGGGGAAGGGGGAGGGGGCACGCACATCCCCGCGGCGAATTGAATTCCGTGTTCCAAACGCTAATTCGGTTTCGCCATTTTGTCCGATGACGTCCGCGTGATTTATTCCGCGCCGCAGCGAAGACGAGTGTCGCCGGTATTAAGAAACGGGGCGATTTATTTGGGGAGGAGTTTCGCGGACGAAAGGTAATTAGTTGCGAGGGAAGCCCGGTATTGAGTGATACGTAAGTGCTTCCTCATTGATGGCTTATCCTGCGGTGCCTCATTTGCCAGTCTTCCCTCTTTTGCCGAGGAAATAGTACAATTTTTAATCTAGGTTGCAACTATATGTTTGCTCTAATTTAACCATTAATTCTGATATACTGGACAAGCGTACTCTGCCGTCAAGCATGTCGGGTCTTAATTTCAATTATTAAATATATATGCATCAATGAATCCATATGGTTCTTTTAAATCAAAATGCTTGAAATGTAAATAAATAATAACTTAATATATGCAATACTTATATTAAGTGTAATAATGATATACGTATATATAATTATAATAATGTTTAAATTACTTATACAAATTTGCTACAAACAATTTATATTATTAATATTAAAATTTATTTGAGCTTCAATTTTTATTATTTTTACATAAACTTTTAATTATTATTCTCTTTACAAATGCTGTATTGTATGTATCAACTCATGTTTATTATTTGTACATATATTTAAATTTTATTATTTATAATAATGATAGTTATATTTATGCTTAAAGTTGAATAATTTGTGTTATTTTATACTTATAAAATAAAATAACCTAAAATCCTATTGTTTATTGCATTTTATACTTTTATATTCAGCTATGTGATATTGGTGCTGTTAAAATGTTTATAACAAAAGGGTACATCCCATTGAATAAATAAATAAATTACGTATATTTTTGACAATGAGATATACCATCTGCAAAAGTCGAACCGGATAAATTTTGAATAAAATAATAAATTATTAAATTATTTTAATAATTAGTAAGTGGAAAGACTATCATCTCTTAGCCATCAATTCGATTCGGGATCAATTTCCTAACGAATTCTTACAGTATTATGGAATAAGCTCAAACTCAAGAATAACGTTCGGTAAACTTCCCCATCAAGCCTGATGGAACGATAAGCATTTAACATATATGTAACGATAAATATACGAATCTTGAATTTTTCTGTACTTTGCTTTGTTCAAAAAAGACGATTTTACCAATTTTAGAAACTTCATATCCGTTACTTGTTTGTTTGCATTGATTAATATTTTTTTTATAAGTGTAAGTATATTACAGATGATTTTTGCTTTCGTTGTGCATATATCTATATAATAATAATAAAAGTAACGGATAGGTGGTAAAGACCATTACCTCGCCTAAATTATGATAGAGTTGGAGGGAAGAATTTAAAGCTCGAATGATTATGAGCGAAAATTCGTATCACAGGGAACTCTTCTAATCGCCGATGCATAGCTTAATCCAGGTCCGGCTTCTGACGTAAGGCAGATCCCTCAAGAAGTAGGATATAGTGGGCTAGTCTGATGCTGTTTTTGGATAGAACTCCGCTTCCTCGGCCGTTTAAATTTCAGAACACAATCTGCCCCTTATTGAGATGTATTTGGAAAAATAAAGAACTCCATATCCTCCGAATCAGGCTCAATAATTTTCAGATGAGTAAATTGTCGATACAAGTCTCCTCAGTAGGGAAAAAGGTGTTTCCAATGTGTTTCAGGGTGATTTCTAACGTTTTTATCATCCCTTTTAAGAAAAAAGTTTTAATATCAATGTAATACAAGTATATAATATTATCTGTGAATTGATTATTGTATTCATTTAAGAAAGAATTTGTGTTTTGTAATCCCAAACCAAATGTACAGTTATATAATTCATTTTATTCCTATATAGCACCCAAATTTTTCTCTCCACTTCAAAAAGTGTCTCAACCTCATCCATCGAAAAAGTTTTTCTTGGTAAATTGAAGGATTGGCTATTTTTGCAAAACGACATAAAGTTTATTAAGGGTAAATATGTATAGTATTTTCTCTTGTACTTTTTCCATTTTTTAACTTATTGTTCTCGCTATACTCTGTTTGTAAATATATATATATTCCTTTCCTCTAAGGATTTTCCATGAAAATCGAGTAAATTTTTATTTAAACTGATGGCGAACTCCATATAATATTTTCTTCTGGAATGCCTGAATTTCACTACTTGTTTCTGTTGAACTTTTTTAAATATGTATCTTTTGCAAAAGTGAAAAAATATTATCATTATTATAATAAATAATTTACAGTTAGTAATTAATTGGGATAAAATGCTTGTCTATGTCTATGTAAGAACCCTGCAAGCCGCATTTCGGCGTGTGGCAAGGGGTGCAGGTACCTTGACTCTATTTTCCTAATAGATTGCTTTCGTATATCGTTTGCGGAAAATATAAATCCTTGAAACGATTCGTTCTAGCATCTATTTCCCTAATCTTCCTCAAAGTATCAGAACGCTCCATATAACAGGGGGGTCGCATTATATCGATTACATAATCTGAGAACGTAATTTCACTGAACTTATTTGATAAATATATCCTTTGAATTTTTCTTCTATCTTTTAATGATTCCCATACCGCGCCTTGTATTATCTGAGTAACACTCGCTGTTTTATCGAAGAAATTCTGTACAAATCGTATCTCCTTTCGTTGTACTTTTTTAAAAGACCTTCAAGACCAAATTAAGATTCGATAATCTCAATCTAACCAGGGGTCTTAAACATCAATACTTCTTTTAATTGAAAGGTCGAAAGGATCCATCCAACCTTAGCCTGATATTGCGCTGATAAATATTTCTAAATTTATATTCTGAAGACTGTATCTATGCTTTTCCTTGATGCAAATATTACGGAAAAAACTTAATAAAATGGCAGATCCTGGCATCCATCCTATTCATTTTTCTCGCCCTATTTGAACGTCTACTGTAGTAGAGAAGAATGGATGTACTCTATTAAGGGGATGCTACGTATGAGTGAGCCTCCTCCCAAATAGCCTCATGCGAAGAAAAGCACAATCTCCGCTATAAGGACGAATATCCTACGTATTTCTCAGGAGATTTTCGCAAATCCTCTTTTTTATACATGAAGTTTCGTTACATTTTAATAATACCTACTCTATTTAATGTTGACATTTTCTTGAGACTACGAAACTGAGTTAGCATATCACAGTAAAATAAAACGTAAATAGAATACGGAGAATGCAATCCAGAAACACTTCTTTCCACTGGCATCGTTCATAACATTAGACCGTTGTAAATATAAAAATTGTCAAGCGTTGCTTGGTGGAATTTCATATTAGAAAATTTAATAACAAAGTCGAAAGATAAAACTCGTTCTAATTTCACGAATAGACTGATTCTATCTATTTCTATCATATTAAATCTATTTGTGGAATCAGTACAAGTTTCATCTTTTGTCTTTGTCATTGAAAGTTTTTCATCGTCATCATCTGGTGTTTTGCCTATTGGCAGGTCCCATTCACCACAACTGTTTCCACTTCATCCTGTCTCGGGCCTCTTTGGTCTCCTTGTATACTCCTCCTCTCCTCACCTCATCTAACAATTTCAGCTTTCTTCTTCCCCTTCTCTTTTCTCCTTCCACCATTTTAATTTTTAGAGCTTCGTTATTCCAAAAGGCGTCTCTTCCTTGATACTTCAGCAAATGCGGCAAAGAACTTAATGGCTTTCGTCTATTGGGACGCAAAAACTGTTCCTCTAATTGAAACAGGTTCGTCAATAATTTAGATTGTAATATCTTATATCCTCATTTTCATCCCGACAGGATTTTCATTTAACTCGATGTTTTGATGATCTAGATGTATGCAAGGCCGTGGAAGCAATGTGTGCAACACACACGAGCGATAGTCTCGAAGGGGTGGTACAATCAATGAAGTGAATATAGGATGATTCTTAGAAGCAGCGATTTACAGCTGATTCCTATTTTGGGACTTAATCGAGCTATATTGGGGGAGTTTCTCAAATGATAAAATCAGAGTAAGGCCACCTAGTGAAAAGCTGATTGAGTCATTACTTATGGAGAATATCAATTTATCGTTTCTGATGTAAAATATTTGCAATCAATTCAAGTTCATCTAAGTTAACTAACATGCACAAACTTCAAAAACTATGATTGGGCAGCACATGAAAACGTAAAGGAACTGTTTTCTTCTGCTTTTCAAGAATTTGAAAATGTAAACTAGTAAAGACCAAGGTGATCAGCATGATACATGTTCAATGAAAAGGTCGTTCGTACAAAGTTATCAAAAAACATTTTTGCATAATACAATTTCTACCCGGTCAGGGCATTATTAACAGGGAATTTCAAGCGTATACATAAACCAAAAAAATAATAATTTTTAAAACTGGAGGAAATGCTAAGCAAATATGATGCTGTTAGAAACGGACTTGAAAAATTGTCCATAAATTGTGTTTTTGAGGGGATATTTGGAAATAAATAAAAAAATAGCAAAGTAGTCTTTCTTTATGGGTGTTTTCCTGCAGTTGATACTTTGTCTAAGATATAATCTTGGGTTCTTTTTACATCTACTCATAAAGATTTCATCTTTATTTTAATTCACCTATACATTAAATATATTTTTAGGAATATCAATGACAACAAGTCAGATAGAAAAAGTGTCTTTTCAGACTTGATCTTACCTTATAGAAATGATAATCCTAAAGTAGAGAGTAAAAGATTTGATAAATCACCTGAGAAACTAAAATCGATTGTAAGCAGTATTTCAAAAGGCATTGTTTTTCAAATTTGAGATAGACATCTTGGTGATGGACTGGATAGTATTCCATCTACGCTGTCACTCCAATCCCCAAGGTCCGGGGTTCTAATCCCGGCTGATCGGATTTTCAGGGAATGGTTGCGTGTGTTCGTTGTTGCTGTTGCCTTGGTGAAGCATCCCCTGATAAGTTCATGAGAACTTAGGGGGACTTCACAGATAAAAGGCAACAGTAGCTAAGCATTTAATAATCTGAATAAAATAAATATTCATATTCAACTCGCAATATCAGCTTGACCAGGGACGAATCTACCATAAGGCGCACTAGACTCAAGTTGAGGGCCTGACCGTTAATGGGGAACAAAAAGGGAGGTTTTGTCGTTTTATAAGGTGAAAATTAACTTGGTATGACCCAGAGTTATTATGCCTAAGATCGCTGGTAGCTAAAATTTGCCCTGGAAAAATTCGCTGTGTAAAAAATATATTTTCTCAGCAGGAGAAATTACCTGGTCTTTGGATAGGAAAGTTTTTAAATTGTGAAATGCTAAGAGAAAACTGATATGATTAACAGCGTTTTGCAAGTTTTATCGAGGGGAAAACTGACGATCGTTACGGTGATGAAATTCAGTCAGTGACACACTGATAGTGATAAAATCTCGAAGCGGCACATTTCCCAGGAAAATCGAATATATTTTTAACTGCTCAAACCAGTTAATGCAAAAGTGTGTGATGAACTTATTTGAAGATAGAATAACTTATACTCTGAAAAATGTTTCTAATTAGATCAAATTTGTTGCTATTAAACGAGTCAAATTGTCAAATAAATAAAATGGCCTTTTATATATACACACTAATTCTTTCATTAAATTTATCGATGCTCCAAAATCACATTTTCCAATTGGTTCCAGTTGGTTAATGCTATTACATATTCCCTCATCACAGGCATCCTCACGATACTATATATCTACGAATACGAATCTATAATAATATATATAAGAATATATATATACGATACCATATATCTACGAATAAATCTTTTAATGTGGAAACAATGTGCTGTATCAAAACCATTTACTAAGATATAATCCATAAAGAAGAGAGGAAAGAGAACATATCCTTCTAAGGTTAGAAGTATTTGAAAAAGTAATACCCACATTTTTTGTGATGAATTGTGTGAGAGTAGAATTCAGTTTACTAATCGAGTTAATTTTTTTGAAAGTATAATTTCTATTTTATCCACATCATGAGCACAGGCACCATATTTAAATGATATTAATACTGCTGTTGCAGCTCTTACTCTAAATTTGACGTCTAAATCTAAAGAATTAATAAAAGTCTTCTCAACGCAAAAAAAGATACGCAATCTTTTCTTGCGGTGGTGTTTTCATTTAAGTGAGCATACTCTATAACGCTAACAGATTCTAATATTGCATGCGACTCATCGGCACACTATCGGGAAGAAAATCAATCATGTCTTCCAAGTCTTTTAACTCAACGGTTCGATTTCTTCCTTTTTTCGCACGTCTGCCCCCAATCGCTACATCGCCGCCTTCCCTATCAGGCGCCGCGATGGAAAGGCACTCGACGACGTGCGCTCGAGGATAACCAAATGACAAACAGGGCGTAAATGCTGGAGCCAGCCTGCGATACTTGCAGATGACACAGCCACATTTAAGTTGATTAAAATGATTTCTTAAAATTCTACCTGTAAAAATTGATCAGAATCTTAAATCCGTCAGAAAACCTCGAAGAAAATACACAAATCTCAGTATCTAAATTGAAATCCAGTTATTTAACTTTCACTTCTGTTTGCCCGTAAAGTAATCTTCCCAAAGACCGATTGGTACCTCACCCCCTCTGACATAAGCCACTAAGGGCTTGTTGAGAAGAATGAAGCCTACTGGACAGGATGAGGAGTGAGGTAGGTTGCACCAGCAAGCCAGAATGCTATAAGCAGAACATGTTCATGCAAGTGAAGTAAAATGACTTTATGAGTAACATTTTTCTTGGTATTCCATAAATACAGACCTTAATCAGTGCAATTATTTACTCATACCTCAGTATCTTTTATTCCATCACACCTATGATCGAGACTGTGACCAAAGTAAATAAAAAATACGATTTTCTAAATCCTGTGCCAAATGACAAATGAAAATATTACCATATTCATCGGAATATGGTAGCAGCAACAACTAACACGTATCGCAAGTAAAAATATAATTCATTAGCATCGCTCGCATAAACAATATCCGGAAATTCTCATAGAAATAATTTGCAGAATGACTCCTAAAAATATTAAGAGTTGCACTGATGAAGCCAGGTGAGCCTTTTGTTTTATTCGTTCAAACTCCGAATTTGAAGTCTAAGGACGTCTTATCAAAAAGAAAACACTCAAGAAGGCACGGAAACAAGAGTCGCTATCTGGAGAAAGGAGACCATATCTAAGTTTGCAATTAACCATCGCGATCTACTAATTCATCACTCTTAATTTGCTCACGTCTTCGTAAATGGAATGTTAGTTGAACAATCTTAAAATGGACTTTAAGACGTTTCCTTACAATGCAATGCGTTGGTTTGATAGAATGTAATGGCGGTTTTAAAAATGCTCACGGGTGAAAATATTTCATTCAATTTCTTCACAGAGCATTTTTGTTATTCTATAGAAGCATACAATATTTGCTAAGACGTTGATAAAGTCATTCTAATTCAAATATCGTCAGAATTGAAGTTGAAATAGACCAATGTAAGATACGAATCTTAGTTATATCCGTTCGAATCTGAAGCCCTGCACGAAGACGATCTGGCGTAAGGTTTTCCGTTTCGCACATTCAATATTAAAAAGTTCAGTGGCGAATCATTATTTTCTATTTCATTGATTGCTTTATATATGCATGTGCCTATATGGTGGTGGAAAGTTACTTTGCTTTCTGATGTTAATAATCTCAATAGGATGACTTATATTTTACACCCATTTTACTCAAATTTAGAGATAATAAATTGATTAGAATCGAAATCACCTGAAATGTATCATTTTCTCCAACTGTTTTAACTGAAAGAAAAATAGATGCTCATTTCAGCAAGCTTATGAGATTTGAAAGGATCTGGTCTTTTCCCAGTGAATTTCGGAATTGAAGTCTTCTCTGATGATCAGCTAGTAGGTTAATGTGATGAAGATGCTCAAGAGGCAGGAACTGAAATGTCGATCTTCATTGCAGTGAATGAATGTACCACCGAGATGGTACCAGGTAACTCAAGAAGAGTTCATTCCTATAGGATCTAGCAATTTCGCCCATTTACAAAGCCTTTTTCCCATGTCCACATGTTAATTAACAGTTTATAGAGAAAAATTAGTGATAAAAGAAAAAATGCAGCTCTATACAAAAACTTGAAGGTGTTACATTTACCTGCAAAAAAGGCTTCTCATATAAGAAAATGACTTATCCAGTGATTTACATCATGAAGAATTAGGGCAAGACTGAATGAAGATGCATTTTCACACCGTGACCTCAATCTTTGAGTTGCACTCACACCATAGAGAAGGCTTACTCTATAGCAGAGACACAAACTTTACCACCAGCAAAACTTAATATACAACAAAAAAATAACTTGGAAACAGAAGGTGCCAAAGTGTGTGTTAACATCTTTAATTTAAAGTCTATAAAAGCATGAGTTGTTTCAACAAATTCATGCTTCTTTCAACTTCATTATATCTCATCTATCAATTACTCAATATTTCGATTCAAAATTCGATTCAAAAACAAAGACTTGATGTTTTCCATTGGAAACTTAATAAACTCCTATAATTCAATGATCATTAATGATTAATAATAAATATATCTTTGCGGGTTAAATGAAAGTTTGCTGAAGCTGGATTTGGCTCACGAGACTTAGTTTAGGTAGCACTGCTCTATAATATCTGTAATATTTTGCTTGCTGTAAATATTTTTTTTCAAGAAATGTTCTGTATTTGATACCAAATTGAGTATACTTAATTAATTTTCTAAAATCAAAGAAAAATTTCAATTCATAGCTTTGAAAATAGTTCATGTCTCCTCTTCACATCACTCACATGCTACTAATAGAGGATAAGGATTGAGTATGAAAATTTGAGAGTAGAGACTTTGAAAACTCTAGTAGTCGAAGTACATATATAACTTTGATATTTTTGACTTTGAATAAAATTAATTTTCAGAAATTTTATATAAATATAAAATTGTATAAAATCAGTGATTTTACTCATTGAATGTGGATTGACAAGGATGACCTATCCAGAAGCAAAATGTCAATAAATCGATTTTGCCAAATAATACAGCCAAAGCCTTGATAAGGCGCTATGGAAACTTTAAAATACAACTTAAATAACACTAAAAATAATATCACAATTATTACTTGCTACAGAGATTTGGGATGCATAAAATACAAAAATACATTATAGGAATTCCTTAAGGCTTAAAAAAAAACGTAAATTTTTTCCAATACTTATGCATAGTTTTAAATTTGTATTTTTTATTTATAATTTTATGTCATAGTAAAGCATGGACTCCATGAGGTATCTAATCCTACCAGATGGAGGCTCTAAAGTTTACAAGCACATAGCTTTTAAGAAAATTATTCCTCTACACTGCTGTCATATGACCAAAACTACTTCCACAGCTACTTTACAAGATTGCTAAACATTTCATATGAGAACATTCTACCTCATTCCACTTTTTCTAAGAACCATAAACCACTAAATATGTATTTGAAGTTGTGGACCACTATCAAGAAGAGTTTATAATAAATTATCTTTCAGAAAGATTAATCTAGTAGCATTTTTAAAAGAAAGCATGATATATGATACCAATCTCAACTGATGATAACATCTTGAGGATTAGATTAGGGCTGGCAAATATATCTTTTTCCATTATCAACTTTGATACTAATCATTTGAGCACAATGTACACTCCTGGCCAAAATTAACGCAGCACCTCCCTAGCGATCCTTACGGCCAGTGCTGCGTTAATTTTGGCCAGGACTGTACCAGCAAAAAGAAATAATTTTGTCATTTCATGAATCAGAAATGATTTTAGGTAATATATTCGTGGTTACAACCTTATTATCTTGTTAAATTAAACCTACAAAATTCTTTTTCAAAGTAATTGTGTTTATGAGTATCATTTACATAAATATATGAGACAATAAAAGATACTTGAATAAGGGAATAATAAGTTAATAATCTTTTCTGAGACCAGTCTTAATAAACCGAACATTTCAACATGATCAATAAGTTGATCACAACTGATGAGTCGCTCATTCCTGAAATAAAGGAGAAAACCAGAAATTTCAAAATTAAATAAAATCTACGTTACCATTCACAAAAATGATTACCATTGTATCTTCCTTCATAAGGAAGGTGTCAATTTTTTTAAACTGGAACATTTTTTTAGGGGTAAAAGATGAGAATCAGAACTCTTAGATTTTCTTCCATAAGTAATGTAAACCACCATACACTATTCTAATTTACAAGTTTGGCATTAGGATTAAACTGAAATTTTGTACGATGCTTTTTTTAGTTTTATCCTCCAAAAGTAAAATCACCATAAATTAATTTGTAAAGTAAAGTTCGTATTTTGGCATGAAAATATCATCAACTATAATGCAGCAAAAATTTGGTTTTAGGATAAAAGTTAACCACATTATGGAAGGCAGGTCAGACCTATATTTGGAGTACATTTAAGAGCCTCTACTTGTGTAGATACAGGAAAATATAGTATCACATATAGATATAGATCCATCCATGCCACTTCACGTCACTTGATGAAACTCCATCATCTTCACTCTTTCTTCGCCTCTCAACTTAATTGTAATATGAGCTATTCCTCTTAGGGTAAACATATTCACTTATTTGTGCAATATTAGGCATAAATGAGCATATATATCATTAAAAATCAACTTTTAGTAATGGATATGATGTAGCTTACTCATCTAACATATTACCAGAGATGAAAAAGGAATATTTGTGATACCTGTGACTTTTTTGTTATACTAGCAATATTTTGTTTATAAATACAGATGTAATAAAGTTAGCTAAAAAAAGATTAAAAATAGGAACATGTATACATTATTACATTTTCTTTTCCTTGAAAGCATTTTAAAGCTAATCTAATTCTAATCATAGAATAAATTTATTCACTGAGTCTGATCATCACACTCATGATGCATACTTAAGTGATTACATACATATGATATTTTCTGCAATATTTTCAAATACTTTCCATGGTATATAAATGAATAATGCATTATTCTTTTACTACCTAGTTAAAAGAATTTCAAAAATTTCCTCAAGATTTTTTATTCTCTAAATCTATATTGGTAGTTTCTTTACATATTACAGAGACATGTTGGAAATACTAAGAATAGTTTTGAATTGCAATCGAATTTGTCTATGACACCTTATTCATCACCTTGACAGTCAATTACATCCGGAAATATTTCAGGATAAAAGGATAGGATCAATTCGCCTCGAAATATCAATATCTTCCATATTGCACACTGTAGGTATAGTGCAACTGAATTTAGTTCTAGTAGTTTTAGTTTGGCTTAATGTAAATGCAGCACATTTGAAATCTAAAGCCTATATTTACTTAGAAAATATATTTTCCATTATATTGTTGAAAAAAAGCTTTCAAGAGATTGTGAACACACATCAAGCTATTTCTTTTTACAAAACTTCTGCCTAATATGCTGGAATCGTATAAATCCAATTGTGACAATTTTGATGATTTAAGAGGCAGGTAAAGAAAAAATGTGAATAGGCAAATACACTAATCTTTCGTAATAAAAACATTTAAATAAATCTTTCTACGCATTGGTCAGAGAGATATATTCTTGAATTTAAGGTATTTAGATTAACCTATCAAAATATACAAAAATTTGAAATGAGGGCATAATAATATTCCCTTATTACAATTCCATCTTTAAATATAGAAACTATATTCAGCAAAACCAAAAATATACTGCTCTAGAGAGTAATCACAGTTATTAGCATGAGTACCTTGTGTTCTCGACACTACCTAAAGATAAAATTTCCCTCCATTTTGAGCAAGAGATTTATGGATGAGAGATATAGCAAAAAGTGAATTAAATAAAGTTAAGTAAATATATCTGATAATTAATGGATCTTATTACTATTAAATGATTTCAAGATAGTGTCAATCTCTTCTACATTAAAACTAGCCCTGAGGTTTTCCGACGTTTCCCGCTTTTAAAAGGATATGAAACTCTCGCATTTCTCAAAAGCTTATTTTTTCACCGCTAGGATCGCTAGTAGTTCAAGGAATTTCTTCCCCTGATACTCTACTATTTATTACATCTTTGTTTTGAATTTGGTCCGTTGGTGGCAGTAATGTTGCAAAAGGTTGACGAAGTGTGGTATGCCTATGTTGCTGCCGTGAGGGATAGATTCTGTAAATGTTGAAAGGTGAGTAAATTACTGTGATTCTCGGTAATAAATTCATAAAACTTCCATTTCTTATTGATGTTATTTTAATGACGTGTGATTTAACTTAATTTTCCCTGCGTTCATTGATTTGGTTTCATTTACATTGACCGCCATGATGTATGGGATGACCCTTTTTGCTAGTTATGGGCTTTTCTTTAAATCATTTTCACCTCGCAGTGCTCATTTAATCACTTATTGTTTACATTATCATCACGTAGTGGTTATGAAGATCCTCAATTATTTTAATTTGAACTTATTTTCGTTAATTTCGAAACCGGTGTTTGCTCCACTCTCATACACAGCTTTAAAAATAGGCTAAAGTGAGCTTTTCTCTACGTTCTCTGGGTACATATTTGATTAATTTTGAATCTATTTTGAAAACTGTAAATAACTAACTCATATTTTGCGTAGCGTAATTGATGTTGACGTGAGTTATGTCGTCTTTAGCATATTCGGCCTCATTTTCAATTATTTCAAACGTAAATATTTTTATTTTTGTAATGGTCATTATTATAGTCTCACTCTTGTAAATGGTTTTTTATATGCTCTAATTTACCGTCCTAAATACGCTGAACTATCCATGAATCCAGTTAATCCGATAACGTGGAAGATTCATCAACTATGAATGAGTCATTGCAATGAACTTTTATAGGTAATCTCGCGTACGGTGATCAACTGATAAAAGATTTGTAATTTGGCTAGAAGTTGAGGAATACCTTTCCATCCGAAACGTGTAAAGCTGCCGGAAGGTTACATTGACTTGGATAGGAAAGCTAACGTAAGGAATATAATCTCGTTGAAGATAAGATCATATGATGATCGTGTCATCACTTGGTAATACGTTAAACTCGGTAGTATTTTAAACGTTGAAATTGTTGGGAGATCCTGTGAGGGATGACCCCTCACGTATTCAGCCCACGCCCTCTCGGCCCATCCCGTATCCCCACCCGCTTCCGCCCACTCACCGTTTCTACGAAATGTTTGTCTTCTGAAAAACTTTAAGACTAGGATGCCTGACTAAACTTACGGAATTGCATTGTTTTCGCGATCGTTGCGTCCTTGGCACAAAATGTCGAGTTTACTACCTGAGCTCAATTCTTTGCATGACCTTAAAATTGCATTAACATCATCTTCTTACCGTTTACATCATAGCGTTTTAAGTGATGAATAACTTAAAGAAACGATTGTCGGCCCAATATGTTAAATTTGAAAAAAGAATTCCTTCGGAATGAAATGGTTGCATTCTGAGGTTACTCCTAAATATAGAATGACAAGTTGTCATCCATCGGCATTGCGAATTAGTGTTATAAATGCTGATGTTGGACGCATACTGATCGGAATTACTGTAACACTTCATTTGACACGTCATTGGAAACTCCGTTATCATCCTGATTGCGAGCAGAAAGGATTTCGTAGTCAGAAGTGAGCGTGTTATTTATAATTGCTCCCGGTAGTGCTCCATTGTTAAAGAAAGAGTAGCTGCAAACCTAGTGGTTGACGGGAAATGTGCAATGTAAATATTGAGTGAGAAAGTGCATCCATATGCCCATCCAATTAGCAAAATCAAGATTCGGTCCTTTCGCGCATGGCAGTTTTTTCGCCGTCGAAGATCTGCCTCTTGAAATGTCATTCAGCCGCCCTGTGATAGATCCAGGATGCGGCCTTGATAGTTCAATTCCGGTACAAATTGGCAGCACGTTTAATATCTGGTCAGGGAAGCTAAACTTTGCAGCCAGAATTGAATTCCCGGCTCGTTCCGTAGGCTTTGTTCTCTACACTCCCGCTAATATTCTAACTCGGTTGAAAGAAACGTCGGCCTGTAATTAACTTTAAACTCGCAATTGATGTTACTCAACACTCGTGAATTTTGTTTAGTGCGCTGTATGTCAGTCCTGTGGCGTTTTCGCAACTAGTTCTTATTGAAAGAAATTGTGTAACCAACGTTTGTACCCCGACATTATGAAGTAAGCATTATTTTCAACAATGCTACGTTGTGATATTTTCAAAGCGTGTTATGAACGTTCGTTTTGGTTAATTTTGAATGTGAGTTGCTATTACTGTGCACAATCGAACCTCTGGGATTTTAAGTAGATTGCATTATTCTTACCTCGTTACTAATTTCCCGAAATGTTGGCCTGGTTATAACTCACATCAGTATTAATTTCAGCTAGATCTTAATTCCATGTGCAAAATCCAGCTCAAAAAATACATCCTTTGTTAACTCAGTATTAAAATTTAAAAATTCCCCAAATGAAGATTAATAATTGTCACTCGATGTAAATTTCAATTAGTGAAAATTCTTCTCTGAATAGTTCATTATTTTAAATCCTATTGTGTCTTTTGCATTAGGAGAATTGGGCCCAAAACTTTGTTGTATTTTCTTCAGACGATAAATAATATCTTTGAAACCTTAATCCAGCATAGAAGTGTTTAACAGTAGGATGATATTTGTTGTGACTAGAAGCATAATCTATGTACATTTCGTAATTATTATTTAAAAGAATTGCCATTAGTTATTCAGATATAAATTAGAGATACTATCTATGTATTCCATATATTTTTGTTTGATTTAGTGAAGGTGTCTTGTTACTTGAGTACAATTCAGATTCCATCTAGATAGATTTAAGAAATCAGTGCAATTATTATTACTTTTTAAGGAAATTTTTGCTTTAAAGTTACTATTTTTATTTTCTAAGGCACTAATTTTTTGCTGGTTAAAATTGATGTTTTTTAGCATCGTTTTTTTATTTGATTCATTTATTTATCACCAGCAATTGTGTATTTGTGTCTTTTGAAAGTATTGCAATTTTTCAAAAGAAAAGTATTTTCTTCTTTATGAATACTAACTCCCTAAAAATATTCCTTTTCCCAAAATAAAACAAGGAGGTACTTGTATCAATCAGAATTTATCATAATTGGCAACAAATCTATTTTATGGGAAGATCTGTGAAGTTTTCCTTATCTTGAATGATATGAATGAACTTAGCAGTCTGATTTTTTTTCGGCTGAGAAATGTTGAAAAGGTGTGTGATTTGAAATTGAAGATGTAGTATAACATTTTTAAATGTTTGAGTCTCACAGAAAATTTCCAGTGGGCGTTAAAATGTTTCTTGATAGTATACAGTTAATTGATCATCCTATCAGTGTATAGTATTATTTTAATTCCCAATTTACTTTCTTGTTTGACGTGTACATAAATGGTAAGAAAACCTTTTGAATACATCAGCAAGAAATTGCCATCCACAAGATATTTTTATATCACAAGTTCTTAGTAAAATTCAATCACTGTCTTGATTTGTTGAATGTAGGTCATATGTGAAATTTTGATTCTGTATCCTCCATAGATGCCTACTTTCGAAATTAGAGATAATAAAAGCCATTAGCTCTATAAAGTTGTTAAAACTGAAAGCTGAGTCAAACAATGTTGTTCCATCACATTCCTGTGAAAGAGATAACTCAGGTTGACTGATGTTGAAAAGTGGCTGACCTGGAATTCATGATAATCATCAAATCTATATTTGCCCCCAAAGTAAATAAAGTATTTTTAGTACCGCTTTATGAATGTATTATTGGGAAATATCTATTATCATTATTATTCACGATTTTAATAGTGCAAAATTCTTTTGTCTCTGCTCTAGATCCATAAAACAAACACTAAATTCCATTACTTACTCTTGTAAGCCTTAGGAAGGCAGTCACAGAATTAATTTAGGATTCATGTCAGGCAGTGATTCATTTAAATGATGACTCATACATAGGTCAGTAAGTCAATGAGGTAATTCATAAAAGGGCCTGTGTAAATAATTATAGCTTAAACAAGCAAGTAAATCGTTCAGCTTCAAGATTCTTTTAAATACTTTCTTAGTCATGTACTGAATATGCACACATCAAATTAAAGGAATTCATCTCATGTTATTTAGATGTGTATTTTGTTTTAACTGAGTCCATATGTGGAATGGTTGTTTCTTATCCATATATGTTTGGAATCTCCTCTTAACTATAAGCTCCTCTTCAACATTATTGATAATATGTTGGTCAGTTCCTATTTATTGTCTTCCTACTGGTTGTTGTGTTTGGCAGTATTAAGTCTAAATTGAACATTGTTACTGATTTTTTCCTGTTTGGCCATAAAGAATGTAAATTATTAATTCATTTCCAAGGAGTAGCTCTATTTTGTCAAGGCTTGTAGCAATATCAGCTGCATACAAGTCATCTGTTAGAAAATAAAATTAAATTCACTAAAATTTATTTTGATTGATGTTTGCTTTATTATGAAATCTCCTCTTGCTCTTTCTAAAGTGCATTGTTACAGCATGCAATTAATCTTGTTGTGGTACTTTATAATTTACAGTTTAATTTACATGTAACTCTCTAGAATATCATTCATGTTATAATGATCTGTAAATAATAAGTTATCTTGAATGAAAATCTATTCTGAGCATTTTTAATCATAAGAATGAGGTATATTCTGTTATTTGTGCTCCTTGATTGAAGATTGTGTCTGGTTTCAGGTGTTGAAAAGGTAGCTGAGAGATGGGGAAGCTTCTCTCCAAAATCTTCGGCAACAAGGAGATGAGAATTCTCATGCTGGGGTTAGATGCAGCTGGAAAAACTAGTATCCTTAAGTGTTAATTCAAATTGAATACCTTGTCCCCCTTTATTAATTAATGTCAGTGCAGAGGACTTCTCGAGTAGTCCCTTGTCTGCATCAGTTTTATTGCATAGGGAGGGAGTAAGCCATACGCTTGGATTCTTAGATGGCTCTTTAGTCACCAGTTGCAGTTCAGCATTACTTTATTTTTTTTTTAGCAACATCAAAAAATCAGTCTACATTAAAGGGTTAATTTGAATTACTTATTTTTAAATACTCAGAGTTTAGCTGTAGATGTAATACCAAATTTTTTTTATATAAATTAAGTTAAAATTATGTTTTTTAATTGTAAATAATGTGTTCACTTTTACACAGCTTCATTAATTCTTGAGAATAAGGAAATATCCGTAATTACTCTTAACTTAGAACAATCTGTTTGTAATGAATTATTGATGATTTTAAAGTAATTAATTTTATAAGACAAGGATTATTTTGATACTTTCTGTAGAATTGTAATTTTTCACATTTATTATTCAAGTTGAACACAACATTCAAGCAATTTTTCTTTCAGTAACCTTGAGGGTGTGCAATTTAAGCATGTGTTGGAATTTTCCAACTCAACTTTGTAAATAACCACATTAGACTCTAATGCTTAAGGGAAAATGTTGGAAAGGTTATTTTTCTTTACTGCAAATTAATTTACTTTGCATCTATTTCTTTATTTCCTTAACGATTTCCAGCTATTCTGTACAAATTGAAACTTGGACAGTCCGTAACTACGATTCCGACTGTAGGATTTAATGTGGAGACAGTCACTTATAAAAATGTTAAATTTAATGTTTGGGTAAGTATTAATTGCTCCATGCAATTCTCTATGTTATTCTTCTTTACCTTATAATATTTTACTTGATGTCTTGCATGAAAACATGCCTCTATTATTCAAGATTGTAAGTCAGTACATATTTTAAAACCTTTTAATCTAGCCTTGTTATATTTAATATCTATCTTTATATATCGTGGAAAAGAAAATGATTTTGTATTATTGCTATTTCCTTAAATTTTGATGATTACTTTAATTTACATCTATTATTTAGGAAATCATTTCAGTAATTTTTTTATTTTAAGAATTAAATTGTGTTAATCCTAAACAAAGGAGAATGAAGATCTTTTTATTTTGGATTATAATTTTATATTCTTTGCCCTAGAATCTGCTGTCCATGAATGTTCAATTATATACATAGTCTTATTGAAGTAAGCTCAGGAATTGTAGTACAGTTTTCTCTTATTTGTGAATTTCAGGATGTAGGTGGCCAAGATAAGATCCGTCCACTTTGGAGGCATTATTACACTGGCACTCAAGGCCTTATCTTTGTTGTAGACTGTGCCGATAGGGATCGCATTGATGAAGCGCGGCAAGAGTTACATCGCATAATAAATGATCGGGAGATGCGTGATGCCATAATTCTCATATTTGCCAATAAGCAAGACCTTCCAGATGGTGAGTATTGTAATAGAATAAAAGTCAAATGATTGAAATTAATTCAATTAATGTCTTCCATAAGATCACCGTACCATTGAAAAAGCAATATCATATTTGATGGTATTTAGGGAAAATTTCTTCCAAAATTATGCTTCTAAGGAGATTCAAGGCGTTTTGATCAAGATATCTAAATTCCTATATCAATTGCTGTTCATAAATATAGTAAAAGATTTTGTAAAAATTGAATCCTAAATTTAAAATAATATAGCTTAAGTTTTAGCAATGCTGTAAAAAAAATTTTCTACAGTTTACTACCCCTCTTTGATGGTGTCTCATAAGACACTACCTCTGAATGCCATCAAATACAGTAAATATTATGTCCTCTAAAATCTATTGTTCTAGTAAAAATGATGCTTTCCTCTAGTATGTTCTAGTCAACATTGATTGATATATTATTTCAACAAAATTGGCTGAATAATATTGCAAAATACCATAAATCTCAGGCATTATTTATTATGCTCAATTGGTATATTGTATTGTACAAATTCTTTACAAACATAATTGTACCAATAAATTATCAACATAATTTTGTCTGTGATGACCTTTTAACTGACATATTTACCATATCCATGGAATATCCATTTTGGAAAAATTTACTGGACTCTGGGATATCTATGATATAAAATGTATGAAGTATTCCTTAAAAATAGGGGTTTGGAAACCTAGGCCCTTTCACGTCCCCTTTGCAGCCATTGATTCGCCTTTTGAAACCGATACATGGATTTAAATAATTTTATTTCACAGTCCAGTATCCTTTGCCCATTGATAATGAACTGGTGAATTGTTAAATTAGATTTATTTTGATATTAAATTCATTTTCCTGGTATTTTTAGTCTCAGCATCGTAAATTTAGTCTATGCCATTGAGGAATGTCCTAAAGCAGAGGTGGGAACCTTTTCCCATCAGAAGGCATCTTAGCATTCAGTCTCCTCCATTGAGCCACTCTGGTGTTGCTTGCATTCAAATTGTTAAGCATCAAAATTTTATAAATAGAAGAAATTCATTTGCTGAGGAAACTGCAAGATAACATTCTCTCCTTCATATTTCACCTTGTATCATTAGCAAGATTGAAACACTAAATTATTTATTTATAGTCTTTATTTCAAGTAGTGAGTAAAAGTTTGCAAATGGCACAAAGGCATCAAGTTCCCCAGCTATGGCTTAAACGTTTCTTATGTAGCCAAATGTATCATGCAATATTGTAATAAACACTAATGTAAAATACTTGCTGTAAAATATTGAGTCCCTTATTTAATGATCCTTTTAGTCCCAAGCTTGTAATGCTAAATTATTGTTATTCATTCAAAAGTTTCGATTAAAATTTCAAATGATAGAATCCCCTAAGTTGATTATTTAGGCCTTCTTTTAGAAATATACCTTCCTTATGTGCCAACTTTGATCTGCATCAAGCCTAATTAGCATTATGACAGCACTGCAACTCTCATAATTATTCTTTCTCTATTTTTAGCTATGAAACCGCATGAAATTCAGGAAAAATTGGGCTTGACTCGCATCAGAGACCGGAACTGGTACGTCCAGCCATCTTGTGCAACTAGTGGGGATGGTCTGTACGAAGGTCTAACCTGGCTAACATCCAATCACAAATTGTGAAGTGCAGAGGAGGCAGGGTGGTCAGCAGCTACAGAGAGTAGGCCTGGGAACAGTGCAACGCACTGAACACAAACCTGAATTGTCCACCTCTCAAATTAGGTGGCACAATACATGCCTACTACTGCCTCTGTATAGAAGAAGATAACAACAGCTGGCCCCTGCCTCCTTTAAAATCCAATTGATATCACACTTCCATCTTACTCTTTGAGCCCTCTCAAATGATCATCACAGCCGAGTCTCCCTAGTGATTGAAGAAGCCACCATCGGTATATCCCCGCTGCAAGGAGACTTGTGAGTTGTTTTAACATCGTACTGAAGCATCACCCGTTTTTGGCACATATTAAAAATTAGAAGAACTTGCACATAGGTCGAAGTCTGGACGGGTAGTCACGCACCTGTGCCAAGATATCAAAAAGAGTGACCATAGTGGTGTGAAGTGAAGTGAGTACATAGCGTAATGGTATTATTTCGAACATGTAATGTAAAGGGTGGACTTGCTGAAATCGAAGAAATTTATAGTGTGATGCAGAATATTGCAATATATGGGTGCTTTTGGAATTTGGACGCATAAGTGGTTTTTATTCAGGTGTAAGGTCCATGATGTACTAGGTTCCTCATCTTGTATGAAACCACTTTCTCTTGGAACTTGTTTGTACATAATATTTGGCTGAGAGTGGAAAGTAATGAAGGTTTTTGTTGCATTTCCCATTGTGCGTATTAAGCTCATCTATATTTCTTAAAAATCACCATCTCGCTGCTCATTTTATCTATAATTTGAAAATTCTGCGAGTAATTTGACAAAATTTGGTCATATTCCATCGCATAACAAGACATTTCGTAATCTGAATAGAATTGGGGAATATTCAATGGATAGATGTTGGATATTTGTCCCCCGAGAGACAATGTCAGAGTTCCTTTAGTTTGACTTCTCATCTCCTTGCTGCCTGTCATTGCCTTGGATGTACTTTGGTACATCATAAATTTAATTGGAATGGTGTAAGTGATGAGTAGGATTAAATGACTTCCCTTTTATCATAAACTCTTCATTTCATTTACCCTATCAATCAAAGTTTGTACATAGCATTCAAGTTTTAATATTCTCTTTCCTCAGTTTTCAGACTTTGCATCTCTGTTTTTATTAATGATATAAATGTCTTATATGAAATTGATTCTGTTTATTTGCATTGGTATATTTCATTATTTTTGTAACTCATTGTGGTCATCTTTGCAACTTTCCTGATACCTCTGAAATATATGTTTTACTCTTGTTTTTGGCTTTCATAATTTTTCTTTATCATTCAGTCGAGCTTTTTTTTGGATCCTCTTCATATGGAAGAGGATAGGAAAGGACTTCCATTGGAACTTCCCATTGCTGTGTGCTTGTGTCTTTTATGTTGTGGATTGTGTGTGCCTTGAGAATTGATGGCAGTGATGTCTCATTTATTAATGGCATCCTGAAATGTGCAGCATCCTTTGAAATTATTTTCTCAATTCTTCTTTCTGGCTTATCCAGAATTTTGCTATTGTTTTTACAAATGAAGATATTAAGATATAATATCTTGGTGAGAATTCTCATTTCCGAACGTCTCATAGGATACATGTATGAATTAAATGAGCTTGAAATTTCACAGTTTAGAAATTCTGGAAAGTTTGTTTATAAAACTGTTTATATCGCAATATACTGTTGATTTTATGGTTATTGTAGAATAATTTATTTGACTGAAAGCTTATTTAAAAGACTTTTATATCTCTAGCTGTTAATGTTAATTCATATTGATGGCTCTTTTAAAGTCAATGGGTTTCTGATGTGGAAAAGGTATGCCTTTTATTGATTTATAAATAAGTAATGAAGGAAAGCAATATCTAATGTATGTCTTTATCTTAAGCCTGCCATAGCTTATATTGGGGTTATATTTTCAGTGAAATCTGTTTCTTTTGTGAGCTAAGTATATTTCAGGATATGGCTTCTGAGTTTTTAAGCACAAATTAAGTCTTTTTGTGGATGAAACTGGGCAGTAGTTTCTTTTCTAATACTCATCTTAAATTTTCCATCAACTCTATGCTGTAATTAACCTTTTGAATCTATGATTGCTAAGTTTCAATTATATACAGAATCCTTTCTTCTGGAGAAAATTGGCATGTGGTTATAAGGATTTGTGTAAATAATGTTTATATGTTAAGTGTAGATGTATTTGAGTAACTTAAGTTGAACATCCGTTCATCTTGAAAAGAACCTTCACAATTAAAGTAATTGCTCAGCAATGTATAGACTGGTTGTAGTTAACTTTTGATAGTTTTGGTTTAAATGTGATTGAAAATTTGATAAAGAAGGTTAGTTTTTAACTAAAATTTTTAATAATTCAGTCAAGTACAGCTGAGCTTGAATTTTGAAATCAGTTTTGTTTTTATTGTGGTAATAATTAATGAAAACAGTTATGACTGTGATGATCAACAGAAGTTGTGTTTAATTGCCATCTTGTGGTAATGTTTTTAAAACTGGTAAATAAAATCTTCAAGATTTTAGTTGCCCTTTTTGTTAAATTTTGTTGCCATCGATGTTTAACTTGAGAAGCTTATTTGAAATGATTTATCATAAAAGTTGTGATATTCTCTCTCTAAAAGATAGCACATTGAGAGTGAAATGCTGGTATTTCATTTCTCAGGGAGAGTTGATAGGCCTTACGCACATTCCAAGATAATTAACCAGCAATGAGTGAATATTTATTGGAAAAATGGAGTACCTTAAAAATATTGTTAAATGGTTAATCCTTGTAATTTCAGTTTCCTTTTTTTTAAGTTTGTGTTTGGGTCAGATACTTCCTGTTCTATGTTTTTTGTGATCCTCTAAATCTTCATTGTGCCTCATGATCATTAAATGAACCTGCGTAGCATTGTTAAGTTAAGCAGCAAAATATTGTCTGTATGCCTGAAAGAGTTTGAATGAAGGAATTTGAAATCAAAAGTGCTTGATGAGCTGACTATATTGACTTCAGTGAAGTCAGTTCTGCTCTATAATTTGTATTTCTTCTTGCTTGAAGGACTTGCTTATATGGTAAGCATTGTGATTCAAAGTGTTAAATTTATGCAAGTTGTGGTTACAATTATTACTGAATAAATGGAACTGGAAACAAACAAGATAGCTTGTATAAAAATATTTTGTACAAATGCCATCTACAAGGATGTGACAAGGAGATCACAATGCTTTGTCACTGTATTATGGAATTATTTTGTATTTTGCATATAAATATTTTATTTGACCCCTTTTTGCTCTGAAATTATTTCTGGGTTTTTATCTCTAGGGTATTGTCATTTTGATGAGTTGGTGTTTAGAGGAATATTCAATTTAACATTGCCATTATTTCATACATGATCTTCTAACAATAAATTTGATAATGGTTAGCTCATTATCATGAAGGATTCCTAAGAAAAACAAGTTATTTTAGCTGGTGAATATAAAATTAACAAGTACACTGCCAGAATTTTTGCTATAGATTTAATCTTTAAACTTTTTTGGGTTTTAATTTGAGTGATAGTGATTGTTTTGTAGATATTTGTTGTATTGGATTCCTATAAGGGGTGCCATATATACCACACTGTAGCAAATGTATAAAGAAACGGCTTGTAATATTTTCCTAAACCTATAACAATGTGGAAGTAAAAAAGGAATCATTTAATTCGTCAAACCTTTCATTCCTGTATGTGAAAGAAGTTCCCTGTAGGATAGTGTTCAAGTTAATTTTTATTAACATTATTAAACATAGCCTTTATTTGAGTTGTTAGAAACAGATTTTTGTGTGAATTTGAGATCCATGTTAAAGTAACTACTTGCTATTAAGGATTTAATAATAATGGACAAAATACATTTGATAATGAAATTTGCTTTCCTCAATATTCGTCAGAGATATTTTGTAGCTCGACTTTAATGCATAGTAACAGCTCCAACAAATAATATTTTTCGTTTGATTCTCCTAGAAGGATCTCGTATCATCCTAGATTCCATTTCTTGAACTTGGAGAGCTATTGGCTCCATCCATTGTGAGCAAATTAGTTATTGCTGGGCTATTATGCAGTAAATAGCAAAGATTGTTGCTACTTATGTAATAGCTGCTTAACATTTCACCTCCTTCAAATTGTTTATCTGAAACACAGCCACTATTAATATCTACCTATTCATTTCATTTTCATCAATCTATGCTGTTTGAGGGAAATGTTAAGAGCAAATTCTACCTCTGCTGATCTGAACATATTGGGAAATAACTAAGAATGTTTGGAAATGTCTTTGCATTTATTTATTGATACATTTTTATTGGAAAGTGAAAATCTTAATACAGTATTGTTTACGATTGTCTCTCCATTTCAATTGCTTATTATTTGTATATTTGAAAGAGATGACTGCTTATTTTCTTAACAGTTTATTTAATGGAAAACATTCATTTGGTGATACTTTTAGTTCAATTAATTAATAATCAATACAAAGCAAAGTTTGTACCTTAATTTTGAAAGTTCATGCCAGGTGTAGTTGGAATATCGGACCAATACAACTGAGCATGTGGCGCATATGCTATTACAGGCTAGTTCATTGTAATACTCTATTGTATTCCATTTCAATTTCAATAATTTTCTAATGTCAATGTTTGCTTTAGCGGGTATATAATTAAAATAGAATGTAGTTACTTCAAACAATCTCACACCCAACAAATTGGTGCCACAAATAAGTATGGCACCTTTTTGTAATTACACAAATTAGTTTCATTCATTAATGCATTAAATGCTAATTCCAGGTGGCTGTCGCTTTTTAATGAGTCAATGAAAGAGAGAATGGATAGTTAGCTCTTGGAATAAGATTTGTTAAGTATTTATTGTTTAGTGGATTCAATCAACATTACTTTATGCTTACTTCTTGGAATACTAACATTTACATATTGTGTAATTTAAACATTTGTTATTTTACTCTTTGATTGTTATAATGAATCTGATGTGTCTATATTCAGACTGACAAATCATTTAATATCTTCAATACTAGTTTTTTTATATGCTTTGGTCATTATTTTCATTGTGTATATACAGCCGAAAGACATTCCATGCTAACTATGAAAAAGTTATTCATAGTATTTCATACCTATCTTCTTACTTCACGTTGTCGCACTCACTTCTGAATTTTCAATTATGTGCACTTAGTTGGACCTGCAGAACTTTCGAAAGCAACATGGCATGTTTTGGTCTTGTCTTCAAACTCACCTTCTTCTCCACCTCCTGTTTCTCTGCCGATTCTCTTTCCTTGAGATTCAGGCGGGCAAGCCTCTCTCATATCATTCATTGACCAAATCACACTGTCATCACTGTGGTTTTGCATTTGCACTGGTGCCATTATCAACAGCAAATGGGAATTTTCACTGTGAGTGAGTGAGTTAGAGGCCTCCTTGATGCTCTCATTTGATGCAGTTTTTGAAAAGCTAAAGTAAGGAAAGATTTTTAGCTTTTATGTAAACTAATACAGGAAAGTTATTTTTAAAAAAATTTTCCATATACCCCTCAAACATCCATTTTCTGGACTTTTACAGTGGTAGGTATGAATAACAACAATCACACAAGACTATTCCCTATTTGGAAAAATCCGACTAGTTGGGAATCGAACTCAGGACCATGGGGTTGGAGCGATACCATGCAATCACGCTAACCACTCGGCCACCATGGCTAGTTTTCGTCTTGTCCGTAATCTATGAAAAATCCAAAACTTTATTGGCTGTACTTGAGTTTGGTGTAGTGGTACCGTGTTATACTTTTTTATCTATAATTTACGTTAGAGTATTATTTTACATTCACAATTTAGTTTTAAAATATTTAAAATGGTGAATTTGGGATGGATTTATGAGATATAACTTATTATAAATTATTAGTTCCATAAACAGTTTGATAATATTCAACTGGCAGTATTTTATGAATGAATTTTTTGGTTAGAAGTACTGCAACAATTTGTGCTGTTCGTAAGTGGATGCTGTAACATCCACCTGCAGCAAAGATACTTAGAGTAACAGTGTTCAAGTAAGATGAATGAGAAACTGCTGGCAGAACTAGGCAATTATATGAACATTTTTTTTTATCTTCACCAAATTCTTTATTTTTAGGTTTAATGAAATCCCCAAGGATAATGAATATGTGGACATGCATAGGGTATCTATCTTCCAAAAGAGATGTGAAAATAATATTTGAAACCAAGCGATAGTAGATGTCCTGGCAAATCCTGTCACTTAATTGCCTTAGAAACAAAAGGGTCCCAAAAATGAAGCCATAAATGAGTCCAAAGAAAGTAAGTCCTTTAGAGATTTGAAAACTCTAATTCATTAACAGCCTTGTTCCAATCTTTCTTTCAATACAGTTAGTCTTTTGTGGTAGATATCTAAAGAATCAGTCTTTCCACTGTTCAAAAGTAGAGTTCTTAGAACTGTTTCTCTCACTTCCTCTTTGAACATTGAAACTGATATGTATGGAATCTATGTCAGAAAATTTTAATATATTGACAAAAACATTCCATTCATAAAAAATATCTCCAAAAATACAATAGTTACTATCATGTGAGATGTGTGTTGGAATCAAATGATGTGTAGATTATATCTACACATGTGTAGATTATATCTATAGATCTATCTGTAGATGTGTAGATTATATCTATAGTAGATTCTTTGATATGCCTCAAGTTTTGTTTTGGCATCAGTTAACTGCAAAGAACTGAAGATCAGTGTTTGTCATTTCTACCAGCCTCCCACATTGAAAGGTACCCTATATATATATACCAACATCCATTTGCTTTATGGGTTTATTACATTAATTAAGAAAAGCATTGAGTGAAGAGGATTAAAATAAGAAACTAGAAAATTATTGATTTTGTGTTAGGACTGCTAGCAGTTCCTCTGTAGGAGTTACTATAGTTACTGTAGGAGTTACAATAGTTACTATCATGTGAGATGTGTGTTGGAATCAAATGATGTGTAGATTATATCTATAGATCTATCTGTAGATGTGTAGATTATATCTATAGTAGATTCTTTGATATGCCTCAAGTTTCGTTTTGGCATCAGTTAACTGCAAAGAACTGAAGATCAGTGTTTGTCATTTCTACCAGCCTCCCACATTGAAAGGTACCCTATATATATATACCAACATCCATTTGCTTTATGGGTTCCATTACATTAATTAAGAAAAGCATTGGGTGAAGAGGATTAAAATAAGAAACTAGAAAATTATTGATTTTGTCTTAGGACTGCTAGCAGTTCCTCTGTAGGAGGCAACTCAATTCTAGTAGTCTTTCCATTAATTTTTAATACTAACAAACCATGTACAATGAAAATATTTAACTATCAATGACAACTATGCTGATTTCATTAAAAATTTTTATTTTCATTTGATGAAACTTAAGGAACTCTTGGTTTGGATAAAAGAGGATAAAATTTTGAACTAAACTATTCAATGTAACCAATTTCTTGTATCCGTTATAATTTTAGTACATCTCAAGTAATTTTATTCATTTGAAATTACTGTGAGGAATGGGCAAAATAGATTATTTTTTCATATATATTATAATACTTGACTTTGTAAAGTCAATTTTCCTCTTAATGATGAAATTTTTTTAAACATTCTAACCTCTAGGAAATTTTAAATTCAATTGAAAGTTCTGCTGTCTGAAAGACTTACCCAGAACTACTGTGAGAGCTCTTATATTCCATTATAGAAGACAGCTGATGGCATAGCTCTGATGACTGATCATTTACTTTCACATCCTCATCTGTAACTTCGAGGAACATTTTTTCTATGGCTTCTTTACGACATTCTTCAGATATTTTCTAAACAGTTATAAGGTATGAAAGATGCGGTGATCATCCAAAATGAGAACAAGATAATACCTTATGATGGAATTAAGATTTATCTACTTATTCCCTCCTGCTTTACAGTTGCTACTTTAAAAATATATTTATAAATATCACTGGTAAATTAATTACTAAAATATAAGCTAACAAACCTTATTTCATAAATCAATTCGAAAATGAATGTTTTTCTTTTATAACATTTTTATGATAATCTATTTGGAGATAGGCAACTTAAGAGTGAGATGATGGATGAGACAGAATGCTAAATGTGGCCTGCCAATTTAAAAAGGTTCCTAACCCCTTGACCCAACATTAGTTTCTCTTCATAATCATCCAGTCCCATCAAAAGTAGGAATAATTTAAAGCATTTCTTGCTAAGAGAATATAATACTTATGGCTGGCAGTCTAGTTTTAAACAAGAATATCCAGCTGTAACTTCATAAGTTACTTAGCCAACTGTTTGAGTCACATCTGTGGACTTAATAAGTAAAATAAACAAAATTTCCTCATCATTGATTGTATGATGATCTTTGCAATTTTTAGTTACCATCGCATAGCAATTTATTACTTGGACTAATTTTCCCTTGAAAAAATGAAGGCAAGTGAAACATTCAAGCATGAATGGAATTGGTAAAGGAATTCATAAGGCTCTGCATCATCATTATGTCTAATGATGACGACATGTACTGAGACCTCGGTAGCAAATAAATTATTCCTATGGTACAGGTAGGTAGGTAGGACCCATCTTTTGGTTTATTTACATTGTGAAGTCCTACCACAAATTTGAGTCTGAAGTTGTAGGTAAATAGCAGAACATGAGATATTAAGTGAAGGTATTATTACTAAATCCCTTTCCACAACTATATTTTTTCCTGCAATCATGCTGCCAGATTCGAATCAAAGACATTAAGTATAGCCTTTGATCTTTAGATACTTGCTTGAGGGTAGGCACAAGTTTTATACCAGAAAATTATCTTAACTCAGTGGAATCAATAAATATGCTTAGTAATAACTCATTGTTGCATTTCATTTAATGCAGTATATTTTAAAACATAGTGTACATGCATGCTCTTTTTAGGTGAAATAAACTGAATCATTATTGTTATTGTAAAACTTATCATTTTTATAGAGAAGAAAACAGAATCTGAATGTAACTTGGTAGGTTAACTTACCCTTGCCCAATGTAATTTAGTAAGCTCAGGACGATGGATATTATAAAAGGTGTTTCGTTCCAGAATTGCCCCTGAAATATTTCAAACTGCTGTTAGAACAATATTCATGTAATTATAAACTATGAATAGATAATATATGGAATAAAGGAAATTTTAATACTTTCATAAAAGATATTTAATATCAAATGCCATTAAAATGATTTTTTTAGCTCTGTAATGTACCGCAGAAGTTTTTCGTTAATTAATTAAAATCAAGAAATAATCCTTATGATAAGGATAAGCAGGAATATAAGGATAAAAAGCAGGATAAGTTGTATTGAAAATCTATATTCCCTAGTCACTGCTGTCAGTTAAAGTATGAATATTCTGATTCATTCTTTATCGTTTACCTTCAATCTATTTTAGATAAATCCATACATTTATTTTTCAATGATTCTGAAGTTGCTTTTCATCTCATTCAATCAAATTTCAAAACAGAATAAAAAGATAATTTGCCTGGTATTATGAATGCTTGTATTGTGAATTGACCATAAAATCATTGAATGTGTGTTTCCGAGGAAACGAGCAAGAAAATTGTCTGCCGGTTACGAAACCGGATATAGAGTCGGGAGATCGAGTCCCGGTCTTTTCCGCGCAATCACCGTACATCATTTACCTTGAGAAATTATATACTATTCTGAGTTGCTGGAAATGTCCGAATACTAAACGAAAATCTTTATATAAAAGAATGAACTCAGCCAGGATCGGCAAAGGCTATCGTACCGGGGCATTCAATGGTGCTGAGGTAGAACCCTTTATGAGCTGAATATAAAATTCTAGTAAGGTCATCATGAGGGAATCAGTACTATTTGTAAATATTTATTTTCGATGGTTCATCATATGGTACGGAAACGAAATCGTTTAAGAGCATAAATATAAATTGCAAAAGAAATAAAAAGTGTCATGCACGTCTAATCCTTTCCACTCAGGTTCTTAACTATTGTTACCACCCGCTTCTGTAGAGAGAAAAAAAGTTCTGCAAAAACTAGTTAAAAACCTCTTAATCACATAGTATTAGTTTTTTTAACTTTGAATGACCTGGATGGTGATATCATTCTTCAAGGATTAGTCATTGTAAAAGGGGAATGTATAGTCGCCTCCACCAATAAATCTCGTCCTCTGAAAGTCCATGCAACTACATTTATGTACTCATCATAAAAAAGCACTCATAATACATATCTGAGTAATCAAAGGAGTAAACGTCATTGTGTGATAATAAATTGTTGTGTTAGTTTTGCTGCGGTTCATCATTAACGAAGCAGCAGCAATAGTAGCATATGCAGACGTAGTCACGTCCCGTGTGGTGCTAAAACCCAGAATATTTTCGACTTCCGAATGATTTTTTCTTTTCTCCTCCTCTTCCCGGAAACGATAAATATGGGAGTCTTTTCACAGAATCGGGCCCTTTAGGGTTAACAAATGGGGCCCCTGCTTCACAGGAAGCTCCTTTTATCACGAAGCCTATCAGCTCGCTCCTCGCGCATAACATTTTGAGCGGAATCTGTAGCTCTGATGAACATGAACTAAATCTATACTATTTATTCACTGTCGAATTACAATAATTTTTTTTTGTATTTCATCTCAATAATAGTAATGAGAAATCAACTACATCAGCTTACGTCTGACTAATGTTAACGTTAATGAATCAGATAGTTCGTCAATTTTACTTTAGGTGTATGCCTCACCATTGTTTGCTTACTTAAAAAGAAAACGAACTTTGTAATTTCAACAAAAATAGTGTAAATTACCAAGTTCTTTTTCCTCTTAAAAATGGCTCCATTTTAACTCATCTAGCTCGCATCGTAGCCTGTTATAAAATCACATAATTGAGAAATTATCCAAACTTTATTTTAGATAGTACTCTATTATTCTAACATAAGTTTTAAGCTTCCTATCTACCAATAAAAATATTACTGTGAAGTAGAGTTAATTTCTCCATAATCTATACATTTTACCCTTTGACCATATTAACGTTAATTTGTGTACCTCTTGTTTTGAAGAGGCTAATATGATCTTGAAATCTTATGCTCTTAAATATTTGTTTGCCTTATTATAAATCAACCTTTTTGGTTTTTATATAAAGATTAAGATGAGGAGCAGTTAGTTTTCTAGTTCCAAGGGTCCGATATATAATCTTAACTTCAAAAATATTGATCAACAGCAGCAACAGATATTCTGCTTTGAATTCTCTATTCCATTTAATCATTTTTTTACTCTTTAATCTGAAAGAGGTTTTGGAGGGAGCGTAAATAACATTTGTACATGTCCAAGAATGGATGCAGATCTATTAATTTCATCTAGAAGTTATGATACTATAGTCGAAAGATACTTGATTTTATTATTTAAATGATGTCTTATAGGAATTAAATCAGATTAACAGAATGTATTAAGGCATTACTATTATGTAACAAAAGACAATAAAAACCAATAGGTTCCAAAAATTGTATGACTGGGTTTCTTACCTTGTGATAATTTTAAACCCTGCGGTAAACGCCGTAAACTAATGGCAGATAAACCATTTTCTGCCAACCTGGCGTCAATATCTATGTCGTTTCCATCGTACACGGGTTCTAGAGCGGGATACATTTCATCGTCTTGTAGTTCTGATTCAGATTCATTCGATTCACTGCTTTCTCCTTCCTCCTCATATATTGATCTTATATTTCCACAAACATCCTCGTTACTTCCTGCCATTTTTAAATTCCTCTGAAATCCAGGTTAAAATATCAATACGACCTCTGAAAATCACTGCTCTTTCCATGAAACTACTTACATTTTGATTGCTGAGACTCAGCTGTATCATCCAAATATTTCTGTCTTTACGAAATAAATCTAATTTATGAATTAAGTCCAGTTGTAGTGTGTGTATATTAACAATGTAAATATTTCTACAATTGTCGGGGTTGCCAGATTGAAAAAATAAAATCGGGATATTGGCATTGGGCCATTGAAGCTGATCTACCTAGAGTCAGAAAAGCTTGAGATTAAACCATCTTTTACTTAAGATATCTATATCTATTAGCTTAGAATTAAGATTTCTAATCTGCTTATCCGGGGGAAAACAATTGGTTTTCCTGGAGGATAGGCAATTTTCCGCACGTCTTTCACTGGCCAAGATGTCGCGCAAGACCCGCGGAGAATTTTCTGAAGGGATTTACCAGGAGTCACGACAATCAATTTGGTAAATTGTCTTTATTTTCTTATAAGTAGGAATAATGTTATCCACACTTCGGCAGCAGAAATCAGAAGACCTGTAAAATGAGAGTATTTGTTTAGTCTTTCGGGACAAAGACCCGGTACATATTGCCATCTAACTCTTGCTGAATTTTATAATAGAAGTCTTTTAAAATGAAATATAAAAAAAGCTTAAGGCCATTAAATTATGTTCCTCATTAAGTTATTCACGAGCTTAGTGTTATTTATTGTCTACATTTGATGCTTGAACTTGGATTTGAGATGTTAGTTTTGCCGTGTTCATTATTCTATTACAGGCGTAATTTTCAGTAATTTTATCTTAAAGTTTTGATCGGCAGTATGATCGGGAACCTGTATTAATAACGTTACTTTGACTTCCGTCTTATCCTTAAGCAGCTATTATAAAGCTAAATAATCCATCATTCGCTGAATTAGCTTTTTGTAAGGTTATAATTATACGTAGTAGAGTGGCAATGAGATCGGGACGTCTGGCAACTCTAACAAAACTCAAATGAACATTCTCTTGTTTGATCAATATAATTAATGAAATGAATCCTTTTTTGTTGTTTTTCATGTATGTTCCTTATATTTCCTTAAAAAATAAATGTATTGGAACAAGTGAACTTATGAATTTTCTTCTATTTTTTGTTACGCATCCTTTTGGTGCAGAACCAATTACCGGAAAATATTCATTATAGTGAATGTTTATGAGATTAATACTTCGAATTAATTTATATGAGCGAAGGCTATCTATTTTTTCGTCTGATCGTAGTGCCACATTTAGAAGCAAGCAGCATGAGTAACCGTGTGCAGGGTAAAATTCTGGAGATTACAATTTATGAATTTATAAGAACAAACTAATAAAACGCTGCCAGGGTATAATTGATGAAGCAGATTAACTTTGATAGTATTTCCACGGGGCATCAGAGAATCTAACTTACGTTAGATAGAGAAGTCAGAGTGAAGCACTAGTATTCGAGGCTATTTTTTTTCATAATATTTATTATGAACACTCTCGACCTTACATGGAAATACGTTTTTATTAGCGCAGAACGAATTAAAGTCTCTGAAATGTTACGAAATATAGCTCGTAAGTAATTCGGGCGACTCGTTACGGAAAATGGCTGATCCGTTGGATCCGTTCTTCTGGTCCAACAATCAATGTTTATCCGTTGCCACAACTCCAACATAACAACAGTAAACAAATGGTTGCTTTTGACTGTTTGCAGAGTAGTTGTGAAAACTATAAGTTGGATAAAGATTTACGTAAAATTAACTTGAATCCTAGTAAAAATTGAAAAATCCCGCCCTAACATAGGCGCGAAGGTACAAGTTTTTTTCTTGTAAACCATGACTGCAGTATTGTCAGCTGGTAAAAAATGTGCTATTTTCATATTAAATAGGTATATCTTTCTTAAAGTTCTTTTTATTTTAATTATAGAAACTATAAAATATACATATTTACACATCACACCACCTACCCAACGCAAACCAGCCCAAGTAAAACATGTCCAACATTTCTCGAATTATAATGTTTAAGGAAATATAGTTTGTTTAATCAGAATTCTTTTTATTTTTAGAGCGTTTTTAGTAACATCTTTCCCACGCAGGGCGCTGAGGTCGTAGTTTTCAAACTTGGCCTTCCCGTCGATAGGAAGATGAACAAAGATGAAGCAAAACAAGATCAGAAAAGGGTGTGTATGTTTATGTATCCATAATCTTTATTATTCGTCGGTACTTTCTGGAAGCTTTCGAACAAATTCTAATTCCAAAATTCAGTAGCATTATTTTATTCTCATAGAAGCAGGCCACTCAATGATGCCTTTTGAAATGTTATTGTTTACCTTACTTATGCCTACAAATACGTTTTCACAATCCAAAATATCTGTGATCGAGTGAAGAAAACTCTCAATGAGTTTACGAAGCAATAGAAAATAACGCAGTATGTTTGCCAAAAATAATTTATTTATTGTAATCAATTTTTATTTTGGCTTAGGAGCACATCATGTCAAGTTTTACTTTATTAGTTTGTAAACAAGAGGGTGGTTTTCAAATAGTAGCATTAAAATTTTTGCACCAATATAGAAAGTATAACCTTCTGACGTAGGTTCTGAAAATACTGGAAGGCGCATAAAAACTTGAGGGATATTAGAGGGAAGTGGCATGTTTTTTTATTAGAAAGATGCAAATATTCCATTAAATTATTAATAGTTATTCATAATTTTCCCTAAGGATATTATGATTTTCTGTAAAAATTTTGGTCAAGTTAGTTTCAAATTTAATATTTGATCTAAACATCAGGATGATTATTACAGAGAATAGATCTTGTCAGTGATGATAATCATAAGAATTTTAATATTATTCAATTGGATGATTAATAAATTTTAAATTTTTTACACAAATGTTTTCTGTGACTGGTTTATGTTTATGTAAACATCTTCATCACTGACTAACAAGGTTTTAATTCTATGATGAATTTGAATGAATAGTATATTTCATAGTTGTATATATTGTATGGATACTCTGTATCTATCTATACATATCGAAACTGATTTATGCTTTCATACAGCTCTGATCTGATTTTGTGAATTAAAAAATCACCATGGTGCATCATATAACTCGTATGACATTTCTTTCCTTCTTTTGCAACCAATTTCAAGCTCTCTTGTGCAGTGTCAACACCTCTGTTGCATGCATTTTTTCTGATGGTTGACACAAAGTGTCATAATTTGTCTTTCCTTGATAACTTATTACTTTTATTGCTGGTGGTTATGGTCAGTTATATTTTCACTGAAGTGCTAGATATTGGTGACTCTCTCTACTTCATTTTCTATTTCCGATTGTTATTTTATCTGTTTTGTATAGAAGGCTTCATTTTACTGGCTTTCTTCAAATGAAGAACACCTGTACAATACACTTCATTATTTGCTGTGTACAATAGCTTCATTATTTGTTGTGTAAGGAAAGTGGTATTGAGAATATCTGTTAAGATTATCTAGAGTGAGTAAGGTAAAAGGTGGATAAAATGGATGTTCTGGAAGTTTTTGTTCAATCAGACATTCTTTGCCCATTTTGCCTTAGGTATGAGTATCTCACAAATAATGAGTTTTCTGGCCAACATTTTGTTGTAGATTGGAATTTTATAGAATAAAATGCATGCCTATAGAGTATTGGCATTTGGTCTTTTTTATAACATTTATTTCTTGTCCTAAAGTTACGGTTACATCTGGGAAAATCAGGTTTCAAACACTAACATTTGGAATGCCAGTTTCTATAAATTGATTATCTGATTCAAGAAACTTGGTTTTGTCAAGAGAATAGTTAGTAGAAGGAGAAGAAAAAGTCTTCAAGCAATGTTATTTTGCATTAGTTGGGCACCAAGTATGTATGGGACCCTGCAGAAAAGTGCCATGTTCGTAAATCAGAATAAGTCAATCAAATCAAAGTCAGAATGTTTTGCAAAAATTTGTTATGACATGATAGTGACCATTACTCAGCTTCTTCAGGATTTAGGATGAGCATTTTTAGTAATTCTAACTAAGGCTTATTTTACTTAATAAATTCAAATAAAGTATGTTTCTATAGGATGTAGCTTATACTATGTTTCGTCTCTGTTACAGGCCATTCTGGTACCTACTGCAAGAAAGAACAGGGAAATAGATGCTAGAACCAGTGGCTTCATGAATTCTTCCATGAACGATAAATTTAAGTAATCTATTATGGAAGTCATGGTGAATACAGTTTCTGCCACATGTTGAAAGGTAGTTTTCAGAGTACTTATTTAGATATAGATCCATATCTACCTATTATTGTTTGAAACAATCTAAGCAGGAAATTAGTAATTATTTTTCTGAAGAATAGTTTACTATTTATTTCAATTTCACTTTATATCTTAAATAACTAATGTTCACTAAACCATGTACTTGTAACCATATTCATATCATTGTATATGTAATTTTATACACCTTACCCAGACTTAATATATACGAGTAAAATGTAGCTTGCATACTGCAAGCAGATCGACAACACTAATTTCATATCGGCATCATATCGGGACGATCCTCAAAAAAAAAAAAAGGATTGAAAATATTCCTAAAATTCGCTGCAATTTATGTGTCTGGCATCGAACTAGGGTCTTTTTGGTGATTCTAACTATGCCACACAACAGAATTTCACCATCTCTAACTGTGTATGAAAATTCATGCAAAAATATTGGGTGCAATTGCCTCAATCGACGTTCTTCTTTTTACGTATGTTCCTTGAAAAAAAATTCAGTCTTTGCTGTTTTCAATATTTAATATAACAGTACAAGTACTTAGGTAGGTTTTTGGTGATTGATCCCATCATCGGTATTATCCATACCACACCACTTTATGTTTTTTTTATAATCCTTCAGTTTCATGCTGCTCAGAGGTTTTATGTTCCATTGACCCTAGCCTTGATGACTTTAAAAAGTTGTTGGTAGGGCTCTACCAAAGACGGAATGACTTATTTATACTTATAACGCTATTAGAGGTGATTAGCAATAAGTATTGGGAATTTAGAGAATTCAAATAAATGTGCAGTTGGTTTGGCAGACAGTGTTATCAATGAGATGATAAAGTATCTACATGTATACTAGCAAGGTACAGTTGCCTTTCGTTGATCAATAGAGCGATATGGTCTGACACATCACCTCTATGGACAGTAACTAACTGTGTACAAGGAAAATGCTATGAGAGAAAGATATGCAAGGCAACATAAATATTATTTCCAAGCCCAGTAATAGGTCAGGTGAGGCGGGAAGTTGGTGCATAGCCTTGAGCGGGTAGTTTGTTCTGGAGACTGCAGAGAAGGATGCTGGTAACTGGTCAAAGAAACTACAGTGACGTTGTCACTTGTTTGTTCGCCTGTTCTTTCTTCTGTGCAAAGATCATGAAAACATACGAATCGTCTCTGAAATTGGGGAGATGTTAATCTCTCGGTGCATGGATGATATGGATCTAAGAACCATCTCCGAAGATTTTAAACCTCTAATCTCCGAATTTGTCATCTGAAAAAGAAGAAATGTTTTAATCTATCAAATGATATGTATGTTCCTACGTTTAATTCGACCGTAAAAAAATTGGGATGCCACTGTAATACTAGAAAGGATTCATCTTATGCATGAGTGAGCAGTGCAAGGATGACATTGATACGCACAGATATACAGAAACAAGCGTTCAAGTCTTCGTATACGAAGATGTTTCCATCGCCATGATGTGCTACCGGACGAGAGCTAATCCGTTTAATTGATTCCCGAAGCTGGTTGACAACGTTCGCCGGTGTAAGAATGGTAGATGCTGGGGGTAAAAAACCCTCTACTCTCCCGTAAGACGGATTGTTTCCCCATGCAATAATTCTACGATTATGGATTGGACTTATTCCTTCCATGCCGCACACAGTCCCGGGAAGAATTCCCACTTTCTGAAGTTTGGGTGGCAACAGATCGCTGATATTAAGTGCTATTGATATCTCTCCACCGGATGGTTGATGTGCTGTGGTCATGAGATATGCAACAGCAGATAACCGATGGAGTTACCAAAAAAGTTCGTTCTAGAATTGCCTCCTTTGATCTGCGGTTACCTTTTCCATGCACCAAAGTGAGCAATCCCACCGCGAAAGAATGCTCGAGCAACAGTTTCTGCAGGAATATCTTCCATTGGGATAGCTTCTGTACACCGGGAGAAACGAGAATCCAGGTTAAACAATACTAATAACAACGAATATGCGGAAGAGGACCAAAATTGTCGACATGGGCATGTTCTTCTTCCATGTTCAAACCTTTTAGAGGGGAGTGGGAATTCGTTGGTATCTTCAAATATCTTAGATAGGGGGGGGATATTCGCCGATTGTTTACGCTGACACGTCAATTAATGCATATGGTCTGGAATCCCACACAGTTGTGAGACCATTCCCGACAGTCTTTCCGTATTGAGGGCCACAGGTAGCTTGGACTAATTAATTTGACCGTCGGTAACCATCTTACATGAGAAACAATTGGTACAAACTCCGGGTAACCACTTGCCTTAACGCTTGCTGACGGAATTTGGATGTTTTGATATGTTGAGATGTCGACGTAAAAACATCGTATACTAGAAAGGCCATTATCATTGGGAAAATGAACCTTTTTTAACCCTAACGACGAATAAGAAGTTAGAAGGAATTGGAGATCCAGGGCACGTAGCAAATCAAGAAAATTGATTGCAGGAGAAATACCTTCGACGCGCGACAAGAAATCGGCAACTATGTTCTCCCAGTCTTTATCATACAGAATATTGGTCGTAAATTGACCATTCAAATCAAAATACCGGAATTGTTCGGGGCTGCATCCATCACAATTCTGTCGTAAAGCGCATATCATGGGTCTGTATAGAATGGTACAGGCAGTGAGTTCCTAACCTTCTAACATATGTCAAGATATGTCACATAAGATTGATCTATACACTGCGAGGAGTTCTCTGCTTATGGACTGTACTTAGTTACGTGCACAAATCTCATAATTATTTAAAGCTCATTTAATGTTCTTGTTTGCAATTAAAACTTCCCCTATTATCGATGCACATAACGATGGAAAGTGTAGCAAAATATATGAACCCGCCAATAGATAACGTAGCTGTCACGGTGACTGTAACTGTTTCTGAGCGGCATATGGCCTACCGATACTTTAACGTTAAATAAATATAAAGAATTACAAATTTGATCTGCTAGTATATATATGTGATATATTTTTGATTTTATTTTCACGTCACTTTATAAAATTAGATCAGAAAGCAAAGTTATTTAAGTAAATTAATTTCTTCTTCCATAGACGAAAGTATGGCAGTGGACACCTGAACAAACCGCTTGCATCATTTAAGCCGCAGGTTCCCCGCAAAAAGGGAAGCCTCCCGCAGCCATCAACCGTCTAATATGCCGTAAGTACACACCCATCCATACAACTTTTAATGATATTTGACGCGACTCTGATATTTATTGAAACTGATGTTCTTTCCGAAGAGCTCACCAAAAATCAATACACAATTGATTTGATTACTAGCGAGTCATGTACCATCGCATTATCAATTCCGTTGACGATTTCCTGTGGGTTATTTAATCGATATTACATCAGTATTACAAATTTGAAGAATATTTTACTGGTTGAGCTCTCCGCTTTGACTGCATTCTTAAAACTGTTCCTGCTACCAAATCTCCACGCCTAAAATCAGGTCCTCCTCAGGGATTTGCTATCTAATGAAGTCTAGCGGACTGAATCCTATACTGAAGAAAATACAGTATTGGAAAACGTTCTGTGGAATTTTTTATGCCGGTAGGAATAGTTTTTGTAGGAGCACTCACCCTCTCGAAAATGTCTGCCACTGCCGGGTTATTAGGGGTCGAGTGCACGACTAACAAGCACGCTGTAGTCGTACACGACTCATTTCGTTCACGCGACATTTTATCAACAGAATATTTATTCAATTAGAGTAGCAGTATTTCGGTGGCACGGAGGATATCTCCATCTTATGTAAATCTTGGGCCATTTGTTTATATTTCATGGACCCTCTTTTCTGCGGTTCATTTCATATACCTTCGTCATTTGAGCACAATTCTTATTTTAAATGAACATTAAGCCCTTGCATCCACTGCCGTATCCGCGATATACTCGACTACTCGGTCGTGCTAACTCCGACCTGGCGGATAGTACACGTCGCGCTCCAGGAGTCGTGCACGATTGCCAGTAGCTCTACCGCTTGGCCTAATGTATGACTGAAGTAGTAGTTGGTCGTACATCCAACCCCATGATAACTCAGTTTAATTCTTCAATCGAAGCATTTACGTCAATGGGGTCCAATTATGATATGGAGAACTTTCATTGCATAACTCACCTACGTCATTTGAGAAGAAAAGTCCTAGTTTTTTATGACTGCGGATGTTGTCGTTAAGAGATTAAATTTGATTAGATCTTGCCCGCACAGCCACAGAGTATTTAAAGCATTTCTCGGGGAAATGAAAGCTTTACTTGATAATATTAAACAGTATTCCAGAATGTGTTGGCTTTGCAAACGTAAAGTACAACATTTTAATATGTTAGGGAAAAAGATCAACTGCAGGAAAGCACGCACAAACAAGAGGGGTGTGAAAAACCTGCGCAAACCTACTGATTGTACAAACAAAAAGAATTTATAGGAAAGCTGTGTATAAAATGGAAATTACAAAAGCAGTATTATAACAAAATTACATAAAATAAAGCAATGACTTGACTTATTGTATGCTCGTTCATTTATTTGTATGTTCGTTGGCTTGTTGTACTAATTGGGCTTATTGTCAAAATGTGTAATGTCCATGGGAGGTTTTTGGAGGAGTTTCTCTCCCGTTCTTGGGAGGATCCCGGACAAATTCTACTGTTTTATTTATACATCCCCTTCTTCCACTGCCACCTAGTACTCTTACCAATTTGCAGCGATACAATTGAATAAATAACAGTCTCTATAGACAAACTTGCTGCTGTAGTAGCCTACAAAGTTTCTCGAACAGAATGTTAGAATGTTCCGGCCGGATAACTCAATTGGCAGAGCAACTAAATAGTAATTGGGAGATCCGAGATCGAGCCCCGCTCCTATCAGACTCTTTTTCATATTCTTACCCTTACCTTTAACGTGCAAATTCACCTAATGCCCTTTTCCCCGTTGTAGATATAGTACTGCAATTCCATTGTTACCATTCCATCTATCGAACGTTTATTTCCTCCCATTCGATTGCATTTTTCATCGACATGAGTTATCTCGGAATCACATTTAAATTCACCCTTGAGAGAGCGCGTGGTGGAACGAAATCAGCGGCCTTCCATTTTCTCCCTTCTCCCCATAAAGAAGCATGCTCTCTACTCTGCCAGCTAAACTCGTTCCTCGGGGAAAGAAGAAGTCGCGATGCGCGTCTCTTTCCCTTTATTGAACAAATGATCGGGTAACGAGCAGAAACGTGCGTTGGAGCGGCGTCACATGCTTCACGGGGAAAGACAAGGACGCTGCTGCATCCGGATGTCCACGGCGGCAGTGCCGTTTCGGAGAGAGAAATGGGGTTTCTGTCGCCTCTTTTCGAAGCCGTTTTCTACTCGAGCTGTTTCTCAACCCTGTGAAGTCATGCTTAGATTGTCGTGAGGATGTCATTCTTTTGCCAACCTCTTGTACATACATTCACAATCAAACGTTCAAATCTCGGATTTAATCGAAGTATTCTCTGCGGTCTTCTCGATTTGACATTATTAAGCTATATTTTTTGGATTATATGTTCCATTGTCATTCTTCTCCGTTTCTTTAAAAAAATACAAACATTTCGTCCGATCTCTAGATTAGACAAGGCTGTCAACGAACTTTATTCTGACCACGTGGACTTTTTCGCAGATCCATTAAATAAAACCAGAAAGAAATTATATTCAGTATGCCGTGAATGATCATTATTTGTATTTTATCAAAGGAAGGTTTCCCTCCCGTCCTTGTGCGAATGCCGTGCAGTTTTTACTATCTTCTTACTTCATCTCTCTCGACCCTTGCCACCTGGCACACTTACCAAATTGCAGCGATTTAAAAATTAATCAAGAATCCTTTTTTGTGTTCTTACTTTTTATCTTTTGAATTATTTATATTGTTCTATTCTCTCCTCTAATTTTTTAATGCTTTGTATTTCTTTTATTGTATCATGTATAATCAGGGGCTCTTGTATTTGTTAAATTAATTATTAACATTATTAATTTTCATCTCAAAGTTTCCTGTCTGTGTGCCATTTCATATCAACAATCATCAGCGAACTTTTTCCGAATCCGAATCTTTTCTAAATATACTGTATCAACATTTTTTACTACTCTTCCAATGGGATATACCGCATACTTTTGATTCCATGTGAGACCTAAAATGTACCCCGCTATTTTCTAACGGGGAACTAGAGAATGTTAATTATTACTCCAAAGATTTAAAAGAGACATACTTTGTCACTTATTTGCTAACCAATTTATAGTTATGTTTGATTTTTGATGTAGTGCTTTAACGTAAAATGTACGGATGAATGGGGGATAGGGATGCAAAATTTTTACCTCAAAAATTCCATGTAAAAAACCTCTAGGTTCTAACGCAAGAGATTGAAGGATCATTCTAATAATTCTTGAAATTGACGCACGACCATTTTACTTCTAAGTAAACGCCAAATTGCCAGTAATTTTCATGAAGTTTCGCAACATGCCATCAATGAAATTCAACCGATTTTAAAGACTATGCGAACATTGCTAGCGAAAAAAATCGTCCGCTAGGTAGATGGCAGGCGAGTGTCTAATTATCCTCACTTAAAACGTTTAGCTACCCCTTTAAATTTATTTTAAGTATATAAACATTTGTTAATCAAATGGCAACTCTTACAGATTTGGCAATGATGAAATCGATAAAATAACCAAACCTAAAGTTGTCCGTGGCAGTCACATTTGCTTATGAAAGTTATAAGCCATACTCTATTGTATAGAGCTAGAGAGAATGGTAAACAGGAGTTAATGAATGTAGAATTTCACTTACGGTTGTGACAATCGTAAGAATAATTGAGAGAAAATGGCAGCCTTCGAAATCTTTGCGAGCAAAAAATTTCCATTAAAACCATTTTTACGAAAAAGTAGTTCTCGGTTAAGAATTTTGTCGATATTTATTGCTAAAGCCTTAAAAGATTGAATTTTAAATCTTGCTAATTATTGCTCATAAAATATCACCTATGCATCTTTTTATTTCTTCTTCCTATTCATATCTTTAGTGCTTTCCTCATGAAATCACCCTTCCAAGGTTTCCTTTCTTTCCATTATATTCCCTTTATTCATTCTATTTTTTCAATAGTATTTTAGGATATGAGCTGTCTAAGGGAATTTATCATTCTTCTCCAAGTCTATTCTCGAAACTTCTTACATTCTTTAGTATCCAAGTCTTCACTCCATATAAGACAATTCTCCAGTCGTTACAATTCTTTATCTTCTTCTTTGTGCTCCTTCTAATTTTACTTGTTAATATCACTATTCTTTCTACTTTTTGCCGCTTTTGTTGTACATCCTGGATAGAATTTTCATTATTCATTCCCCATCTTCCGTTAGTACCCTTCTCAGATGCTGGGTATTACCAAGTCGATTGCATAACACACAGCTGGTTTTTAAACTCAATTGATACGGGATCATACGTACAAAGACTTAGAACCTATTGGATTATTATTTCTGGGGGATTATGTGACGTCTCTCTCGCGCAGATTAAAGCAATTGAAGTTCAGAAAATTACGTATTCCATATCTCAGAATCATTTTCTAGCGTAATTTCATGATATTATGGCACAATGGCGATATTTCTTCAAATGTAACTTTCCAACTCAATTTTCCGATTATACAGTTTCTTGGAAATTGTGAGCTAATTGTATTATATGCTCCGTAATGCTTCCTATATTGTTGATATTCTTAATGTAAATCTGTGTGAAGTTTATGCAACAGAGATATTACCACTATTATGTGCCGAATATTTTATTATATTTTAATGGAAAATAAAGTATAAAATTAGAATAGATGGGAAATAGAATAAATGAGCTATTGGCATATAATTATGCTTCGGCTAAAGAATAACCCCTATTTGCAGAAATATTCACTGACCCCATTACTCAATATGATATAGGATCTGAAATCGTAAATTGCTCTTAAATATTTCCGAAACGCCATGGCACTCTTTCGCTTGCAATCGAAATTGGCAGTATGAAATAGGTCGAAGTAATTTTATGTATAATTAATTATTTTAAACTGGTGGAATAAATTTTGATAGTTTTCCTTACGCGTATATTTTCGCTTACCCAATTAAGTTTTTTACAACCAGAAAATTAGTCAATTGAATCCGCATTTGTTTAAAAAGTTCAAAAAATAGCGGAAAAATCTTTGTCATTGAGAAATACCTTAGAATGGTCAGTCCTCAGATTTATTGGGATCATCCTAAAGATTCCTTTACGGCATAACATAGCGAAATCTAAATCCTGTGTAGTACATATATTCTACCGATTCGTTATTACTTATTCGAATTTCTAGAATTAGAAATAGTATTTAATGCGAACTATTTCCTTGGTAAAAAAATCCATTTTTCAGTCATTATCCACCAAAATTATAAGTTCTTATTTAGAGACTTAAAGTGAGTAAAAATTTTAGACTTCCTTTGAGAGAATGTTAATTTAGTTTTCGTCTAAATGAGTGGAAATTCACAAAAATGCATTTGCTGCAATTTAATTTATTTTATTGTATAATTTTCATAATTTAAAATAGTTTAGATAAAGATTTCAATAAAAAATGAACAAAATAAGTCATTTACGGATAATTAAAAATATAAATACATATGTTTGTTATAGGTATGATAAAGTGTTTTTCAACCCTCATCGAAGACTTCTTTAATTAGAATGTTCGACTGGTCCCTTCAGGTGCGATTTGTCCTAGCTCCACTGTAGTGCCATGCAACCGCACAGAAATTATGTCACCCTATACAAATTAACGACAACTCCGTTTAGCTATGCAACTTTGCATTTTCGATAATTTACGCAATTTTCTCAAATGATCTCACTCTGGCATAGATCTGTAATTGGAAAAGACGCATCCGCTCCAAGCAGCAATTTACTACGCAGTTGGTAATACCTCTTGTTCTCAAGCATTAGTGATGACCGCCACCTCTTCAAAATGTACACGCAGTATCGCCTCGCAGAATCAACAAGCGCTCGTTAGTCACCGCGAAGTTGCCTTTAAATTGCACCGGTTTTCAGCGAATGCGTTTCATGCACTCTGGAATGTAAATTACATAAAAAACTGGGAGTTGCCAAGAGTTTCTTGACATCCCACACGACAAAGGCGACATTGACAAAACCGATATCAATATACGATGATTGTGAGTTGTGTAATATATGGCAGCATACATTTACGATAATAATAGTTATAAAGGTTATTAAAAACTAGATAATGTAATAATAATGAATAAAATAAGTAATATTATAACAAATAAAGTTATTAAAAATTATATAAAATACTATCATTAATAATACTTACTTTATGTACTGGTGTATAAGCCGAGTTTATCAGAATTTTTTATGCTGAGAAAACCCCCCAAGGCTTATACTCGAGTGAGGATCCCATTTATCGAAAATCGGCTTTTAAATTCCTCAATTGCTCAATTAAAAATTATTTGCCCATTTTCTCCTCAATGGCGAGCCGTCCATCGGGAGTTGTTGGTTTAAACACAAATATGTTTGATCAGACGTCCTAATTTTATTTTACCAATAGCTGCTGCATTTCCCACCTTTGTTCATACTCGAGTCAGTTGATGTTAACAATTTTCGTTATAAAATTACGTGCCGTGGCTTATATTCGTGTCGGCCTATACTCGAGTATATGTAGCAGCAATAGCATTATTCCTTAATTTGCTCTTCTATGTCTAAAATAGATCATATTCGCATATCACTATGTGGGCATTTTTCCATGTGCGCATTTATGTCTATGGAATTTTGTCAATGTAGGTTTTATCAATGTGGGGTTTAGCCCTGTGGGCATTTATGTCAATTAGGTTCTACCGTGTGGCTGTAAAGAAAGAAAATTTGGAACACTTAAGGAATTAGAAGTTTTAGTTTAGTTACAGCTTTCCTCACCGGTATTCCGAGAAAACAAGAAAAGACATCGCAATTTTTAAAAGCACCCAATACGTATTTCGAGTGCGATGCATTCATCTTCAGGAGTAATTTCATTATTTAAAAAGTGCTGTTCTTTTTTGTTTTCTCGCAATACCGGTGAGGAACGCCGACAAAGACGGTCATTGGAGATTTTAAACCTCTTATAAGTTTAGTCGTGTGCGTCTCTGTCTTGCGGGGTTATGTCTGGTCACAGTTGCCAAGTATTTCTCTTTGGGCTTACCGCTTTCGGTAACTGCTTCACGCATTTTATACCATCGATGCTATTTTCTGCTATCTGCTTCACCAGTGCGGAAATGGAGCTGGGGCGGTCTCTCGTGCAGACAATCGGTTCCGCTACTTCCTCGTGTCATTCGTTTCTCTCGTAGCAGACCGAATGACGCATACAGTAGCCTCGGCCTGTGGAGGCAACGGTTGGAACACGTGCTTCCCAAGTCTTGTCAAGTTCGACGTCTCACGCACTTGTTTCAAACAGAGAATGCAGGGAAACGTATTGTTTGCCTGCCGGCTTTTCTGATGTCACGTGTACTTGCCGGATTTTTATTTGTTGTGAACGTTCGCCATTAAAATCGGCATTTGCTGGCGGAACTCTGCGGAAGGGCGCGGCAAGAAAATTACTTTGCGTATTTTTCCGCGGCATTAACTTTAATAATCGATATCGCCTTCAATTATAAACTAAAAATAATCCAAAGGTAAAATTAATTTAGCAACTGAAACCGGGTAAATAAAGTAATTAATCAACTTTCGCTGTTGCCACTTAAAATGATTATTCTTTTATTATTTATTATTATACGTATATTTTTGTTTGTGGCTACCTAGGTGAACACACTAGCTTTTGCAGAAGTCGTTGCTTTATTAGCTGAAAATGGAAAGGAACTCGGATATTTAGCCGAAGAAATGGTAGCACCAGCAAAAAGAAAAAATCTGATGTGGCCAGCACATGACTTTCTCCATATATAAGATGTAAATATTTATCTATGACAGTAATTTCGAACTCTATATTCCATCTAAGCTTTGAAGATGAGTGATTAATTTATATATTATTATCTTTGACGTCACAAACATTATAAATAATGTTTTTCGGGACATGATTGATGAAAAACGATGAAATTGGCCTTTCGCCCATGGAGCCCAGAGCGCCCACAAAGTACATAATCAGCAACTTCCGGTTTATCAGTATTTCATGAATAACTCCTAAACAATCAGTGATACAAAAATATGTTTCAAACAAAAGTTACATTAAATTTTATTTTATAAAACATTTATTTGAAATAGTATATACCTAAATATCATAATTATGGAGATATTTTGAAAACCGGAAATGAGCTTTGAAGATTAACCTCGACTTCCGGTTAACCGATTTGCTCCAAAAACTAATCAACTCTAACGTCACCAACCAAAATACTATATATGAAATTTAGTGTTGATACAACGAATGGTTTTCATGTTAGAGCGCCCACAAAGTACATAACAGCTACTTCCGGTTTATCGGTATTTCACGAATAACTCCTAATCAACCGGTGATACAAACATATGTTAAATACAAAAGTTATAGTAAAACTCATTATCTAAAACTTTTATACGGTATACAATATACCTATATATCATATTTATGGAGATATTTTGAAAACCGGAAATGAGCTTTGATGAATGAAGCTCGACTTCCTGTAAACCGATTTACTCCAAAAACTAATCAACTCTGACAGCACACACTACAGTGCTATATATGAGGTTTGGTATTGATATGACAAATAGTTTTTACGTTAGAGCGCCCACAAACACACACACACATACAGACACACACACACACACACACACACACACACACACATACACACAGACATCATCCCGAAAATAGTCAAAACGTGTTCTAGGGACCCCAAAACATGTATTTCCGTTGAAATCTCGAAGTCGAATTTTTTCATGAAAACAATACTTTCTCTATACTTCGTATATGGAGAAAGTAAAAAGGATTGGAATTATACGAGAACAAAATAAAGTATCCCGTATTTGGAAGAAACCCAGGTGAGAAGAGTATCTAGCAACGAGTTTTCAAATATTCAAGAGATGTACAAATTTCAAATATCTAAGAATTGTAATTGATCGAATAAACAACGAAGAAGTAGAGATTGATACTGGATAAGAAATGGGAACGGATGCATATTGGGCCTCACGAAAGTTTTTAAGGGGCAAAGTATTGACACGGAAAACTAAAGAAAGTACATATAATATTATTAGACAACTCCTATTGATATATAGTTCAGAATTCTGAAAGTCATCTAAAAACAGGAAAAAAGGTGGTTACTTTTGAAAATCAAATATTAAGAGCAATATAAGGACCCATTATAGCTGATGGAGGGTGGTAAAATAGAAAGAACAAATGATTGAGAGAGCTATTTAAATACGGAGGCATTTTTGGAGAAATTAAAAATTGAAGACTGAGATAAGCAGGTAATATCAATAGAAATGACGAAAAACATATTGTGAAAGCGGTAATGAACGGAAGACTGAAGGGGAAAAGACCAGTAGGAAGACAAGATTAATGATGTGGTGGACCAGGTGGAAAGTGATACGCAGAAATGAGGAGAGAATCAGGATAACATGCAGGGCAAACTGAGGTGTCGAAAAGTTGTTGGCGAGGTCAAAAACCATATGTGGTTGGAGTGGCCGTGATAGTAGAGTGATAATTATTTATGAATAATAATTTTTTCCTTTTCTTAGCGAATCGACGCCATCAGAAATTAGCAGGTTAACACTGCTCACACTAAATATTAAATTAAATTGCACCAAATAATGTATGGTCGGCGCAACACTTCCACCGCTAATAATACCCATAGTTTTCATTCTTATTTTTACAGGCTGAATCAACCTGCTGCTTCTTCCTCATCCATCTGCCCGGCAGCCAAGCGTCTTAACGACTACGTCTCCAAGGTAACAATAGTTTTTTAATTCTACTAATTATCGGCAGTACTTTTTAATGTCTATCAATCTTTATATTATGCAATATTTATAGTTATTGTAGTATCTTAATAGTAATGTCTGTAAGGTATTCCCCGAAGGCAGGTTGCTACCTCACCCCCCTCTATCGTTAGCTACCAAGAATTAGTACAGGTAATGAGGCTTACTAACAAAAATGAGGAATGAGGTAGCTTTCCCTTGCTTTCCTCGCCAAGGTAAAATGCTGAAGTTGATCATGTAAGGTATCAGGTAACAATAGTTTTTTAATTCTACTAATTATCGGCAGTACTTTTTAATGTCTATCAATCTTTATATTATGCAATATTTATAGTTATTGTAGTATCTTAATAGTAATGTCTGTAAGGTATTCCCCGAAGGCAGGTTGCTACATCACCCCCCTCTATCGTTAGCTACCAAGAATTAGTACAGGTAATGAGGCTTACTAACAAAAATGAGGAATGAGGTAGATTTCCCTTGCTTTCCTCGCCAAGGTAAAATGCTGAAGTTGATCATGTCTACATAAGTGAACCACACGAATAACACTTTTCATGTCAGTCCATGGGGAGAGACATTGATCAGTGCAATTATCCACTCATACCTCGGTAGCTTTCATTACATCACAGCCATCATCAAGACTGTGACTAAAGTAAATTACATCTACATCTACATTAATACCCTGCGAGCCGACTTTCGGCGTTTTTCGGATTTTAATACTGTCACATGAAAATTGTCTTATTTTAACATGAATTATAAAGTAATAAAATAATTAATATTCAGGAACACTGAATCCTCTCACATAAAGATTTTCGGAAAGAATGGCGTAGAAGTTGTAAATTCTGAGGTACAGCAGCTATCATCAATTTCATAAATTATTTAAAGTAAGAATTAACTCTGGCATATTTCTTCGATGTCTAATCGATAGGTGGGGTAAACATATTTGCATTTAAATAACGTTGTTTTCCAATTTTGCTGGTGATGCTAAATGAAAGATGAAGAGGAGGATGTTCTCTTGCAGTCTCATCTACATCTACATTAATACACTACAAGCCGCCTTTCGGCGTGTGGCAGGGGGTGTAAGCACCAGTTGATCTAAACTACTTCTTTACTCTGTTTTTGTCGCGTATCGTTCGTGGAAAGAATGAATTTTTAAAACGATTCGTCCTAGCATCTATTTTTCTTAACTTACGTTCAATATCGGATCGACCAAGGTAGCAGGGGGGTTGCATGTTACCGATTGTATCTTCCGCAAATGAAGTTTTTCTGAATTTATCAAGCAATCGCAGCCTAGCTTCCAATCTCCTGATTTCAAGGATTCCCAACCTGCGTCTGAGAGCATTTTTGTAATGCTTGCTTTTTTATCGTAGCATTTCTTAACAAAACGAATCACCTTATGCTGCACTTTTGTAGTAGTAGTAGTATTGTTAAAAGTGCTTCGACAGCTTAGGTCATTTCGCACATTGGCTCCCACCGGGAATCGAACCCGGGATCGCTTTCACCAAAGGCAAACGCGCTGTCCACATGACTATCCGGGAGCCCCTACTGCACCTTTTCTCGAGTTCGCGGGTACACGTTTAATCCACCCGATCCAGAAATTAATGTTACAATTTACTCTATTCTGCACCAAATGACTATTAAAAATATTCCATTTATCAGGATATGGTGGCGTAAGCATTACTAGCAACACAGTAACATTTTATGTAATGATATATATAGATGACCCTATACTTAACATTCGTAGAGCCATACTCTTCTTCATTTACACTTGAGTGTGCTCTCTCGATATCCATTTCCATCCTGTATCCTAAGCCAGGCATGTTCAAAGAAAATGCCACGGTGGCAGCCGCCTGCCACCGCTCTCATAGCCGTGGCAAACTCGGTTGTGCGGTGGTGTGGAGGGAGAATCTGAGTCGCGGCGCGGCTGCTGAAGACGAAGGTGTTAGGGTAGCGGTAGGAGCAGCGGACGGTTCAGAGACAGAAATGGTCAAACGTAGCACGTTCAAATGGGGCTTTGCTATTATTATTGAAACCAATAACTCGGACAACTACAAAATTTACTTTCTCTCTCTCTACCTCTATGTGAAGGTTAAGGAAACACTTCATCTATGCGTATCATTGAAACGTAATGCAAATTCTTGAGTACTTTATCCCTCCACTTCACTCATGAATCATAAGATCATTACTTTTACGTTTGAGGTCAGCTCACCGAGGTAGTAAAAACACGGCATATCATTGGAAAAGGTAAGTTTCCTCCATAAATTGAGCCAGTTTTTCATAGAGAAGACAAAAACATGTTTAAGATCTGTTTCTTTTTATAGCCGGAAAGTTTACCAATTATCGTGGTTTCTTCCATCGCTGTGAGTGAGCAGTAAATTTATTAATTTTGAGTATTTCAAATTATTATTTCATTAGTTAATTTGATTTTATATGTTGGTGAGAAAACCATTGAAATATTCATAGCTGTAGGAAGGGTAAAGAGTTACTCACAAGTAAGTTACTAACTTTATTTGCAAAGGTAAAAATGTGTTAATGTAGCATGTTTTAGGTTTACCAATTATTATTTAAATTAATTTCTAAGCAAATTAATTTAACTGGAAAATGTGTCAAAGATATGTTATAATCTTGAATTTATATTACTTAGGAAATGTGTTGTGTATATTCTTTCATGATAAAATGTTTATATTGGATTTTAACGTTCGGATTCAAGTAAACTGTTATGATGTAATTTTAAAGTCTCCGCAATATCTTGACAGTTTTTCAAACCCAAATGAGTATATAAATATTAAAATGAATGAAACGAAGAGAGAACACTTTGTACTCCTCCACAGATTTAAAATCTGTGGAAGTGTACAAAGTGTTCTCTCCTCATTTCATTATTCCCTTCCACGAAATAACGCCTTCGCATGTTTGGTTTATTAAAAGAAATGATATGATATTGGAAACATTGCGAACATTAATTTCGATTAGAACCCTCCCCTATGCTAATTTAAACTTGCTTACGTTTATGGAAAAATACTTTGCTAATGTTATGTTTAAACTAAAATCTTAAAGTGCTTCCATTATTTTCTCGCCATCGAACTTAGTGATTTTTTATCTATTGTTACAGATAATCTTTTTAGCCCTTGGACCTCTTATTTTTCCTATTAATAGCTCTCGATTATTGCGGTGATCTTCAAATCTTTCGTCGCTTGCTACCGAATGCGTAATTTGAAAGGTAATGAGGCTTACTTCGTAAGATAAGGTGTGAGGTAGAAGAAGAGAATTTTACATTTCTCCTGCTCGGTGTTTTCGCGGGAAAAAATAAGTTCAAGAATTTTTTGAACGTAGTAGTATTATTGAGTACATGAATCTATCTCACAAATCAGTAAAACGCACACAAAATTAGTACTTCAGCACTCAGTGGGTTCTCTTTAACGAAGAGCCTCTACAAATAGGATACGAGCAGGATTTCCTGCAGGGATTATTAAAATCGGCTAGTAATATAATCGGTCCTTGGTTTTTCTCCTTTAAAATTATACTACTTCTCCTCAGAGTCGCAAATAAACGTTATTAGCGTTCTTTTAATGTGTATGTATGCGAGAAAAAGTTTTAATGTTTTTTTACTGTCGATAGCCTTCTTCTAACAACATTATCTACCTTCTTGTCGTATTATTTATAATATTTAGCCAACCACCACGCTTTTCCAGTAGGAAAACATAACATTGCTTCTTATTAAAGTTACGATCTAGACAAGGAAATTATGCCAATAATGCAAATCTACTTTTATTATAGGCGATTAGGTTGTGAATGCTAAATTTTTTGCAGAGCAATTTATTTACGCGTAGTAGTTTTGAAAATACGGAGGAGTGCCTTTACGTACGCGAAACAACTTTCTAATGTATAGTTTAGGTTTATTGAGAAAATACCCTGTTATGTTTTATGGCAATAAAAATGAGATAGCACTAGTTTGCGAGGAAAACTGATACTGAAACGTCAACTTTGTGTTGAATTTAATTGGGTCTTTTTAGTGTACTATTACTTGGCTTGGAACTATTAATAATAAAACATTTCGATAATCAATATTGAGGAAAAGGTTCGCTTGAGATTAATTTATTTTCAATATAAAATAAAATTTCTAAGTGTATTATATTTATATTTTAGTGTTTTTTTATGAATCAGTGCTATCCGTAGTACGTTTTGATTGGTTCTCTTTCCTTATAATGACATTCATTACGAAGATTTTAAGGTAAGGCTAGAGAGAGAATAACGTCTAGTTACATCGTCACTTCATTTCAGATATTTAGTTAGTTTTTCAATTTTCTTGAATTTCTTTTGACACTCTCGTGGTTACGTAGGGCCTAATCTTCCCAATCACCCAAAAATATTTAAAAAGCACTATTACGGAGGAAGCTGAAGAGAAGAGTGCACTTCGCTGTCTTTCTTCGCATTGATGTTTTATCGGAAAGTAACGTATATTGTTATGATGATTTTAATACACATTTGTAGAGTACTTTAATTTGAGAAAGATTCATCCAAAAATTAGCTTTATTCTTATTCAGTTATCCCGCCTTTGGGTATTTTATGAAAATTGTAGGAAAAAAAATAGCTACTGAATTGTTTAATTGTGTGAAGGATCTTGGTTTGAGCCCTGGTTGTACAATAAAAATGAGAATTTTATTATTTTACCTAAGTTAGTTTAATGCTATAATTGCCCTGAACGAGAGAAAGATGAATAAAAAGATGAAAAGAAACATACTTCTGTACCAACTGGCAAATAAAAAATATCCCACATATCAAGGAATGGCAGCATGAATATTTCGGTGTGTTATCGTAATATATAAGCAAAATAAGATTATTATTTGATACTTTAAAATTTTTAATTACTTAGATGTATACCATCTGGAAAATTAATGTGAGCAAGAGCAATATAAACATTGTTAATTATCTCGGTAAATTTTGTCGTTTTTTATGTGAAGAACAATCAGGATATAGAATATTGAGATTTTTTTAGGTTAATTTTCTTGAAATTCGAAGGAATATATTATTCTCTGCATGTTTCATAATCAGAAATGTGATCATAATGAGAAATTAAAATTAGGAAAACAAAGGACAGATGTGGCTAAATACTCATTTCTTAATAGGGAAGCAAGGGAATGGAACATGTTACCTAAAGCCCTTACCTAAATTAATTCAAGATTTTAAACTTAGATGTTTTAAAATATTATAAAAATGCATTGTAAGAAAGGGGTTTTGGATGTTTTGTTTAAGAAAATGTTAAATCTAGAATATGTTGGTTTTAAAAGCGCGACTTTATCCTGTTTGTGAATATACAGTTCTGTAATGCTGTAATGTAATGTGTAGTAGTAATTTAGGGACTTCTGGAAAAGTAAGGGATTGCTTGAAAGGGTGATGTAGGGTGAGGTTCTAACCCGTGACCGCTACGGTAGCCGGGAAGGCCTCTCATGAAACCCGAAAAAAAACAGTAAAACAGTTACAAATTTTATTATAAATTCAATATTAAGTTTTCATGTAAATATTATATACGAATGTATGAAATCATTCTGTGGGAATTGTATGTTTATCAAGTATTTATTTTATGTTAATTATGTTTATCACTAGTATATATGTATGTAGGTATAAAAAACTGCCACGAGGCTATCAGCCTATCTGTAGTTATATATGTAATAATAATAATAATAATATTTACAATGTTAGCATACCATATTGTGGGTCATGGAGTGAATTATTTTCTGAGATTTTCTGTAGATCATACAGGAAAATATTTCGTAAAAATCACATTACCTGTCCTTATCCTAAAATCTTATTTATTATATATTCTTAAGGATTACTATTACGCACCTTGCAAGGTGGTAGTTGGAGGAAAAAATTAAATAATCTGCCTGGTATTCACCCTTGTCGGGAGGAAAACCCCCCAAAACCCCTCGAAGGCAGTATGTTATGGATAACGTTGTTATACAATTAATTACAGAATTTACAAACGTATATAAAAATTTATAACTATCATGCAATATTTCAAAATTTATTACAATATTACAGTATTTAAAAAATTACAACAATATTAAATCAAAATTACGAAACCCTTTTCATTTTATTCATGAATACATTGTAAGAAGCGGAAAAAGGTTCAGAAAATTCTCCAGGTAAATTGTTCCATTCTACTATTCCTCGATTGGAAAATTAATATTTAATAACATCCATTCTCTGTTTAAGGGAAGGGACTTAATGATTGTAGTCGTTTCTCCCGAGGTAATCTGGTTCTCTGAAACTATTGCTTAATTCTTTCAACGAAGGCTTTCCAGTAATAATTTTGTCTGGCATTTTAAAATATTTTGCTTGCAAATCTTAGGTGTAAGAAAATCTCTAGCAACAGGAAGCTTTCCGAACAGAAATATGTCAACAAAGAAGTGAATTCGTGAAAAGCAGGAAAATGCCTAATAACGGAAGTTGATGTCACGCTGCGGTGAAACGTCCTTAAAAAAAAGAACGGTGAAGACCTTCGCGCACACATATCGCGTTGTTAAAACGGTCCTTTAAACTCAATGTTGGTGAAAAATTTACAAGACTCAGCCTTCACGTACGATAAGTGAACTCAAGAATCTTCTGTTGTCAAATTTGCAAGGTGAGGGCATTTTATTTGAAGTATATGCGTTGGAAATAGTGGCGCGGAAGACAGTTATATAGAGTAACGCAGGAAGTAGCGGGAATGTGGGTCAGAGAATCCCATGTTATCTCCAAGATTACGAAAGTATGGTGCTGTTAGCAAATAAAGAACAGATAACATTGGTAAAAATTTCGAGCTCGAAGTGTAAACAAGCGGAAAATTGTATTTTCATTCTAAAGGTTTTGGCTTGAATCGTAATAGATTGTTATCTTTACTTTTCTGGGTTTTACAGTGACCACATTGATGCGTAGATGTGATGATGAGCTAAAGATTGTAGTAATAGTAGCTAAGTAAAGGGGGGAGTAGATATATTGTTTAACTGCAAACAAATTCGAAAAAATGCCAATTTGAATAGCAGGCTTGAAATAGTTTTTCATTCTTAAAGAAGTAGTTTAGTTCAACTGGTGTTTACACCCCATGCCACACGCCGAAAGACGGCTCTCAGGGTATTAATATAGATGTACTGATATTGAAGGGCCAAGGTCAGTTCTGAGAAAGATTTTCTCCATGATAAATATCTTGGTCCTCGTTTTTTTATTTTGCGTATTTTATTCGAGGGAAACTTAGGAAAACGTTCGAAAGCTGAATATATAATAAGAGGCCCATTTATTCCGCTTAAATGCAACTTTTTATGGTTTCATGATTGTGTGGATTATGCATCCTTGAACGTGTTTAGATGTCTTGTAAGGTTTCCCTGAAAGCCGAGTTTTAGATCAGGATGTTTGGAATACATCCGAATATCATTAATCTTGCCTATTTTTGAGAAACCTTTCAAAAAATCCTAGTCATTCGAAGTATTATTTCTTCTGAAAGATGGACATACGTATTATCAAGATCGAAAATAGACGGTGATGATTGGCAAGCAATAAATTAACTATTTTGCTCGGGATTTTATGTACTCTTCTTTTTAAATAAAGCTGTTTCAAAATTTGTTTTCGTTGAAAACTCTACGGAGTTAAAATATGGTCACTACCTTTTTACTTTCTCCATATACGAAGTATAGAGAAAGTATTGTTTTCATGAAAAAATTCGACTTCGAGATTTCAACGGAAATACGTGTTTTGGGGTCCCTAGAACACGTTTTGACTATTTTCGGAATGATGTCTGTGTGTATGTGTGTGTGTGTGTGTGTGTGTGTGTGTTATTATTATTATTATTATTATTATTATTATTATTATTATTATATTGCCAGATAGGGAAGTGAAACTGATTCCAAATCTGGCGTAGGTCTTGGGGGCTGAGGCTTGGGGCCCGACACTCCCTTTGACCATCCTCTACCTTGACCGGTACGCAAAGTCCAGATCCAACTCCAGAACTTATCAATCAACATAAGTCCCATCCACTCTTTACCGGCCAGCCTTGTTCCCACACCCTAACACACTCCCAAACCCCCTCTCTAACCACATCCCAACCCACATCCCAACCCGCACCCTAACCCATACCCTAACCCACACCCATACCCTAACCCACACCCATACCCTAACCCACACCCATACCCTAACCCAATGTGTGTGTGTGTGTGTGTGTATGTGTGTATATTTATTCCACGTAGAGCCCCACGCCATATCCTCAGCACCAAACTAAAAACGGGGCCCAGGCCGCCCCACCAAACGCCTAACACCCTGTGCCCTCTATCGAGGGGTGCACGAGTAAGAGGAGGCGGTGTCCCGCCACCCGAACTGAAGCCCCGGCCTAGCCGGCGGCATCGCCCTCGATGGCCCTCTATCGAGGGAGAGTGCGTGAATGCGGGTGCGTGGGTTTGCGTTGGTCTGCGTGTACAAAAGGATGCTCCTCGCGTTAATAAAGCCTTCATCAAGGGTCTGACACGCTGGGGTCTAACTGCTCCTCACCTTGCAGAGCTTTGCGTCGGTGAAATAACGTGCATCAAGCGGCGACAAAAGTAAATTACACGTCGCCACTCCATGACGCGATAACAATAAATAAATAAATAAATAAATAGATAAAAAGATAAAGGATAAAAGGTTTAAAAAGGGGTCAGTTTAAGTGAAGGAGTGGGCAATCCTCCTTCAGCTCTCCCGTTTGGGAATCGATCAGGAAATTTTTTTGGGTCCACACGCCGAGCATCTCCCCGCTGCAGCATGCCTCGGCGTGGTCTCTTTCTAATTTCAACCTTTTCCGGAGGGCCCTCGAAAACGCCTCCGCGTAGGCGACGTCTCTCGTCCGCCCCCGGAAAAAGGCGTCTAGCTGTCTCCTAATTTCTCCCTTCGCCAACGAAAGGAGAAAGTTGGCGAGCCTGGTACCTGGGGACCCTCTCTCCAGGATTCCCCCATATATTTCCTTCACCAGGACCTCCCTTTTCCCCGTCAGGTTCTTTGTGGCCCCAACGACCGCGCTCCACAGCGGCCTCGTCTTCGGACAGACGTATGCCAGGTGCCAGGCCGTGCCGACGACTCCCGGGCACCAAGGGCAGTCGTCTTTTTCTCTTATCCCGGTCTTCCTGAGAAAGGGGCAGTCCGCCCACGCGCCATGAGCCAGGCGCCATGCCGCGTCCCCATCATGCCCCAGGGTGGGGTGCGATCGGAGGGATCTCCACCTGATCTCCTCCCTCGGCTCACGACCCGAGAGTGGCCAGATCTCGTTGTTTCTTCTGTACAGAACTTCTTTGTATACGGCCCTTTTGGGGATCGGAAGATCCATCCTCCTCCCGAGCCTCGCGCTGGAGAAGACATAAACTCCCGCGCCCTCTCTCTCCGGCCCCATCGACCGCCACGCCCTGACTAGCGAGCGGCGAAAGCCGGAGAGCCGGCGCGACCCCGTGCCACGATCGAAAGCGTCCCTCCACGGACGCCCCCCCGTCGCGCGCCCGAAGCCCGCGGCCGCGAGCAGCCTCCACGGCTCCGCTGCTGCCTCCTCTGAAAGGAGGAGCCTCTGTGCGGCGTTGAATCGAAATCCGAGGATCTTAACCCCAACGTCGACGAGCCCGAGTCCTCCCTCTCGAACCGGCGCCGTCGCCACCTTCTTCTTCACCCAGTGCTTTCTACCCAACCAAATGGCATCCACCAGCAGCCTCTGGATCCTTGAAGAAAATGAGGGTGAAGGCTGAAAGGTCTGGAGGGTGTGCCATATCTTGGGCGCGACGAACTGATTCGCCACGCACACCCTCCCCCTCAACGACATCGGGCTCATTCTTGGCTTCCAACTCCTGAGGGCCGTCTCGATCGTTTCGACCATCTCTTTCTCAAGAACCTCCCTTTCCGGATCTTCGTCGTTGAAGATCTTTCGGCCTAGGTATTTGCCGTGTTCCGAATTCCATCTTATTTCGAGGGGAGAGTCCTGCCTGCCTCTCCACCTGCCGACCCACAGCCCCACCGTCTTCTCTGCGTTTATCTTGGCCCCCGAAGACCGAGCGTAGAGGTCGTACGCCGGAAAAACCCGCCTTAAATCCTCCTCCTCCGATGCGAACACCGTCACGTCGTCCGCATAGACGCTGACGGCTATCCGCGTCTCCGGGTGGCGGGGGATAGAGGCACCGGTGAGCCTCGCTTTGAGGGCCCGAACGAGGGGCTCGAAGGCGAGGGTGTACAGTTGTCCGGAAAGTGGACATCCCTGCCTTATTCCCCTTCGGAAAGGGATAGGGGGCGTAAGAGAGGACCCGACTCGGACCATGCATACGGCGTCCCGGTACAGCGTCCGCAGCATGCCGATCAGTCGGTCCCCGAAACCCATTCTTTCTAAAATCTTGATCAAATAAGCGTGGCCGACTCGATCGAAGGCTTTCGACTGGTCCAAGGAGAGCACCGCCAGAGGCGTATCCTCGGCGTTCGCCGATCTCACCATGTCCCGCACAGTGGAGATGGCGTCAAAAATGCTTCTCCCCGGAACGCAGTACGACTGCTCGACGGATATGACAGATGCTATTACTCTGCTGACCCTCATCGATAATAATTTTGCCATTATTTTGTAATCCGTGTTGGTGATCGACACGGGCCTCCAACCATCGATCGTTCTGCCCCCCCCGCTCTTCGGGACGAGGGCGATGACGGACGACCTGCTGGTTCTGGGGAGGCTTCCCCTCCGAAAGCTCTCCCGCACCATGTCCCCGAACAGGCCCTCGAGGACGTCCCAGAAGGCGATGTAGAATTCCGGGGTCAGTCCGTCTGACCCCGGGGTCTTGTTTCTATTAAGCTTCTTAAGTGCCTCCAGCATCTCGTCCTCCGAAACCTCCACGTTCAGCAAGGCCCTTTCGTCCTCGCAGACGCTGTCGAGGGCTTCGAAGAGGAGGGCTTCGTCCTCTTCACTTGTTAGAGGCTCCGCGTCTTTTGGGTCGAAAATTTCGCCAAAATAGGCGGAAACGTGCATTCTTATCGCCGCAAGGTCCTCCTCCCATCGACCGTCGATCTCCAGGCCCTCCAGCGGTCTCGGAACGACGCGCGTGTACCACTTCGCTACGTGAGGAGCCAGCGGGTCGTCGTTGACGATTATATTCTCCCACCCCATCCTCGCCACGATAGCCTTAGCCCGCTGTAGTTGAATTCCTTCCTCTATGGCTTCCCTCTGCTGCCGTCTGAGTCTCCTCACGTAGTCGACCGTTCTCTCCTTCACTTCAAACTTTAGGGTCTCCCACTTCGATACCGGGTCTCCCAAACAACGTAGATCGTTGATCGCCGCGATGAGCGTCTTTATGTTTTGAACGTACTCCTCGTTGCGCAGCAACCCATTGTCGAACCTCCAGTACGGAGGTCGAGGGATCACTCTTGGCAACGAAAGAGTGGCTGCCACCCCTCTATGGTCGGTAAACGACGGCACCGTCCTCATATTTTTTACGGCTGAGAGGCTCCCGCCGGACACGTATAAGCGGTCCAGCCTCGAGCGCACGTTTCCACCCTCCGCTCCGTGAAAGGTGAAACCCTCCTCTCCCCTCCTCGTCTCCACCCACGGGTCCACCAGCTCCATGTCCTCCACCAAACTCCGGAGCGCGTTGGCGACCCGGGGATGTCTCTCCCTCCCGGAGGATCTGTCCCTCCCGGGGTCCAAAGTGACGTTAAAATCTCCCCCTAATATAGTCACTCTCGGTCCTCTGCGCTGCTGCCTCGTCGCTTCTAGGTGTTCTCTCAGCCGATCGATGACAGTCAGCGCCTCATGCTGCTCGTGCGGTCCGTAAAATGACACGAAGTCGAGCGTCACACCCCCCAGGCCGACGGTCACACCCAAGGCGTGCCCGTCGCTAATCACGACGGGCGGGCGCGCACCGCCGCACACGGATCTGTGCACCGCGACCGCCGTTCCTGTGTGAGGCGTGGAGAGGGGAGAGAAGAAAAACTCGTACTGCGGCAGGGAGTCCATCGCAGGCGCGACGGTGTTGGTCTCCTGCAGCAGCACCACTTCCGGCCGATGGGCCTCCAAGAAGGCCGTCAGGTGTGCCCACTTTAGAGTTCCCCTCACGGAGCGAACGTTTAGCGAGATTATTCCCAAATCTGTCATATCCGTCCTCGAGCAAGGACAATCCAATCAAGAAACGACGAGCAAACTATAAAAGGATCATAAAAAGCTGGAGCGTCGTACATATGATAAAAACAGACGTGCTTTAAACCACGCACTATGATGCGCGAATAAATAAATAAATAAATAAATAAATTTATAAATTTATAAAAGCACGGACGAACACGAATAATAAATAAATAAATAGACAGACACACACTGGCCGAAGGCGGCGCAATAAAATCCCTATTTAAAATTGCTCGTTTCATCAAAAGGATAACCAAGGGCACAAATCGGACACACACGATTAAAACATCCGAGGAATGGATGCATTTAAAACAAGGACAATAAATAAATATTAATAAATAAATATAAATAAAAATATATACACGACACCGACCGACCGACCGACACCGACGAAGTAGATGCGTGTAATGGGCAAAAATATTGATAAGGGCAATAGATATTTTCAAAATATGTAAATAAATAATGATGGTTATAAATATGACAAAATTATGCATTGAAGATGTCGTCCTGTAGGGCGTGCTGGACCAACCTCTTGATCCTCATCTTCATTGCCCCCTGTTTTACGACTTTCTGCTTGTCGAGGGTGGCCAGGACTTTAAATGCTTCGATGGGTTCACTGAAATTTTCTTTTAAGGCGGCGATCCTGTCCGTCCTCCCCTTTACGTCTCGCAAGAATTTACTTAGGGATAAAAAAGATATGTTTGTGAACCCGGGATTTTTTGTGTAATAATCCGCTATTTGTTTAAGCCCCTCGTCATCCGGGCGCATTTCTTTGGTTATTTTCGGATTCTTTTCTTTCCTTTGCACTTGACCGAGGAGGTTATCTTCTGGGGTTCCCGTGTGTGTTTTCCTCTTTTGAGAGGCCGAGAGCTCGAGGCTCTCAATCGCGACTGATGGTGGCGAATCCATGGCAAGAGGGGCAAGGAGTTTAGCCGTTTGCGAGTCGACCAGATTGATTTCCTCAGGAGTAATATCTGTCTCGGGAGGAGTTTTGCCCTCCTCTGATGATAGTGCACCGGACTGAGTGGTCGCGGAAACAACGGGGACAGAGGTACTCGTGGAGGAACTCAGATCATCAGAGGTAGAGGGAGCATTGGTGGTGGCTAGCGGGACGCCATCCGTTGACGGTACGGTTTTTGGTATTTGTTTCGAGGTGGCGTTTGATTTTGGGCATGTGTTGGCTGCGTGGCCGTCCTCCCCGCACTGGAAACACCTACCGTCGTCAACTCTTAAGAATACCCGGTAAGGGGTGTCCCCAACGTCGACGACGAAGGAGTCGGGCATCCTGATCCCTTCCCTGATGACCATATGTACCATCCTCCTCCATGAGGAGACGTGAGTAAAGTCATCGACTCTAATGCCGGATGTCAGGGGATAAATCGGCGACACTATTCTTCCGGCCTCGCTTAGTATCTCGAGTAAGTCTTTGTTAGAGACCTCGGGCGGGATGTTGCTCAGAAAAACTTTTTTAGCCGTGGTCACCATGCGGCGTGCCGCGACCCATGTGTTGTTTATCTCGACACCGCCGAAGTCGGAGATAAATGTGTCGACCAGTGCCTCGCTCGCGAGGTAGATACAAATTCTATTCTGGGAGAGCCGCGTGGCATGCGTGATTTTACTCCCGCCCCCTATTTTACTAGCAACCGCGAAGACATATTGGTGAACTGGGGTGTCCGGCAAACCTTGCATTATAATACCCCTTTTTCGGTTAGGACCGGTCAGCACCGGCGTTACCCTTCGACGCGTGAAAGAAAAAGTCCCGTTGGGACTCTCGTGTGTAGGTGTGCGTGCGTAATTTCCAAGAGATTCCCCTCGAACCCGCTGCGCGTATGTGCCGAGAGGAGGGGCTGTAGGCGCTGGCGGGGAAGGAATGGACGGTAACGTAGTAGAATCTGAAATGTATGTTGACGAAGCCAAAGTGGAAGGGGAAACGACAAGAGAGTGCCCCGGGGTGGATGGAGGGGCGGTAGGGGGGGCGACCAGCTCTGAGGTAGAGGGAGGAGAGGAGACGTGTGCCGAGTCTCCTGCGTCGCTACGTAGGGGTGGTAGCTGAACAGGTCTGCGTATGGGAGGGGGAGCTGGCGTGGAGGTAGGGGATACTGGCCTAGAAGTAGGGGAGGCAGGTCGAGGGACGGGGGAGGTAGGCCTCGAGGTATGGGAGGACGAGCTTTTGGGAGCACATGGCGATGAGTCACCAGACAATTGAGAAGCGGGCGTAGATAGAATTGATTTATAGGTCAATTTCTGCGAATTACACTGACTACTTCCAGATAAATCCATCTCTGAGGATGAAGGCGACACTGTAGGTGAAGCCACGTCCATTTCTGCCGCCACCGAGGCGGCAGATGACGAACGTGTGAGACTCACGCTGATGGCGAGCGTATGCGAACAACACGAGACGAAAAACCAGACAAATCAACAAATTGGACACTCACCGACGATCACTGGATGAAGACGAAGCACAAACGAAGCGAACAAACACAGAACGATGAGATGAAACGATGACAACGATGAAAGAAAGCGCACACAAAGTAAGAGACCGGGAGCGAAGCCGAAACACGTCCGAACGCTACAGAGTCCAATGTGTGTGTGTGTGTGTGTGTGTGTGTGTCTGTATGTGTGTGTGTGTTTGTGGGCGCTCTAACGTGAAAACTGTTGGTCGTATCAATACCAAATTTCATATATAGTACTGTGGTGTGTGCTGTCAGAGTTGATTTCTTTTTGGAGTAAATCGGTTTACCGGAAGTCGAGCTTCATTCATCAAAGCTCATTTCCGGTTTCCAAAATATCTCCATAAATATGATATATACGTATATTGTATTACTTATAAAAGTTTTAAATAAAGTAATTTACTATAACTTTTGTATTTAACATATTTTTGTATCACCGGTTGATTAGGAGTTATTCGTGAAATACCGATAAACCGGAAGTAGCTGTTATGTACTTTGTGGGCGCTCTAACATGAAAACCATTCGTTGTACCAACACCAAATTTCAAATATAGTACTTTGGTTAATGTCATTAGAGTTGATTAGTTTTTGGAGTAAATCGGTCAACCGGAAGTTGAGCTTCATTCTTCAAAGCTCATTTCCTGTTTTCAAAATATCTCCATAAATATAATATTTAGGTATATATTATTATTTACAAAAGTTTTAGAAAATGTAGTTTACTATAACTTTTGTATGAAATATATTTTTGCATCTCTGATTTTTTAGGAGTTATTCAGGAAATACTGATAAACCGGAAGTTGCTGATTATGTACAGCTAACAGCAAAAAAAAGTTACCACCCCTGACCCACCAAGAAATTCTAAGTCCAAAATTCGGGCCGGCGAGCCTTTCTCTCGAAAAGGGAGGGAGAGAAAAGAAAGATGGAGAACATGGTACGTTACGCTAGCTCGGCTCTCGCGTTTGGATGGAGAATTTTCGTTATTTATATAATGATCATTTACTACTATCCATTATCTGCCGCAACATTTAATGTGTTAACGCGTACTATTTAATTTGACGACGATCAACTGGAAGATAACTAAAGAAATGAATCGAATTGAATGCAGCATTCAAAGTCACTCTCACTTTAATTTTCGATAACAGATTATTAAATAATTTCCAAAACAATACAAATGAATTTAACTGAATACAACATTCGGTATCAAATTAACTCACATTTCGTTTTTCGAAAATCGATCGTATAAATCACTTCCAACGATTGATTATGCTCATCAATGTGAACGAAACCAGCAACTATTCTCTTCTTCTTAATTTCAAAAAGGCCAAAAACAGGATCTCGGATTCAAAAATGGCATTTGTCGTCAGGGGGACCGGCTGTTTATACTCACAAAACTTTTCGTGTATTCCGTAAAATATCTCAAAAATTCAATTCGGAAACAACAATAAACGACCAAAATAAGGTTTTCTATTCATTTACTCTGCTATTGGTTCTTGTCTCAATCTCGTATGACTATTATTTTTAATTTAATTTTGCAAAAGAAATGAAGCATGCAGAGACAAAAATGAACTTTACGTGCATTTCTCACGGAAATGCTTTGACTCGTCTGGGATCGAAGCAAGGACGAAGTGTCACCATTTTTTACAATATAAACACTTTCGTATATATATATATATATTTGAATGCAATGTTCTGTAAAAAATTCAAGTCAATCGACCGAGTGGTTTTCGAGTTTTGCGGGCGAAGAGAAATAAGTAAGGAATAAACACAAGGAAATAAAAGTGCCAAAACTTCCACACAGAAAGTCGTATAACTTTGAAAAAATTATTTATTTCTTTGTGTTTAGTTACCTATGGAGTTCCTCAAAGTTAAAGCTCATTCGATTGATTTAAATAACGAATATTCTTTTCTAGATTACCATTTCCCCTTACTCTCGTGACTACTATAGATTGTATAATCCATTGATTTGTAAAATTAAATTATCCTGATAACAACACTGTAGAAAAATTCACACAATTAGCTTCGACGCTTACTATCACTATCTTCAACATTTACATAAATACGCGATCCTCCATATGGCATGTGCCTGGAGAAAAGAAGGGAACAAAAATGTTACCTGCCCTTGAAAGGGTAGAATACCGGGAAAACTGTTAAACAGGACAAAACGAAATAGGTGGGGGAGAAGGGCAAGATAATCCTTTTGTTGCCAAACGGGAATGGAAAGGAAAAACTTTCTCGTTGGGAGAAGAGTATTTGGGTTGCAATTTGCTTGATTCATTTTGATGTTATCTAAAATAATGTGTTCGCTAGCCTTCTCTGATATATGTTTAATTTTTAGCTCGCAATTAGAAGAATGACTCGAAGAAATAAATCTCTCATAAAGTGGGACTGCAGAGCAACAGATTAGAAATATTGTATGTTCTTCGGCCTAAAACTTACGAGATCTCACTGTTTATCTGATGTGGATTAAATGAAAATAATAATAAATAGCTTGATGAAACCACTGTCCTAAAAATTGGATCCATGGATTCCTTATCGTTTCAAAGTAATGGCTTCCAGTAAATACTGTAGTAAATGGCCAGCGGTAGACGTCCTTTTGGTAAAATTCTCGAAATTTTATTTCTCAAAAGTTACTCCTCTCGTATTTTTAGCTATTTATTGATCAACGAATCACCTCCGAAGAGTATTACAATTTGTTTATTTCAAAGTTCTCAGTATTTTAAGAAAACCATCTTTTAATTATCAGTTATTGAAAATGATAAGACCGCTATCCGTAGATCTGTTACTTTTGCATGACAATGGGTTAATCGAGGTCTAACCAAACCTAAGACTTGGCTAGAGGTATGAGTTTTTAGTACTCGACACAGAATGGGCAAGTTATTGCGTGTGTGTTACAGTAATGACGATTATAATTGAGTTTAAATACGTATTTAAATGACATCCTTATTTTTTATTTTATAAACCAGGTGAGATATACTAGCAAATTTTATAAGTGAATCAAGATGAGTTTAACTTTTTGGCTATCATCAACACTGAGAGAAAAAATATATTCACTTGCTTTTGGTGTTTTTTATATTAATTTTAAAGGTTCTTAAAATCTACGAAACTAATAACTGTGTCTATCTTTTAATGGAATAAAAGAATTGAAAACCCTATACATCCAATGATAGTAATAAAAAAGAACCAAAGGAACGCTAGTTTACGCAAATAGCTATCTCTTAAATTTTCCCGTTTTGTTGTTGATTGATTTGTAAGGATGTCCCAAAGGTTTATGAAAAACATTGGTTAGAAGAAATAGCGAAAAAGGCCTGAAAAGTTGAATGTAAATATTGAGAACGTAATATTGGAATTGGCATTTTACGAAGCTTAAGTTTCTACGGGAGTGATCTTTCTATGGTTAATATATGTTTAATTCTACTGCTGAAAGCAGAGACGGTCCGAGACATGGGCAGTCTGGGAGACCGTTCCCAGTGTTTGTGTGCTCTTCTCAGATCCCTTGAAGATTCTCAATGATAAAATTATACGCGTAGCTTACGGAATTTTAACGATTACACCCGGTCACAATATTTAGTTAAACTTTCTTTTATCCATTAAGTGGAACTAGTTCTAAACGTCTGCCTGCCCAGAATATCAATAATCTTCAGATTACCCCTTCCCGATGATTGTAATCAATTTCCTTCGCAATGGATGCAGCTTTCTTTGGTTCAAGTTCTCTGAATAATTTCCTTATAGTCAAATTGATTGAAGAAGCCGTTACTTTGTGAAATAGCGTTATATAAGAAATTTTGAATCTTTGTCCTTAGTAATTTCCGCCATTTCTTATAGTCGTTGAGCAATGACTATATTTTTACGGAAATTACATTTAGTAAAACTACTAAATCAGGCGTAATCAATTTGAGTTGCCCTTACATCGGTAACAGCCGTTTAATAATTAGAATTTAGGCTTCGTATTTTACCTTTCCTTTTTTTAATGAGAGGCCAGTTAAGTCCATCAGCCATTATCAGATACAGCACTAGAAATACTGACATCTCATACTTATTACCCATAATTACTCTTAAATAAGATGGGTAAAGCTTCCCTTCTGGGGAAATATTTCTTATTGTCAGGAGAATCTATTACTGCTGAATATTAATGCTGGTTTCATGGGCCTCGCCTATTCTTCCTTAAAACTTTTTGGTTTAAAGATAAGGAAGACATTTACGATATCTTGAAGGTGCAGAAATTTAAATGTGTGAATTCCTCGGCATTTATGATTAACTGGCGGAAGCTCTAATTATATGCATGAATGTATGCAAATTGTATGCATATTTTTATATGCCTACGTGATTATATCCTACTAATTTTCGAAGCAAAATAAATTTACAGTGATAATAAATAATTTCGACTATGATAGGTCTATTGTTAATGGTTTATGAATTTTGGATGTAAATGAACGATTTAGAAGTAAGTTCACATAACACCAAATGCAGTAGGTAAGGAAAATGAAACTTGAACACTGCCACAAAAATCGGAACTTTTTCGAATGGTTGATCTCATTTACATTCTCTCTGGCTGAACCATTGAAAAAGTATTTTTCCGGTCACCTTCTAACCTGCATTATTTTCTCTTAAAATGGCTTACATCGTTTTCTCAATCATGTAATTGAACCATTTTCTCAATCTTATAAACAGCCTACATCCCAGGATCTGTGCACATCACTTCTGAGCCTGTTTACCAAATTATCTTTACATTTTTAGATGTATTGCCTTAGTGTTGAAGAGAATCAGCATTCTCTTCTTAGTAAGCATAAAATTTTCCATATCCCCATTGTTTATTTTCCTATCATCGTCTCCATGCTTTATGTAAAAAATATATAAGTAATTAACTGTAACACCATTCATATTCCTTCATTGACGAACTTTTCATTATATTTCCGTCCACATCTAAGAATGGCATTTTCAAGCAATTTTCTATCTCACACAAATACCCTAAAAGATGCGTCGAATTTTAGTCGGACTGAAAACGTATCCTGTCACCACTGCATGGAAGACCCTTTTTCTTTCCTCTCTCACCCCCACGGAGAAGCCACCTTTGTTTCGTCGAGAAGGCCGGTATGAATGGCACTCATATACCGTTATGTAGACGAAAACAAGGAGAGCAGAAATAGCACCAAAGGGGACTGACCGCTGAAATCCGTAGTAGCAGATTTAAATTTATTATTCATGCATGAGTGCATTACGTGTATATTTTAAAAATGGAGTTGTTATGTCTAAAATTGTTGGCTCATACCTTTTTCCAATGTTGAAATTATTAATCGTTTTAGCATTCAAACATTTATTACGGAGAAGGTGTAAATGAAAGGAATTAAATAATTAGAAGTATATTATTCAATTCTTTTGGTGCTTGACTCGACTCTGCGCGACTAGTCCTTCTGATTTAATTATTCAAAAGAAATGTTCGCACATACAATATAAAGCGGTTTGTTAAAAGACTACAGGTTCGATAGTAGTAAGTCCTAAACGACCGGAGCCCTCGGCTGAGTATCCTTCAAGAATATAACTCTGTATAGACAATAATTATTTGATATATTCCTTAGCTGTGATTTACATGACGAAATACGCGACAACATGACCCTATTCTCAACGATAATGATTTTCGCAGCCCGATGGCGAAAAGATTATTGCGAGATTATAGCGAGGACAGATGGCCTATACTGGTATCATCTCACATATAGTATAAAGTGTGCTACTATTTAAATTATTTAAATCAAAATTCCCTGCAAATGTAAATGGCGTCCAAACAACGTGGCAACTTTCACAAATTCGTTTTCAATGAAAAATAGCAACTTATTTCCTATTTGAATTCCACTATCACATATCATTATTTTTAATAGCAGGTATTGTTTCATTATTACCCCATTTTTATTCTTATTACATTTTTTTAATTTCCCCTTCTTCCGTTGACCTAATTTACAGTAGTTCATATTCTCTTAATTATCGTATCATAATCTTTACGAAAACGATCATCCTGCGGGCATGTGGAGCATTAACTGAAATAACCAATTTCATTCTAAATCTGCATTGATGGAATATTTTATGTTAGGAGGAGATATGAGCAGCCAAAGTAATTCATGTCCAATATTTTATGAAGAAGAGCTAATTACGCTTGAGATTCAAGCCGATTTAACGAAATACGAATTTAATACTTTCATAATACAATACTGCTTCTACCGCAGCAAAAGCAATGACTTTCAGCAATTATTTATAAAATATATATCATCACAAAAGCCTTCAAAACGTGCCAGGCATAAAGAGGAAGACGAAAAGCGCGCTCAAAACAGAGAATCTGAAAGACTCGCCCTTCTCGAGTTATGCTGGTTGCATCGAAGGTGGTAACTTTTTTATGCTGCTAGCTGTACTTTGTGGGCGCTCTGGGCTCTATGGGCGAAAGGCCATTTTCATCGTTTTTCATCGATCATGTCCCGTAAAACATTATTTATCATGTTTTTGGCGTCAAAGATAATATATAATATTAATCACTCATATTCCATGTTTAGATGGAATATAGAGTTCGAAATTACTGCGGTAGATAAATATTTACATCTTATATATATGGAGAAAGTCATGTGCTGGCCACATCAGATTTTTTATCTTAATATTAAAATGTCTATTTGAAAGAATAGTTATGCTGGATGATCTTATCCACCCGAAAGCATACGATTAGATTATTTTTCTGCATCAACTTGAGTCGAAACATCTATACAGTAATCGGGATCATATTAAATAAAAAATGTAAATTCCAAATTGCAAAATAATATGATCCCGATTACGGAGTTCCACTAATGTTTTTTCTTCGATTGAATTTATACAGTAATGTTTATCGAAAAAAGATGGATTTAAATGGAATAGTATGAAAATGGTAACAAATAAAATGGAAAAGTTCATATGATAAAACTGTGAATGGCAGTGCATATATGTGAGCTGAATAATATATATCATAGCTGAAGAGATTAAACAAAATATTTAACTCTGTGGAAATTACAAGGTTTGTGCGATATCTTTCGTGGCCTTCCATCAAGTCACGCATATGCGTTTGGATTCAATTCATTTCCAGCTGCTCAAATGATGATTTAAATGTTGCAATTTTAATTGCTACCAGTTTTGATGGTCCGTTGTTCTGAGATATACGGCATATAATGTTGAATTATCTCAAAAGATTTTTTCCATTTCCTCAGACACTCTTTCTCGGGAATTTTACGTTATTGTGACCATCTTTTATTAATCTCCTCTTAATAAAAAGACGAGGATTAGATCGTGAACGCTGTAGTGAGAGTAGAATTGTAATCTAAAACATTATAAATGGATACTTCAACAAACCAAGAGCCGACGGGTTTTTACAAAGCCATGCATGCTGTAGAAAAAGCCGCTCAATCTGCCCATTTCCTTTTTATAAGTGGAGTGTTTTGGTCGAAGGGGTAAGATAAAAGGTAAGGGTCGTGGCAGGTATACATTTCAGAAAAAAGGTACCCTTTCGCATGCGGTCAACTCCAGAGTTCTTCCCCAGGATTTTTCCCAGGATCACTTCTCTTTTACCCAAACAAAACACTTCGTTTACAACCTCTTTTATGGAGGTATTTTCATTAACGCAAGGAATGCTTTACTTTGGGTGACTTTTGTAATGTCTTAGCCAACAAAGAAACTTCTAAAAATTCTAGTATCGAATCATTGCGATGAATATGAATTTCATATTAGAAATGAATCAAGATGAATTCATATTTTAATGAAAAGTGCCGAAGCGATACATTTTTACTGTGAAGATAAAATTTAACCAGATTTTACTTCAGTACATTAATTTTGTAAATTTGAATTTGGTTGGAGACGTATGGATGCTAATTCTTTGGCATTATCTTCATTTTCGTTTTATCTGAATCCAAATACGAGGATATGAGTAGAGATATCCACTCTTCTCGACTCATTTCAGCACGATAAACGTCATGATGAGGAGAGGATTGGCGGCGAAACTCACGCAATATTCAATTAACTCATTTATACACTGCCAAAAAAGTCATTATTTCACAGTTCGATAATCACGGACAGAAATGGCAGTTTTGAATCCTCACAAAGTTGTTAATGTCATTAGCCACGATATGCATCCTTGAGGACAATAAAAAAAGGGGCTAAAAATTCTCATCGAGATTAGCCAAGATGTATACACAGCGGAACCAATTACATATTGGCTACTCTTGACGTCGAAGTTCAACATATCATTGGGTCCAGTCAAATGGGGAAAGTGCGTTCCAAATTATAGTTGGTGTGAAGAAGACCTGGCCTTGAGAGTGGCCTTGATCCTCCTTGTCCAAATACACTAACTCAAGATTTTGGCTTGAAAGTCACTCAAAGTGAGAGATGTGCAACAATTTTCAGATTTCGCGAAGTCACGGTTGCATTGCTTTTCTCAAAGGACATAAACCTTAGAATATTCGGGATATATACATTTCTTCAAAATTCAGGTGCTATGAATTATTCATAATTTACATTACAAACATTTTTTCAGAATGAAAAAGCCCTTCGTAATTTTCCGCAGGCGACTTTAATTTGCTTTCAGTTTCGTAAGTGTACTTAAAACTCTTACGAAACCAATAGCAAATTAAAGTTCCTCTGGAAAAGTACGAAGTATTTTCATTCTGCAATGTCTTTCCACGAAGTCACGCCTTTAAAAATATCGATTTCAAAAATGTTTTTCCTCAACATTTGCTCATGTTCGAATCTGAATCATAATAATGCTTAATTATTCTACTTAATTAGCAGGGTTCTTTATGTAGTTGTTATGATGTCTTAAGACGTGGTTAATTTTTATAAATTCATAATTCTTATTTTAAAATTTTAGCACGATTTAACCATCAATCAAAAAAGAAATCGGTTTCAAGATGAAACACTTTGAAATCGGTTTCGAGAAGTCTACACGGTGGGAAATATAATGAAGATATACAGCGATTTAGTGTCCTCTGGAGGGCAATATTATATTAAATCAATCAATTAATTTATTCCTTGTTAGTCCGGAAGTGTAAGAAAATGTCAATCTTTCCTTGGAATCAATTTTTAATAACCCAATTCCTGTACCTTAATTAATGATTGTTTGAAGTTATGATCGAAAGTACAGGAGGTTGCACCTAAAGCTGATCTAGTATTGTTTTTAAATAAAAGCTAAACGAGAAGTGAGAAATAGCGACATTACTGGGACTCGAACCCAGGTCTCCCACTTTCCGCTATATCGTGCCAAGTAAAATTTTATTTCAAACATCTCAGAATTTTAATTATTTTGCTTTAGCGTATGCAGATCTATCTATCATATCATATCTAGGAGGCATGGGCTCTAGGTTTTTATCCAGAAAAACAGAATAAGGTGCTAATAACAACAACAGTGCCAATCTGAATCTGAATTGAAATTTCTAAGTCTTCAGTTTTGAATCAAAATTAGAAGATGGGCATATAAACCATCTAATAGAGGTAGATTTAGTCTTAGATTTAGAGATGGTCCTTGCATCAGCTCCTTACGTCAGTGGAAATTTCAGGTTAGACAGTAGCATTACGACTACGATAAAATCCCTTGGGTGGAATTCGCTCCAGTTGAGAGGAAATGATTACCTACGGAAGCTATTTGAAAACTTAATCGGCTCAAGAACCTTTTTGATAAGTAAATGGCATTGTAACCATAGTAAAATAAAATACGTACGCGATCTCCGACAGGCACCGGGAAAACATTACAAGGGAATAATTGCAACAAATAGATTAATGGGACTAAATTACTTCTGGTCGTTCTTTCCGCAGTCTATTAGAGAAGCTAATTGGGTAGATTAGGTGAGGATGTGGGTGTATGTACACCCCCTGCCATCCGCTTCTGGCTTGCAGGTTATAAATCGTAATCACACCCTTTGTCATCCATTGAATTTAAATCTAAAAAAATAGTAATTAAATTTTGAACCCAGCGTTTTGCCTGCTACATCTCGTTTCTTTGTCACAATCTATCTGTAAAGTATTCAGCCCGAATGCCAGTTAGTGCCTCACCCTCTCTGGCATAAGCTTCCAAGAGCGTGCAGAGAGGAATGAGGTTTACGAGACAAGATGAGGAGTGAGGTAATTTGCTTTCCTCGCTAAGCCTCACTGCTATAAGCGGAACATGTCCACGCAAGTGAAGCACAATGACTCTATGAATAACACTTTTCTTGTCAGTACATAAGGAGAGACATTGATTAGTTCAATTATTCACGAATACCTCACTAGCATTCATTTTATAACAGCCATGATAAAGACTGTGACAATAGTAAATGAAAGAAACATTTTTCTCTACCCTGTACCAAATGACAAATGAAAATATTCCATTAATCAAAGTATGGTAGCAGGAACACACGTGTGTGTGTGTATATATATATATATATATATATATATATATATATATATATATATATATATATATATATAAATCATGCAATTATTGTTTCGTATCAATATCTTATTGTTCTTCAGTTTGTAATCCACTGGGTAAAGATATCGTAAATTAAAAATGTTAAACAGCATTTAGCCTCTTACCTTCTGACTGCTGCTTGAGTAAAATTGCCAAATAATCTTTAACCTAGCAATTAAAGCTAATACCGCTGATTGTAGATTTTATTTAGCGAGGAAGTGAGTTTCGATTGCAGCGGATGCAATTAAATAAGATAGCATTCCGTTTGAATGGAAATCCGGTTATTGAGGCGTAATTTGATTTGATCAAGACTGTGATAAAAGTAAATGAAAGAAATATAGTTCTCTATCCTGCACCAAATGACGAATGAAAATATTCCATTCATCAGAATATGGTCGCAGGAAACTTTGCCACAGTAGGAAGAAATTTAACCTTTCCGGCCAACCATATAAATCCCGCAACCCCTTCAATTTCGGCTCTTCTTCGCGTGCAAATTCTATTATAGGGAAGCTCAGCATCTCAAACACCCGGCGACAAAAAATACGAACCGGAGACTAGGTTTCCCTCGACGGCCGCTAGAGGGACGGTCGGTGAACGAGACCCGCTTTCCGTATACAATCCGCCGTCCTCCAGCCTTCCTCCCCCCCACCGCTTCTTCAGCCTCTGCGAACCCCTCAGAAATCTCCAGTGTCTTCGCCGAATGTGCCGGGAATGGACGAGGGTCTGATCTTCGACTGCGGAGGCCGAGCGCCCGAACCGTTGGACATCGGGTTCGAAGACCTCAGCTTCACTGCCCGCAGCTGGCGAAATAGCGGTAAGCGGAAGTTGCTATTATATGGTTTATCTCGACGGGTGACTCCTATGTAACACTTGCCGAGAAGAGAAACTGTGCCGGCGATCTTCCCTACTGTACCTGCCCGTTATTACGGATGTCTCTGCAGAAATTGATGCATGCACCCTGCGTAATTAGGTCGACATTGGGGATAAGTGATGCACCCTAATTATCTAACTAAGGGAGACTTGAAGGCTTGGTTGAAATGTCCAAGAAATATATTTATTGAGGTGGAATAAAGTCGTGTGTTTGAATCAACAACTGGCATGTTTGGAACGAATCTCTTTGTTTATGATGGAAGAGTGTTTTGGAGAAGTTGATTCAGATTCGGCATAAATTTCTGTACCGATATTTTTCTTGGACTCTCGGATAGCCAAGTGGGCAGCGAGTTTGGTTTTAATATAAGAGGTCCCGGGTTCGATTCCCGGTGGGAGCCTGTGAGCGAAATGGCCTAAGCTGTCGAAGCACTTTCAACGATACTAAACTACTAAATATTTTTTGCTCAGTTGTAGGTTAAAGTCAAGTTATCGGCGAAATAATCCTTCGATGTTACATTGTGAGGATACGCTTTGGATCCATCTCCAATCAATTATATACTGTGTTTAGTAATACAAAAAAAATTATGGTTTCTGAAATCCTTTTGGAGATCTATTTTATTGGAAACGAATGCATTACTGTTACTATGTCTAACAGCCCTATTTTTAAGTACTTTCCACCGAAATTTTTTCATTAAAATTAAAAAATATCCAGTTTCCGGAAGGTTTTTCATTAGTTCAAAAGAATGATTAATGTCAGTTTCCTGTATTTGGAAAATAATCTTTTCCTGCATTGATATACCATTTATGCATTTGAAGTGATGGCTAGTTGCGATTATGATAAGGCCTATGAAAAGATATTCAGGAGGTTCATGAAAAGGTAGGATGCCTCTCAATGATGTTACATTGCGGGACGAACTGAACTTTGTAACATTTTTGTCATTATTAAATCGCTACATTTTAATGAAACTGGCAGCGGAACGAAATGTCCTACGTAGAACTTAAGGTGGTATTGTGTCTTATGCAGGAAGTTCTCCTGGCAAATTCATAACGGGGATATTTATTCAAAGTTCTGTAAAATCTCCGCTTTTCATGCCTTGAGTGATACTTTTATGAAATCAAGGTTTCATAAGATCAGTATCTCTTAAAATATGATAAGTAAGATTTTTGAAGGAAACTCTCTGAAAGCAAACGATATGAAAATGTTTCGCTGTTTTCATTGAGGCATTAGCGTGAAATTCAGAGGAAAAGGAGGCACACCGACCGCAGTAATTGCTGCGCGGCGTGTGGTTAAGTCATTATGAGTCGGAACTTATCAAGAAGAGTTCATCATTCCAATTCAGCTGCATTTAGTTCTTTATTTTACCAAAGAGCGATAAAAATAAATACGGATTAAAGCGAATGATATCTTTAGTTTTAGAATTATGCGGACTTTATCTCTCTCCTCGAGCTTTATAGTTCGTTACTTGAGTGGAATCTCTGGAGAAATGGGAATAAATAGAAATGTTGGTAGAAAATCCGGCAGCCTCCATAGAGTGAAAAATGTGTCACGTGTTCTCGTCATCGCGAAGTTAAGAGTGATAAAGTGATGCACGGATGATGATGGACGAGTTGGTGAGAGAACAGAAGTTCAGGAGTTTCTTGAAGAAAATCGCCAATTATATCGCTAAGTGACGTTTAGAATGAAATTATGATCATTATTTTAATATAGGAATGACTCAAAATGCAACTTATTCTACTGTGAACGTAATATTTTATGGATTCAGAGTATTTGAGATCTACTGCGAGTTTAAAAGCTACCCATAACTCTTTTCTCAACAACCTGTCGATGTTCTGCGAGAAGATATGCAGAGAGAGAAGAGTTACTTGAGGCGTGTTGTTTCGCTGATTGTAGTTTAAGTTTATTTTCGGGTAAGATTTTCCGGCTTAGATTTACCCTCTGTAATATTTAGTTGCGGAATACCTTGCAAATTGAGTGAATCGCTCGGTAAAAAATTTTCGGAGGGTGCCACTTTTATGTATCTGTGTATACTAATATATATATAGTATAACTTGCAATCATTTCGGCGTGTGGCAGATTCACCATCGCTCAACTTTCTTAATTGATTACTTTCGTGTATCGTTCGCGAAAAAAAATATTCTTGAAGGCACTTCCCATAGCATCTATTTTCCTGATCTCCCTCGCAGTATCAGAGCGACACATATAACAGGAAGGAAGCATAATATCGGCTACATCCTCTGAGAACAGAAAAAATGGATCCTTGAGGCGAATCGTTTTAGCGTCAATTTTCTTGATCTTCGTCGCATTGTCAGAACGGCCTGTTCCATAGGGGGGACGCCTATTATCGGCCACATCTTCTAATAACGCACTATCTCCGTAGTTATTCAGTAAATTAAGCCTTTTTTGAAATCCTCTATCTTCTAAATGATTCCCATCCTGCATCTTGAGATTTAAAGTAAGTAAAAATTTCCGACTTTTTTGAGACACTGTAAATGTAGTTTTCTCTAAATTCACTCGCTTAAAAAAATCATTAGTTTCATTTATTTTATTGTTTATTGTTTACCGTTTAAAATTGCTAGAATAGAATGAAACAATCGAAACTAGATATATAAGTACTGATAATTTAAAAAATGAATGCATAAATTTATATTGTTTTCAACCCATATTAAGGAATGCCTTTAATTTAGATTTCAACTGCTCCCTTCAGGCTCGAGTCAAGTTCCATAGTATTTGTTAAAATTACCTTGGGAATTTAAGAACGGAGTTCTCGTAAAACTTCAGCAATATCGTGACGTAAAAATTGGAGAGGATTTCGAAAACGTGAAATTTACTCTTTCAAAATAAAATCAGCATGTTTGACTAAAGGAAATCACTCCGATAACCGTCTCTCAATACATAATAAGGATAGTTAACACTAAAGATATAGCCGTTGCTCCCTTTCAAATCATTTCACGAGGAAAGTGCTTCCTTGCGATCCTGTTCCCCCTTTCGTCTACTTGATTTTTGCAACCGGTCATCGAAGCTTACGATATTTCCCATTTATTGCAATGGTGCTCTCTATTTCTTCAATACTTTATCCCTGCCCGTTATGAATGGTGATGGAAGAGGTCTTTGATCCTTTGGTATCTCGTGAGAGGAAAACGTGTATGCGATGATGAGCGCAATGAGAAGCCGCAACGGACTGAGGGGAAACCGCACGACCCGAGTCCGTCCCTCCGTCTGCAAGACCTTCTGCCGGATCAGAGAGCGAGAATACAAGCTCTGACGAAATGAAGTTTTCTTCCTTTCGTCTATACTCACATCGTCAACAGTAGTTTGTTGTACCTAGCTGCCACGTCCTATTCTAATGCCATTCTGGCTTAGTTGCACCAAATAATCCGTACACGTTTTCAGGGTTATAAAAGGAAAGAAGACGAATTAAAATTGACGAAAGAAATGTACCGCGATGAAAAGTGTTGAAATACAACGGTAAGCAAGATTAAATATTGCATGCGCAAACGCAAGACTAGGCCAGAAGACGAGCTTCTATATGTATAAGTGATCGGAATACAGTAATTATTAATCTCTCATTGATTAAAATAGGGATTGATGCGTCTTACTCTCGTAAGTTTTCAACTATTGGTTTGATATGAAATGTACTGGAGGAATATGGAGTTGGGTATGAGTTATGGAGGAAGACCTCGTCGTTACGAGAAGTGGATAATGGTCATGGTTAAGATTATGAATTGATTGGTTAGAAACAGGGTGCCCAGAAAGGGAAGCGAACCAATTTTCCGATTGTTAACCCTTGAGGACAATTAAGTGCAAAATCTGCCATGTTATAGCGGTATTTCATCGATAATTAAGATTTTGCGTAATATATTTCGAGATTGACATCAACTAACAGCTTCAACCCAATATTTTTCTACTCTCTTTTAGTAAAGGCGGAAGGGAATAAATTGCAGTTTGATCATACTAGCTTGTATTTTCGTTTTAAACGCGGAGGAATTGATTGAAGATTCTTGAAATTTTTAGCATTTAACTTGAAATTTCTTACTACATATTTTTATATAATTTTCTAAGATGAAGCAGCTGTAAGTGTGAGTGAGTGAGTTTTGTATCTGAAAACCTGGAATAGTACGAAATTATCTTTTCCTTCCGTTCGATGACTCATTGTAGGAAACAACTGCTAAGATCCTTCAACGATAATATATTTTTCTTCGAGAAAACAACAAGCGGTGAATAATTCTTTTAGAGGAACTCATTACACAGAGTTCTATGTATTCTTTTGTCCTAGCACTTTTATTTCTGCCTAGTAACGATTATGAAGACAAAACTACCCCCCTTCCTGCTGAGAATTTTACGTAACTTAATCGTTGTACGCATTTCATAATTCGGTATGAAGTGATTAACAACGACTTAAGCTCATTCAATTAACCAATTTGTCATCCAGGGTGTTATCTGGGATATAGGTAGAAGAAATGTGCAAAATTAAATTAAAAAACTATTCAATGAATTCTTCAAATTTTTACAAAGTAAGATAATAATAAAAGTCCGCTGACGACCTCGTATTTAAAAATAGATTTTAATGTTTTAGAATAGGTGAAACAACTCTGACATTTCCCATGCTCGAAATTAATTCATTGTCATTTTCTAGAAAAGAGTGATTTTGAAATTTTTCGATCGGTAAAAAAACATGATCAACTAACGCGGCCATTTTGCATTTGCTTTAAAATATTTAAAAAATAGGTATGCATCTATAATGACTATAAAATTTGTCTCATTTGCACCTCTCTTTTCTTAGACAAAAATTCCGGAACTTCACCATATATTTCGGACCGCAAGACGGATGTAGCCCCTTAAATGTTCTTATACTCGGGGACTATATACGGACGATCTTTTTTACATCCGTAATTTATTTCGAAAAACTGAAAACTTTGGTTCCCTTACATCGAATGGTTTGCAGTCACAACTGCCTCGAAAAACGTTTCGGCGATAGTGTTCGACTTATTCCACTCATTTCATCCTTTCCGAACACAATGAAATCTACGATTAGATTCGGCAGCTTGTTTCAGATTTATCTGATTTTTGATGCCCGACAAGAGACCACGATTTTCTAAAATTTTCCCGTTGCTCGTAAGAACTATCCTTTCTCAGTTTGAAAACCGAAGAAAGCTTCATCATATTTAATAATAAGAATAATTTTATTATGCTCTGGGTTGTTCCAATAGAGTAACGCAAAACACAGAAAATGCTCATAGTAAAAAAATGTACGGAAATAGAAAAACACAAAATAACATTTTCAAAACAATTTCATCAAAGATTTCACATATTTCGCTTTTCTTTCCATAATCCTCAACGATGAACCTCGATATCTATCATCAACTTTCGTTAGCATGAGCAAAGTCAAAGTCTAAGGTCTATCCACAAGGAGAACCATTTAATGCAGATACTGTCCATACAACATAAATACTTAACATATCTTTTCAAGTAACTCCCCGCAGAAAATAGGATAAACTCCCACCTCTGGTTCAGAACTCTTCTTCTTTATCATCTTACAAAATCTATTTCAAACTACCGGGCACAGTGTCGTTCTGACACAGACAGTTTACAATCAATTATTCATTTGCTCATGTTCTCCATATTTTTCCTTTCCACCACCCTTCAGTCTTTGTTGTGTTGCGTTAGTTAAAATTAGTATATTTCTCAGCTTCATTTATGTATGCTTTATACACAGCTTTATTAGTATGATTTTATGAAATTCGATTTTATCCTATTTTATTTGTATCGGTCATATAGAAGATGAGATTTTCCAGTCTCAGTTTCGCCGAATAAAGCCCTTTATCTTTCCATCTATAACTTGCACTTATCGTTCGTGTGAGCTCTGTAGAACTTCCGTAGCTTAGCAAAAGTTGAATGGCCTTTCGGGTTAACGTTAAAGTACGTTCAAGAAACGCGCGTGAACACCTTTTTGCCACCAATGCGATCACTAACTTAATTTTATGGTTTTCTAACTCCACCTTATGCGCTGCGATTCTACAATTAGCATGTAGGTCTGCGTCGGCTAATTAGCATATCAGAGAGCGCTCCTTTAGCGTACAGCATTCTATTGAAGGTCGAGAGCTTCCGCAGAAGTTCTTTCATGGAAAAAGCGAATCTTTACACTAAAGTTAAGTATTTAGCCTTTTCTCCGATTTTAGAATAATGATACTTGGGTTAATTAGTGGAAATTAGCTGTGATTTGTATATAGATTTATACCCTTCGAACTACCTGTGACGTATGGCTGGGGTGTTGTATCATCAATATTCCTACCTAATACTCCCTATTAGTTTCTCTAATAGACCGCGGAAAGAACAACCAGAAGTAACTATTTGTTTAAGCGATTACTTCCTTATAGATTTTTGTTGATGCCTCTCGGAGTTCATAGTTCACTGGAAATGCAATGTCATTTACTTTGTCCGAAAGTTATGAACTTATGAACTTTCAAAGTGCTTCTATCGGGAATCAAACTTTCTCACCTGGTACACAATTTTGTAACTCCAGCGTTAAGCCTGGAGTTAAGTTTTGAGCGGAATTGTTAGCGTTTGAACCAATAGTTATACAATTTCGCTCAAAATTGAATTCCATACGTAACGCTATAGGTACAAATCGTAACCCACGGAGTGAATTCCACCCGAGGGATTCTATCATTGACGTAATTCTACAGTTGGACCTGAAATCTCCTCTGACGAAACCAGTCGCTCTACAGTGGACCATCTCTAAATCTGAGATTAAAAAAATAGTTCACGTGGATCGCAAATCGCGCAACAGTATTCGTGACTAGGTCGAATGAGAGAAAAGTTTCCTGCATGAAACCTTTCAAGGCAGAATTTTATAGAATATTTTGTCAGGAAACGTTCTTGATAATTAGAGGTTATAATAGAGCTTTGTTATCTTTTTTGGTAAGCTCCTTCCTGACCAAGATTAAAGTTAAATGAAAAAAAAATAATTCATATTTTTTCCTAATTGCTTCGGATGTGGTATATTCTAGATGATTAAAGTTTTATAATTTTCAGGCGTTATTATGATATCTATTATAATATAATAATGAAAGACCGCTGATGGTTGAAATATAGAATAAACGAAGAACCAAAAACCATCAAAGAACGTTTTAAAAATCTATATCTGTAACAATGTTTAGGAAAATAATGGATATTCTGGAAGCACCAATGTTCAAAATGCGGTATGAAAATGTTAAAAAGGAGATAGCGGATTACCCATGGCTGTACCCTCAGTCTGTAAATAAAATTTATCGTAGAATTAAAGACTGTTTTTATTCATGCAAGTATATATTCGTGAATAAATTTCGTCGGATGTATCAAATTTTTTTAGAAAGAAAATTAGAAACTTAGATACGTTCTTTGATAGTTTTGGTGCTTCGTTTATTATATAGTATCTATTGGAAAGTTTTACAAGCACAACCACCCAAACACAGTGACGTTGAATTAGGTACTTAGAAATGTAATATTCTTATCACCTCAAATCATTCCCATTACACTCCATTACCATAGTAATTGTTTTATGGGCCTTTATCAACAATATTCAGCCCTCTACTAGCTCGTAGCGGAATGTGCCGTACAAAATGGTTTAGAGCTAACTGGACTGACCAGGTACTGGATTAGCGTCATCTCTCTTATCTTCGAGAAAAAAGTCTCCGTCCTTTAAGAGTTACTTGCATAGTTTAGAAGTAATGGAATTGACCTTGAAGGGTATGTCCTCCACGCATGCGCCATTTTTTCTTTTGATCGAGATCAATTGGAGATGCAAACCAAGTATCATTTCGCTAAGAAAGTGGACGTGGGCAAGGAATTGGGAATAACTGAACATGTTTAAGCATGTGAAGTTAGTTACCTCGTTTTTGACTAACTGATGATAAAAGACATGCTCTTGAAGAATCATTTACGGCTACAATAATGCAAACATATGTGTTTTTAACTGATTGAGCTGAGATTTGTTGGAATTTTAATTATGAAAATTACGAATAAAATAGTTACTTATACTGGGCTATTTGTGGTTATAAATATCGAAAATTTGGCTATGGCTTTCTTTTAGGAGGGCTTAGGAGGAAGTGCTCTTTTGGCGCTCTCTAACAGCGCTTTCGGCTTCGGCGATTCGATTCCATGGGAGCGTATGTGCAAAATAACCTAAGCTGTCGAAACCATTTTTAGAGTACTACTACTACTTTATTTAAAACATACATGGATTATATTGACGGATGCATCCTCAACTATGGGGGCAGTCCCTTAAAATGTTGAATATAACCACCATATACATATATCTATGTTTGCGTAATGATTTTATTGAAACTACAACTGTAGAATTTTGTAGAATAGTCAAATGATTATAGAATTTTCCCCGAAGAATAAACCGTTTCCAATGAATCTGACGACAAACAAAAACCGCTCGGTTTCGGAGTATTAGTCATGCACAGCTACACTAATTATTTATGATTCATAAGAAAATCATCGGCAATCAATGTAAGTGTCTATAGGCAGTGAAAATCAGTCCTCCTAAAGGAATATAAAGAAATAAAGACCATTATAGCAATTACTGCATTGATCGACAATGCGGTATGATTTTGTAGAGTTTTACTGAAGAGCTTCTTTCCATCGAAGATTGAATAAGCAATCATACTTCGAAATTGGTACGTATGCTCATTATTACTTAACTCTTAAAACCTTCTTTATGATTAAGAAAAGGTTATGAAATTCACAACTCGGTCCGGTGGAGCAATAAATTGTTATCTTCATCAGGTTTGCAATAACTTCTACACAATCCGCTTACAGGTTCTGACGATCCGCCTGCCTAACGAGTGATTCTTCCTCAAGTCATTCCTTTGATCACTTCGCGATGACCTGCTCTTTTCAGATGACTCCGCGTAAAATACGGATGTTTAAAAATAATGATGGTTCAAATCCTCTATTACAAATCATTCTTCATTGTTCGAAAGGGTACTAATGCTCGCATCAACCTGATTTCTGCGCTCGATTTTGACTTCCGTAACTCATACTGTATCTCCCTTCGCGAATTTTTGCGTTGCGAACTGTCCTACATTTAACAATGTGGTCCTTTCAAATTCAGAATAAGCGTGTAAGCATGATTCGCATGTTTGCTTAGCGCTGGGAAATGTCATATTTTAATCGTTTTGCCCCGGTCCTCAGGAATGATTAATGAAATAAAATTTTACGTTGAGTGACAAAAAGCATAGTTTTGCAGCAATGGAGAACTATGGCTATAACATGACGGTCGTAAATCTTCCTATTGATTACATATACAAGCGTTCACCATTAGGTAGGCTAATCTGTATTGAAACACATTGTACTTCGTAATTTCCACAAATTATTCAATTTAATTAATATCATATATTTATTTCAATTTCATTCCACAAATTATTTTATTTATAACGAGTGGTTTCGGCATAAGAACGGCCATCTTAAGAAGATGGCCGTGTTTATGGCACGAAACCGGTCGTGAAATAAAACAGTTTGTGGAAGTTACGAAGTACAGTGTGTTTCTTCATTAATGGCATGGCTTTCCACGATATCCGACTAACTCATATTAATTATAATCTGTTATTTCCTATTATAAGCTATGCATTTCGTTTCCTGGTAACTTACACACTCTTTACGTCATCTGACATCGTTCGCCTTTGTTTTCCCCTCAGTCTTTTCCTTTGAATTCTACCCTCAGTTACTTTCTTCAGCAGTCCCTCTCCTCACAACATTTGAACCACTCATTTCCTTTGTCGACACTTAATTACTTCAAATAAAACCTTCTACTCCCCAATCATCACTGGAACCTACATGTTTGTTTTCTTATCAACCCAACTTACTTTTTCTGTTCCACGCCACATCCACGTGTTGAAGGCCTCAAATCTTTTGATTTCGTATTTTCTTAAGGTCCACGTTTCACACTCGTACAGTAAAGATCTCCTAAGCAAATTAATATTTTTCTCATTCTTTTATCGAGAGCTTTTATCTATCAATTCGCTTCATGAAGGTTTCTTTTGCGAAAGCTATTCTTTTTCGACCCTCATCTGTAAATCTTCCTTACCAAGAACGTGTTCAGTAGTTGCCACCTCGCGGTTGGTTCATTCCGGGAGATCTTTAACTCTGGAAGTATAAATTCCGGGAGGTTCCGGGTGATTTTTCATTCAGGTGTCTAAAGCTCCAGTAAAATTTCTCTAAATCAATAAAAGAATATCGCGGGATATTGTAAGTTATATTAAGCTAACGATTTGCATTGCAACTGATTGTTTGTGGTGTTCTGTTGCTGTCTATATTCTTGCCGAAAAGCGATTAAGTCAGAAAAAGAACAAATACGAGGACGTACCATTTACCTAAAGTAATTTTATTATGGAATATTTCTCGTACATTGGATTGTATGTACCGGACTGACTAAAATTACAAATTTCTGCTGATAAGCCTCAGAAAAGCAGATTTAGAAATTAGGGGGAAGTAGCAACCTTAGTATTCAGCCAGAAAAATGTAGTTTATAATAAAAATCATTGAATATAAACTAGCTATATGCTATTTATATTTATATGCACTGTTTTGCTAACAGTGCTGAATTTATAACAAATTACATTTACAAATTTTTTTAAGAACAAATATTTCCGTGAGGAGCCATCCTTACTGTGCAAGGAGTTGTATGCTTTTCTTAAATTTCAAATTGCTTCTAAAATACTTTCAAGTATTTCATTTGGCTGAGAGAGGTTTTATATCCACTGCCAGCACGTAATTAAATTCTTTTCACAGATTTATCATAAGCACGTGAGGAATTTCAGAGCGTCGTCATCGCCGTGTTGGGAGGCATATTTCTCGCGAATGAATTCGATTCAATCGATCGATACGAGATGCGTGTGTAGATGCGAATACGGGGAAGGAATTAGCTACTGTGAAATTGATCTTAATGAAGGGATTCATTAGCGTATATATCCGCTGATCTCAGATCGAAACTTTCTCCGTCGATGCTTATCTCTTATGCTTGGTTGTTATTCGTTACGTTCTTTGTTATGAGTCAGAGGCATGGAGATTTTGATCTGTTTATGGTGGGTGTCGGTGTTGAAGTATGAGATAAAGCTTAATTCGAATAGCTCTTTTTTTAGTCAGGTAATATAGTCGTAGATTAATTACATCAGATCGTATCCACGCGTACTCATATGCAAGTTTGTTTAATCTAAATTGGATTTTCGGCAAAGTTTTAAATAAAAAAATCTTTGTTTAACCCATTCCGGTCCGAATTTTGAAAAAGGAGCAAAAAAATTATTTTTTCTAACTGAAAGGTTTTTGTAGGTGTTATATATCTATAGCATATCTTTTATTCGTTCAAACGTAATTAGAACCAAAATTTCCGGCATGATTCCAAATGGAATAAAGTTACATTTAGCGAAAAAACAAAACAATATATTTTTCGGGGCGACTGCTTAAAACCGTTTTTCGTACACAACACCACCGACAGACCCCGACGATAACTCGCGAGCATGTACAGCATAGTAATCTTCACCTACAGCTAAAGATCATAAATTTCTTGAACGGCGAGTCATGAAACCTGCTATTGAAATTATGTACTACAGCCTATGAGCTTAATAGAGTCAGTGGGTGATATACATGGATGATAGAATAAAAAAGGGACGTGATTCCAATTGGATTCGCGGTACCGGAAAGGGATGATATTGATCTATAATCAGTGCAAGTAGTCGTAGTAACACTACGTAGCCTTCCCTAAGGAGAGACCCCTCTATGTAGCTTACTCTTAACTAAGTAGCATTCATTTTGTCGTAAATATGAACAAGACTGATAAAAGCAAGTGAAAGGTATATTTTTCTTTATTCTATACCAAAAGACAAATGAAATGTGCAGTGAAATCCCGACCTAACATTCTCGTTTCTATGATTGAAAGTTTGAGCAGTCCCAGCTTTAGCAAATACACCCTTTCATTTTTCTTACGTTTTTCCACATTTAGCCGATTCCCCCTGGTCCGGCAAGAAATATTAAATCGAGATTTCACCGTATTACCTTAATCAGGACATGATAACAGGAGCCATTTTTGCTTCAATTTAGAGAAATAATATAGTTTTTTGCTCGTCTGCAGAGCATATTCCTTCTCACTGGCTTTTTTTTCCTAATTTACTAGTATCTTAAATAATTTTCTGACGGGAAAGAGTATTTTAAGCTTATCGAAATTCGAATTACAGCGGTGCTATTCTTATTGAGTGGGATGACCGTTTTGTCGGAAGCTTTCAAAAGTCAATCCTTTTAATCGACTACGACGGAACGCGTGTTTAGGATTTTTATCGCGTCGAGGATTTAATTTCTTTTGGCGTTTCTTTCATAATTTCACAGCGCATGGGTGCGGGCGGTCAACCATTTATTCCGACCGGCAAATGAGACCGATAAACGGTTTATCTGTAAAAAGAGAAGTGTTGAGGAAATAGAGTGGAACAATCCGTTGAAAAGTTATGACAAAAATTTAACAACGATAATTTTAAGTATATCTTCGGGGGGGGGGGGGGGACGTAAGGGGCGTTCAATTATTTTTATTTAATATTTTTACTTTTGTAAATCGTACTGTTTTATATTTATTGTAGTATAGTGGTCAGTATCCCCGCCTGTCACGCGGGAGACCGGGATTCGATTCCCCGCCGGGGAGGAATTTTACCGGCCGTGGTGGCGGAGTGGTTAACGTGCTAGCGTGTTAACGCTCCAATCTCACTGTCCCGGGTTCGAATCCCAGCTAATCGGATTTTTCCGGTTAGGGAATGGTTGTCTGTGTATGTTGTGTGTGATATTAATAAAATAAAATGCAAAAAAGGAATAAAATAAAGAAAAGGGGTTAATTGGAGGAATAGCCTTCCTAGGCTAAAATTCGCCCCAAAAAATAAGACGGCATTATTATTTTATTATTGTTTTAAGGCATGAGGTAAATTTTATTTACGTAACGATGACACTACAGAATGGTTCAATCTTGTATTGCGGCAGGAAGTGTCATTATAAATTAGGAAGAAAAGGACCATCATGAAATGAAAGCTATCGTATCTTAATTAAAAATTAATATAATTTTCCTAGTTAAAAATTACAATAAATTTCGAAGATAGCTTTGGCTATTGAAGGGACGTTACTTAATTTTCTATCAGTGACAGTGATTGCTTTAGTTTTCTGTTTGTTTAGTTTATTGCTTTAAAATAAAATCAAATTTTACAAAAAAGCTTGGGAAAGCATTCGGTTACCTCAAAGGTACCTGGGTGGAGGCAACCATCGAACAAGAAAGAGTACACTCATGAGTTACGAAGAAAAAGAGAGTTTACTTACAACACATTATTTGCAATTTGACATATTAAAATACAAAAAAACGAAGTGACCGTAAAAAAACATGCATACAAAATTTAAGAAAAGAATTTAGTGGAACTTAGAAAAGACATGGAAATTCCTCATTTAACCAAAACCAAAACTTAGCAAGGCTTAAAATATTTTTGTGCATTTGGCACTTTTTATATCATTAGGTAACAAATTTAAAAAATTGGTCCTAAATAAACAAAACTTTAAGAAAGTAGAATTTGGCTTATTTAAAAAATTCTTTTTCTCAAATTAAATTTAGAATCAGTAATAGACGGCATGTTGCCACTCATGATGTAGCCTAATTTTAATACCTTAAATAAAAAACAAATATCTTAAGGGCCGTATAAACAAGGATAGAAATAAAGGGAACGAATGTTGGTAATTATTTTTTTAACAAATACATCTGATTATTCTTTCTGGCAAAATTACGTCACGTCACAAGTTTATTTTTTGATTAATAATAAAAATTCTCGAGTAATGATCACATAGCACACTTTTTGAACTCCAGGAATATCGTTACAGCATCATTTATTTCTCACAAAAATCAGTCAGTTTAATTTTTCCATTCCTAAGAATTTCTCTTTCCAAAATAGTAATAATGAGCTTAATTAAGTATTCCCTAAATTCTGTGAATTATTCAGCAAATAAAACAATTATAATATTTGTCATTTCGGTGATAACCCTCACGCTGTTGCAGAGATTTTTTAGAAATATTTTAAAATGCTCTGATTGCTCGAATTGAAGAAAAATAATGAATATGCTGTTCTACGCGACATTGAAAAAAATTTATATTCGTGTGCAATCTTTAATTGCTTTCCGCTTGTAAAACTTCACTAGAAAATGTATTTTGTTTGGGAAAAATTTGAGTTTGTATCCCGTCAAAATTGTTGTCATACATGAAGACTTTGCCTTGAAGGATTGCCAATGGAACGAAGTTTCCAAATTTTCTTCCAAGCGTTGTTCTCATGGTCATACGGAAGGAATTGAGAAATATGAAAAATTTAGGCGTCTTTCTGTTGTACATACGATTGTATGATATTATTGGAAGAGAGAATTTTATGGGGAATGAATTTTAGGAAGATAAGCGATTACTCATGATCTTATTTCATTAGCGGAAAGGATCCTTTGTCTATAATTGTCTATAATTTCTCTCCTATCTGATGGATTTATTATCGAAATTCTAGGGAGATCTGATTATTTTTTCGTTGGAAGAGAATGATACAAAGATTCCGGATGACGGAAAATCCTTTCCACTGAAAGATAAATCTCTAATTCACTTCTGGAAACTTGCCATCGATTCCGAGTCCTGTTTACGTCATTTGAATAATTAACAGTCGACACGTTCAAAAATGGATATTTCGAAGAAAAAGAAACCGTTTTATCATGCATGGGAGCTCTTATCCTCTACTGCACTGTTTCTCAACACTATGATATACATGGCATGTCCCAAAGTTGATATGAGTAGCACGTCCCTACTTTGAAATTGTATTGTACGGAAGAAATTGAGTTTCTATTTTCGATTTTACATTTGGCATTATAGGGTTATAAAGTCTTTATTAAGGGGATATTGTGAAAAGTCTCTTCATTCATCCAACCTGTCGTCAATGATATTAATAAAAGCATAGATGTTGTATAGGTGAATAGAAATATAGGGGAAAGCTTTAGAGGTAGTGGGTATGAAACAGAGCAAATGTAAAATCTTAGGTAAGAGATCCACATCAGGGAAATACCCTCAAAGAAGGGGGTGTGAAAAACCATCGCAAACCTACATTGAGAGTACGTACAAACAAAAAGATGCAAAGGAAATCTGGGTGTATAACATGGAAATTATGAAAGTCGTACTGTATCAAAAATTTCTTATTATGAAATCTACAACTGAACACATCACAATCATTTGCTTTGAGACAGCAATGGAAATCACAAAGAAATTATTATTTTAAGCTTAGTATTAAACATACAAAATTCAAATTGTTTGAAAAAATATAGGTAGAAAGATATTTAGTTAAAATTACCATTACTTTTATTATCTTAAATATAGATATCTTTATCAAATCCCGGAAGAAGCTCTCAGCTGTGTATTTTTATCTTTAATGAATGCTATCAACTGATTAAATTCAAGAATTCTCATTGCGAATTGATTCATCCGGTCTATTGCATAAGGTCAGAACTCTTCTTTATTGGTAACAAGTTGAAATCGGTTTTGAAAACGTTGCTATGGTTTTAGTTTCGTGTGGAGAATATTTTGTAATGTGTAGATTGGGTGAATGTTAACCTGCGATTTCAAAAGAGGGCCGTCGCTTAAGATAAGACAGTTTAACGCGAAATGCCTCTGGAGAGTGGTACACTTCGTCGATTTCACAGGCTTGAACAATAAGAAGGGAGAACTGTTGAAGCAATGAAGACTCACAAGGCAAGAGGAAGATCCCGGGTTCGATTCCCGGCCTTGGTGGACTTTTTTCCATGTCCATTTCTCCTTGGGCAATGAAGACTCGTTAAGCAAGCCATGATTGATAAAAGTTAAGATTAATTCATAAGCGATTGACTCTTTTAGACGCTGGAAAATAATAATATTCGGGAACCATCGTGTAATTTCATTGATATCATCATCGTCAGCCATTTTCAATCGAACGTCACCTTCCCTAGCGTTTTCCAATTCTCTCTGTTCTGACCTGAAAAAGCTCAGGATTTTATTGATATAATTTAACGAAAACGTAAAAGGTTTGTTTATTTTGTGGTAATCTTTTATGTTTATCAGCATTCATTTCCATCAATACTATTATAAAAAGGGGTGAAAAAATTATATATATTTGTCCACAGAATTTTCATTTCGACAACCTTTTTCGATACTACTACATGGCCATGGTCTCTAAAATATAACGATATCTAACGATATAGCCTTTTGTAGTACTTTCTATATACATATCTGTAGCATCTCGGTTGCCCGTGTGAATTTTTCTATTTCAACACTTCTTTAATTTTAAGAAAATGTTTCGATGAAGTAAGCGGGGTTGGAAGTGATCTTATTGTGCTCCATGTATTTACCAAGAAATTGATTATTTTCATTGGAAACTCAGAGCAAGATATCGTTCAGAAACCTTCTATCTTCCAGATGAGTTATAAATTTCCTCTTCAGTCCTCCCGGAATTCTTTTTTCGGAGACGACCCTCCGCGTGAGCGAGGTCTGCACGAATGGCCATTACCCCACCGTTCATCGCCTTGTTACACCAACAATGAACTCCCTTTTCTTTTTTTCGATTTCGATGATCTCGATTCTTTTGGCGAGGAACCAGCCGTGAACGGCCTTGAGTTGCGAGGAAATTTCACTCGAGAGCAACGCTCCCGAATGTTAATTTCTGCACTTCTCCTGGTTCCATCCCTCTCTCATCTTAATGTTTGTTAGTTAGTCAGATCGACCCTTTATTGGTGAGGTTAGACTATCTCTTTCTTTCACCTAATGTCATACGTCGAAATTATATATTTACACATATAAATTACAACAAAAGTACAGAGTACGGAAAAAAGTATTTTCAATTGAAGGTTGACAAAGAAAAAACCCATGTTGTGGAAAAACATTCACAGAGAATAGGGGTGAAAAAACCCGCGTAAACAGAGTAAAAATAACAGTAAAGTAATGGAAATTCTAAAATAACATGAATTACAAATTAATACATTTTCAGAATAATAAAATAAATTAATTACATGAAAAAAATCCCATTTACTAGTCCTAAGGGGATAAAATGGAAACGAAAAAAATCACAAAGACAGCAAAGTGGCATATTCTGCTAATTAATATTCTTCAGGAAATAAAGTTCATCCAGCGGCGTTGAATACTTGGTTGTTATGAGATGCGTATTATTCAAATTTATCTCAGCTGGAGGAGACTGAGATGAACCTGAAAATGAATGGAGAGAAATAGGGTAGAAGAGATGTATTCATAGGTATTCAAATAAAAACAGAATGGAAGAGTGATATGGATGAAAATATTTAATTTATCTAATATCTAATATTATTTAGAAATAATTTAATTTTTAGAAAGTGATTTACACGATGAAATACGCGACGTCGAGACTCAGCGAACGCTATTTTCGTATCCAGACGCCGAAAATATTTTGCAAGATTATAGCGAGAACAGATGGCCATTATTGGTCTCTTCTTCCTGATAGTATATAAGGTGCGTTAATATGAAAATTAATTAGATAGTTTGGCGTTTCACAATCCCTTCCATATGTCTTAATGCGGCTCGCGGGGTTCTAATGTAAATGTAAAATAACGATTGTAAGTAACGATGGAAAGAGGTAAGGAGGTATTTGTTGTTCTTACCGATAGTCTTTCAGAGATGTCACGCTTGAATGAAGAGAAAGATGATTCTATTAATTTGAGTTGGGCGACTTCAGTTGTAATGTTAATGTTGCTGTTATTGTCAATTAACTACGAATCGGCTGGTCGCAGAGCAACGATCATACGGGAGAAATTCGAGGAGAATTAGCGTGCCAACTCTCCGAGAGCGTTCCGAGGTAGCATCTTCGCTATTTCCCCCGTCTATAAGAAGAGATCTGCAACCGTTATGAATCTCAGCTGCGATTAACGGTTCCGATGATCCCATGCGTATGCTTGTTTCATCAACACCGCGCTCCGCAATTTCTTCCTCGACCTATTGGTCTTCCATTGTCGACAAACGGTGGTCTCACAGATTTGACCATTTCTAGGCGTACCACTGTTCTAAGATAGGCCTTCCCAACACGTTTAGAAAAGCGAAAGTTGTAATTTTTATATCCGTCGCTCGCTCGTGCTCAGAATTTCTAGAGCTCTTAAATTTCCTTCTTTGTTTTCGTTGCCGATTTAACCCAGGGTTAATTTGTCTATGTTTTATTCATCTCTTTGTGTCAAAATGGCAAACTTGTCTCTGGATTGAACTCTCTTAGAAGTCTGAGAACAGTTTTTGAATTTCAATTCATACAGTGAAATTCTGTATAGTGTGGATACAGAGAGGTGGTGAAGGTAGTATCTCTTCCAATAAATATACCACTTACACTCGTGGATTAGCCGAGTTTTTCAGCGTAGATTTTATTCTGAAAATGCCCACCTCAGCTTATACTCGATTGAGGGTTTCGCTTACTTGTTCTCTGATAGGAAAAGTCTGCCGTAGTCGGAAATCGGCTTCCGAGTTCCTCACTTGCTCAAATAACAAATCGTGCCGTCTGTCGGGTGTCATCGGATTTCCCACTCTAGACTTATATACGGTAATACAGTTCTATACCAGTTATTAGAATAGTTGAATCCATCCAATGTTGGAAAAATCTCTCTGGATTGATATAAATTTGTCATGCGTTGATAACTTTCTAGTATAAATTGCCAGTCGTATGATAGCTTTGTTCGAAAAATTAGTTTTGCATTTCAAAAATTCATAATAACATTAATTTTTTTAAAAATTATTTTTGTTTCGATGTGCTGATATAGGGAAAGAAATAGGGTACTTTCAATAGTCGAATGCATTACGTACACAATCGTAACCGTATTAGACAATATGCTATGGATTTTTCCGGCAAATGCTGCCGTAAACGCGAGGAAATCTACTCAAATTCACCCAATCTATAAATTAGCAATTAAGGAAGTAAAAAATTCGCTCTTAAAAACGCTAATTTGATAGTGAGCTTACAAAAAATATCATTGGCTCCTGGGTTCGAAAAGAGGCTTTAATGAATTACCTTAGCTTTCCGGGAACTTTGTATCTTACAGAAATTCCACGTAACTACCACAATCAAAACTTTATTGAAAAAAGAGGGTAAGGGATAGACGAAATACATTAGATTAAAACTACATATATTAATGTTATTAAAACTGAACTCTCTTGTTACTCTTAAATAGTAGGAAGATAGCTATCACTAGTGCATGTATTTTTTCGGAGTATAGATATGAAGTTGCAAATACTCCTTAAGTTTTCCGTTGGATTGTAAATTTCTCCGTAAGTAAACTAGTTTTTTCTCAGTAGTGTACTATTTAATTTCATCTATCTTTCATAACTGATTAATATCTTTCATCTATTTATCTTTTGAATCTCTTCGGCGAATTCCAAGTTCCGTGCCCGCTCCCTCCTTGCATTTTTATATTTTCTCTCAATTCCATTTTCCTTCCTCATCCGCAGTCCTTCGAACCAACAGCACGTGCATTTTATTTCGCTTCCCAGCGGCGTTACTTTAGAAAGTATCCGCAAGGTTCATGACTACTTGCAGCTTTTTTATGAGCCGTTTCTGACCTCTAAATAAATGTACTGCTATTCGATCCGAGGTGATTTTCGTTTGGCGCTCTCTTAGCTTCCTTAACATGCATAGTTTTCACGAGATACTGTCGCACTATTGATATTGAAATATTGTATGGATGTATGCTTAAGTAATGGACATATTATCATTTAATATTTACAGGTTTTCCGATAGCTCTCAATCTGAGAGCCACGATCACCTCGGTTAACGTTTCGCTGAAATATTCAAGGATTACCTGTTTTATCCTCGCAAGATTCATTATCTGTACTGCTTGCGCTGCACTTTTTGAATGTTCCAGTGCTCGCGAACACTCAATACCTCTTTCACAAGGCTAAGTCCCAGTATCAGCACATGTATCAGTATCGAGAAGTTTACCCATGATTTCTGTGTATAATCTCTTCATACATCTACGAATTTGATTTTCTTCTATTGTCAGTTTCATTAAAATTTCAAAACGACGTTGATCTCATGTATCCTTACCCTAACATTCATCCTGTAAACAGAAAAATTACCTGACTTTGATAGTAATCCTTTCTCCGTGTAGATGTAATTCAAGTAAATTATTATATTCGTTGAAGGAAGAAATCACCGGGAATCTTTTGGCTCTCCGCTGCGAAAGTCAGATCATAAGTAATGTGTGGATAACCGCATGCTCAATTCTTGTCGATTTTGCGGTCTAAAAATCCTCTTCGATTCAGAATTGTAGCGCTGAATTACGAAGGATTAGCGAAACATTTTTCCCCCTGAAGACAGGCTCCATGAATTGCTTCACGAGGAAATTATTCAGGAATACATCGGAACGATTTATTGTTTAGCACCTATTTCTGAATATATTTTGTTTGTTCATTGCAAAAAAATCAGCAATGCCTTGGACGATTAGAGCGTTGAAGGTTTGTAATATACTCATTGTGTTGATAATTACTGTATTGAAAGAAAATTTGGAACTTGGCTGTTAATAAATTAGAGGTTTAAGATCTCCAGTAGCCGTCTTTGTCGGCGTTCCTCGTCTCATTCACTGGTTTTCGAAGAAAACAAGAAGGATCACCGTAATTTTAAGAACTTAATTACCCCTGGAGATGAAAGCATCGCTTTCGAAATGCGCATTGTGTGTTCTTAATTTTGCGGTGATCCTTTTTTGTTTTCCCCGAATACCGGTGAATGAGACGAGGAACGCCGACGAAGACGGCTATTAAAGATTTTAAATCTCTACCTCTTCCATCAATCTACGTAATCTATGATTCTACAAGGCCGGCGGCATGCAGCACATAATCATTCTTCAGCTCATTTGATTACATAGCCTTTTCTATTTCACTCCTTTTTTGCTTATTCTTCTTTAGATAAATTTTAAGGAATTAATAATAAAGTTTAATAGGACTTTTCTTATTTATAGTTAATAATTAAAATTCGCTATTGTTTTTGTGTCTAAGCTTATCCGTACTTTGATTTTCGTTATATTAATTTTTCAGAATTAATTATAAGGTTCAATGGAACTATTCAAATATATTCATTGTGAACAATCGCTCATGCTATTAATTGTTGCAGTGTCCAATTTATAACATTTATTTGGAAGTTTAGTTTCTAGTCCAAAGCTAAAAGTTATTTACATAAATCGTAAATTGTCTATTCTCGATTATCCTATAAGGGTATGTTTTTTCTCATGTGTATACAATTTCCGTCTGAGCGACTGCAATTACATTTCATAATATATCGATAATTTGATGTGGACAACAAGCTGTTTTCTAACTATCACGAGAGGGATTTACTTTTTGAGGTAAAATTTGCTGGATGAAGTGAATCTGACGTGTAAAATGTGATACTTATTTTCAAACAAATTGCATATATACCGGTAGGGGTAGAAGATACCCGAAGGAGGTGCATGCATATGCTCATCAGTCAAAAATATTCTCAAAGGAGAAGTACTAACGTACTTCCGAGGATATATGCTCGTTAGCCACGTTCATTTAAGTGATTTCTTGACATTCACTGAATGGAAACCAGGCGAAACGTGAATGAAAACGTATGGCCGTCGAATGCCCAGTAAGTTGTTTCACTTCGCTGGCTAGCGAAACTGCCCGTTTGAAACTCTTTAACATAGGAGTTAAGCATTTTTGAACGATTTTCTTCTAATAACTGGAGCTGCATCTTACATTATATGGTGACGTTAATTGAATTCATTAAATTGAAGTTCTTTTTTTTCAATATTTGTCGCAACATCCGTGGAACTTCCGAGTTGGTATGAGTTATAATCTGACGCGTCATTACTCTGAAATCTTGCCAAACGAAAGGCATTTACAGAAATTACGTCTGAGCTACTAATTATTAGTTAAAGGAACAAAACAACACTTATATTTATTACGAGCTCTAAACGGCATTCTTGATTTAAGTTAGACTTATATCTTTCGATCAAATAATTATATCCTCACGATGAAACTATCTGCGTTGACGTATTTTCTTTAGTTCGCAGAAGTATGGAATTAGAAAAAATAGCACATGGTTTGCGTCAGCATCCATTATTGTGAGCTCAGTTGTATTTAATATCAAGAAAATCGGCGTGTTAAGTTAATTATGATTTTATTAACTTTCCACGAATTAAATACTTATACTATAATTCTTATAGCTTTCAAATAGAAATTAAATAATTCATAATGATTTTCTTCTGTTTTATAAATTAGCTCCCCTCAGTTTATTAGGTATTTTCTACGATATTTGTTCTTTTATTTCAATTAAATTTGACTGCATTATCTTGTAATTATTATTTTCTGTTGCTTTCGTTCGAGGGGGCTTATTATATGAGTGGTAACTCATAAATAAAGAAACGGATTTATTTTCAATTTCACTGTCAATCACAGCAGATAAGCAGAATGCTGTGTTTTGGAGCTTTATTCGCCTTATGATAGAGCATGGCTTCGTAACCTAGGTCGCTGTTTTAGTTTATCGGCCATGGTGTAGAGTAAAAATACTAATACCGTATATATCCTCACATAAGAAGTAGTCTACATTTCTGGTAACATTTTATAGTATAAGCATAAGCACAGACTTCTGAAACTGGTTCTTGTTGAAGTAGTATTTAAGATAATACCTCTATAGTATCAGATAATGGCTTGCCTAATTTAATCCAATGAAACAAATTCTGATTACATTCTCAGTAAATGTAATCATATTTAAATTTATATATTTATGAAAAACGCTTCAGTGAAATAAAAAAATCTGACTACGTTCACCAAAATATAATTTTATTTAAAAAACCACTCCATTGAAAAAACTGACTACGTCCATAGAAAATATATTTTTTTGTAGAAAAACATTTCCATACCAAATCTTCTGTAGACGTGGTCATATTTTGATTCAATGGATTAAATATGAATAAATTTCAAGAGTATCACCAGAATTGATCAATTGATATTTGACTTGCTTAGCAGTTACAATGCGACCAATAACAATTAATTTAGACCTACCTATCATTTTGGCCACGATCAGTTCTTCGGCGTTAAGTTTTCATTTTCAATCATCTCTCAAAAACTACAAAAATATTGCACTTGTTTCAAAGAGTATATATTTAAGGGGTGTTATTGCGTATCATAGATGGTTATTAAATTTTCATTTATTTTCAATCATCTCCCAAGAACTACAGAAATATCGCTCTAGTTTATCAGAATATTTATTTAAGGGAATATTATTGTGTATCATAAAATGTTCAATGGGACAAGCAACGCAATCCCTATTGAGACTTAGCGTGGCGTGTAATAATTGTCATTTTGGCTTCGTATTGCGGTAAGTGATCTGTGTATTGCGGTGACTCGTGACCTTTTCCTCATAAAGCGAATAATCTACGAGCAGTCATGCGCTTCCAATTCCCCAGTCATGTTTGTTAAGAGCTGTGCATACATTAATCGATAGTAGTGTGATGTGGCGAAAAGTTGCAATTAACTAACTGAAATTATTAAAAGGTATTTAAAAAAAACACGTCGTTAATCATCAGCGCATGTGACGTCTTCTTCATGCGACTGCTTCTTGTGTGATTATTTCGCAAATTCCGTGACTCATCATTGAAAAGAAGACGAGGAAGTTGCTAAATGACCGGGTTATTCGATAGAGTCTTTGTACGTAGGTTAAAATCCCTTTGTGATGCTCTCAGCCTCGATCCAGCGAAATGTGGAACGCTTCCTGAAAAGAAACGCGATTCCAAGGTCCATAAATGCGGAATATTTCATTTCAATTATCATAATTAATGTGGTGGTTGCCACAATGCGAGGAGACAGCTGTCAGTTTCAGTGGTTTTTTGACTATAAGTCTACTCAAATCCTCTTGTAAGCTTATGTATTTGAGGTAGTATAAAAGTTATTAGCAATTAAGTGTAAAATATTATTAATCTTTAGGAAATTGTGATATCTGTTGTGTTCATTATGTTACGGTTGACAATCATTATAATCGTGAACATCCCTATTACTTCTTACTTATTCGTTCAATATAAGCAAACTAAAATTTTTATTTCTTTAACTATAAAAATGCCGTATTTATATTGAAATAGTTTCCAAATTCCAGCTAAAGAATTTGGAGTCCAAAAATGATTTAAAATTTCACTTTTTTAACAATGCCTTTGCCAATTTAATTGGATTTTAAATCAGTTAAGTGTTGAACTATATAGAATCGAATGCAACGTTTCTGGTGAAACTATCCTATGTAAAATGGCGATAAGAGTTCTGATATAATCGAAAGTGAATTCGACTTATACCTTTATTTTGATTCATCCTGTAGAACTTCTTTATAGTTTGCATTTACTATATTATAGTACGAGGGCAGATCGGAAAGTAACGCACAATAATTTTTTTCTCCCCTGGTATTGCAGCTGGAATGTTGAAATTTCACAACGTTATAGTTTGAAGTTTGCGCTATGGAGGGTATGGGTACAGGGTACTCTCCCCTTTATCCTTGACATGCTCATGAGATTTACAAACATCAGATATCCTGTTATTATTTATTAATACTATAGTGTAATTTTTTTATCATAGCAGCATAGTAATGGGCCATGGTTGAATTATTCCGATTCGATTTTAATAGCATTGGTAATCCTTAGTTACCCTTTTGGAGCTTAGAGTATCTGAAACCCGAAAGGGGAAAGATTTTTCCGTTTAAAATCACGGTATTAGGAGGGGGAAAATAAAGCACGGTGAGATATATAAAAATGGGAAATTATAGATATCAACTTCGCACGGTGCACGTGCGAGCAAATTAAAGTATGTCGATATAATCTTCTTAATCGCCCTTTATCGGAATTGATTACCCATAAATTTCCGCGAGAAATTGTGCATTCCACTGTATTATAGAAATGCATGCAGATTTCCCAAGTTTTCACACTCGAAGTAATTCGTAATTGCGCTATTACCGGGTAAATGAGTCGTCAGATATACGGAAACTGTATGAGGTGATTTAGCTAAATCCGCTCGATTCCGGACAGTCATTCCTTCCTCGGAGACTTGGACGCTCTTCTTCTGTCGTCATTCTCCAACATCCGCAACTTTCCGTCTTCTCTCACTGTTTTCTTTTTCGCCCCACGCTTTTCAACTTTCCGCTCAAGCGCATAACAGACGTCCGCTTTTTTGGACTTCTTCCCGCCAAAAGGCAGCGACGCGTGGATCGTCAGCTGACGCCATCGCCCCGTGGCGAATCCAAGTTCAACTTTTTTTCGCCTCTGCAATAAATCATTCGGAATTCGCTTTGTAACGTTACCTCTCTATGAAGAGTTTCAACGAGCGATGCCTGCCCTAGAATTATGGTGGATTTATCGGATGAACTTCAACCCTCTTATCGAGTCATTACGTTCTCACTTTATTTACAGTTTTTCTAGAGACACCATTTCCCCCTTTTTAATGTTGTGAGTTATTGCAGATTTGTAGCGTGAAGAATATTCGCAACTCAGGTCGCAACGAGTGACCGACTCAGTTTTCACGATCAAAATGAAATTTAATTCGTTTTCTAAATAGAAATTCATAGATTCCCCAATGGATAGTGAAGATAAATCTCCGAGTGAGTCGGAAAGAAGAGTCTTCGAAAAATATATTACTTGACAAGGCTTTGTTGATCCTCTTTCTCTTATACCTATACCGATTTCTGTTTTATGGGACACAAATCTGATTTCAACTTCATAAAAAGTTTTCATTTGACCATAAACTTAAATTTATCTATTTTAACATAGATCATTCTGTTTTCGGGAAGGTTTGTTGAAATTCATAATTCAGATGTAATTCATTTTAAGATTAATAAATTAAGATTTTTATAAATAAATTTATTTAGACTGAAAACATAATAACAAAACATCTTTATTTCGAGTTATCCGGTAAGATTTAAAAATATATACCTATATATTAATATTACCATCGCTGTTAATCAATTAACTAATTCAGGAACTGGATTTTATTCAAACTTAATTTATCCTTGTAAAAAACTAATCTACAGTTAGGAATTCGTGTACTTGACTTCTTAGACTTCGGTAGACTTAGGTAGTCTTCTTAGGTAGTAACTTGAGGTTGAGTATCGAGAAACTGGTTCGTAAGAGGTTTGTAATGTTTTGTTCGAAAATTTTTCATGGAATGTTTCAACGAAATATTTATGAAAAGTGCTTTGTCAGAAGTGGAAGCATTAAAACGATGGGCGATTTTTTCTCTATGCAGTTAGGTATATTTCAATTATTTCCATGTAACCTTTCAATTACTTACTGAAGGAAAGAGACGAGATATACTTCATCTCCAGTCCCACAAATTTCCAACTGAATGTTTTTCATTTTAAACTGTGTTTATTGGTCTGGTTTTGGTCTGGTGATTTTTATTCCGAGCATAAAATGCTTACTCCATTACACGGCTCATTAACTTACGGCACCTTTAAATGTTTAACCCATTCTTCCATACCTTTTGATATCAGCGATTCGGTCTTTTATGATAACAATCTTGACATGCTCTTGATTTTTCTGACCAAATCTACGTAATAATGCTGAAATATTCGGATTCATACACCAAAAAAGCCTTAGAAACAGGAAGAAACGAAGTTGATAATTTTGTATTCACAGCATTTTTATACAGCCATCATCATCTTGTTAACGATAACTTTCGTCTAATTAAATTTTTTAGTTTAAAAAAATAATTCTTAATTTTTGTGAGCAAAAGTTGTTGAATGTTTCATCTCTATTATTTTTGGCAACTCTCTCACCAATAAAGTTCTAAAAAGATTCAAACTGAACCGCTAAATCTAGGAGAACACGTGCAAGACAAATTCGCGAGTAGGTGAGTTTCCCTACCAGAATAAGTCTCTGTTACGGTCTCCCCCAGCAAAATCCTGCACGAAAAGCAGTGATATCTCCCATCAAGGTATTGAAGAGAAATTGAGCAAATTTTTTGGACGATACCATCCAACATTATGAAATCGACCTTGTCAAATTTTTATCGCTAACTTTCCCCTTATTTTGGAATTTTCTTGTGTAGCAATGAGGTTATGAAGAACTATTTCACCGAAAGTGACTATTTGTAACACTAGGTTTATTCAACTATTTATCTGTAAATTGTCGAAGAATGGGCATCATTTCAGGAAGAAGCATTGAAAGGATTTAAAAGCATCTTTACTTGAATTTCGCAGAAAAACCTGTCAAAAATAGTATACGTTACTTTGAATGATTCTTGAATACGTTTTCTAAGGCTTGAATTTTCTATCAACATCATGCAAAGACTAATAGACTTTTAATAGGGATATTTCTCGACGATATTCGTGTCTCAGCTTGTATGGTGGATCTACGTCGCTAATTTTAAACAGATTATGTTGATTTCACTGCGTAGAAATTGTATTCTATTAATGATAATAATTCTGTTGAGTTCTGCAGTCCTGTTGAAGTAGCTAAGTCACTGATTAATCGTTAAGTTTATGCAATATTACTGACTAATAATGGGGCGTTGCGTGACTTTGAAACTGTATCGAAGATATGCTTTTCAGATCTGATAAAAATGGTAAATTAATAAACCTTATTATTATGGAAATAACTAAGAAAAAAAATCATAAAATATTTTGTTTAATGTGACCGGATTGGTTTCAGCTATTAATAGTTATCATTAGTCCTACAACACACAATTTGTGGCCTAGTTGGTTAACTATTGTTGATATAGTAAATAACTATTAATAGCTATTAACAGCTAAAAACCGTTCGCTTTGAACAAAATATTTTGTAAAACGTTTTCTTAGTTGTTTCCACCATAATGCAGTTTCACCAAGGAACGGCTTTATTATTTTACTTTAAACCTTTTAAACTTTATTGTTTGTTTCTTTACACGTAGTCGTGTCAGGTCACTCTACATTTGAAGTAATAATAGAAAGAAATATTAAGGGATGTTAAATTTACCGAATAAATAGAAAAAAAATTAAAAGATGTTACATCTACCGAGCTATATTTCGCGAGAATTTCATCATAATGTACATACGTCTTTGGCAACCATCGTCTTGTCTGACGTTTAATGTTATAATAGCGGTGATGTGCAGTTAGACAATCATTGCTTTCCTGGGGAAAATGAGAATGGTTGCGAAATCTTTACGTAGGCTCCCCTGAAACCATTCGCTGCCAAATCTAATGATGGGGAATTGGATGGTTGCGAGACGTGCTTACTGACACTGGAATTCCGCAGAATAAATCACTCAGCGAATGAACAATGGCACGTAGTGTCGATATTTTCCTCAATCATGGAAAGATTAGAGAATAATGACACGATTAAAAGAATTACGAGTTGTCGAGTACTATAATTCGAGAATGAGTTATGGTTGGAAGACGAACTTTTGCCAGTAATATAGTAATTGGTCTTACTACGTGAAATTAAATCGCGTGACAGTCAGTTTTCAACTTGAGGATTAAGATATTACGTTTAATTTCCGAGTTTTCTTCGTAATAATTTCGAATCCGGGATGTCGAGATCACGGTCAATAAACACCGTGGTTGATTGTCGTTTATGAGTGACTGAGGTCGTGATCTCGTGCTGCTGCACATGAAAATTGCTCGTTTTCCTTCTTAAATCAAATTTACAATTCCGCGGCTGCTTTAGAGTATTAGAATGGAGGAATTCACATAAAGAGAACCGTTGCCCTTGACTTCGTTTCCGGTTTCCTCTCTCGATTTCCTTGATTTTAATCACGATGTTAATAAAAGCATAATAGAAAAGTATGTATATGCATGAATGGTTTCGATTTCATTCTGTACTTACCATATTCACTAGAATCTGGATAGTAGTATCATAAATCGCATACATTCTTCTATAGAGTGGTATAGTCAGACAACTCTTTGGGGTTTTCGTTACAATTAATCAAAATATTACGAACAAAAGTGAAACTAACTTTTACAATGCCACAGAATAATAAAAATTATAAAAGTTGGATTCACTTTTGATCCTGATGGATATATACCACGAAGTCACGGCCCAAGCTGTTGATTCTAATTAAAATATTATTTTATTAAGATCTCTGGTCTTAGTATCTTATTTAAAAGTATAATTTATGATAAAAATAAGGTTCTATAAACTTTTTACAAATCTAGCTCCATGAATGTTTTTACTGATTCAAATTTTATACCTTATATATTTAATTTCTTTGGCTTATCAGTAAGGACTAAAAGAATTTCAAGAGTAGAAATGTAATCTACATAAATACCAAGCAAGCCGTCTTTCGGGGTGTGGCAGGGGGTGTAAACACCACTTGAATAACTTAATTTAGGAAGTCACAAGCTAATCCATTGAGCCGTTCCTCAGAGGTGGTACTATACATGTTGCTTTCGTGGAGATTTAATGTTAAAAAAGATCTTTCTCATGTGTTTTTGGGAGGTTTAAGTCTCAAACTGCGTCAGTACTGATTGTAATGGTGCCTTTTATTCAAAAGTCGCTTTATTTGAATTTAGCATATTTTATTCAAAAGCGAAAGAGAATGCAATTCTTCGATATTAAATTTTTTCAATTTTTTTAATTTCTTTTTTATTGAGATTTTTTCTCACTTAGACAGCATAATTATTTAACTTTAATTTTGATTTGATTGTCTATATATTTTTACGTCCATCTTCCCAACATCCTAACTGCTGCAATCAACGATTTTATCTCTTTCGTTCGTTTTTGTTACTATGTTAATGTGCATAACCGACTGTGAATGACACGATTAGGATTGTTTTTGCGACGCCTTCGAAAAGATAACGCATACATAACATATAATTATTAATTATTGCTTCTTAACTTTGCGAACCCTTTGGATGAAGATATTACGAAATATAAATCTTAAATAATATTTCCACTCTTGCATTCAGACTACTTCCCGAGCAAAATTGCCAAATAAATCTTTTACCTAACAATAAGGACTGATTTTATTTTCTGTCGTAAATAAGTAAGACTCGATTGCAGAGGATGCAATTGAATCGGGTAGTAATCTGGTTGGATTGGAAAATCAGCTATTGAAACCATTTTTATCCTTACTCTTCATGCAAAATGGTTTAGAATATGCAAATCAAAATTATTCGGCATTGACCACTCATAGATGCCATATATATAGGTAGGGCATGAACCTGTTAATTCAAATTTACAGTAGGTAATACCATAAAAAACACGTTTGAATCCTTAAGCTACACAAAAGACCTGTTAAAAAATTGATCGCTATAAAATATAAATGGAAAATTCATTTCTATTGCAAAATTCCTGTTTCAGAATAAAATAATTGAGCCCACTTGGAGTATGAAATAAATTTCATATTTTAAGGATTGCATCAAGATATGCGCATGAAGTAATGCAATTCTCATTTGAAATTAAAAGCTAAGTAACCTTGAAGAGCGTATAACTTAAGCATAGTACAAACTACCTCACTCCTCATCTTGCCTAGTAAGCCTCATCTCCTCCTAGCTCTCGATAGCTTTTGTAAAAGGGAGTTAGGTAGAATGTATCAACCGGCCTTCAGACTGAATATTTTACAGACTAGAATACCTAGTGTCTGGATCCGAACTGGATACCCACATTTTCCCACTTTAATTGGGAGACCTTTCCTGACCTTCCCACCAGCATGATAGTTCTCCCAAAGCATTTTAATTTGTGGATAATTTGACTCTTCCCCAGCCCTATAATCTTTTTGACCTACTCAAAGATATCAATTGCTTAATTTAAATAATGTTCCTACTCCAGTACCAAATGTTTCATTTTATATGTAGCTTCAAAATAATACGTGGAAAATATTCTCACATCCCATCATTTTTATGGGAATGTCGGCACCATTAGTTTGAATAGTAAACCTCTGTGAAGAAAATGTCGGAAGAACCTTGGTTCTAGGCCAAGTAGTTTTTTTCCGTTCCCGCCTTCATCATGTTTATTCCGGGGTCGGCAAGTTTTTCCACTTTTTGCGATGTTCTCTTGTGGGAATATATGACCAAACTATGGATGCAATGGTGCTGATAAATGCCATATTTCCTATAATGTGTAGATATATAATAAAGAATGTAGTTCACGATGAAGAATAGGTATAATCACTACTTACCGGGCATATCCTCTTCTTCAATTCTTCGAATTGAAATGAGTAAATAGATAAATGTGTTCCAAAGAAGTGATGTACCGCTTTTCCTTAATAAAGCAAGAGAAATAGTGAATCTCATAAGAAAGTATCTGTAGTCCCTGCTAATAACACCATACGTATGGCAATGTGTATGACGAAATCATGTTCATGTACTAAAGGTATTGTTAAATTAAAACGTCTAATTTTATTTTATCCTGAAATATATCTTCAGTGTAGTGGTTCAGTAAAAGTTTAAAGGGAAATATTTTCTAATGCTTTTTACATCGTCTATATCGTCTCGTAGATGTTGTCAATGACGGCTAATTGTAGTGCTATCGACAAAAGTGAATATTTTTATTGTCTTACGTATTTTTGGGTTCTCTATGAGAAAATATAACTTTGGGATGCATCAAGAACAATTGAATGCCATCAGTTTAAAATATTGCTTACTATGCGGTAATAAAAGACGAGTACTTTGAAAAAAGTGTACAGTCTTTAAAATTTACCTTAAAGAGTATTGGAATTGAACACAAAAAACATGCTCCCTTGCATTTTTTGGGAGCATGCTTTTTCACACAAGTGCATTAACTATTACATTGCTGATTAATGCGTACACAGCAGACATCGATCTGATTATTGGTTCTCGGGCGGGATTGGTTGTTCCCTTTGGTTCTCATACCAAAGATACCTGCAACCTATGCGTTGGATGCTATCAATACTAAAAAAACAACTATTCATTATGTTTTTTCTTGCGGAAAAAAGTAATGGCAATTTACCTTACGTTTTTGTTACTATAAGAGTTAAATTTTCTTTTGTTAATTTTTTAGATTTACGAAGAAATTACAACTTATTTAAGATAAAAATTTGTATGCACGCCAATAAGCTTGTTTTCGTAAAGGTTCGTGTGGAATTTGCTAAGTATCTCTGTCTTCCTTAGGATTCGTAAAAGAATTCGTTATTTGTGATCATGCCTACAAATTAGTTAGTATCCAAGATTTAGCAATCATTACTAACTGATTCGTCCTGCAATGAATACAAAACACCTTTTCGAGTACGATAAAATGCCTCCTAGTTCTCAAAATTTTCACAAGTCGTCTGGAGTACAATACTTGGAGAGGACTGTACTAGTTAACTATCAGAAATGAATTTCTAAATCATATTTAGAGTGTTCCGGACGTTTAAGCCGTATCAGATTTTTCTCCAACATGTTTCTTCGCGCCCTCAAAATTATTCCCGTTTTTGTAATTTTATTACAGTTAATATAAATTTTTCCTGAATGCCACCGTAATTGAGAAACTAACTTGAGATTGAACAAATTGCATGTGAAATCTATTTGTAACAAATAAAAAATGTGGGTACTTTTCCAAAACGTTTATTATAACTGGACAACCGATTTCGGCGTTGAGTTTTCTTGGTCAGGTCCCCAGTAAAAATGTTTAAAACTATAGTTCTGCTGCAAACCTGACAATGTTAACTTAATGTTGAAACTGTTTGTCCAGTTTTAATGATTTTTAATGGAAAAGTACTCATCTTTTGCTGATGTGGATTTCCGCAACATCCGCATGTAAAATTCCGCAGTCAAAATTTTCAAAACTGTGGTTTTGCTGCGGACCTGACCAAATTCTATTTGAAACAGCCTTACTACAAATTAACATCGATGTTGGCAGTCCAGTTTTAATAATTATTTTTGGAAAAGTACTCATCTTTTGTTGCTATGGATTTCCACATCATCTCGACCCCCTCCGTAGGTTTATAATATCCATTTGGTTGCCAAGAATACAAGGAATCCGCGAATTCTAACCCGGGGACGAGAGAAGGCGTTGTACGCAGCTGACGATGAGAAAAAAGGGACATGTTGGGAAGCGATGAAAGATAAAGGAAGCGGAAGAAAGGGGAGAGATAGGGAAAGAGAAGAGGAGGAATTTAAGGTCACGAAGCGCGAAAGTGCAGCCGTGCGTGGAAGGAAAGGACAAGAGCAGACACTGACCGTGAAGCAAGAAGGGGAAGGCCTCTCCTCTTAATGCACTATGTTTGAGCATCGCCTTGAATCTCGGTCAATTACTCCCGCCGACCTCCTTCTCAACACCATTGCAGACCTGCGAATCCTACATTCGAACGCTCATAACGTGGATAACACCATAGTCTTTCAGCGTGGTTCTTCATTAATCGATCGGTGCATGAACATCTGTGTGAACTCTCAGATTGCGTGTCAATAGCATGCCCCTAAATCACTGTAACGGGGATGATGATGAGGTTAGATATTTATTCAGAAAGTTTTCTAATGTTTACCTTAAAAGAATTTTTTTTACTATAGTTTCAATTTTTAGGCAGAACATAGCAAAAACAAGGATACGTTGTCGATATGAAAGGAAATGATCAGCAAAACATAAATTACTTCTTACACACATCCAATAAATATATATCTTGATGGAGATATATTCTGTTCCAATTACATTTCTTTCACAGCATCTACACATAGGTACCTTTCTGAATGTTGTTTCATTATGTAATCCATTCAGGAAATTAAATGGTTTAAATCCATCAATTAGGTCCATTATTAGGGAGGGAACGATGACTGGACCGGTAATAAACTCCACTGAACAAATCTTTCGTGTCTAGTTGTGTCAAATGTTGGTCATCTAAGTGATCGCAAAATACTAAGCTCTATGGAGTTTGTTAATTTAATTAGGAGTATTGTTTCAAATGTAAATTTTTCCCAGTTTTATTTATATTGAGATTCGGATTAGGTCATGCCATGATCATCAATGTATGATAGACTGATTTTAGGTTATTAACGAACTAAATGTTACGAGAATTATCTAATGAGATCCAACGACTATACTTAATTAGCTGAAAGCCTAGTATTCGGTTCATCACGATTAGAGAGCAAGCGAAATTCATGGTGTAAACGGTCTTCGATAAATTTTAGGTAAGGCTTTCTGAGATTGGTTGAAATAACCAATGAGAATCACAGATAGTTTTTGATTGTCAGTATCATTGACCCTTCAACGCTATCAAACGTACCATTACAAGTGGGACGTTATTCTTCACTTCTTCATCTCATTGAAGGTTTAATTTTGTATAATGTTATAAAATACACATATATTGTCATTAAGGAAGAATTTTCCGTTACATATATGCGTGTTTTGCATTTTTCGTTATGTTTATTACATCAACTTAAAGTTCAAGAAAATTATCCCGAATACCCGTGAAGATTATTAATACTGCTAATCCTATCTACCAATCCAATATAAAATTCTGTTTTTCCCCTCAGTTGGTCTTTGTATCATAAGCACGAATACACATCAATTACTGTACAATTACAATCATATACTGTTAAGTTTAGAGAAACCGAAACTTAGCAAAGAAATTGTTTAAGTAGAGCGTAAACCTCAGATAAATTCTTTCGTGCCGCCCAATTTATGTGCCGTCTAAACTTTTTTATTTATCACGTAACAATTAAGTTTTTGCAAGTGGAATTGAGATAAATTCGTAGAGATATGCCGTAGAAGAGGAGATAGTAGTAACTCATTCAATATTAATACAGATACAGGCGATAACCTGACCAAGGAACAGGACGTTACTGAGGCATTTAATGATTGGTTCTCAGAAACTTACAGTAAAGGCAGTCAAGGAATAGGCAAAACGGATAACGGGGGCAACTCGTCACAAAGCGTAGGGAGCAACTCAAACTATATCCGAATTTCAGACTCAGTTATTTTAAGGAATATTCATAAACTTAAGAATAGGAAATCGGAAAGACCTGATGAAATCCCCAGTGACTCTATTAAACTGGGAAACAATGCAATACATTAGTGCTTAGTTTATAGCAACTTTAAACAACAACCATATTCCTGATGATTGGACTAAAGCTATCGTGATTCCGATACATAAGGGAGGTTCAAAAACGTCAGTAGATAACTATAGGCCAATAAGTTGATCCTATCAAGTCTGTAAACTAATGGAAAAAATGAAAGAAGAATATATCCGTGAATATTGGATGGAAAACGACTGGTTAAGTGAGAGGCAGAACAGATTCAGGCTGGGATACTCATGCGAGATGCAGCTCCTCGGGTTAGTTCAAGATATCACCGAAACCATGGATAAACGGGATGAAGTTGAAGCAGTAGTCATTGATTTCGCAAAGGCCTTCGATAAAGAACCACACAACCTACTCATGGCTAAAGTATGCGAGTTAAATGTCGATCTTCGGGTAATACTCTGGATCGAAATATTTTTTAAAGAGAGAAAACATAGAGTCAGAATCGGAGACGCTTACCCTAAAGAGATTGAAGTCACCTCGGGAGTACCTCAGGGTAGCGTTCTCGGACCTTTGCTATTCCTAATTTACATAAACGATCTTTCAAAAAATATTAAATCCGAAATTAGGCTGTTTGCCGATGATTGCATTTTGTATAGACCCATAAGGGAAAGACGCGACCGCGACATCTTACAACCTTGAACAGTTAGCCGAATGGACTTAAGTTAATGGTATGGTGATCAACGTCAGTAAATGTTAACATATACAGTTTTCTAGAAGAAGATCTCCTGAAATGAATCTCTATAAACTGAACAACGAGACAATTCTTACCGTTCCCGACTGCAAATATCTTGGTGTTAAACTATCTGAAAATCTTAAATGGGGGAATCATATCGAATAAATTACTTCAAAAGCATATCGAAATCTTCACTTTGTTATGAGGAACTTAAGACGGAGTGGAAAGGGAGTCAGGGAAAGGGCGTATAAATCCTTAGTTAGGCCGATTGTTGAATATGCGACTAGTGTTTGGGACCCGCATGAAACAGGCTTAAGTAAGAAACTCGACGGGGTACAAAGGAAGGCGGCCAGATATGTTACCGGAAATCACAAGAGGGAGGAGAGTGTTAGTAAAATGCTAGAGCAGCTAGGATGAGAATCGTTATTTTCTAGAAGAAAGACATTTAGATTAACGGGTATATTTAACGCGTGGAACTGTAAAGACGGTTGGAATGAGCTACAATCGAGATTTCATAACCCAAATTATATCGGACGCGGCGATCATAGACTAAAAATAAAAGAACAGAAATCCGATTTGGCAAAGTACTCCTTCATTAATAGAGGTATAAGAGATTGGAATGCTTTACCTGGAGAAGTTCTCATATATAGTAATTACTAGTATGCTTAATTGTATAAATTTAATTGTAAATTATATGATGTACTGCCTTTGGGAGGTTTTTGGGGGTTTTCCTCTCAACTGGGGTGAATACTGTGCAGGGTAATGTATTTTCTTGCCCCATGAAAAGATTACTACCACCTGGACTAGAGCCTACTTGCAGTCCTTATAATCAAATAAATAAATAAATGTTTAAACTACCAAATATAGTTGGTTTCGGGCTAATATCTTAATGGAATTTTAATGATTGCTTTTTATTTCCGAGAACGAAATTCTCGGTGTCGAAACGGTGGCTGCGAATTGAACTCATCTAAGCTTGAGAGTTTAACGAGTTAATGGAAAGTTATCTCCTTTTGATTCATTAGTTTCCCTGAGGGAACAGGAGGTAGAGCGAACTTGAATGGGAAAAATTAGGAACTCAATTAGTAAATGCAAAAAGTAGCAAGAGTCAATGTCAATGTCAAAGTCACTTGGTCTTAGTCTTGTAACAGCGAAGCTTTTTCGTAACTCTTTTATTTCTTTTCGGCCTTAATTTTGACGGTGGTGAGGAGTTACTCGTAAATTATGTCACCCGTAAGGGATCTGGGAGTACGTGACACTTCATCAAATTAGGTATGAAAAGACCCTTTGTGACAGGGAACTTAAAATGTCAAAAGTGTCAAAAATCTCAAAAATCCTCGGACATAATTTAAGGATGGTCCCTGACGATGTTGATGGATCCGTGGTAAAAGGTAAACTAACAGCAAATTTAAGCTCAGTCTAATGTAAGGGAATTATTCTTTGAAAGAATATTTCATTTTTGGGAGGTATTGGGTGATCGTCTTTCTTCAATTATTTAAAAAGCCTTTTACTAAAATGATGAATTTCACCATTTTAAATCAAAGACATTTATGAAATAATTTTATTGTAGGAGGTTTTAAATCTCTAACAGCCATCTTTGTCGGAGTTACTCGGCTTATTCTCCGGTATTCGGAAAAAAACAAGGAATGATCACCGCACTTTTAAGAAACCCAAAGCGCTTTTCGAAAGCGAAGCTCTACTCGGGAGTTATAAAATACCTCTTTTTATTATTTTTATCACCCCTGTGCAGTGCGGTGATCCTTTCCTTTTTTCTCCGAATACGGGTGAATGAGACGAAAAACGCCGACAAAGACGGCTATTGGAGATATAAAATCTCTAATTCATTAGCAGCCGTGTTCTAAATTGTCTTTCTTTACATTCACGAAATACTAGTAATTGAAGATTAATTTTCCAAAACAATAATTTACTCCATTTATAATATAATGAGACAAATAGTAGATGGTGATCGTTTCCTTTTCAGTCCGAATATGGGTGAATGAGACGAGGAACGCCGACAAAGACGATTATTGGAGATTTAAAATCTCTAATTCATTAACAGCCGTGTTCTAAATTTTCTTTCTTTACATTCACGAAATACTAGTAATTGAAGATTAATTTTCCAAAACAATAATTTACTCCATTTATAAAATAATGAGACAAATAGTAGATGGTGATCGCTTCAGGCTTGGTAGGAACGGGAACGATCCAAACAGTTTCAAATCTAAACTCCATCCGACAAAAAACATAGTTACCGTTTGTATAATTTCATGCGAGTTATACAGATTTTTTACTCTATAACTACAGCATAATTCAATTCAATCAATTGGTTTCAACGAGCAAATTTACGATATATTATTCATAAAAATCTAAACAATGCTAATTGCGTTAAATTAGTATAGAAATGGTGCTAGGGTTTTTTTACTCAATAGATTGCTATTCCATACATCTAAAATGAGCCGGAAATCTGTTTACCAAGAGCTTAGAAAGTTTTTCTGCAATGTGCATTTGTTGTTATTCCTGCCTTATACTTGTGTAACAAGTTCTTGCCGTCTTACGTAATATACTGGTTTATCTTTTATTGGTGGATTGATCATGATGCGAAGTTTCCTTCTTTACTTTTCATCTGGTCCATTACATAAGATTCTTGTTCAATATACTTTGTATTCTATCGCTATACTATTCAGAGACAATCACGTCATAAGGCTCTATTCACAGGAATAAATTGGAATGTTCCATTTTTTTAGATAATTTTCTCGTTTTTGAAATTCACCGATGGAGAACGTTCTAAAACGTAATTCTTATGGGTGGGAGGAAGCTTATAAGTAAGTAACATGGAAAACTTTACATATTAGCGAACGCTGTCAGTAATTTCCTTAGTGAAAGTTTCCTGTGGTACCAATATTCCAACAAAAAAGTTAAATATCCTAATCGAAGTGTAAGAATCGGTTTATCAGTAAAATTTAAGACCATGGACGGCAGGGTTGTTAAAAACCACGACTTTTATAAAATTCTCCTTTATCTTATCATAAATTTCTCGTAATTTCGATTTAAAAACAATACATTACCTAATAATAATGTTAATTTCAAATTAATTGTAGAAAGTTACTCGGTGAAACTGTATTATGGTGTAAATAACTAAGAAAAGTTCCACAAAATATTTTAGTCAATGTCACCGCACCGGTTTCAACTATTAAAAGTAATTAAAAAATGTATAAATTATAACTATTAATAGTAGAAACCGGTCAGATCGCATTGAATGAAATATTTTGTGAAACTTTTGCTTTGTTTTTTCCACCGCAATTTTAATTTAATTTCCCCTCTTTTGACATTACTCTCGATCGTCTAGGACAGTTATTTCTAAGTCAGTTTATTTTAAGAAATTGAGATTTCATTGGTTGAAAACGAACTCCACTTTCGTTTCTTGCGGAAGGCATCCTGACCATACTGAAGTCGAACCCAGCACCCGGTATTTCTGAATGAAACGTTTTCAATTTCATATTCCAGGTTGATAACTTAATGCATGGGAAATGTGATTAAATCTGATGGAATAGAGTAAAGGTCCAACAAAGTAGATTTTCGGGCGTACGGGAAAACTGCGGAAACCCTATTTATACTGTAATTCAACAGATATATCTGTTTTTAAATGCATCGTTGAGATTTTACGAGAAGAGAGACAATTTAAAGGGCAAGGTCTCCTGGGTAAAAGTAATTCAAGGTCTTTAGGGAGAATCCAGTTCTAATTAAAGTATTAAAAGGTCCTTGTTATCCACTTGAAAATCGAAGTAACCAGTTTGATTTCCTTTGACTTTGAATTTAATTTCTGAATCTCCAGTATATTAACGGGATTAATGATTTGGCTTAAAAATGCGTATGTGATCTGGGCGTTTCTTAAGCACTCAGTAAATCTCATTTTAAAGGATATTTCCGTGAAGTTGAGTACAGATAATGGATGTTATCAGTTGGTTATACAGTTGATATATCCGAATGTTATTAGTTACAACCTTAACGGCGTAATTTCAATTTGGAATTATCATGAACATTTTTATGGCATGTATTAACCAAAGAGCCGTGAAAGTATTTTGGGAAAGATAATATTTAATGAGATATTGAAAATTTCATCCACGAAATGATTATACTGAATTCAATAGAAACTTAAGTTATTACTTGCATAGATAAGGAAAAAGTTCTCATTCACTCTACATTGGAGGAAATATCTTGGTACAGTTATTTATATTTTTCATCGGGAAGTAAGAGTAATATACCATTACAAATTAAGTTCACTACACATTGTATACTTTGCATAGCTCTAGCGTTGATAAACTAATATTGAAAACGCATTTCATTTGTGTGACCTTCGTGAGCTGCTAAAAAAATTTTGGCGATTTTTTCTCTGAATTACGGGTAACTCAATATGCAGATGTATTTTTTGCATACTTGTTGACATGTGCAGTCTCTTCCAAGGTAGACGAGGTCAGGACCGGTTATCTGACAGTTCTAAAGCAACAAAAAAGTAGTGACAAGGTTAGGGAACATAACTGTACCTGCTTTGTCGCAGCTTGAAATTTTCCTCATGTTTATATTCCATGGATTCACCCATTCTGTTTTTATACTTCACTGAGTCATTCCAGGATTCAGGCTGTACTTCAGTACCTTTAATTTAGATTCTGACCACATTCAACGAGCGTGGAGTCTTCCCTTCGGGCATTTCAATGAAAGTTGATATCTTGATACGAGATCCGTGGTTGGCGAATGTTACACTGGTTTTACCAACTAATAATGCTCTTAAAATAGACGATGATGCTGCATAGGCGCGAGTATCTAACGTAAATTGATCTGCTTGTCGGCTATTAAGCATATCGCGAATATTCATCAGTTATGTTCTCTATTACTTGTGACTTCATTTCATTAAATTTATCATCATCTTGAAATTTAATTTTTCCATTCTTTCATTGTGGAATGGAGCTTACAAAGTAAGTTGAGGTGTTAGAAAAACATATAAAGATGTGCTGAAGATGGCGGGAGAATAGAGGGTTTCAACAAAAATAATTAAATGACGGAGGAAATGGGTGGGTAATATATTGACAGGGATACACCGTGTGACATTCTGATTTTCTTTCTTTCTTAAGTTCAGTATTACTAAATTTTAATTTAAATCTCTCCATCGACTCCTGAGCTCCAATCAACCCCTGACAATGTCATTTAGTCCCTTGCAGCCGATATCGATATAGTAAGAAAAACCTATAATTGGTCTCTCTCTCTCTGTGCCTTAAAAGACTAATTTTCTTGCTCCAGCTTCTCAGCCGTGATGATAAATATAATAAGGTGTTGAGACCTATTCAGGAAACCTACCGAATACATATTGACTTTTATTGAAGTAACATTAATCCCAAGTGTGCAAGTAAGAAAGTTAATGTGAGTCAAGCCTTTAAGTGGTCTACTGTTTTAAAATGTTTTTTGTGCATGCCTACTGTCCTATGACGTACGGATAACGCGTCAGACTACGGATCATAAGTTTCAAGGTTCGAATTCTAACAGGATCGATGTATTTGTTTTTATCTCCAAACTATGCATAGTTTTATATAATCTACATCTAAAATTACAATAACATCTTATAAGGCTTGCTGTATGGGGTGAAAACTCTTACAGTTTGAGCTAATTATTTCGTCTGTATGTAGCGTATCTTTCGCGGTAAGAATGAGAACTTAAAACGACTTGTCTTGGCTTCTCATTTTGCGCTCATTGTCGCACCGGCCGAAGTAGCAGGGGGTCGCATTTCGATCGCATACCGATTACGTCTTCCGCAAACGTACTTTCTCTGAATTTATCAAGCAATCTCAGCGTAGTTCTTTCTTTTAAGCATTCACAACGTATATCAGTGAGCATTTTTCGTAACTTTCGGTTTTTTGATGCATTTTTTTAACGAAACGCATCTTCTTGCGTTCGTGGGTGCACGTTTCATTCGTCGGGTCCCATTTACTTGCCGAATATATTCCAGATGGAGCGTGGCCAAGGTGAAATAACATTATTCCCTAACTTTTTTATCGCATCTACTGACGCTTTATAAACCCGAGCTTTTAACTGATAAAGCTCGAATTAACCTAAACGAAATTAAAATTAACCACGACTGGTTTTAGAATTGGTTAGATACAAAGTGCTACGGACCAAGAAAACAGTTGGAATTTAAGACGATTTCGTAAAATAGAAGTTCGAATTACCCAGGTTCCAGTGTATAAATTTGAGACTGGGAGTGACGCTTTCAACGAATTCCCTCGGAACTTCAATGGGTAGAGGCGAAGGATTGGCATTCTAAACAGGGTCAACAATAATTTGCACTGCAGAGAACCTTTCGTGGATAGGATCAACTCGCCAGTGCCCTTAAGTTGCTCCTCTTCTCTTGGTAGTCAACCTCCACCGAGGCTGCTACAATGACCCGCAGTCCTCCGGCTTTTCTGCTATTAATTTGGTGAAATGTAATGAGATGCTGTCTATCTTGGTTATTGAAGAATACCTTCTTTTCAATCAATTAACGTTAAAATCTCGCATTCTAATCAATATCTGTATTACCTATAATTTAGTCGTGGAGTATTGTATATGGGACGCTGTAAGCGGTGAATTTCTAATGCCACTGCTGACAGTTGGAGAAGTATGCATTCAAAATATGCTAGCTAGCGCTAGATATATTTAGTTTTTAGTGTATAACTTTTAGGCTCTCTCCTCTTCTACAAATTTTTACGATCTTCATCATAATATATCATATTTTGTTGTATTAACGTGCAGTACTATCCTGTGTTTTCATTATGTATTAGTCATTAATGAAATACTTATGATGCATGTGGCCATGTGTTATTTTATGTATACGTTACGAATGGCATAGGTATCTTATATATAGTGCAATTTATTTTATATTTCCTATGTATACTGTGATATACCAGGTGTAGTAGTATGAAACCGGAATTTCCCTATAGAGGTGCTCACTATCAGTTTAAAGACCGTAAGATCGCTTGTGCAGCGCCATCTTCTCCCTCTAACAGCTAACAAAGTTTGTCAACATGCAATAACCTAAGTTTTATACACCGGTATATTTTTCTATAACCTAAAACATGTCGAATTTTGCGCCTACGAACTATGATTTGCGGACAGCATTGGTTTTCTGCTATCATTTGAAGAAAATTGCTGCAGAATCGCATAGAATGCTTGTTGAAGCATACGGTGAACATTCTCTTGGCAAAACTCAGTGCTTCGAGTGGTGCTGCCTATGGAAAGTTTTTGCAAGTGTTTCCCTCCCTTCTTAGGATAAATGCGGGACAACTTAAATTAATATTTAATATGTTAAGCTTCCCTCCAGCATTGCCACCAGGCTTGAAAGCTAAATTGCAGCACTAAATTTAATAAAATAAATATTTGGCGACTGATTCCTGAAGAGCGAAAAGCCCGGTTGATTTTCTATTTTTACTTATTATTGCAAAATGATATATGATTGCTCAATCGGACTTATTCTTCTTTACAGATGGCACCAACGTCCTCAAGTCCGTCAGCGGCCATTTCCAAGCGGGTAAACTCACAGCCATTCTCGGCCCATCCGGAGCGGGGAAGAGTACTCTTATGGACATCTTGTCTGGTTTGAGGTAAGAGGAACAACTTCAGCAAATTTCATCCTTTTCATCTCAGACGCGGCTGCACATTGTATGGAGTCTGCGCACTTTAATTTTATCGGTCTAAATCATGGTTTGGGAACTTGCTTTCTTTGATAGAGCTCAGAGGGGTCTTCTTTCTAGCACAAACTACTTTGTTACAGTATACCTTAATTTAAGTGTCATTTAATGGAACTAATTAACATGTAAGGAGATAATGAATTGATATCGGAAGTAAATAAATGTTGAGTGGCTGGTTTAGGAAAATATGTAGTGAAATATGGGGATAGGAGTGTAGAAAGAAATTCATGTTCTTCTTAGGTGTAAAATTTCTGGTATGTAATAATGGTATCTAGTTAAATAATCACATTTGGAACATCATTTTAGTGGAATTCAGTTGTTTTTATCGTGTTCTTGAAATACGTTGAGGGTAATTATCGAATGCAATTAATTAGATTAAGTGCTTAATGATGAAATTAGTTGATTGTTAAAAGTTATGCAGCTTCTGTATTAATCAAAATACAACATTATACATCGTATTTGATAAAAGTATGAAGCCCAAATTTTAAATATTAATTTGTATTCTTTGAGTTCGTTCGTTCGAAACGTTCTCAGGTTTTATAAGTGGATATTGAAATATTTCGCTAAACGATAAAATTAATAAATTCGATGTGCGAAGGCGTTACCTCGTGGAAGGCCATAATAAATGAAAAAGAACACTAGTACACTTCCACAGATTTGTGGAAGTGGATCTGTGGAAGTGTACTAGTGTTCTTTTTCATTTATTTGATAAAATTAATGTTATTCCCTATAAATTACAGCTGATTTCGCTTTTAGTGAAGTATTATTTTTGTTTACTTAATTCTTACTCTGATAGGAAGGTTAAATTAAGCAGTTATGATCAATAAAAACAACAACAATAGCGTTCCTCGACAATCCATCTCCTCCCATGCCCAAACCAGTTAGCTTTTCTTTTGTTCATTTTCTGTAGGATGGTTCTCTTTCCCTTGATTTTCTCCAGAAGATTTTCATTCGTTACCCTCTGCTTCGATTTGCTCTTCAGAAGTCACCTCCACATCTCAAAAGCTTCGATCCTCCGTGTTTCCGCTTTCCTTAAAGCCCATGTATCCGGCCCATATAGTAAACACTTCCCAATACTCTCTCTTCAACCAATGTCTAATAATCCGGATAGAAGTATTCTCATATTTACAAAAGTCTGCTTCCTCATCCCTACTCTATTCTTTATTTTTTTTCACCTCTCAGATCAGAAAGTAATATCGATTATAAATACTTGAATTTTGCTACTTGTTCCACTCCTATGTTCTCTATATTCAATACCTTCGTCATTATTTATACACATTAATTTGGTTTTTGTGGCATTTTCAATGGAATCCGGAAAAGTTCGATTTCGAACTTCTTCTCTTCTCATACGAATATCGAGGCCTCGACGGGATTTGCGTAAACTCTTAGTTTTATTAGAATTTCCTACAAAACCACTAAGCCTACCGATTCCTCGCCGTTAAGGAACTAATTACAATAGATGAGCCAACACGATCACGTCTAGTGAGAGTTTGCCAGCTTGAATTCGTAAATATTTATGATTTTAGCAGCGTAGCTCACTTTACGCAGCCTTTTAAACAGCGATCCTGGCAACCGATGGACAAGAAATCGGGCTTCCCTGTCTCGATATCGTCTGAATCAAATGGCGCTCTTTTACGCGGGTGAAGTAAGCCTTCATTGGCGGAATCGCCTATCTCGTCGCGGAGGAGTAAACAGTGGATACGAATTCCGGTGATGTAATGTGGTGTGAATCGAATCGAGGGCTGCGTGACATTGGTCACCACACTTTGATGATACGAGTCGAGAATTCGATTCGTTTAGAGCAGAGCATCTTACGAAACCTTTACCTTGAATGCTCCGAGGGAATTTAAAAATTTCGAACCGCGCTCGACTGATGAATGTTCCGGAGAGTACTGAATGAATATTGTTTTTTCTATCGTGGTGAGATCAGATCGGGTAAAGCCGATGCCTGGTTAGAAATTATGTGGCGATTTTGTTACGAAGGAAACCATCTTATCTTAAGATGGGATACGAGTACTAGGTTTCCGACATTGGGGCACGCATTCACTCGATATTATCATGGTATGTTCATTGCTCTATATAATAGAAACGCGTTCGATTTATGATCTCAATTGGCCTTAGGTTATATAAATTATTATTTGTAATTGGAGTTAGGCAACCAAGCATTGCGTTTCAATTATCGCTTAGGTCGTGAAATTTTCCATGCAAAACAAATTTTTTTCCCATTTAACTTTTATTATAGTAAGTTGCGGGATGATAAAATCACTGTTTGTAATCAGGTTCATTCTCCGTGACTCCGTCTTAAAATATAGAGAGATGTTTTTGGGTTTGCTCTATCTATGACGTTGGTATATTGGTTCAACTAGTAGAATAATTCTCTCATCTAAATGCAGCCATTATTTTCTAAATAAGCGATAGTTTCAGATCCATCATTACAATACCAGCGCTGCGTATGAATTTTTTAATTTATACGATGCAGTGTGCAGTGCAGAAAAATTAGCTATATCAATGTTGATCGCATAATTAGTATTATTGACACTCAAGATCGCTTCTCTATCTCCAATTAACTTATACTTTTGCTATCTTGGGCGTTAACGCGGTCATTATGACTGTGGTGACTCTTTCATACATCACATTGATTTGAAGGATTTGAAAATGACCCCTATGTAAAGTAATCATTTCGTATCCTCATGTAGCACGGATGTCATCACTGATGTTTAATTTCGCTTTATGTTCGTACTAAAACTTAATTCGACTGAGCGAATAATAGCTCCGTCGTGTTTGATTCTACGGAATGGGAATAGATAATCTCATCGTTGGAGTTTATATGTTTGCAATAATCCCCTATTTAGAATTCTCTCAAGGGAGAATATGTTCTCCCCTGCTATCTTACTCTGAAAATATTTTCTTGGTGGCATTAAAAATATTACGAATATCCTCTGCTTGCTATTTCAGTTTGACTCTTGATTCGTCTTGCAATATCGAATTTTCTCTTCCAAAATCTAGGAAGAAAAAAAATTCTATCGGTATAAGTAAATTGATTATAATGATATTTCAATGCCAGTGGTATCTCTCTCCAAACCTAAATGAGCTATCTCAAAGGAGTAGAGAGTAAAAAATTTAGTAGTTTCAACAGATTTCTTTTCCTAACTACTTTCCCTGACGAGTTTATAAGGCGAAGTATTTACACGATCAAGCAACTGGGAAGAAAGAAAATTTGAAACGGCTGTTAATGAATTAGAGGTTTTAAATCTCCAATGGCCGTCTTTGTCGGTTTTCCTTGTCTCATTCACCGGTTTACGGAAAAAACAAGAAAGGATCACCACACTTTCAAGAAACCCAAAGTGTTTTCGAGTGCAAATCTCTCCTCTTCAGGGGCCATAAAATACAAGAAAGGATTATGACCCCTGAGGAGGGAAGCATCGCTTCCGAAATGTGCAATGGGTGTTCTTGAAAGTGCGATGATCGTTTCTTGTTTTCTCCGAATGCCGGTGTACGCGAGGAGGAACGCCGACAAAGACGGCTATTGAAGATTTTAAACCTCCAATATTCAAGCAACTGTATGGGAGAGAGAGAAGGGATTAGGGGACGAGAGGGTATGGGTGTGGCGAAGTTAAGGAAAGATTTTCCTCGGGAGTGATAAAAGGGCGAAGGGAAAGAGAATCAGGGAATTTCCACTTGTTGACAAGTTTTTCGTTGTATATCCCCAGCTGCTGTAGATGGTCAAAATAGCGTCCTTTTTTCTCGTGGTATAGTGGTTTTGTTTTGAAATCATTCTTATGGTTACCGTCCAGGAGGTGCCATGCAGAGGGATTTAACGCTGATGGCTCCTGTGGTATTCGGCAGCTCTTGTTCTCAGATACCTTCCGGATTGCTCGATATACCTGGAATACCTATCTGAAAACTTAATAAAATTAAAGTTAAAATGTTTCAATCGTAGAGAATGTTTTCTAAAAATTATAACAAATATTTTAATGTCATACGAACTTAATTGGCCAATTTATTCCTTTAGAGTAATATACTAAATATTAGTTGAATTTTATTGATTGATATAGTGATGGAACTTCCAAGTCCTGACACGGATAAGTAGAATTGAAGTATTTCTCTAATTATGGACTTATGAATGAATGAATCTTAAAAAACAAGTTTTTTTTCTTGGTGATATTTAATTATAGTTTTTTCCAATACATATGAGAATTTTTTGCATATTCCAACTTCTTTTACTGCTACAGTTTATTTATAATGCAACAAAGACTGTTGAATTTCTCAGATATAAAAGACGAGATTTCGGAGATATAACATAAAAATGCCGCTTAAAGCGAATAAATCAGCTTGAAAATCTTATTGAAATGCACTTTTTCTATTCCCTGAAATTCAAAAGATATCCTGGATTTTTTAGCTTTCACGCATGCAGTAATAGTTTTCTTCCGGATAGGTGTCCCACTTCTGTAACGTTTGCAATAAGAAATTTCAGTTTGTCGGTCTTTTAGAAAACGCTGCTCTTTCTTAACGAATAATGCTTTCCTCTAATTCGTTGTCGTTTCAAAATATTCGACACAGTTTCTCCTCTTCATCTCCCATCACTTTCCTCCAATTTCCGCAGATGTATGTACAAATTTTCCAGACTATTCACTCACAATTACGCAGACTTTCCCAGCTTCTTTTCTTTTTTCTTCCTGAAAAGGCACACTGACTTACTCTGAATTCGTTGCTTTTCTGAAAATATCCTTGTTTCATTGCTTTTATTCGTTCCCAGAGAGACAATCGTGTATGTATGTCTTCGTAACTGTCGCAATCTGTGACTTTCTGATTTACCCTTTGGCAAGGAATTACTTGCCTCGACTGCGGAGTTAGAAAATGCACAAAATATGCTCTTTACGTACTTCTATTATCCGTCTTTTTAAGGTTGTTTCGACATTCTGGAACCCTCAGACGTTAAAGCCTTAAATTACTACCGAAAAAAACATCTCAGTTATTTTATAAATTACCAATACCTACCTAGTCTTCAAGTTTTAAATTTCTTTTACCCATGAAACCAAAAAAAGTTGTAAGCAAATGCATTTTTTTTTACTCTCTCAGTTGATTTAAGTTTGAGGCAATTAAAAAATTAAAATTTGCTGTATCCGCTTCTCCTTACAAAAGTGCGTCGTTCTTTACCTTGAAACATCTTTGTATAGCTAGCGTGAATATGGTTTACTGACTATAAGCGTCAGTTATTTACTTATTATTGCTAAAGACAAATAATTACCTAGACAGCGTATAGTTGGACGACAAATACCGGGCGAGAATACTACTATGAAATTGAGGACCCCTGGAGTAGTATTGTCAGCGTTCGTAATTAATTAAAAAGATAAATTAAGTACTTTAAATTGACAGTAAAATTGTAACGCATACCCTAGATACCGAATGAAACGGAAATGAACATCCAAGTATCGCTACGGTATTTGATATTGATTGCATTCTAAAAGCTTGTGAAATTAGGATTTAGATAATTTGTTAGTATTTAAATCAAAGAATTGATACGCCGAGAAGGAAACAACAATGTTGACGCATTCTCTGTTTCTTGTGGAGGTCGGGAAACAACGTAAAATGAATGGCTCACGTGCAGAGACGTGACTTGGTGCACAGCCATAATGGAGAACCGAAAGGAAACGAGAGAATTCTGCATTCAACTGGTGAAGGAAATTCTGAATCTGCATTCTTTGTGAGAAATATATAGGGGAAACCGACTTTTGATATGTTTGATGGCGGGTGTTCGAATATTAAGTCACTTAAGTTGTGATCCTTTTCATTGATCTCTTCTTGTAATAATCATTCGTTATTACAGTATTAATCTACATATTATTTCCCTTGCGAGCTGGCGTGTGGCAAGGGGTGCATGCATGTCTCTACTTCCCTAATCGGTTACTTTCGCGTATCGTTCGCGGAAAGAATGAATATTTGAAGCAAGTTCTTCTAGCATCTATTTCCCTAATCCTCTAGGCAGTGTCTGAACGGTCTATATAAAAGGGAGGACGCATGATATCAGCTACATCCTCCAAGAACGTACACACCTGGCCAAAATTAACGCACCACCTCCCTAGCGATCCTTACTAACGACCGGTGGTGCGTTAATTTTGGCCAGGACTGTACATACTTTCTCTGAATTTAATGAGTATATTAAGTCTTCGTTTATATCTATCTTCTAAAGATTCTCATCCTGCACTCTAAAGTTTTGTCTTCACAATTCTTTACGAAGCATATATACCTTTCGTTGTATTTTTGTCCAATGCACTACTGTATAACGTTTCAGCTGGATCCCATACGTTATATGCATACTCATGGTGAGCCCTAATTTAAATTAATATTTCCGGCGTACTTTTTTCGCATCTGCCGACCATTATCTTGACGAAGCCGAAATTCTTAAATGCTTTTTCACTAATATTAAGCATGTGGGTACAAATTAATTTAGCAAGAAATAGCAGTAATTTATTATCTTTTTTGAAATTGTGCTTAAAAAATTTTCAAGAATATCGTATCACCTCTTCGGTGGTACAAAAGTTACCTTGTAGAATTGCCTGTCCAACATTGTAATGACACAGTGAATTTCGTATGGCCCCGTGTATTTCTACACTGTAGAACTGTAGCATAGATCATAGCGCGCGCTGTAGCGACTTTTGCTTAAAAAGTAAGGTTGGCGAAGACTGATTTTGAAAACACTCAGCATTGATTAAAAGTGATGTCATAGTGGTATTTAAACAAGATTTAATTTTTTGATAATGAAAATAAAAATAAGAAACTGATACTTGTGATATAATTAGGAAATTAGTTAGAATTTTGTATACTTTATTTTTCATTGGGATTTTACAACAGCTATGGAGCCCAAACTTTTTGATCGGCGGACAAGGAAACGGGGGTCAACGGAATTTATAAATGCACGTTTCAGGAAAATTATATACTCTCAATAATTTCCTTTATTTTTCTACTTCGCCAAGTCTAATATATCTGAGAATCATTTTTTTTGCTTTGAACATGGATAGAAGGGAGCTAACAAGTTAAAACGGATAACTTCTCAATCGTTTCTAACGCAACGCGCTCATGTCGTCAAAAATGGCAAAATTTTATGGCGAAATTCACGTATCGCAATAAGCATTTAAAATATTATAATAATACACTGCAACAACAACGATGGCCCAATTAAGTCATTACATTAAAAACATTTATGATGCATTTTTTCACATCAAATTGCTTCATTTCCTTTACCAAAACTCAGAAGACAGGTTACAGGGGAAGGAAGGAAGGGGATGGAAGAGGGGACTTTTTAGTCTCAATCTCGTCTATAATAAAGAACCCTAATAATAATAATAATAATAAAGACCAAATACTTGCTTCCAATATCTATGCCGTAAAAAAACATTTTTCTTCCTTTTATCCATAGTTAAATTCAAAATTTTAAATTACGTATCGTATAATTATGTCTTTAACCTATGCTATGCAGAAAAGCTATACTAAAATTAATTAAAGCGGCGAAATTCATAGATTCGAGCGGGGGCGCCGAGTGTACGGCGCCACTTGTATGACGCTCGCTCACTATTTGGGCTGAAACTCAAAAACTACTAATATCTAATTAATATTTTACGAATATCACAGCTAATGTCTAATAATGTATTGATAAAAAAATCAAAACAGTTCAAACATGGGAAGACTCCCTAATCACCTGTGATGTCCGAAAAAGGCCAAAAAAGTTGGAAAATATAAACTGTAAGTGCGATGCGGCACGTCTTTCCGTTTTCCGATTTGAATAATATTTTACACAATTTATTTTCTGACCATATGGAACAACTTTAGGGGGCATCCCGAAAGAATTTCAAACTTTCCGATAATTACCTCCCTAGTGGGCATATACTTAGTGAATCTTTTTCATAATTCTGATGTGGATAATATGAAGTGAACCCGTTTTATTTTATTAGTTTTTGCAGTTTGATTAAATCAGTTTTTCAGTGCCAATAAATGTCTGAATAATCCCTTTTTCTTCTTTCAGAATCTTGCACTGCTGGGCCTGGGCTGGGAAAATTAATTTTAAAATACATGCAATCCACTCACAATACAATTACCATTGTGGGTGTGTTGCCTGGATTCTAAATTTTTTCACAACTTTTAGCCAAGCAGTGCAATTTTTTTAAAGCGGTCAAGTGAAATTATTCAAAATTGAAATTTTTTCAGCCAAAAAAAATAATTCCAGAAAAATTAAAGATATAAATGATTTGACCGCCCGCCAAGCGGGTTCGAGGGCTGACGCGGGTCTGAGGCTCCCGCAACACTAAATGTACGGGGTCAAATTTAGTTCAGACGAAAAATCGAAATTAGGTTGGTGAAGAACCTCCGGTGGGTTTGGCGGCCCTCTAATCCCGGAGGTAGCTCCCGACCGGATTTGAACCCGAGGCAGTCAGCGTCGCACCTAGGTGCCTCGACCACTGCGCCAGCCTGTCGAACGGTTAAAGTCGAGCAAAATTGTGGGCTCTTTCGTCGAAGGCCGTCTCTTTGGGGGGAGGGAAGAGGGGAAAGCGCGTGGTTCGAAACACGAAACAGACATCGGACAGTTTGAAGCGATAATGTTTTCCTAGAATATCTAGATTTAGGGAGCTCCTCATAAAAATTATGTAATTCAATTCATCTTATTTATAAATGCATATAAATTATTGAATAAATATTATCCTTCTAACCCAGAATGCGAGAATAGTTTTTACATATAGAGATGTAATATAATTCTTGGGATTAGTATTCCTGGTGATATAGTGATATTGATCTCTCAAAGATAATGTGTGTATAGGGTGAATCACCAATGTATTACTACTTTAACATTACTTCGAATTTAATTTAATAAATGGAACGGAGCCTGTAGACTAAATATAACTAAAAAATAACTTATCGTGAATTTCTATACAAAATGGTTACTAGTCGTAACTGGAACCCGCGATAATGTCGAAGGAAAAATATCGGTATGAAGTGGTCCATTTGCCCTCTAAAGAATCCTAAATTTTTAAATTTGCATTTGAACGGGAAGTTTAATTAATCTTTAAAAAATTACTTCATTGTTTCTCTCAAGGGGAGTTACTGACATGGGATAAATAAATATACAGGCGATGGTGATCATTATATAACGTATATTTCACCAATGTAATACAATTTTAATATCTTTACAGACCGAATGAGAAAGCCTTCGCGCATTCTCCTATGCGAAATGCCAGCTTTGTACTTCGCGGCCCATAGTTTGCGTTCTACTGCCTTATAGAGTCACTAATATCTATATAGTCTCATAATTTAATGCAAAAGCAATAATAAGTAAGGTGAATAAGATGGTACACATTAGTATGTATTATTACAGTATATTTTCAGACGTTGCTTTCGCTTGCTGCTCAAAAATGTTTAAGGAATTAGCGGAATTCATACAGTAATTACACGAAGATTTGTCTCTGCGCAAACGTAAGCGTCAGAGCATCAGAAGGAAATGATAGCTTTTAAGATTAAAGTAATGACGGTGATAAAAATTTAGATTTGCTTATCGAAATTACAAAAATTAAGTAATAATAAATTGTATGTACGTAGACCTAGGCCCCTTTCTGTGGTATGATGTATTCCCTAAAGACTAGAGATGATTAGAAGTCCAAGAGACGCTGTCTTATAAGAGAAAAATCAGTTTTTATTTTCTGGAAATCAAAAGTATTCAAAGAGAAGTAGCAGCAACGACCAAATATAAATTTTTATGGTAATAATGTTCTGTGTAATAGACGAACTAATATTCTACTTTTTTGTTTCTAAGGAAGTTTCCTATCGCATTAAATAGCTTCTATTAATAAGAGTTTTAGTAGTAATTAGCGGATTATAAATGTAAATTACCGTTTTTCTTTGAAGAAGTGATATATTTGGCCGCGCCAATAGTTATGTAGCACGCAATCTTTCTTGATAGTTTGTATCAAACGGTAATTGTCAAACGATTATCACATTACTCTTAAGTGATAAATTCTGATGTGGTTTATGTAATGAGGAGCTTAGGGTTGAGAAAATTTAAGTAACCTTGAGATGTTCTAATTTTTATAGGGGCATTTGTGTATATTTGATATAATCTTTTTCGCTTAAGAAATGAAGTAATATGTAATATGTTCATAGCTTAACAGGGAACCATTATCTCAAAATATTATAATTATCAGCTTCTGCATAGCTTTAATATTTTTGTAAAAAATAGATTTGTGTCTATTTCAGTACATTTGAACTGGGGTGAGTTAGTGATGATACCGAGGAAATATTACCTTTTTGTAGTTCCTCATTGAACTGAATTTGCCACCCAATTTGCGTGTCCTTTTAGGGTATTTTCCCTATTTATAGATCTTTTCTCATTAAATTTTATTCCTGTATGTTAATTACTAAGTATAATAGTATTATACTTACTGTAACTATACCTCTCTTTTACGTTCTAAAAGTGCGCGTAAATGATGGTAGCTTTTCTGGTAGTAACAACTGTGAAATATGAGATGCGCATTTCGTATTTGCGATGATATGCCAATTGGAAATATTGTTGGTATTATTATTTTGCCGTATTAGCAAAAACCATGTGATAATTATGTATGCAAACTTCTCCGTATGTATGTGTTAGATGTTTCTTGAAGACCTTTGGTGGATCCGTGACGTGATCAAAGCAATAAAAATGATAATTATGACGATGATTTTCCTCGAAGGTAAACGCCAAAGTGAAAAAAATTACTTTGAAATCAATTTAATAGTAGTTGTCTTGGAATTTTTTTGCAGTTACCATTAAATCCAGCGAGTGATTCTTTCATTAAGAGCGGTATAACATCTCCGTAGTCAAAGGGACTAGTTTCTCAAGGATAACGATTCAAAGCAACTAGAATTGCTCGACGTGCTATTATTTATTACCGTAGATAATAACTTCCAACGATTTCCATTCTCTTGATTCACCTACCTCCCAATTAAAATTATCCTCAGCACAGGAAGCACTTGAAAAGGACTTACGGACGTTGGAATTCCTATGATAATGATTAGGCTTCACGTACAATTCAAAGCAAATTTACCGAGCAAATTATTGAAAACTGATGTTACTTCATATTATTACGGGCTTGCATGATGATGGTACGCATGAGTGCTTTCAATATGAATTATGAGATTAATTTGCTCCCATTCTGCTACGCATGCTCTGCTCGCGACAAGGAAATGCGTGCTATCTTCTAAATGAACAGCTAGAGGACGTTTCCATCTGGAGTATTATAGCCATAGATGCGAAGTACATAGTAAGGTTCTCTGATTATCAAAAGTTAAAGCTAACGTTAACAGTCAATTAAAAGTATAAGAAAATTTTCCCATTTTGGTTATAAAATTATGACCGTAAAATTAAACTCTCGCGATTATTTTCTTCTCAAATGATTCTCGAAGAATTTTCATTTCCGAATTCAAGGGGTACATCGATTATACAATAAACATATTTCTCCTCCTAATTGAGTTTTGTGAGCGGTAATTGAAAATCTCGGGAAGAATTTTGAATTAATTCTTGGTGTAATCGGAGATATCGCTTCACATTTTTGTCTGTCAATGTTAGATATCTTTTCCTCATCCAAATTTTACAAACTGAACCTAAAATCTTCGGTAACCTGGCATTAAATTGAATACATTTTATTGACAGAATATCGAAAGAAAGCAGCAGTTCCTGTTCAAGGTTTAAAACCTATCGGAACCGTGCGTAATTTATTGATACTTTTAAAATTTAGATGGAATTTCGCCCGAAAGCAAAGGGAAAGATTACGCTTCATTATAAACATTTTTATAGATTCTATTCGATTAAATTAACTCTGATTGGGTCTGTTACGACTTGGTTGTGAAAAACAAAATGTACATAATACACGTTTCTGATACCACATCCTGATGGAGTACTTTTGTCTTTTGGTACCCAATAGAGTAAAATGTACCTTTCGTCTATTTTGCCGAAGCCTTGTTCATGGTCGTGATTATATGTAAGCTACTTAGGTACGAGTGATACTGAATAATAGGATTAAGAACCATCCTTATGGAATTCTAAGAAAAGCACCAATCGTAGAGGCATCGTACTTACGTGGACATACTCCTCTTGCAGCATTCTGGCTAGGAAACTACCTCACTTCTCACCTTGCCATGTAAGTCTCATTCCTCCCTAGTTGTTCCTGATAACTAATCTTAGAAAGGGTGAAGTACCAACTTTTCGGGTTGAAGACTTTGCTGAGAAAAATACAGTACAACAGCATTGTAGTAATAACAGCAGAATAGTTTGCTTATGGAATATTTTACTGTCTTTGTCATAGTATATTTTTTCCCAGAATTGAATAATCGGAGATTGGGAAATTTTATAACTTTTATAGATTATTTATCCTCTTTCCTCTGTGAAGTTTGATTTATTATTCTTTTAAAATTATCAGAAGAATTAAGCGCATATATATATCGTAAAGGAAAACGAGAAAACAGAATATATGCATATATGTTTAGCAGGAAAAATCCAAGATTAAGTTAATCTAAATTTATTATTACGAAAAATGCGAAGAAGAGCTGTCATGCTTGATATTTATGTAAAAAGGCAAACTCTGTACAAACTGTACTCGATGTCTTTAATTGATTTGTATGAATCTATTCTAGTGACTATGCCATTTCCTAAGGTAACGTAACCTAAAAGCATTAGAAGAATTTGAATTGATGTTAAGTTAACGTCATTGAGTGACTCCAAGTCTTACATCTCTCGACAGTGGTAATGCTCTTTGTGGTGAGTGAAGCGCGCTTTGTTTAATTAACCGCCAAGTATGCGATGCCTAATTAAGGTTTTCAAATCCCATTACGGGTCCTCACGTTAATCGTGGTGGTCACGTCAAGTTTAATGATAGCTGATGGTACCCGTTGATAAAAGTGCGGCTTTTTTATTCGCAGGAGAAGCGGAGGAGTTTCGGGCAAGCTCACGTGCAACGGAAGAATTCGTAATCCGAGTGAATTCCACAGGAAATCATGTCACGTTCCGCAGCTGGACTTGCTTCAACCGAGGCTCACCACGGAAGAGGCCATGTCGGTATCCGCGAGGCTCAAGTTGGGCAGAAGGGTGACTTCGCCAGAGCAGAGGACGGCTGTAGTGAGTACCAACTGCCGCTCCTTATGAAATAGATGAGTTGTGACACACACAGGGACTGAGGTTAAAATCCATAAATATAGATGTATTTGTCGATGGTGACAGTCTAATGGGCCAACCTTGAAGCGCGCCAGAAAGGCTCTTCGGTGCCAAACGCGAAAACGTCAGTTCCAGCCACTTTCTGTGTAGGAAACCACGATGAATGCAAATTATGAGACGTTTGTCGTCTTGAAGAGTTGTATCTGATGAAAAATTACTCGCACGTCAAACGCATCGCTGCTTACGTTTGACATAGATAATAAGAGTTTGATTGCGATAGATGAAAATAAGGATTTATATACCTAGAAAAAAATCTTTTAGGTTGAATTATCGAAATCTGGAAACGGTGCTTTTTACACATGATACACATTCGTGGAATAACTTTCATAATTAATGCCATGCAGTAGTGCCAAAATACCTCGATAATTAGTCGGTGTCATAAATCAATCAATGTATAGGTTTCAATGGATTAGTTATCCGTATTTGTACAAGGGGAAGGTATCATGTGTACTTGGCTCAGATTAGCGATTCTTTAACATTATTTATCCCGATTTAATATGGGAATATTTATTTGTCATAGGTGAATGGAAAGGACATCGAAATAAAAGTTTAAAATGCATTTGAACCTGGATTAGCGAGAAAATTCGGCTTTGGCAGAGGCTCATAACTGGTAGGTCCCGTCAATTTTACCCCATAAAACCTATATGAAGTATAAACCTCTCCCAGAGAGATTCATTTTAACATTCGTACCTCTATAATTGATATAATTGAGTTCGACTTACACCTCTATAAACGTATCTTCTTACAAACTCAATAAATTGCGAGTGTTTAGACAGGTCATTTGCATGTTTGTTTGTGTGAAAGAGTCTAGTTAGGCAGTAGTGTACAAATACATTAGTTGACCAGTGTAGATCGCTGATGGAGGTGTGTTGTTCCCTCGGGAACACCTATACACACTATACTTTCCTTAGAGCCAGAAGCTTCGAAAGAGCTAGAGACGGTCCAAAGGTTTTTGAATTTGATCAGTCACTTTTCGATTAGATCTCTGAGAATCAAAAATCATTTTAAAATATCAGAATGGAAAAAAATAAACTGACGGATATCTTTAATTAATTTAATTTTTTCTCTGTAAATTCTGTTGGTAATTACGAAGTCAATTATTATTTCTTGATTTTCCGCGCAATCATCCTCCGTTTTTTATACCTCTCTTAGAGAGATGAACGTGTGGAGATTCTTTGTGGGATGAGGCTTGATAACTTCAAAAAAGATTAGCGCGGAAACTGTGTATGCATTTAGGATATAATCACTTAAAAGAATGAGATACGATTTCATTATAGTATTAACAACATCCCAGCTTTGAGCGCGAATGAAAATTTAAATGGTTCCACGTGCTTTGTTCACGTTTTGAAACTGTATTTATAAGAGAATGCTATTTTACCTGTCAGACATGTAAGATATAGTATTTGTTATGATACTTAAAATTTATCATATACGCTACGTGTAAGATTTTCTTAACTTTCTCAATAGAATAGCTTTATAATAAATTTGCATCATTTATGAGTGTTACGCAAAGATTGTCTGACAGTAAAGGATTTATTGATATGTCGACCAGATGTCAGGGACTGTCAGAAGTTTAACGTATAGTTCACCCGTGATTCTCTCGTGATGGAAAATCAAAAAATGAGAATTAACTACTACCCAACTAAACTGAACATAAATGCTTCTCTTAAAAGGCGGAGAGTTACAATTTAAGAGAAAATCGACAGAAAAGAAAAAAATCTCCTTCTATAAAAAAGGAGTGCACTGCCCGGGAATCGAACCCGGGTCGCAAGAATGGGAATCTTGCATGATACCACTACACCAGCAGTGCTTCTGTGTAAATGGATGAAGCATTTAGAATTTTAAGGAATAAGGTAATTTCGTTTGGAATTACTGTTGGAAGACTTGAAAATTGGGGTAAAAAAATGTCTGCACAAAAACAAACTATTAACACAATATCTTCCTTACCTGGAGATAGAGGAATTATTGCAAACAAGAAGTAAATTAAATAATCATAAACAGTTACTTATCTGTGACCTCTCTTTTCACGTATTTCAGGGATACTTATATCGTAGGTAGCAACAGATCGAATTCAAGGCTTAAATTTTCGTGATTATATCCCTCGGTTCGGGTTATATTCTTTCCGCAAGGGCATATTCTTCTACTTAAAATCTATCGTCGGTTATTTTTTGTGTTCAACATTATTACAGTAAACGCGAAGTTTTTAAGAAAAATCAGATTGACACATTTTTTGCTATAGGCATAACATAGTTAGATGCCATATTGAAAGAAACTGAAATGAAAATCCTGTTGTAGTTATGGAATCGTGGTTTGCGTATAAAACAGTTCCCTTGTTTATTATCCAATTTTGACGGCAAACTGTCTAAAGTTGTCGAAATATTTTTCGAAAGTTTTTCCATTTATCAAGTTTTTCAGTATATTTTTAATGATTTGTTAATAAGTAGTATAATTACATATATGATTTATAGAAGTGGTTGGTGGATTAGGAAAATGAGAAATAATTAAATTTTATTAGTTTTCAAATCCAATTAAAGTGCTGCTACGACAAAGCTGAAAGCATTACTAAGATGAATTCATGACGCAGGATGGGATGCTTAAATCTTCTGTCTTTAGAAGACAGAAGTTTAAAAAACGGACTAAATTAACTTAATTAATTCAGGGAAATTACATTCTGAGAGGATGTAGCCAATTTTATGCCTTCTCCCAAGCCTTCCAGACACTGCGCAGAAGATTAGGAAATTAGGTGCTGGAACGAGTCGATTCAAAAATTCAAATTCGCAAGCGATGCGCCAAAGTATTCGATTAGGGAAGTGAAGTCATGATGCATTGCACCCCCATGCTACACTGCGATAGACTTTCAGGGTTAAGACTTACAATTAGATGTAAATCCTTCACTTTCAAGTGTCTTCAGGCTCTTGAAGACTGATATTCCGTGTTTGATGCGGAGTTGTATGGGTCTCTCATCGCATAGCTCATACTATAATGCTTTCCCGTAGTGAAGGTAGTGAAGCATTTCATAAAAGACAATCGGTAGTGTGTGTCGTTGAGTGGGCTTACAGCTCGCTTTCAAGGACAACATGCAGGTTCGATAAGGGAGGCGGCGGTTAAGCGAAAAAGGCTCAAGACCTCTTCGTTAAAATCTAACTACTTTCATGACGATCTTGAATTATTAGAAAAGTGAAGTTTACCATTTTTTCTATTTAAATATTAGCATTAGTTTCCGAATGAAAGACACAAACGAACGTAAAATGTATTTTATTTTACATGTCGGTGTGTCATTTATTCCGGTTAAATGACAACAATCTCCGACAATCATGTTACGTAACTGAATTCCAAAAGTATATATATTTCTTTCTCGAACTATTTTTATTCAGCTGCAATTGCCATAAGAAGGGATTTTTTTCCTCCTATTCGCATAGATGTATGCCCTTAGATGCAAGTAAGATTGACTGTCGCTTATAAAAGTCTATCTGTTTAGCTTCCTCAAGTTCTTTTACGAATATTCTCTATATGTATAAGAATAACGTTCTGTTCCATACCACATCCAGTGAGATACGAGGAACTGCAGCCATGCGAAAACAGGTTATCTTCGTTGGACTTATACGTCTTTCCTGCTTTATTTTAAACCAGATTCCTGCAAAGTTCCAGCTGACTGGATAGGGTATATCCACGATAATTCTAACTGCTCTTTCTCGGCTGGACTTAAGTTACTGAAAATTTTTGTCATCCGCGCAGCTTCCTAAGAAACATTTCCAGAAGTTAGGCAAGGGCTCTCGTCTCAACGTATTCTTTTTAGTTTGAACTGTGCAAAATATTTTGGCGGGACCAGTTAAATTTAAAAGTAAATTGATACAATATACGTAAAATAATGCGCATCCCGGAAGTTCAATCCGTATCGTATGAATGACAATGTTGCATGATACCACTGCGGAAGTAGTACTTGATGTATGTTGAATGTTGAACTTGAAACCATAAATTACAAAAAATATAAATATTTTACCTCGAAAATCAAATAGAAAGGCGAGCGGAGATTTTTACTTTGACCGAAATTTAGAATACTCAAACGCAAAGTTGGAGGAAAATTCTACAGTATAAGAATAAAATGTGATCAATTTTTATATTTTATCTTTAGAATCCCCTGGAAATGCCCGTTTGAAATAAATAAGTTCTTTTCACCGTTTCTGGTTTATAATCGACTTTGACAAACTAGAACTTGTACGATAAATCTCTATCGATAGGAAACGTATTAGATATTATTTTGTCTCTGGTGGGACAAAGTGAATAAGGTTTCTTTCCCTTTAGTGAAAGAACTCAGTCATTCCCATTTACTGTCACTAAGACTAATGTGTATTTTACGCTATAAATATAAAACCCTTTACGATACGAAAACACACGAATGGAAAGAGGAGAAATAGGTCCCATGAAGTCTATCTTCATCACTCACACTTCTTACACTTGAAAATACTGAAAAAGTTATTCATTACGTGATTTTAGTCGATACTCAGGCTCATGAAAAATATAAAGTTTCACAAGGAAAAAATTTCATAACAACTCCGAGGTACGGATCTATTTTTGTACTTCCGTATCTCCAGATGAGGCAAATGAGAGAGCAGTTTATGTACTCGAAAGCGATTATAGAGCAATGAAAATTGGGATGATTTTCTAAAATGATTTTGCTACAAAAATTAATGTTTACCCTTGGTCATTGATCATTCAACCATTGGTGTGTGATGCAGTTTCTCGTGATTCATTTAAAGTTGATCCGATTGAAAAAAAATTCGAATTAGTGAAAGGATGAAGTTTATCGAAAAATATTTCAGTGATGTTAAGGGAATGAGATTCATCTCTGAAGTCGAATGTTTTGCGATTTAAGGGATTGAAATATACAATTCGGATTCGAAGAGTGGGATATAGTTGAAAACCAATTGGGGAATCTTTGATAACGATTGAGGTATTACTTCTTCGACCAGAAAATTTTATACGTCCTCGATATTTTAAATACTCATGTAAGCTTTTTAGACATTCACAAGGTATGTGCGCTGAAAATCTGTGAGCAAGCCGAAGGGTTTTCGCAGGTAGGAATCGTAAATTATGAGGCATCTTCAATTCAATACATTCCGGGTCTTTTTTATTCATAACTTTCTATTTAAACGCAACTGGGGTAGCATCGAAATTTTGGTTGGATTAAATTAATAACTTTTGATCTTTGGCTCTTCTATTAGAAATCCATTTATTAATAATACTTCCTTCTGCAAATTTAAGTGTTTCAGAGAGAAATTAAATATACTCCAACGATGATACAACCCAACTTTATAGAGCCAGGGTCCGGGGCGTTTTAACTCCCGAAATTCTCCTGAAAAGCGATCATTTCCGATAGAATTTAAATGTTGAACAAGATCTAAAATCGCCACGAGGGAAAGAAGTGTTAACGAAGCAATAAATTTAGACTTCAAGAATGAAATCCCATTAATCTGAATCTCTCTTTTGGATAGCTGAAATGTAATTCCCAGCTCCTTCTCTTGTTCGTTTGCAACTTAGCAACGAATCGAAAAGGACTACAACGTTTTCATCATGTTAGTAGATTCCTCCAGCGGGCAAGGAAGTGCCGCACAAAGAGACGACTTTTGGGGAAAACCACATGTCATGCACGCACGTGAGGGGCGGAGGAATGTTTCGGTTGGTCATTGCCGGTGGAAGGACGCGAGGAATTGCAGACAACGGAGGGAGTTCGGCCGCTGATTTTTTTCGGCCACGCTCGGAGAAAGATTGACCGTCATTGGAAGGGAAAGTGGAAAGATTATGCGATGCAGTTTATGTAAAGCGCCGGGAAAAGTAGCTGACGGTAACTCCGCGATGCGATGGGTGAATGGATATCTATAACGTGCCCGAGTTCTCAATTGCATGCAATTGTGAGTTTCGCTTGCCCCTCACGGAGTCTAGGAAGATGAACAGAGTTCGAATGCAGCGACTGAGTCACTAACGCGCGATTCCTTCCTATAGGTGAGGATATCATCGAGATCTGTGGCAGAACTTGGATTAATGTGATCGACGTGTGGTTAGACATGCGACTGATCGTCTCAAACGTCTCAAAAAAAAGCTCAGGAATCTCAAGAAAAGTTTATTATCGCAACCAAAAGGCTACATGATTGCCACTTAATTAGTCTCGTTCTCAATTATGCTCATATATGTTAAGCTCTTGTATTTTATATTAAGTTCATTAAACAGATTGATGGTTGATTTCGTTACAGTAGAAATATGCGGATATATCGTTATCCTCCTCGATGCGGCTACCAGAGTTGGATCTGATCATGACCTCGAAATATTACGTGGCAGATTTGTCGTTAAATTATGAATAGATGGTTGACAACATTAAGATGACTTTTGTTCGATATTAATCAAAAAGGTCGCATAATGCGTATTTATTCACTATTTTCATATTACTATACTTTAAGTTACACAAATAAGTCACTCCATTCAAATGTCGAGGAATTCATACGATTTCCTCGACTTTTGTAATGGAGCTAAAAGTTTGAAATATACCGGGTGGTTTATAACTCACCGTCAAGTAGGGAAAATATCGTTAATTCCAACATTTACTCCTAGGTTTTTGTCCAGAGAGGATTTCGTGCTTAAATGGGATTGGGAACGAGGGAAACAAAAAAGTCCATGTAAAACAAATTTCTTTCGATAGTTAAAATATAAAAACTCATACAAAGGTGAGAATTGAACTAAATTGTGTATAAAAGATCTATATTTCTTGCGACCGATTTCAAAATTTCGGCCCATATTGGAAAAACTGCGAAATCTTAGTTTAAACAAATTTATAGTGTCCTTTTCCCTCACTTCCAAGATTTAAAATATAGCAAAGTCCATTATTTGTTGGTGTATTCTCCGGAAAGAGAGACTATTGATTAACTAGTTAACGTTAGAGACGACGCTTCTCCAGCCTACGTTTAAAAGATTATTGATTTATGGGTTATCGATAGAGGAGATACTTTTTTTGTCTACATTGAAAAAGACATCACCCTCAGCGATCTTTGATTCTACGCCTGGCCGGAGTGAAATTCTGTCAGAAGAAATGCATTGCGGCGATTTCCAGTGTTATGCTTTCGAAAGTGTGACAAAAATCCGCAGAGAAATATGTAGGAGTCACTATCATTAACTCAAGTAGATGCCTCCAAGAGTGAAACGATATGTTTGCATATTTTGACTGTAACTATCTGTCCGGACACCGCTAAGTTCACATTTTAGCCGCTAGGGATATAAATGTTGTTTTCTTTATAGTTTTCCTTAGGTTTTTATTTATCTTATTCATCCTAAATAAATTGTACTGACTCAATTATAAGAAAATGCAGTTTTAATTGTAGGAAGTAACTAAAGCAAGATATATTAGTGTCCAGATAAATATGGGTACTGTTGGAACATTTTTTTAAAAATTTTGCGCATATAACGTGTGTGACTGATATACCATGGCTGGTTCATGATGACTAATATTGGGAAATTCCCCATTCATTCTGTGGAATGGAATTTTATAACAATCTTTAATTTTCAAGGCTAAACCAGGGAAGTACTTTCCTTGGAACCATCCTTAAAAAATATCATATATACTATCATGTATTTTCAGAATAAAAAGCACCCATGTTGTTTATGCTAATTCTGCGTAGCCCGTGAATTTAAAACCTCAAGAACACCTTGGACTTCTACGTAAAAAAATGGCGTGGCTTATTCCCACAGGAAATATAAGAAATATCCTCGAAGGTTTTGTGGAATCACTTGAACAAAAAAGGGAAAACAATGAGGAAAAATCTCAAAGAATAAGTAGCGCTGAGCAATTACACTCCTCCTCAAGGCACAATCACTCATTTCATCATCTGTGTACTGACATTCCAACCTCAGCAAACACGATTATGTTTGCTCAAACAAATATTTTCCTGCTTACTTTCATTCCATTATTGAACAGGAAAGGCATAACTCTGTAATGTAAGCAGCAGTCTACGCCATTCAGTGTACACCTTTGTTGATTTGTTTGTTTCGTGAAATTTGATGAGCCATTGATCGCTATGAAATTCACATTTCGCTCAAAATGCCCGATAAATTTACATTAGTGATGCGCTGAATCTCACAGATCGCATGAATAATTATGTTACAGCTCGTGGCTCTAGTTTCCGGTAATTATGAAATTCTCATTAATCCAACTACATTCAATTTCTGGTCCGAATAGGTGATCAAATAAATTATTCTGGGTGTTTAATGGCTATTTTGAAATGGAATAATAGTTGAAATGGTCGTGACTCGTGAAACTTCGGAATTGAATTTTATTACGGATGCAGCAGGGACAGTTCATTCATTTATAATCAGTGCGAAAACTGTATTTGTAATTGCAAAAGCACTACTCTTGAAAATATAGAAACTTAAATGTGAGATTCACACCATATTTTTCTTTACAACTCGCGAAGAATTATCTTTTATCTCCAATTTTCTTTTAATAAGTAATATTCACTACTATTTTACTTTGTGTATTTAACATATGCAGGGGTCGTTCGTTAGTTAGCACCTCTTAGTGCGGGCTGTATAAATTGTGCTTTTAACACAACAATTTTTTCTATAGTGATGACATTGCAGAAAGAAGTACTTCTCTATCAATCTTCGCAAGTCTATGCGAAGAATGACTTATTACATACGAGAAATGAAGAAGGCAAAATTGCATCAGAGTTAGGGGAAAACGAGGAATTATATTAAGCCATTCTAAGATATGATAAAGATATAAAATGTTTTGAGATAAATTGTGCATTTTTATGAACATGTAAGCGTTAATTCATGAGAAAAAGCGGATAGTTACTTTTCCGATTCTCTTTGGGTCCAGTTGCAAATTCTAATCTATTATATATAGATGCTTCTCCGGATTCATTCATGGATATACCTATATAGATAGATAGATAGATAGATAGGATACTAATTCACAGCCTAAACCACAAGCGTCATTGACTTGAAATTTTTACGACGTATTGGCCATAACGTGTAACCGCCAGAAAAATTGCGATTTTGATCCTCAGGGTCATGGGTTCGATTCCAGAGGGCCCCAAAGTCGCGATTTTCTCCGTAAGAATACATTACGGGGATTTTCGAAAATTTTTTGAGGTACTTCCCGGAGAGAGATAGAGTTGAAACTCGAGGGATCGCTAGAAGCTGTGCGTATCCAACGAAAATCAGAAAAACATCTTAGAATATAGTCCATGGTTCGATGCTAGGTCGGGGCAAAAATCGGCCGTTTAAAATGCATTGCGGCGATTTTGAAGATTTTTTTTGGATCCTTTCCCGATAACATGGATACTTGAAACTCGGCACGTGGATAGATATCATAAATATATTTCTTTATCAAATTTTTTGTATTCGCTTATGGTCCTTGGTTCGATCCCAGAGGGCCATTTGTACTCCACAATGCATTTCTTATGGGGATAACGGAAACAAATTTTAGGTACTTCCCGGCATGATATCGACTTCAAACTTTCTATGAAATTAGATCAGGTCCAAGCAAGTCATTATGTGCATTTACAGCTTCCAATACGTCCAGGGTTCGACTCCAGGCGTCTCTACAATCAGTCACTGATCCGATTTTTAAGAATTATTTTGAACCCCTTCCCAATTATATTAAAACTTGAAATTCGGCATATATATAGAACGTATAAATACATTTCGAAAACATATTTTAAATTTCCTAGATCGTCCTTGGTTCGATTCCAGAGAGTTATTAACATTCGTGAAAAGTATGTCTTCGTTTGAGGCAGTTGCAGCCGATATTTCTGCTTGAATTTTCACACGTATTTAGAGAAGATGATCTTCTGATGTGCTGCATAGTAATTTCACCAAAAAGACCCGGTTTCGATGCCAGACGATTAAATTGAAGCTAATTTTAAGAATATTTTCAATCCTTTTTTTCCTTTCCTGGACCGTCCCGATATAATGCCGTTATGAAATTAGTGTTGTCGATCTGCTTGCAGTATGCAAGCTACATTTTACTCGTACCTAATACATTCGATCCGAAGTGAAATCTAGATTCACCGGTCTCTGGGTTAAAAGTAATAGAATGTCATTATTAACGATTAATTTACGATAAACGAATAATTTCACGAAGATACTAAAGTTATGTCCGACAACTGCCCATAGATTGCCTATACTTTTCACGCTATAAACTTTAGTCCAGGAATTTTTCCATCCGGAATGATTATAAATTGCTTTTGCTCGGAGATACTGTAGCGGAAAAATATTTCTTCATGCGTAACTTAACAGATTAAGGAAATGAATCACGATATGCTTCATACATGTTGCGTTTTTAATCTTATTCCAGGCCTTTATAATTGCTCTCTATCATAAAAAATATTTGCAGCTGCTCAAATTGTAGCTTCTTAATTTCTTTCCCTCGAGGAGAGAGCATGTAGTGAGAGCACTGAGTACTTAGCATTTAAATTTTCCGAAGGTAATGTAATCTCAAGGCGTGTATTGAAATGAGCGCTAAGAAAAATGAGGTAAGATTCTAGTGATTTCCATGTGATAGGGGTATTGGGAAGTGATGCACGATTTTTACAAGTTGTTCGTGGTTAATTTCAGATGTTGAAAAGATGTGCCTTTGACTTAAGATATTCGATAAGAGAAATCTTTTTGCAATGGATTGAAGTTGACAGGACGTTTTTTTTCTCTATATTAAATATTCATTTACCAAACAACGCTACTCACAAGAAGTTTAACTTACAGGAAAGAAAAATAATTCAACCAAGGGAATATAAGAATAAATAAAATTTCTAGGTGAAATACATTTAATGAAAAATAAATACCAAATTTAATATTATTCTATTCATTTCGTAATTTAATTATTTTACTCTACCTGAGTAAATTGTTCACATCCGTTTAGTAGTAAAATTTACGGATTTAGGAAATGTTGCATCACCCTGTTCCAAGCTTTTCAGGAAAGTTAAGAGAATTCTAACATCATCTTTCTATTAGCTTTGTTAAATTGCATTATCTAATAAGGTGCCGTTTCACTCAAATAATTAGGAAAGTCTTATGATCGATTCTGTTTGCATCTTTTACCGTTTATAAAGTTCCGATATAAGGATAAGTTTCATTTCCGAGATCCTGTATCCGAAAAATTCGCATTTACATTTAAATTTATACCCAGCAATCCGCCATTGGCGCGTGGCAGAGGGTGTAAAACACCGAAATCCCTATCTAACCTGGAGAGCTATTAGCTTCTCTAATACTTCGCGGGAAACCGACCAAAAGCAACTATCTGTCCTGGCAACTACTTCCCTGTATCGTTTTTTTTGTTTTCTCCCAAAGATCGCGAAAGCTTATAACTGGGATAACAATATAAGCTATCTCCTCCCCGAAATCGGTAGTAATAAATTTATAAAAAAGCCTCCGTCGATACTCTAGCCTTCTATCACTAAAAGAGATCCATCCGAGGGATTCTATCATAGCCGAAACACTGCTGTCAAATCTGAAATCTCCCTTGATAAACCTAGCTGCTCTACGTTGAACCATCTCAAGATCGGAAATTAATCCTACTTCGTAAGGATCCCAAATCGCACAGCAATACTCAAGTTGAGGTCGAATCAGAGAAAAGTACGCTATTTCTTTTACTTTCGATGAACATCCCTCAGAATTCTACTGACTAACCATTGCATCCCAACTGCCTTTCCTATTACGCTTAGAATATGCTCTTTAGAGGAATTCCGAACCAAAACTAGGAAATATTAAATAAAACGTGAAGGCCGAAGCTATATAACATTTTCATTGCCTATAGACAGAATTTATCCATAGCTAAGCTAACAACAATTAATGAGCATTCTCCACATTTCCGAGCAATTTAGTGTATAAACAAGGAAACTTTCGAATGAAAATTTTTTTACTCGATAGATAATTGCTTTTAAACGCTATGTTTCACAATATCTGCTATACATCAAGATCTTTTCGTATTCTTTTACGTCGAATTACCTCCCGGAGAAATTGTTCTTGGCATCGTCGGAGACTAAATCCTTTCCTCTCAATTTACGTATTTACTAACTCAGGGTCAACGTGTACAGCGTGATTTCACATTCAGCTTTAAGAGAAGGAATCTGCGAGAAGAAAAATTCGAATGGCGTTAGTAGAAAAAATGATCACGATCGGATATGTTGTATTCCGGACATAATTGCCCACACGACAGAAGCGCACACGACAAAACCCCACACTAAAAATACCCACAAATATAAATGCGCACATGGACAAATGCCAACGTAGTGGAATGAACACATGACCAATTTTAAACGAAAAAGTGCAAATTGAGAAGTAAAATTTTATTGTTGCTAAATTAAGTATAATTAACCCCTCAAACCTAGATAAGATTTATCCACAGCTGCTGTTTCGTCAACCGCGAATTCCGCTCTCAGGAATAAAAAAGCAGCAACTGATATTCCATTCAAGATAGGTATCGACCCGAAACCAAGTATAAATTAAAATGTCAACATTCGTCTCAATCTCACTCGCGACAAGTTCTTTGTCACGTGAAATATAAAAAAAATATTCAGGGATGCATTAATTGGGCTGCGCGAACACATTTCTTTGAGGATACGCTCCAATTAAACAATGTTTTGCTAGGTTTTGGTTTCTCTAAGTGTTAATGAAACAAAAAGCAACTATATTGTATTGTAAGAGAGTTTGAGCAGTTTAAATAATGATCACGGATGAAAAAATTTGGATAAATGCTCTTCACCTTTAAGCTGATACAAACAAATCACGTACATCTGAAAACAACAACTTTTCTTTAATGAGCATATATGTTTATATAACAATGTACGAAAATAAAGCTAGAAGCTAAGAATAACGCCGAACTTAATATGCAATACGCTGAGGGATAATAATGTGATTGCCTACCAATCGATTATATCTAATAATGTCCTAGAATATACGATGTCATATATTATGCATCGCACCATTATCATAGATCAATATCGTCAATGCGGTAATGTGGTTGTGGTAGCAGTTTTGCTAGTGTGTGGTTTTATCACTGTGCGATTTTGACAATGTGGACTTTTGTCGTGAGGGGTTATTTTATGAAACCGTTGAATTCAATTCCCATCTCCTCTTCAGTGACGCATCCCACTCTGTAATTTGTTTCCCCTCAATTTCGCTCTCTCTGCATTCTTTTACGTTATTACCATTGTGATGCTTCTCTCAAATCCCTTTCCCCTCTTTCCTACGTTTCTATCTTCTCTTTCCTCTCCACAGTTTCCGTAGTACGTGCTCTACAGTTAAATCGAAGGCCTACGCCATCACTGGGTATTTTCGCATTTCAATCCTTCACCCAAGTCACGAATATTCCGCGTTTTATTCTTACGACCGCATCTTCGCGCTCAGCCGCTGAAAAGGCGCCATTATTCGTAATTCCGTGCGATTTTTCGCATTAACTGATGTATTTCTGCTATTATCTGCGATTGGGAGAGAAATTCCTCAGCGTAAACTCTTATGTAAGAATGATGACATGTACCTAATTTCTTCATAAAGATTTTATGAATAAATAACCTTAATTTTTACATTTCGTTTCTTTCCTCACAAGTAAAGCCGCAGCAACTGTGGGTGGATTTCTGAAAATTATTTTAGACAGCGGTTGTTATATAATGAATAGGACCATTGAAGGCGTAAATCTTTATAAGTAGAGTCTTACCAAAAACCACAAAAATCCGTTTAAACCCCTCAATGCGCATTTTGACTTCTATGAAAGCATCATCAGAGGGCCAAGAGATGAATAAATAAGTTATCATAGGAGAAAGATACACCTAGTGTCCCCCTGAGCATGCTTTCATAGAAGGCGAAATCCGCATTGGGCGTTTAAACAGATTTTGATGGTTTTTGTTGTGGGTGTAATTAGAACAAGGGGCAATTTGTTAATTTTGGGATATGAAAATATTTTTCTCATTTTATAAATGCGCTACGGATGATTTTTCTAATACAGGTTCATTTTCATGGTTTTACGTTAGCTTGGTTGTTAGATGTTACTATTTCCGTTACCTCATAAGTAGAACTAAAGGTTCCAGTGGTAAGGGAAAAATATATAAATATATATAATATGATGTATAAATAATATAAATCTTCATCGGCGCTCCATTGCCGTGGCTCTAAACCTTAGCTCCACGGACCTCTTTTAGGACTTCTTTGTCTTCTCTCTGAGTGCACTTCTTTGAGCTTATGCTACAGTTCTTCCCTCCCGCAATAATTCTGTTAAATACGATTTACATGTAAAACATCAGCTCAAGTGATTCAGCCGTTAGAATATATGGCCTAATTCGCTCCGAGAGCCAAAATTGTTGGACAGAACCAAGGCCAAGTTTTTATCCAGCGGCAGTTTGTACGTTTTAATCCTATTTGGTCACTCCATTTACTCTGTGTATTAATTCTGACAAAGATGACTCTTCAGATGTGGTAGGCTGATACTATTTACTGCACAAGTATAAATCTAGTTGATTTTTAAACGTGTTAAATATGGGTTAAGTGTAGGAATTCAAAAAATTGAAAGACTTCGAGATATGGGTGTGGCGAAGTATGGAAAGAGCAAGTTAGGTTGATAGGATAGCAAACACGGTAATGCTAAGGATGGTTGGGGAGGAGAGGGTTTTAATTGAAGTAATTTAGTGTCGACTGAGGAAATGAGTGGGTAAAATATTGAGGGAAGAGAGATGGTTAAAGAAAATGATTGAAGTTAGAATGCTAGGGAAAAGATGAGGGAAGACAAAGATGCCATAAGATGCCAAAAGTGACATAAAGAGTAGAGTAAGCTACCAAGAAACGAAAGATGTTGTACTAAAAAGGGAATAATGCGAAGCAAATTTATCTGCCAAAAAGTTGAACACTTATACCTGTAGTTACGAGTATCAGAAAGGAATATTATGGCTTCTGAGTGATTAACTGATGGCGAGGAGATTTAAGGGATCTTCGGTTGCAAGCACGAAAATAGATAGAAAAGGGAAAGAACGAAATGGTTACACATTAAACTATTTCTGTATGTTTTCGAAAGTGCAATGTATAGTTATAGCCTTATAGCCTATTTCTGGGCTATATTTAATATCTGAATCATCTGAGACTCACCTAGGTAATTAATATCCTCAAGCAAATGTTTAACTCCACTCTAATAAATAATTTTTTATATGTTTTCCCACGCTATTCTGATAATAAAATCGTTTTGTTTCCTCTATGGAGAGATACTTAAAGCTCTAAAGAGCGAAGGTCGAGAGTTTGAAAGGGAAAGGTTCAGTTAAGTATAAAAGTAACATTCAGTTTATCCTTTCCGTTATTTGTTGAATGGGACTTGTTTTTGTTATTGACACTCATCGCCTTGAAATTTCGAAACTACGCAGCGAAACTTGGATATTTTGCGTGAAGTTTTGTTCACTTTCTTTCCTTTACCAACATATGCTAAGACATGTTCAAACATTGAATAATGATTTAGGAGGTGGAAACGATCGAAATATTGTCGATTGCATTTATTTAGTTTTCTACTCAATTATATAATTATATTTATTTAATGTCGGAATAATGATAATTCTGCTGTCGGAGTAGTTCTCATTCCTCGTGAAAAACATGAGGAATATCTCTTGGAGTTTAAATCGTTCGTCAAATTTCAGAACAGTTATCTGAGTAAATTCTATCATGTTCGACCGTAATTTTTTCTCTGTTCCCTGACGTAGCTTTCTTTGCAATAGTTCATGCGTGAAAAAAGATACTTGGGCTCTATGCTCTTCTCTTTTACGTAAAGAATAGACTATCTATTATATATAGACGTTTCTCCGGATATACCTATATATAAGCGATCAAAATTCTAACCATGTTCCACAAGTGCCATTGACATGAAATTTTTACGACGTACAGGCCATAACGTATAACCGCCAGAAAAAAAGCGATTTTGAATCTCAGTGTCATGGGTTCGATGCCAGAAGGCCCCAAATTCCCGATTTTTCCGTAAGGATACATGTCTTGGATTTTCGAAAACTTTTTTGAGGCACTTCACGGCAATGTAGAGAAATTAAATTCGAGGCATCGCTGGAAACCGTGCGTATCCGACAAAACGATTAAGACATCATCGAAGATTATCCTTGGTTCGACGCTAGGTCAGCGCAAATATTCTCCCGTTTAATTTACATTGCGATTTTTAAGATTTTATTGAATCACTTCCCGATAAGATGGAAACGTGAAACTCGGCATGTGGATAAAAATCATGGATATATTTTATACACGCTGTTGAACGTTCCGATGATGGTCCTTGGTTAGATCCCAGTGAGTGATTTACATTCCTCAATGCATTTCTTATGGAGATAACGGAAATCAATTTCAGGTACTTCCCGGCTTCATATCGACTTCAAAATTTCCATTAAATAAGATCAAGTCCTAAGAAGCCATTATAAGTATACACAGCTGCCTACAAGTCCTGGGTTCGACACTAGGCGTCTCTAAAATTAGAAATTGCTGCGATTTTTAAGATATTTTTTGAACCCCTTCCCGATAACATAAAAACTTAAAACTTGGCATGTGAATCAAGATCATAGATACATTTCAAATACGCAGTTTAGGTTTCCTTGATCGTCCTTGGTTCGATCCCAGAGAGCCATTCTCATTACCCTATGCATTTCAGATGGGGATAATGGAGTCTTATTTCAGGACCTTCCCGGTATGAGATGGGCTTCAAACTTTGCATTAAATAAGATCAGGTCCTAACAAGTTATTATGTCTATTCGCATTTGCCGATAGGTCCTTAGTTCGACACCAGGCGTCTCAAAATTAGAAATTGAAAATTTTTTTAAGATTTTTTTTTTAACCCCTTCCCGATAACTTTGAAGCTCAAAACTTAGTACGTGAATAAAGATTATTAACACATTTCATATGCTTGCAGTATGCAAGCAACTTTTACTCGTATAAATTATGTTTAAAATGAATAACAATTCTCTCGTAATTTGATAAACATATTTTTACAGTGAATGGATCAAACTAATGGATTATGTTCATTCTAACCTATGGTTTCCTCTACCTTTTTTAATGTAATCGGCGTGAGAAGAAAAACGATCCCTGAAAATTAAAGACGTAAGTTATGTTTAAAAAAATTGAAAATCTATATTAATGTGATCTACAATTAAATTATTATTAAATATGTTATATGAAATAAAATATATGTAAAAATATAGTATATGCATACAAACATATGTAATTGTAATATATATTATACGTATGTGTGTGTGAAATGGAAAACGTACCAAAAACTTATTCAATTCCTTTTCTGATGAAGACTTATTCATATCCTTTAGCTTATTTAAATTTAAGTCGACATATGTGGGTTTTTCGCTGAAAGTAAAAAGGTTGTGAGAACGCTAAGAAACTCGCGATTTCATCTTCAGACAAGTGTCCTATGTACGTGTTCTTTCTGACGCATTACTTATCTACTGTAACCTGTGAAACCTATGAACCAGGAAATTACACTTAACTTTCAACATTTATTTTCTTCCTTCCCTCAAGGTCGATAGCATCCTGAAGACTTTGGGACTTTCGAATTGCAGAAAGACGATGGTCGAGGAGCTCTCCGGTGGTCAAAGGAAGCGCCTCTCCATAGCACTTGAGTTGGTCAGCAATCCTTCAACGTTTTTCCTTGACGAGCCAACAACGTGAGTGTCTCAAACGAAAGCTTTCGCCATTATGTTAATATTGAATTTAATGTAGCGCAATAGTTGATGGTCCCTTTTTTAATAAACGGGAAATGACTCACAGATTCAAGGCGTTTGACCAGCCTTGTATTTGCAGACCTCGAAATTGAGTTAGTAGCTTTTTCGACCATGATGCTTAGATAAACTTGTTTATCTAACTGCTATAATAAACATGGGTTGATGGTTATTTTAATAAGTGTAATATAAATTAGTTTGTCTTAAGTTATTCAGTAAGACTTTCTATTTTAGACCTAACATTATCATAGTTTGATACAGAATATTTTATGAAAATTGGCTTTATAGCACGGGGTTAGACTTGTTCAGCCGTTTCGGGTAGTACTCCTAGTTTATTTTATTCATACATATCGCACCGACACAAAGTAAGGCTGTATGATATTGCTTAGTTCTACGCTTGCATCGATACTTCCGATGAAAATAGAGATGAGTATAAGTCCATTCTTGAAATCCTTTCTCTTCGTCTTGCTATAAAAAGGCAAGACGAAGAGAAAATAGACCAACGTTGTTAGGAAGAACATGAAATAAGGCAGATTTAGATACCAGAAACTAATGTGTAACTCGAAAGATAGCCCCAAAAACATTGGTCCAAAGAAAATCGCAACTCATTCCTAATTTTCTCGTAACACTATGATATCCGGAGTCACTTTTACTCAATGCTGAGTAGAGGCCATAAGAAATTTATTGTGTCTTCATAATGTTGGACAGACAGTAGCCATTGATCGCTCCTAAAATTCCAAACCAGACTTTTGTTTGGGTTCTTGTCGGTTTCTCATTTCATCTCGTCATCTTTTATGATCCGATCGCTTGTCATTCCGTTCCGGATCGACTTTATCCGGGTCTTTGATAAGTTGCCAAAAGCTTAGGTGTATGTGATTTGAAGTCGAGAGTCCCGAAGGGGACATCTAAATTCATTCTTTCGAGAAGGATTTCTAGTGATTCCCGACTCCCTTAACCTCCGTTTCGTTTTGGAAAGTATTTCTCCATTCTACTACAATAAAAATATAACCATAAAACGTCCATCTTGATTATTTGTTGAATTTCTTACAATACTGCATCACGCAAGAAGAGAGTGCGATCGGCGAGTTTTGTGCCTTCTTAAAATATTCCTCGCGAGGTAATAAATGTCAACCAGTAGCAAATTTTATTTACTCAGTTTTTACTTCTGGTTTACTTTTAGGAAAGGGACGTTAAAAAAAGAATGGGACGAAGATCGAATATTTCAAGGCGAAATACACGATTGGGGCCGCGGCGGATTTCTTGAAGTCGTCCTTCAATTACATATACCTTGCAATTTTCAGACTCATTGCCGACAATCTCCGCTTCGAACATGAATTTTGGCTTCCATCCCTGTTCTATAGAATCACAATATTTTTAGAAATATCATGACGTTTATCATCCTTACTTCAAAATATCCCGCGTTCTTTTTTGAAAACTAACGGAGTGAATTTTTTGTTTTAAAACTGCCTTCATTATTCAACTGCTACGCAAATATACGCGTATATTTATCAATTGATTTATGTTTTTGACCCTTAACATACTTAAGGTCGAGGACCCCAGAGGGACATTTTTAGTTTTTTTCTGCCACCATTACAAATATATTTTTCTTGATTTTTGTATGTCCCGCATCTGCTTAAAATAAATAATAGAATTACATATGTAACATTCTTTTTTTTTAAACTCAATGAATAAAAACCCCATTGGTGTCCTGGAAGGTCCTAACTTGGTGTACTGCTGTTATCTCTACACGGATCTAACTAAAATTGTAATATGAGCTAAGGACTGCGGCAATGACAAAAGATGAATCTGTACCATATATTTTTGGTAAATTACCTATTTAATCGGTTTTCACACATATTGAAATATAAATATGTATAAGAATAATAGTAAATGGATAATTTATTAACTTTTACCTCTATTAAAGTAAATTAACCAAATATGCCAAGGATAGTTTAAGTAACTAAAACCCTATTTTAAGATACTGTAACGAATAAATCATACCAGCTCGATAAACAACGTGGATGATCTAGATATTGCATCTTTAGTGTTAAAAGGGTATTTTGGAAATTTTAACAAGTTCTATTACTTTGCGGAAGCGCTATCATAGTTAACATAAGCATTTAATATTTTCGCTTTGGATTTATTAAAGATAATTTGTGGTAACGCAGTCTCTCTTACGTTTTCTTTAAAAGAGAATAGCTTATCAATAATTGCAAGCTATTATTTGTTAGGATCGAAGGTCAAGGGTAAATTTTTATAAAGCAGGATCTTCATGACGTATGATATACCCACGGAAGGATGTTGAAAATTTATCGCAAAATAGTATGTTCCATCTAAGGCCTGTAAAATAACTTGAATAGCAATAAATATTTATTAAAATATGGATGAGGATCGGGAAAAACACACATGATTTCGTCTACTCACTCCTAAGATCGTTTTGTTGTTAAGTTTCAACACCACCCACCACCGAGGAGATCGATTATCAGAATGACTGGGTATGATTTGTCACTTGCGCGTGTCCTTTTGTGCAGAATCATTAGCTTCTTCGAAGCGAAGCGAAGAATGATGGTGCCCGTGTTGTTTTGAGATTCTTTTCCGCTAAGCTCATTTCGCTTCTTCGAACTCCGATTGACGATAATGGTGACTCGACTATTTTTTCCACGCAGAGCGTTAAAATCTCTCAAAAGGAATCGGTCGGCTATTGGAATGCGCCAAAATAGAGGGTATTAGCACGCGAAGGCCCCGCAAATTGAAGCTAAACAGTCCGAAGGTTTCGTATTCAGTGCTGAAAATCAACGAAAATGTATTGCATTTGTTTTATTTAGTCTCGTTTTACAATTTTTGACATGTTGATTACTTGATTGCAATGGCAGATGTCTCGTATAGTTGATGGAGCGAAGAGTACTGCTACTGTTAAAAGCATCTCGTTTTCCACCATTTTGGTGAAATATGGGTGGCCTTGAGACGTAAACATGTGGATTGTAATTTTCTCTAGTAGAATACCTTCAGATAACCACGTATCGATTTTTGAAGCATTGTAATTAGTAATAACGCTTTAATCGCACAGGGCAAGGCCTTAAGTCTAAAATACTGCACTTTTCCATTTTCTCATCGTGGATTTACCCAGAAAACATACCCGGACGTTGCAGTTTGATTTTGAACACGATGTTTAACACCGGTTATTCTCTCTTACGGCGCATATTAATCTAAGTCGTGTGAATAAAGATTGAGGTGACGTTAATTACTGCATGTTCCTGGGAGTAGCAGAAGAATGCACTCAAGAAAACTTCTTAAACTATTTGAGTAACCGAAAGATATGTAGCTTATTCCTGTTTAAAATTAAATATTCACTCGATGAAATTAAGTACCTACTTTTTATAATGTTGAGACTAATGAGCCCAATTATTTTGAATCTTAATAATAATTTTTAGGAGCCAAACGGGATGTCTTCGATATGATCAAATGAAAAATTATCGGTAACAAATGGTGTGGCGAAGTTTTCCTTCGCTTTTCCTTCTTAAATTTTTAAATATTTTCAAAAGATTTTCCATCAATCAAGGTGGAAAGGGGTTTAGATGTGAGCCGTGGAGGGAATACATTTTAACTAACTTGATGTGTCTCAACTCTCCGAAGACACTGCACTTTTCACTGATACAGATGGAAATTTTTAGCAGATTAACATTCAGAATGCAAATACATAGCATATGAAGGAATGTTATACGGTGTACGACCGAAGTATCTTTTTATGAAAGTGTCCCTAAATATAACTGTTATGAGTGTTCTTTGGAATTTGAATTGCACTGGATTGTATTTCTACAATTCAGTCGTTTTGTTTTGAGGGTTTATTATCTTTCGACTTAATTAAATCTAATGTAATTAAACTGGCCGTGGCTGATAAATGTGAGCTTAGGAGTACATAAACTTTAAAAGGTAAACTTAAAGTGGTATATGAAACAAAAGAAATATCGTTGCAACTTTCTTTTATTCCATTACTCATTCCTTTTAAGTCTGATTGTCAATCGTTTTGTCATGGATATGCGCGAAGTACGTGACCAGATGCACGAGTGAACCCAAATGAGGAAATATACTTGCTAGAGGTGTACTTGCTGCAGTTAGAAAATCTCTAATAGACATAGATCCTATGTCTACTCGTTAGAGGCATGTACACAGAAAAGCTACATAGAACTCGAAACGAAAAAATGTTACTTGATTGAGATTGCATGAATGGAAAATTATGATCATCACTGAATGATCCGAAAGAAATTATTTGAAATGGAGGGAGGGAGGGTTTCACAGTCGTTCCTGTATTTTGTGGAAGTATACACGGACATATTATAATCTATTAATTTTTTATCCACATCGGCTAATTAGTTAGTACTTACTCTGTCATTTTTAAATACAATTAAATCTACTGAGCTTTCCATGTTCCATTGAGATACTATACATTTTTTATCTTTTATATATAAATGTATAAAAGCGTTGAATAAAGAGTGCTTTTTTCAGCGGGCTGGACTCGGTAGCTGTGAGGGACTGCGTATCGCTGTTGAAGTTGCTTGCAGAGCACGGAAGGACGGTGGTGACCACTCTTCACCAACCGCCTGCCTCCCTCTTCCTCGGTCAAGTGGACCACGTGTACGTGTTGGTGCGCGGCCAGTGCATCTACCAAGGAACACCTCACGCTCTCGCACCATTCCTAGCCTACGCTCTGCACCCACAACCCCCATGTCCCATATCGCACAATCCGGCAGACTTCGGTGAGTATTTGTTTAAAAATCATTTTTCCTTACAAGTTCTCATACCCGTGGAAGTTATAATGGCTTATACATACTTTTTCGTGCTTCATGATGACTGCATTAGAATCATTCTACAGTTTGTGAAGAAACTTAATAGGTAAACTTAATGTATTAAGCATCAAATAAATGCATAAAAAGATATTTATTACACATTCATTAATTTTGTCATCATTTACCTGATTATCCAATTCATTTCCATCTTGATTTCCAATTAATTCACTTTTATCGTAACTATCAACTATTATTCTAACACCCATTCATGAATCATTTATTTGATTATCATCCCTAAATATATTTTTAGAAAAAAATCCCTTTCGACGTAACTTAGATTCTTATCCTCCCACTAATTTACTTCTTTGTATAAATATTTAACATAAATTAATACAAAGAAACAAGAGAATCTTACTTTAAATTGTTTGATCATATCTCCTACGTTTCCCAAGTGTTTCAAACTCATGCGGATTCAAGAACTTTTAGATATCAAGTTGTGTGTAGGAGGAAGAAACTCTTTCTAAATTACTAGTTATACCAATTACAAATACAAAATTACAAATACGTTAAATAGATCCGAATAATTATCATAATGCTTTAAAATACTTAATCAGTAATGAAATCGAATCACGATAAATTGCTCTACATCCAGCTTCATCTCAGTAATTGTATTAACGACGGATAATTATAGAGAGGCGTACAGTATTATCTCCGCTTGTGAGTCCCTATCATAACCTTGGTGAACGTTTTCGCTGGATTTCGACAAGAATTTATGGAAATACAGAAGTGTTTTTCGATCATGTTATATTTCCTTATCTTGCAGTAACTTTATAACGCCCTAGAGATCTGATTTTTATGCAGCTCAAATTATTTAAAATCGTAAATAACTCATCAAAGGAAGTACTTGAATCACGAACAATAGTAGTCTTCAGAATAAACTAGATGTGTACTTTCAAATTCTGACGTAATAAGTTGAAGGTGTATAATGAGCGGGAAAGAAATTTTTCCCTTCTGTTTGTTTCGAGGATAATTTGCTGTTAGCATAGTTTATTTCAACTTTCAAATATCTCGAGGATTTAATTATCAATAGGTTATTCTTGTAAAATAAAGATGATAATTCTTATTTTCCGCGAGATGATCGTTATGAGCCCCCAGATATTTTAATTTTAAAATTATCTTTTCCGAAAGCGAAAATTCTGGCACGAGTCCGTGAAACTTCATGCACATATTTGTGCGCGCGTAACACTTTCATCACGAAAGGTCTTCTTCAACAGTTACGGAGTGCACTGAATCGGCGTTGTCTAATATTTGTGTGTTTAACCAGATATGATCCCTGCTAATCATATCTCGATAATGAAGAGTCTTCGCACCAAGCACAAGGTCATTCAGCGTCCTTCAGGTCCGAGTAAGTCACCCAATTGCGGCTATCAAAATTATTAACCCATATCTAGCGATGTCGCAAAAAGAATCTTGTCTCTCTCATTAAGAGTTTGTCCGAAGGAACGTCTTCAGGTTAGAGCCGAAGATAACTGCAATCATAATACGCGCTTTCCAACATCATCTTCAACAGTCACTGTTGGTCTGTTGAAGATGCTACACAAGGTAGCGAAACGCGCGTAGACCCTTCTCCAATTTTTGACAGCTTATGGTATAATTGTGACTCTTACTTATTGTAGTTTAAACTTGAAAAAATAGAACTATACAAATTATGTATTCACTTTTTTCCTCCAAGTCAGGCACCTATATATAAAACAGCTATCATGATTTTTAAACAATATCCGCAATCCCTTATTGTTTATTTCCTCTTTTACTTGTTTATGTATCGATTTTTCGTCTGAAAATATGTGTGATTCATCGGAAACGATGTTTGATTCTTGACCTCTTCCTATTATTTCGGACAGAATAGCGATTCTAAATCAGTCAGGATTGTTAGTGGTAGTATTGTTAGAAGGCTTCAACAGAAAGTGATAATTTCGTACGTATGGTTTCCCGTTGTGAAGCGAACCAAGGGTAGCTTTCACGAAACGCAAATAAGCTAACCACTAGGCCCATGAAAGCCCTCATGAATGCAATGTATTTCCGAATGTAATATTATTTACGTTACAATTTTAAATAACTTTAACTGATGATCACTTAAGTATCCAAGATTCTGACATTCCTATACTATTATGCATATAAGTTTTTCAAGAACTGCTGATTTTTTCAGCATAGAGGCGACCAGCCCTTGATTCTATTTACCTCATAGAAGAAGGTTATATCCTCAGCAAAAGACATTAGAGGAATTGAATCGCTCATGCACCCTATCGTTAGAACGTTTGATTAGTAAATGAGAACTTGGATATGTTAAAGATGATGGAGTGACAACCTTCTGGAGTCTGGTTTGACATGAATAACGTGAAACATTAAAAAAAATTGTAGGGAAAATTAAATGAATTGGGAGGAATCCAAACATGATCACATCATCACATTCAACTGAAAAAAAAATCATAATAATTACTACCTTATATTTGTAAATTTAATTAATTAGCTTTATTGTAAGATGAAATTTAAGTCAATTGACTTGACCAAATTCCCTTTGGTATAGGAGTTTTGTCTGTATCAGTATAATAGGTCATTTATTTCCACGTTGCTGGAAACATTTTTGGTTTTGAATTCTAATTGATGTTTATTTTTTTGTACGCAGTAATTGAGATGACACAGGGTCCATTTGAGTCCAATGCAATTGCTTTAACAATGGAAATTCTCAATGGTAAGAGGACTTGCTCTATGGAAGGTGAGGATGCAATGGCTGCTCTTTCCATTTCCCCAATCAAAGTCGTTGGTGAGGATTTGACGCCTGAACCACGAGTTAAAGGGAAATCGAAAGTGAGGCTGTCTGAATGGAACCAGTTTGTCATTCTCTTGGGAAGGATGATGTTACAAATGAGAAGGAACAAGGCAAGTGTCTATGTAGCTTGATCATTTTCTCAAAAGATGATATTCATCAAAGCGAGGCTCTGCTCTTTGAATTCATCTTTGAAAGGCTTATACAAAAGTGAAATGATAGGAGCCTTAGAAATCTCTATTTATACTCTCATATTAGCAGACAGATTATTTTTAAAATAAAGGGTGGCATGTATATGTGTTTAATGACTATATCCATATACCTCTCATTGTCAGTATTAATTCTGTAATAATTACTTTAACTGTTTTTAAATGAAAAATATGATTGCATTTAGCAGCATTTGTATATTTTTCTCTTTAAAATATCTATTCTTGTAATAAATCTCCATCCTAAATGCTTGTTAGAAAATATTAATCATACATTTAATTAACTGACTTCCTGAAAGTTGTCATCACTCTCAGGAGCTAATTACCCTCTTGCAAATCTTGACACTAATAATGAAGTAGCATTAAAGTATGACAAGTTTTACAATGAGGATCACTGTTTTTACATATTTAGAAACATTTTTATACAATTTATATCATTCTTCTTTCATGTATAAATGGTTCCTTTTTTAAATAAATTTATTGTTTGAAAAGATTGTATGAATTTTCTAAATCACAGCATAACCTTTTTAATACTAAAGCACATAATATGTAAGTTTAAAATAAACTAAAATCCCCAGTGGTACTTAATCATTAGATATATGTAGCAAGTACATGTCAAAATAATTAAATTACTTAGAGATTAGTCAACTTATTAATAAGTTTTTTTATGCCAGATGAGAAATTAATTTTCTTGTGTAAGTGGTAATCTTTTGCCTAATCACCTGATAAGTGTAAAATATTCTGAGAAGCTTTTGATTATCCCAACAATCCTACTACTAACAGTGGACAAACAAGAAGTTATCATTTGGTCCGATTCAAGATGAGCATTTTATGTGATCAGTTTGAAGAGGGCAATGAATCATAAACTCGAGGAATATCATACATGAATTTTAACATTATGATTCTTCTTTTGCAGGTTGGTATTTACCTCCAGTTTGCTCATTACACATTGACTGGGCTGATAATGGCTCTGATATATGGAACTCATCTGAATGATGCTGGACAAATGTTCCTTAATTTGAAGTTCTGCTTGGGCATTACAGTATTCTTCACCTATACTCAAATTATGGTTCCAGTTCTGGTGTGTAAGTATTTCAAAAGAATCAGAACTCTAATTCTATTTCATATTTAATTCTAGTCAATGTATCAATCAATCCCTCCGCAAACAACATGCAGTTGAAGCAATATATGCTACATCTCACCATCAATTTATTCTCTTATGACAACATTCATAAAGACCCCTAATAATAATAATAATTTAAGTACGTCATATTTCTTTTCTAAGGATTGATATAAAAATCAAAACTAATTCCTTTACTTTAGGCTGGACCAATTATGGATAGGGTTGAATCAAATTTAAAATAAAATTTATTAATCGGGTCTCATGTAAATGAGACCCGATTTATAAATTATATTTGAAATATAATATAATAAATTATATTATATGTAAGAAATAGTGCGAATGAGTTTGCGAAAAACTTGAGAAATATAAGTCAGAAAAATCAAACTTTGCAAAATTATTTAAACTTGATGCTGTGCAGATAATTGGCTACTTTTAATTGACTTAATCATCTCAGGTTTGACCCCAAATGAAACTATGTGTTCCATAGAAATACATGTAAAGTTCATTTTAGTCAATGCAGGCTTTTCGGATATTAAATTAGGAATGATGCTAGCAAAGAAATTGAGAGAAAGACCAAAAGAATAGAAATAGATTTGATTTGATTACATTATTGTTCAAGAATCAATATACAAAGAATTTTGAGAAAATACACTTGTATTTTCTAAATTCTTCAGGCTATAAACAGTTTCCCTGCTGCAAATGAGATTATTGAATGCTGGCTGATATTTAATCTCAAACATTTTAAAATTATTTAGATTCTTAAGTTGCAAAACTTGGAGGCCTGAACAACAAATTCATATTAAAATATCAAGTTATTCACACAAAAGAAATTCTACAGGAAGTTAGGATTCTTATTGATGGATGTAGATTTTTGCTTCAAAATGTTGAAACTTTAATAAGATTAAGTAGTTTTTGATAACATTAACCTATTATGATAAGCTATGATTATAAACTATTTTCTTTGATACGAATAGTACTTCATACTTATTTACATCCTTCTCCTATTCACCATGTTGAGAATCAATGGGCATATCAGATAGTTAAGCTATTTTAATTACGAATCTTTTTCAAGTGCTTTAATTTGGAAATATTTTCTGATTTTACAGTTCCTTCAGAAGTAGCTCTTCTTCGGCGAGAGCATTTTAATGGATGGTATCGCTTAAAGCCTTATTATGCAGCCCTCACGGTTTCACGGCTGCCTCTACAGGTATGTTCTAGTCTTAATCTAGCTTTAAAGTAGACCATATAGTTAAATAGCACATCTATCTGGATTTCATAATATATATACACATGTATTTTATTTTAGATGCTCATAGCTTACTGTTAATGTAAACATTTACTCAAGAGTCTATCAAATATATTTTAGCTGCAAATTCTTTTTTTTTACAGATTATCCTTGGATTTCTGTTCCTAGTTTTGTGTTATTTAATAACTGACCAGCCAATGGAGCCAGCTCGATTCTTCTACTATTGTATCCTAGGCCTTGGCACTTCAGTTGCAGCAGAGGGAGTTGGGCTGGCCATTGGATCAATATTCAGTGTTCTGGTATATATTTCAATTTTTTCCAAAAAATAAGGTTGACTATTGAATTTTAGTTGATATGTGTTATTTTAAAAGGCTTTCATCCAGTAGCAAGAATCTTAAATTGGAAAATTTCTTAAAAAGCTAAATTTCTGAAGGAAATATCATATTTTCTTGAAATAACGGGTACCCATTTCAGTATTTTTTGGGCTCCAAAAATCAGGGTGCATGTTAGTATCAACTGCGCACTAGATTTTTTGGGCACAATACTATTCATGCAAATGTCCCATAGCACACGGCTGGGAACAGACATACGTTGTAGACCAGATCCTTGGCTCACCCTGGTCCCATGCAACTGGTCTAACGTTTTACCAATGAACTATCAATGTTTTGACTGTAAGAGCCCCTTAAGACTAAACTGTTGGCCGAACTGTTCCTAAAGGGAAATTGGCTAGCCTATCAAACTTTTTAAATGACAGATTTTGTGTGCACTTACATAGGACTTTTGGCATAGATAACTATAAGTATTTTGTATAACGTGTTTACATCTATGAATATAAATATATAGCACTGTATACATGTATAGTAAATGCAAATATGGTGCTGAAAATAGTGTAGCTGCTTGTCTGAATTTGTGCTTGGATTCATGGGCCAATGATTTTCAAGTAAATACAGTAGTTTTTAATATGCGATTCATATGATACTTAAAAATTTTGAGGTAGTTAAACACATATAGGTAGTATCCAAAAAGTAAGTTTTCTTGAGCCAAAATAAAACCTATATCAAAAAGATACATGAATGTCTCTATGATAATGAATATCATTGATTATTTATATCTTTACTAAGTGAAGTGCCTGTTGATTCTCAAAAGTAAATACCAGTAGATGAAATATATTTGTCCTCTTTGTATGGAATGGAATCCAGTACAACTCACATTTGATTAGTTTACTTAGGTCATTCAAAATTACAATATTCCATGAAAAGATATTTACAACCTCTAAATCGTTTCTGTATTTTATCAAAATTCACAAAATTTTGAGTCGAAAAGAATATTCCATGACCAAAATAAGAATCTTGATTCAATTTATGTTCTACTGGTGCTTGTCTCAACTCTACAGGACTATTTCTACCTTAATTCTTCAAAAGAAATAAAGCCTGCACCAATAAAAGTGAAATTTACATCTAATCTTTATGGAAACCTATCTGACAATCTTGGTTCAAACCTAGCAAAATTATCAAATAAATATGCAACAGTACTTCCTTCCTGATCTCAGAGGACACTTTGCAAAGTTTGACATGAATTGGACGAATAGTATGGACTCCGTCTGAGACAAGCACATATACATATAAAAACATGTTGAATTCGTACATAATATACATAAAGATAGATAATTTGACAAAAAGAATGAAGAGGAATTAAGATGAAAATAACACAGGATGATTTTTTCTATCTCATGGAAAAGAATTCACTGAGAGGGTAAATTGCAATTAATCCATATAAATCAGTAATAAGTAGAATTGTTTTATGAAATGTGGTTAAGTATGATAATAAATAAACTCCTTGAGGATTCATTTTTTTCTAAATTGATTGTTTTGGCTCAAAATTATGAGAACTTTGATATGATATTATAAACTTCACCAAACATTTTTGTTTCTGATAATCTATCCCATGGAGCTAAGCTAACATAATGTAAGAGTTATTATACTCTCTTCTGTTCAGAAAGGACAAATATATTTAATTGTGCTTCTATTTCTCCCATTGAAAATCAACAGGAACTTAATCTAGTGCATTCATAAGGCAAAGTATACCTGTACACTGTTTTAGTTTGCAATTTATTCCTCCGGTAGATACTTGTAGATGAAGTCATTGGAAAAAAAAGATTCACAAATTAATACTAGTTTTCCTCTTATATTCAACAGAATGGAGCTGCAATTGGTCCAATGTGTATGGCAATGTTACTCTTGTTTGCTATATACGGAGTGGACTTTGCACGCCAAGTTGGTTTGCCTATGAAGCTACTTGTCCACGTCAGCTTCATGAGGCCAAGTTTCATGGGTCTTATCCAGGCTCTCTATGGGTCTGGTCGAGCAAAACTGCAGTGTCCATCTGGAAGACGACAGTTCTGCATCTACAAAGATCCAGCTACTTTGATCCGCTATTTGGATCTGGAAGATAATGGAAATTTCCTCGGAGGCATATGGTGGCCAATATTTATGCTATTCTTACTGTGTGCTGTTTATCGATTGATTGGATTCCTAGCACTAAAGTGGAGACTCTCTGTCAGCACACCAAACATTAGATTGGTTTACCATGTGAAAAAACTGTTTTCCAGTTGAAGAATGTGATCTATATCTTATAAAAACTAGAAAAGACATTTTTTTTTCTTACAAAAATATATTATTGTACAGATGATATTTTATGATAGGGATTTCATTATTATTTTATTGCACATCGACTCAAAATGAAGGGAAAACTAATATTTTTGTCCTTCCACAGCTCTCATTACCAAATATGTTTGTTAAATTTTTCTCACATAACATTGAATAAAATATGACATTTGTATTTCATTGATGTAAAAGCATATTTATATAAAAGTATTTATTGAAAGATTTAAATGATATCGTATAATTTTCTCAATCCTGACAATTTCATTCCCTTTCTTTCCTGAAATTTAAATGCCCTTAAATCTTTCTCTCTTTAACTCTGCTATAAACAGCAGCTAGTCTTTGAGCATATGTGTGCCTTCTTTGTGTTGCTAGTGTTTAACCTTCTCTTAACAATTCTCTCATATTCCCAACTTAGCTGCAGTTTTAAACTCAAGAACCACTATGGAAATTAATTTTCAAACTGTCCTTCAATTCTAGCCATTACATCTTTAAGTGAGGATGCTATTCCAAAAAGAAAATGAACAGAAAGGATGTTTCAAGTGTCTTTGATAGCTCTTAAGATTCAGAATAGAATTTAGTTAGCATTCCTTTCAGTGATAGTGAATGTGTGGAGAAAATCTGTATAAGTGAATTAGTGGAAGTGGATTACATGCTAGTGGAAGCCATGATCCCTGTGACTTTATAGGAGAAAGAGAGACAAAATATGACTTAGATGTGGGTTCGATTGAATTTTCATTTATAAAATATATGTTACATCCATTTTTAAATATAGTAGATAATACTAACAAATGTGCAGGGCATTATCAAAATTCAGGTAATATTGACTAAGATTGAGTAGTAGGAAGCTACATGCAATGAAATGGTAGCTTATTTTGTATAAATTCTTTTGTATCTGGAAGAGTTTGATTTGCCAGAAAGCAGAGATCACTAGCAAAGTCAGGAGATTGCCTGATTATTTGGAACTGCAGGATTTCTCCAGATGATTTGTAATCTGGCAATATTTTCACAATAGTGATACAAGTTATGAAAGATATCAAAAGATTAAGATAAATTACCAAAAGTCTGTTGTGTCTTTCATAAATACATTCCACTGGAAATATAACCCCAGGCATGAACTTGTTAAAAATAAGGCAATGGTTGCTTTCGAAAACCACATATAGCAGTACATGAAAGGAAAACAAAAAATATAGGGATTTCAAATTTGAATTTTAGCTAGCCTGTATGGATAACTGTTGCAGGGAAATGTTTAACTAGAAAAATATAAATAAAGATATGCTCCTGGGAAACCAAGCAGCAATGCATTTGTTAGAAAGGCAACTTGGTTTAAGCCTTTATAAAAAAATTCATGCCAAGAAGTGAATGATGGTGAAGTGAGATAGAGTAAAATAGGAATTTTTGATGCACATGAACCTACTGAAAGTTAGATCACTCAGGTATCTTCATACTCGTATTTCCAGAGTGTTTTTCATCTATTGGACTAATCACTAAACAACAAGAAAACACATTCATGTGCTACAACTAGACCAACTTGTAAGATGTGACCCTCAGAATTTAAATTTCCTAGGAAATTAAAACTTAATATAGGAGAAAGCAAAACATTGCAGAGAGAAAGTAATGGCTGCAGAAAGCACATTTTACACAAATATATGGTCGATGATGATGATATATATCTGTAAAAATTGATAGCATTTAGAGGTTATGTATTAAATTAATAAATACTTAAAATAAAATTTAATATAAGTTTCATCATGATAGATGGAGGAAATTCACCAAAGGGGACATTGATACTCATCTTTACCATATACTTAATGTATACAAAGCAAACTTTGATCCAAGTAAATTTAAAGGATATTATATTAAAGACTATTGATTCTATCCAGCAACTCATTTTGTAGCTAAAATTTGACAGATTTAAGCGTAATGAAGTAATTTTTTAATTTTAATTTCATAATTATAGATAGCAAGATATACCTTCATATATAATGTGCTGGCTGAAACACCCATTGATTCTCAACAAGAAAAGTATAGGATGGATTAAATGTAGGAGTTCTATTTGTACAGAAGAGAATTATTCATATTAGCTTAGTTTAATGAGGCAGGTTATCGAAAAGAAAAATTTTTAACCTTACCAAATTCAACAATTTGGAACCAATTGTCAGCCATTAAGATATTCTAATTTTATATAATTTTTAAATATGAATAAAAATCAAATACGATAGACATAAACTTAACCTGCATTTATCATGGGAGTGATTTCACCAGCTGTTGATCAAACTGGAGACCAAGAGATGCATAAAAGAAGGCATTTTTCCGCAAGGCACTGATAATAAATGATGTGTAAGCTTGAGAGATTTGCAACTTCTGGTTTTTTTTAATTTTAAGCAAACATAAACACGAGCAATCAAAATTATAGCATAGCTGAGAATGCCCATTGATCCTCATATCAATTGCAACTTAATGAACGCTAAAGAAATATTTAGATAGTTCACCCATGGGAAACTAGTTGCTATCAATCAATTGATAGGCAATGTAAAAAGGGATATGGAAAGGAAAGATAAGTAGCAGCTTAATTATTTTGTAGTCTCAGAAGTGATTTAATTTAGAATTTATAAGTAGAATGTATACTCGAAGGTATATGTAATGTATGTGAGAATGTAATCTGAGAGTAGAAAACATACTACCACAGAAAGACTTCAAAGAGAATCCATAAATCCACACAGTCCTAAGTGCTAAATGTACAATAAAATTTTCTTGGCACCCTAATTTTTGCAAAGGATCTCCAATACTTTCCTAAAAGTCATCCCTATCTAGTCCCTGCACTTAAAAATATATTTTTTCTTCCTTGACTACTTGATCATAAAATTGAAATATTGAACTGTTTGACGTTAACGTCAGGATTATTGATAAACAATTTAACATTGCCATTTATGACCCAAATATTTGTTTATCATAGATAGAAAGGGCAAAATCTTAAAACTAGACTACTTTTCGTATATACAATCTATCATAAATATCATTAACTGCTTGTAGGTGGCCCTAAACTCCCAATGCAAACTTATGAGGAAACTTTTGAGCTCAGCTTCAACAAATGTGTTGGTTGGTAATGGGACGGGTTGTTTACAATCAAAATATTTCCCTAAAATTTCATTTCTTTCATCAAAATCTCACAAATTCTAACGGTTAAAGATATTGCATGACCAGAATAAGAAGTCTTATTCAGTTTCTCTTTTGGTGGCTGTTTCAATTTCGTATGACAATATCGCAAAACTTAATTCTGCTAAATAAATTAAGCCTGCGATCAATAAATACAACCTTTACTTATATTTCTTATGAAAATGGTTTTCCTCATTTTAGGTCAAACCGTGGACGTTTAGGTAAGTACATAGTAGTCAATTATCTGCATAGGAAGGATAGTTAACTATTTAACTATATACTTATAACTATACACACATACAGGTGTATAAAATTTCCACTAAATTTGTGGATCATTTATGTATTAATTATTTATCCAGTGCACATAAACTTCTCTTGCAAACAATATCAATCTACAGAAATATATTTAATTTTCATACATTTACTATTCACGCATTATAGATTAGGTGGATCTGATGTATTCAGTTATTTATAAAAATTTTTAAACAAAATTAATTTTAATAAGATTAAGTTCCATAATATTTGACGGAGATGTACCTAAGAAAATGTCTAAGAAAAATGTTCAGCTTCAAACTGTCCGATGACTGTTTCAGTTTTCGAGCAAAGCGCCATAACCCCCCCCCCTCCTTCAGGGACAGCCTTGGACGACGAAGCAGTAGCATATTCTTATGAATATGATCATCTGGAGTAAATTCAGTTTTAAATACTAATGCACAATGATTCAAAATTCATATAAAAGATGCAGGGTTATTTTTTGAGCCATAATTTCGGAAAAAAAGTGTATCTTACATACAGTCATATGTGATAATTATGGATAACTGAACTAAGAAATTCTTATTTCTTTCTAATTATGTCTGTTACTAGAAACTGGGAAATTAAGCCGACTGGGCAAAAAATTTCCATAGAAAAATATCCTTAATCAAACACTTGTTCTGATAATTGTCTCCCTCACACACTTTTCCTGGAATGCTATGAGTTAATTTAGTAAGTTTTTAGGCCATATATTTGTTTCCAGATATAATGAGGTATTACGAAGATTGCATTCTTATACAAGTATTAGTAATCTCATTTTAGTGACCAAGAGTCTTTCTAATTTTTCCTATGGTATCTGACATACTTCAGAATTATTTTGTATAATTATAATAGAATTATGAAATGGTGATATGACTTCTAATTAGAGTTTAATATAGACAAATGTTTCAGCAGTTAATATCTTTGAAAGGGAATTTTTTGAGAATGATTAATAATATGGCCTCTAAAGGAAAAACTTAGAAGCAGAATCAGGGAAACATCTCACCCTCACAAATAACCCACATCTCTAATATTTGCAAACAAGCACTTAAGAAACTCGGTTTTATCAAGAAAATAATCAGTAGGGACCATGAATGAGTACATGAGCGACGTTACTTTGCATTAGTCAGGCCTCACATAGAGTATCAATGTAGTATATGAGACCCTACTAAAAAGTATTTGATTCGTGAATTGGAAAAAGTACAATAAAAGGAAATATACTTCCTTAATGCTTCAGAATGTGGGATGGGAATTTTTAAAAGAAAGAAGATTTAAACAAAGGCTCAATTTATTTTAATTCAATTGAAGTATAGTAGATGAAAATAGATAGTAGAAAATGTTCATTGCCTAAGAGTCAACCATTAAACAGCTCTATTGAGAAACGTTTCTTATTATTGGTAAGAATTCACCTGTGATTGGGATAACGCAAATCATGAAAATTATTAGGCGACAGAAGTGTATTAAAATTAAATTTATAACATTTACACAATTTATTTCATGGTCATTGCACCAAGTTTCACATTCTGTTCTATCAATTTTAAAAGGAATATACTTTAATTTTCATTCTAAATTAATTTTTTTGTGTGTTTCATGATGCAATGCAAAGTTTATAAATGAATTATATTTATACAGATAAAGACGAAGGACTCATATATTGCCAGCCATTATTGAAGTGTTGTAGGAAGTATTTACACCCATTCACTAATTAACAGTGAAAATCATTTGTCTTCAAGCAGAGGTAAGTATTATGTGATCTATAAAATTGTTCCTTGTCTGCATATAAGTTCATTCAGAGCATATTTTGATTATTATTGTCCTTTTTTTAATTAATGCAATTTTATTACATTACTAAAAGGAAAACAACAGTAACATCAGAAATGGTTATAGAATGATTTACTATTGAGGCTTTAATTTCATAATTCCATTGTTAATTGCATAAGAATTTTACTGAATTTACACAATAACAACTATGAATGTTACAGCAAGTGGATACTTAACACCAGTCTTAACAAAGGCCATCTAGGACTGGGATCTAAGATGAAATTATTTTTTCATTTTCCCTATGTGCACTATTCTGAAATGAAGTATTCTGTAATTGGTAAGATGCTGATCAATATAACCTATTAGATTGCTAATATTCTTGAGCAAGTGGTCCAAAATGTAAAATTAATTTATTCCGAGCAACGTAATATCCAAAAGAGACTAGATTATTTAATCAAATACTGGCTGAAGTATGCACCGTTTGATTCTCAGCAGGCAAATGAAAATTTATCAAAATCAGAGTTAATTAGAAAACATGTTTTATACATGTAGGTTAGGTAAGAATAACAGGGGTGATTCTTCCTTTCAAACCAACAAACAAAGTAAATAAATATAAGAATGAGTCTATGATGCCATTCAGCCACCTTAAAATCAATCTAATTTCTGTTCAATGAACAACTTCTTCATTTAAGTCAACATTCTTTTATAAATATAAAACATACCAGAAGGTCACAATTGTGATATCTTAAGATATTTAGGATGACCTACACGATATTTACTGATGATTTTCCAGAAAGGCACAAAGTGAAAAAAGAATCTAAACGTATATCATGCGAAATCACTCTAAAAGCCACCAATGAATTTTCTTCGAGGAATGCATCAGGAGGTAATAGACACTTTAATACCGAAATGCATAACAAACACTGAACAAAATTCAAAAAATACAAACGAAAAGCACAAAGGAAAAACGGAGACGAAAATAAAAACCGATAACATAGGCAGAGTAAATGTATATTGAGTGTAATCGTTGAAGATAAACGCAGGTGAATATTTTTTGCCGAATGAAATATCTGAGATTACAAACACACACACCTCTTAAATCTCTTTTACCTACGAAAGTCTGTTCTCATCGAGATAATTATCGAAGAAAGTCAAATCGTAAAGCTCTAAGCCAGATGTGTTCTTCGTATAAATGATTTTAGTGAATAATGTAATATAATGTCCAATTGGCTATCTTACCTTTTTCAAATGAGGCATTTTATTATTTGTTTATTGTATCATTATCCTTACAATTATCGTGACCTATGCTTGTAATTAATTCTTTGTTTACTTTAATTTAATTTTCGATAATGTATAATTCTTTATTTAATCTTCATCTAATACTCTGTTATAAATAATTGCCATCATTTTTGTTAAATGCTGTAAAAGAAATTAATGATAATTTAAACAACTTTTATCATTATCATGTAGCTATTGGTAAACCATTCACAAAAGTGAAAGAACAGGATGTTCATTACGTATGGTATGTACAGATGTATGGTTATTTTATGAGTTTTCTGATAGCTATGGGCTGTATGCATGTCTTGTTAATGTTTATTGAATGAAAGTCTCGATGTTTTGTGGGGCAAACTGAGGTGAAGTGCTAAATATACTTCATTATTCTTTGGTTATCAGTTTTAAATTATAGATTTATCCCTTGGAGCAGGAGATGCAATTTTTTAACTGAGAATGGGTAGATAGTATAGAGGAGATTCAACCACATGGTTAAAGATGGATATAAAACATTTTTCTGATGTTTGTGTCAGTATCTGGTCTATAGGTATTTGGCACAAGGAATGCCTATCCACCTCAATACTGCTTTTGAACCATTGGTTGGATATAATACCTAATAATTCTATGGAATATATTTGGCACATGAGTTTTATATCTGGGCTGTTCCGTACATAAACTAAGTTTATGGTTCTAGAATTATACAGTGACTATTCACAGAACAAAGTACTAAAAGAATATAACCCATTTCTCTCGTATTTCATTTAGTTTTTTAGGCCATGCTCTCTTTCTTTATCTTCATTCCCTCTACTTCTCACCCACTATTAATTTCCCTTCACCACCATTCTTATTTTTCCCTTTCCATTTTCTCTGAACAAATTTTTGGTCTTTCCATACATCAGTTTTACATTGACATGATGAGCCTCTAAATGTACATTTCTTTAATCAATGAGCCCACTGGATGACACTTTATCTTGGATGCTATTTTCCAGTAACTTACTAGTCTTGACAGATACATAGAGGTGAAGGGACAATGTTCTCCCCTTTGAGGAATTTGTAGGACTAGCAATTTGCCAAGGATTTAATGACTTGCTTGTCAAAACATATCAAGGGCGTGACTCTATGATAACTGCACATGCTAACAAGATGAAATGGCATTTTTAATGATAATTGGTGATTAATTTATAAGGAAATATAAATATAAATTTATTAATTTATAAGGAATCTATAATTTTATAGATCTGTTTACGCTGTATGAAATTCACTATGGCATCCCCCTTTTTTCTTTTTAGCTGTCATGAAAAGATAACATAAGCAACTCTCACAAAGAAACAAAACTATTCTTATTAAGAGGTATAACGAATGAGTAAAAAGCTGTGCTTTCATTCAGGAGAAGAATGGATCTGTTTCTTCAGGGACTGCACCTTGCAATAGCACCATTCATTTAAAATAATATATAACTTAGTATATAGTTTCATAAAACCTCCACATGAATAATTTACTATGGATATCCGATAGATTTTTATGGGCTCCATTAGATTGGAGTGTAGTATTTTGGTACAGGTTCTACATACAGGTAACTATAAATCACAATATAATATGAAAGACTCTCTGAAATATTGTTAACTATGCTGTTATAATTATCTGGTGAATTTAACTGTGGCCGTAGAGTAACTTTGCTGGACTATGGAGTAGCTATTCTCTATATGGAGAATAATTACTCTATGACTGAGGCATAATAACAAGTGAATGATTACTATCTAGTAAAACCAATTATGGGTAGATAGTACGATTAAGGGTATATAATATGCCTATTAATTTATTATCCTCGTAAAAATTATTTATTAAGAAGCAAAATATGGCTGGAAGCAAATATTTCAGAGTATTTGCTCAGCTGCCATTTTTGCAATAAAATCTTTGGACATGCATACTGTTGGCTAAATATAACGAGGACTACTCCGTCCTGAAATAAGTGAAAATACATGCAGCCGTATTCTTATCATTTTTAATTAACGTAAAACATTAGTTCCATAAACATCAACCGTGGAGAAATATTAAGACTCGAAAGAGAATAAGCACTAAACACGATCCAATTGCAGATTAGTCATACTGTTAGAAGGACTATTTTTAAAGGTATTCAGACATCTGGGGTGATTCCGCATTCAAGGGAACCTAGGATCGATTTCATCACTGGCGAACCCGTTACTGAACCATCAGGATAGCAAAGTGCGCAGAATGCTCTTTGCTTTCCGTGAGCCCTCGTAACTGCTGCTCATTTGACTCATCACGCGTCAAAGGCACTCATCTGCAACCTACGTCAATCGGCGTTATTTTCTCAAGCTTAAGACAAAAGAACAAGTAAAAAATTTCGAAAAGCTTCCGGCTAATGAGATAAAGAAGCCCATTTGACAGCATGCGGTTGAATGAATCATACAATGAAAACGGACTCGTTAATCTTACGTAAAATCTCAAACCCGAGTTTAATAAAGTAAATAGTAAAACGCTTAGGTTCTTATTCTACGATGTATTCGACATATATTTATGGCAGATTCAAGCGAGTTTAAATTGATAGGAAAACATTTTCGTTAATGATAAATCATTAATAAAATATTTGGAGGGTTTTTCTTAAATGTAATATGATTCATGTTTATCAGTATTCAACGCCTTCGGCGCCAGAGCAATAGTTAAGCGTCAATACCCATGGCGTGAATAAAATGATTTGTATAAAGGCCACATCTTGTGTTATGGCAATGTATGGTGTTCGATGTTTGTATTTTCCCTCGGTTGGATCAGGGACGTAGATAGATCGATTTTTATGCGGACAGCTAATGTCATTCAGTGATAAGTCTTACGCAACTTTGGGAAAAATTTTCCGCGAATCTTTCTACGTCACAAATCCTGAGGATATATGTTGCGGTTTCTATAGGTCGTTTAGTTCACTGCTTCTGCTTAACACAAAAATATTCTAATTGCTTTTTTGAGTCCTCGCATTGACTCCACCGCTATTTTCGAAATTTCTTTCCAGTTGCCTGATTGATTGTCCGCTTAGATTGATTAATCCTTAAGAATCATAGGTAGCTTAATTATGTTCAATGGCTAATTCTTACGCATTTAATTATATAGTATTGCAGTATCAACCTTAATCAACGTAATTCGTTGTTAAAAAACTTACTTTGAACATTTATTGATTGTTTCACTTCAGAAATATGCAGGATTTAGAATTGATCAATGAGTTTAGAACTCAGGAATTTTGCTAAGGAACTACTTATTGGGGTAATTCGTTTTTCTTTGCGGAGGATCAGTTGGAAAGAAAATTGAAAGAATGTTTGAAAACATTTTCTTCGAAGAATGTACATGTAATTAACAAATAACAAAATAACATAGGATGGTTTACAACAAAGAGTCTTTGATGCTCTTGTGCAATAAATAAAGATAATTTTTCTTAGGATAGGCTGTTCTGTCGGTATAAACATATTTGTACACTGAGCTTCGAATACCCGATAAAGGTGATCTTCGCTCCAGTTCGGAGTGAGTGACACCTTCCAAAAAGTAAATCTCAGGTAGAATTGTCCATCTGAGTCCCAAACAAGAAAGTGTACTAACACAATTTTCTCCATAGGAGAAGGAAATAAACATTTGCAAAATCTGCAAAAAGTGTTAAAAAAATAAAACTCTGCATTAGGTACAAAAGTCAGCCGGTGACCATTCTCCGACGAAGGCAAAGGTACACTGCGACCCGCATTGCGATGGCCCACACAAACAGCAAGAGAACGTCAGGAACCCAGTAATTGTCCGAACTCATGGTGAACGTCTCGAGAATTTTGGGAGGATGGCGTAAGTGACAGTAAGTTCCTCTGCCATCCAGCATAGCAGACGCTTCTTCCGGACATGGCAGAGTCTCTCTGCCAAAACCGTAGAGGCTGACCACTAAACCTTCGAACCCCTGGCGCAAGTAGCTGATGTGAGAGAAGTACTTGAAGAAGGGAAGCATGTCCGAGATGAGGATTATGTAACCGGCCATCACGATGTCCACCGCCGTGGTGAGGGAACCCAGGAATGTCCCGTTCTGAGGAAAAAAAGTTGATTGAAATCACCTCATTCAATGTATAGAAAGAAAATTTGGAACACGGCAGTTAATGTCGTCGTCAGTGGTGATAAAATACTTTACGGAAGCTTTGCTCGTGAAAAGCGCTTTTGGTTATCATAAAAGTGCGGCATTCCTTTCTTGTTTTCTCCGAATACCGGGCATTAAACAAGGCACGCCGACAAAGACGGCTATTGGAGATTTAATGCCTCTACTTATTTCAATGCCTTATAATTACGTTAAGTCAGTGGCATAGGCACATATGTAAGACCTTTTTCATCTTTAAAGCGCCAGCAAAGCTACATAAGGAGTACCACATATGACGAACGACTCGATGGTCTAACTCAAGGGTGGCGAACCTATGGCACGCGTGTCCCAAAGGGCACGCAAAAGAATTTTTTTGGCACGCAGAACTCTAGCAACACTATCTTAATTATGCATACTTAAATAAAAATATGAAGCCCCGCAGTAAATAAATATGAATAATTTTCATGAGTAATGACATCTAACGATTATTTAAGACAATTAAAAGATCTTAATCCTATCGTTGATACTATTTACTATATATCATCATCTCACTGTATGGCTTGGCAACACATTGGCACGCAAGTACGTACAGTAAACTCCCGTCTAACCGAATCGCGTTTATCCGAACAAACTTTTCCGAATGCACCTACCCCTAAAAGTTTTTTGTTTTTTACTTTAAAGTTCCTCTTCACAAACTTTTCGTTCCTTTGAGTAATCTCTAGTTTTGTTTCATAATTTTTTAGTTTATTTTTCCATTCAAAAGAGTAGGTAATTAAATTAAAACTCCTGTTTTTTCCCGCTGCCAAATAAGGCGTTTTTTTCTGTAAGAACGCAAAATAAACGAGTTTTGTTATTCAGCATTTAAAAACTTAGTCTTCAATAATATTTTGGCGGCTTTTGAACACGTCAACACAAATTTTTCAGTCAAAAATATGCAGCCTGATTCACAACATATCAATAGCATTCTACGTACGCACGTTTTACGCTCATATTTCGCGGTATTGACATAATTCGGGGTGTTTCACGCGGGACTTCGGTTTATCCGAAATGTTCGTTATCCAAACAGGCCGCCGTCCCGTTCATTTCGGATAAACGGGAGTTTACTGTACTTTACTTTCATCAAATATGGCTTTTTCGCACCAATAAGTTCGCTAACACTGGCCTAGCTTAGGCCTTCACATAAGAAGATCTTCGAATATATGCTGATAATATTCTTTCAGTTCGCTGATAAGCCAAGAAATTGAAATATTACGCTGTAAAATTTAAATCAATAATGAAGTTATGAAGCCAGATAAATAAAATTATTTATCATTGTACACATTATTTATAATTAATGCTAATTTCATCGTATATTATAGCATTTTTAGTTAGCTCCTTGTAAAGTATAATGTTCGCAATAGAAAAAGCTACATCAGTGAATCCTTATGAAAACCCCACCAGAGTTTTTTTTCTGACTAAACCTATTTATGATACGTTCTCGCACAAATCTATGGAATTATTTTAAAAACGGTAAGGGATACGTATATTTCACTATTTTTAGATCGGTTTCAATCAGGCACGTAGCTAGGAAATTTCCCTTTGGGGGCGAGGGGCTCGAAATAATAGCATGTGAACGTTGGAATTGAGGAAAAAACATAATATTGTCTAAGTCTTGGGGGGGGGGGGGCGACCGCCCCCTTCGCCCCCCCTTGGCTACGTGCCTGGTTTCAATATCGAAGTACCAGGAATAATGTCTTCCTCTATATTATAACTAAACTATTTCATAGACATATTATTTTCCTTCTCAATCTTCGAAGATGCTTCATTTATATTTGAAATCTATCCTCCATCATACTTACGACAGGGTTAACGCAAGCACCAAGAAGTAGTCCATATCCCTCCGCTCTCAACATCACCAACTCGCAGACCAGAAGATACATGAGGAATCGAAAGGGTTCGTTTGGCTGCCCGCTTCCGAAGTACGACACAGCAGAAAACAGCAGGCAATGAACCATCTTGAATGAGAGTAAATGGTAAGTCGCCAAGATGCCTACAAATACAACTTCATCACCACTTACCAACAGGATTATATATCTGACAATGAGATATTTGCTGTTAAGTGAATTAAATACCCTTTGGAAAGAATCTAAGAAAGATTTGTACTTTTACCACAAATTTTGTTTTTTACATCATTCCATCTTCTGGTGATGACGATCAATCATCGGAACCGGTCGTGTTACAGTTATTTGTAGGAAATAAAATTTGTGGTAAAAGTATAAATCTTTCTTAGATTATTTCCATTATGGATTACCACAACACCTCGCCTGATTCAGTAAATACCCTATATCCGTAAGATGGAATTGGTTTTGTTTAAAATGAAGAGTTATTTCCTTGTTCTGGAATAATTAAGATTCATACCATATTTTTATCGAATATTTTATTTAAAAATGATTAAACACCAAAGAATGGAAAGTAAAGTTAAACTTAGCACTTGAAAGTATGCGACTCAACTCAACGTAATACATAGGAGAAAAATATTTTCATTCTATTCTTCACTTCTGTATTACGTTGGATTAAACACCAGTTTCAGAGCAAAATACTTTTCTTTTTGTTTAAAAACCTTACGCCGAATTCCATGAAAATGTGTGGGATAAAAGCAGTCACCAACATTTTGTTTTATCGGTATCCATAGATTTTGGTAAATGAGTAAATAGTATTAAAATATGTATTTAACTTTTAAATAACAGAGGAAAAAATATTGCGAGAACAAGGATATTTTCTTACCTGGATTGGCGTACTTGCTGCAATGAACGACAAGTAGTAGGCCCATAAAGAATACCAATTATTGAAATGCTCTTTCTGCACAACAGGTAACTCTGCGGGAACTAAAATTTAAATTAAAAACCGAAGGTTAGGAATACAGACTTTTAGGACAGAGTGGCTTAAAAAATATCGCGAAACATTGCCTTTTGTAGCAAACATAGATTATCTTAAATTGTACCACTACAATAATAACTCTTACTAAAACTTAAAATTTTACCAAATCTTCTTGCAGCTAGATGACCGATCAACAATATACTAATACATTTACTCTTTGTAGATTGATTAAATCTTTGGTTTCATATTACGAGGGTTGTCCAGAAAGTAAGTGTACTGACGCTCTCACTGCCGGAGGGATTTTATTTTTGGCATGTTGGATACTCTGCCGTGTAGCCTGATTCCTCCTCTCCACAACAAGACTGATTTAATTTCAGTACGTTGAGAACTGTCGATGCGACAATAAGTTTCGTGAAAAATGTCAACCCGATCTCCCGCCAAGTGCGAAATACGCGGAGTCATACGTTACCTTGCTTGGAAGGGAAAAACTCCGTTTGAGGTTTATAATGAGGTAAAAACTTCATATGGTGATAAAGCTATGAATCGTACTAGTGGGTTCAAGTGTTGTCACGAGTTTAAAAACGGTCGTACGTCTGTGCATGATGATCAGAGGAGCGGAAGACCTTCAATTGTGACTGACGATACTGTGGAAAAATCGGAAATGCGCTCCGTGACGATCGCAGATTGACTGTGGATGAACTTTCTGCGATGTTTCCACAAATATCCAGATCTCTGCTGCACATAATCATCACAGAAACCCTCGGATATCGGAAACTGTGTGCGAGGTGGGTCCCAAAACAGCTGACAGACCAACACAGGTTGAATCGAGTGGAGGCCGGGCCGGGCGAAGGAACTGCTCGCCTCGTTTTAATGGGATGTCCTGAACCAACCCGCGTATTCCCTGACCTAGCATCTTCAGATTACTATCTTTTAACCTCCCTGAAGCTACACATGGGTGGAAAATGATTTTCGACCAATGAGGAGGTGAAGGGGGAGGTGGAGAAGTAGACGAAGGGTTTGGCGGGAAACTATTTCGAGGAAGGCATCAAAAAATTAATACCCCGGTTCACCATTTGCATTGAGAGGAATGGTGACTATGTCGAATAATAGCTTACATATGTACTAATGTAACCAGGTAATTTTTTTTTTTCAAATAAAACTTTTTGTAACCTTCAAAAATTCAGTACACTTACTTTCTGGAGAAGCCTCGTATAATATTATGTACCTTTTTTACATATACGTAATACAATTCATGGAAAAAAACCTTCCTTACTTTTTGCACAGCTCAAATTAAAAGTTCACTTTACTCTTAAAAATGGAAAAAAGACGCCAAATACGAAAAATATCAGAATACCAAGTCATTGAATAAAAAGGTTAGTAAAAATATAATATCGAGTCATTTGGCAATTCATAAAACGGTATTAGATCAAATATCAAGGGTATTTCCAGTAATGAAATATTTACTAGGAATTTTTCCATAAAAGAATCTTAGGATTAAATAAACATTAATAGAAAACAAAATCTAATCAATAATGCATATTCTTGCTAAGAAATATAACCATGAGAGCCAGTTTTTCGGATATTTTTTTTCATTATCTCTCGATTCTAGTGCACAACTAAAATGCCAATTATTAACATTATTATTTCACACAAGAGAAAATCATTACATAGCATCAAAAAGGAAACAATTAAAACATCCATTGAAGATTGGAATAGCGTGCCTAGTAATAATTATCTTCTGTATTTGGGTGAGATCGACACTAAAAGTCTCTTCTTCCATCTAGCCACTTGTATGTACACTCCGTGAAATATCTTATGGGAATATCATAAATATCAATATTTTTGCAGATATATATAATTTAATACAAATCTACCTGTCAGGAAAACGTAAATTCTGCTTCTACTTATGCCACTAAAACTATTATAAGACTGATTATTTCCGACCTTATTTACATAACTGCATAATGTGATGAAATCGATGGTAGGTTTCACTTAGTGGAAAGACATTATTAAAATGAAATACAAGGTGTTATCCACAGATAATTTATTGTACGATCGGTTTCACAAGTTAACTTGCATCTTCAGGTGAACATCTGAAGATGCAAGTTAACCTGTGAAACCGGTCGCACAAAAATTTTTCTGTGGATAGTACATACTAAGTATTTAATTTTAATTGCATAATGTGAGATTTTCCGAAGATTTACAAGGCTGGAGGATTTGATACTCTTTCTGTATCAATATTTTAATATTTCGGCATGAAAACAACGAACTTTGGAAGAATCAAACATGCAGAGACTTTGGAAGGATAAATCTAACAACTCAATTTCCAATAAAAACAGATAAATCATGTGCCAATGCCATTTCGATTGATACTAACGGTAAGCGGAGTTTCTTTTGATAATACCTCATCGCTCAGCGTCAAAACAATTCGGTTAGCGACATCTGATGGGAGCCTCAGACAAGAGGAAGGACATGAGCATCACAAGAAGCAATTAATCACGAGGTTAATTTGATGGATCGCCTTTGAGAACAAAGGTTTCTCAATCATACATTTCATCTCACGTTTTAGCAAATCATGGCTGTCCCCGTATGACAGAAGTCACATTAATACAGGTGGAGTATTTTTGAGATTAAAGGGAATGGAAATATTCCTTTCTGAGGATAACTGTTACCTGGTAGTCTCAAGTTTACACATTTATCTATAAGAGCATACACAAGTGATAAGGTGAGTGTAGACAATAAAACTCAGCAAATATGCGGTCGTGTTTCTAGCTATTCATACCTTGCGCAATAACTTCCGTCAAATTCATTGGAGAGTTCGAAAAAGAAAAAAAACCCACATTCTCTAACGGTGATACATGTACGAAATGTATACATTCTTTCATTCCCTCCACCGAAAGAATTTCGTAACATGCCATCAAATTATGATGAAATATCGTGATAAGATCGTCCTGAGACAAAAACCTTGATCAAGATTTATTTCAGTAGACGAGAAACGCGATTTATCATTCGCAACAAATTTACTCCGTAAGGAATTAAAAAAAGTTATTTTCCTTCCAACGTCATGAAAAGATCAAGTATATCTTATGGCTCCGTGCATTCCTTACGGGAGAATGGCGGGCGCAGTTGCGATTTATGCATAGAAAATTAAGTTTTACGATTCCGAGAGCACAGAGTGATTTGATAAAAATTAAATACCATCGTAATCGAAATAAAATAGAAATTGATACTTTTACGAAAATTGGGAATGAGTAGCGATTTACTTTGAACCGATTTTCTATTCTCTCCGGAATCACTTCCTTTCTATTCTGAAAGTTTCGAAAACGGCATCACAGTAGCCATGGATGATATCTCTGTCAATAGAGTTTCAGTAATTCATCTCAAAGCTACAAGAGCATTCAAGTAAAGGTAAATCGGTTATTTCATTCGTCAAAAACAGCCCAAAGTGAATTGATATCTTTAAAGCACTAATGGCATAAAATTAATATAAAAAGATTAAGTTCTATAAAACTATACACAATTTTAGATATGTGCAATTTCTTAAGAATATTTCGCTAAATTAATTCATTAAAAATTATCAGAATATCTTATAATAATGGAAGAGTTTCTCTTTTTACTTGTATCGTATTTAAGAAACCAAATTAAGAAATACAAAGCATAACTTTTTAGAGAAGTAATGAAGGAACTACGCTATTACCATCTGAATTGTAGAATGAGTTTGTATCCATGTTTTAATAATTGACGAAGGCTTTCAGCACTGACAGAAATTCATAATGGCACTCTTCGTAAAATAAAAAAAAATACAATAAAGCCATATTTCAAACTAGCTAGTTAAACCTTTTATGCCGCTGTTTCCACAAATTGAGATTAAAAAATTCACAAGTCTGGCTCTATCAGAGTAAATTTATAGCAATGAAATAAGAATAGCAATATATAAGATAAAAGGAAGATTCTTAAGACAAAAGCCTCAGTAATGTGGCAAATGATCCCTGAGAAATGTCCAATTCGCTTGAAAACTCCGATAAAGTAAATTTAGGATATTCGGGGAAAGTAAAGAAAATAATTTTAAAAGTAAAATTGAATGGTGTAGGATCGCTGATAGTGTCTAACAAACTCATAGAAATGGAGTAAAACTTTGAAAAAAAAAACATCCTTGTTTTGCCCCGGTTCAACTACCTTCAAATTTTGAAAAGTCCCGGTTTGTTACCATGGTAGTTTTTTTCTATGTAGCGGAAGTAATTCGCATGGCATAAAAACATTGCACCCAATTAACATATCCTATAAACACTATTTACGAGGTCCATACTCCATAATTCCGTTCACAGATCTTTCATTCTGTGTTTTGGAGAAAAAAAAAACAAATTTAAAATTTGGGTTTATTAATTATACGCATTATTTCTAACTTGTCGCAATTCTATTCACCTTTACTTAGGGTAATAAATTAATAGAATTTAGAAGCTCTACTAACGTTGTGTAATTATATACTATTTCGTGCATTTGAAACATAAGGAGATAAGACGTTAACTTACATCGGAGAACTGCGGGCATCATGGTGGTGTAGGATATGTAAACGACGGAAACGAGAACGAAGCTGAGATTGCTGATAGTCTTCCCGCCGTCCGTCCCCGCTCCGATGAAGAGGACACCAAGCAATCCACCGACAAAAAGATGGAAGGCTGCCCTCAACTGGTTCACCGTCTGCAACAAAAGGAACACACCGATAAAGAAAAGCGAAGAAAAAGTTCGCGAGCTATGTTACTTTGCATTAGTTAGTCCTCAGATAGAGTATGCTTTTATTGTAAGGTACCCTGCTGAAAAGTGTCGTATTCGTGAATTAGAAAGAGGCAATACATTCTGTAAAGAATTACAACCAGAAGTCAGTGATTCAGAATGCAGAATGGGGGTCTTTCGAAGCTAAAAGGTTTCAAACTTAACAAACCCCGAGTCCCCGACAAGACCCTAGTGACATTTATAGTGATACTAGCTGAAGTGCCCGTTGATTCTCAACGGGGAATATAGAAGTAGATTAAATTCAAGTTGCCGGTCATGCAATTCGTAAATTCCCTTTAGAATAAGGTCTAAAATCCCAAGCTATTCTTACTGTACAGGAAAATTCATGAGCTCGGCTCAACCATCGCATTGATAGTGAGGAGGATTGGCTGTTTACAACCTCAACAATTTTGGATAATTCACGCGTATTTTATCAAAACTCTCCAAATTTTGATTCGGAAACAATATTCCACGATCAAAATTAGAACATTCATTTAATTTCCGTTCTTTCGCTTCTTGTTTCGACACCGCACGACTATTTTTCTGTTTTAATTCTTCAAAAGAAATGTAGCCTGCTACCGATTAAAGTGAAGATTAGATTTATTCTTTATGGAAACCCATCTTAGCGATCTTGGTTGGAAACCAGCAAAATTATCGAATAAAATTGAGACAGTACGTTCTTCCTGGTCCCAGAAAACACGTACGCAAAGTTTGACACGAATCTGGCAAACGGTTTGTGATAAAATCGAAGACACAATCTCCTGACAGTAATTACGTACCTGCAATTGCTGGTTACATTCTTACAGAAAATTTCTCGTTATCCATGTAATATATCGTACTCTTCAATCATCAGCTTAATGGGCCTAAAGTCCACGAGTATTTTTACGGGATAAAACATGAGCTCGGATTCAACAATGGGATCGGTCGTCAGGGGGATGAGTTGTTTATAGCCTCGAATTTTCACAATAGTTTTGTATATTTTACCAATATTCTCGCAAATTCTAATCGAAGGTAAGATCCCACCACCAAAATAAGAATCTTTATTCGATTTTCTTTCTTTCGGAGTTTGTCTCGACTCTGTATGACTATTCCTTCTAATTTAATTCTTCAAAAGAAATAAAGCCTGCAACCGATAAAAGTGAAACTTACGTGTATTCCTTATGAAAATCTATCTGAGCGATCTTGGTTCGAACCCAGCAAAATTCTTGAATAAAAATGCGACAGTACTTCTTTCCTGATATAAATGGACACGTATGCAAAGTTTGAGACAAATCGGGCAAACGGTGTAGACTCCAATCCAAGACAAACAAACCCACAAACACACAAACCCACAAACCCACAGAATTTCTGCTTTATATATATAGAAGATTGCTGTTAGTACTATAACAAATGTATTTATCTTGATTTTTCAATTGTCCCGCGTCATTTGAAGATATTAAATGAAATACATGAAATCATTCTTTCAAAAACCTAAATAAATATAAACTCCCTTGATGTCCCTGAAGGATCATGATTTTTGTTCCACGTTACTAGTTTTGTGGGCTCTAACCTGTCCTAAATATAATTGTAATATGCACTAAAGACTGTAACAATGCCAAAAGATTAATTTGTTTAATATATTTTAGGTAACTTACCTATATAGTTGGTTATTATACCATATCAATCGAGATATAAATATGTTAAACACTTTATGAATAAGAATATATGGATCATATTTTTTTACTCTTGCTACTGTTAAAATAAATAAAATATGCCAATATATTGTCATGGAAACCCAAAAAAACTTTTTCCAGTAACGTAATGTAACTAACAATTGAGAAGTGAAAGAGATACCATGGGGTCTTGCGAAACATAGTAAACGACGTTGACGACCAAGGCATGGTATGTTAAGGGTTGAACAAGGACCATTTTTTTACTTCATTAATTCAGAGGAAGGCGATTCTCCAAGAACGTAGCCGATATTATGCGTCCTTCTGTTATACAGTACTGCGAAGAAGATCAGGTAAATAAATGCTACTTAGAAAGATTCGCTTCAAGAATTCATTTTTTCCGCGAACTATGCGCGAAAGTAATCGGTTAGGGAAAAGGAGTCATGTTGCATGCATTCCTTGCCACGCGCCAAGTCGCAACTTGCGGGATAAATATGTAGGTGTAGGAAGTCTTCAGACCAGAAAGAGAACTTCCTCATACAAAAACGAAACAGTATCCCTTTATCGTTTAAAATGATGGGAGTAGTACACAAATGGCCCATTCATTAATAAATGATTAGAAGATATAGCGGCTTATATAAATAAATAGAAAAAAACGAAAAGTAAAGGAGAATGGAAGATAAAGGAAATCAGAAGAATAAGTACGAATTGAAGAGAGAATGAAAGGATACAGAGTAATTCTCCCGTGCGATGTGCGAAAGATGAATCATTTTTGACCTTCGAGATATTTCCGAGTTTATTCCTTCGACCAAAGCACATAAATATCTTCTTTGTAACTCGAAACTTGTAATTTGTGATTTATTAGACTCTAATTACCATACCCACCCTACATTTTAACTCTGTTTCAATTTATTTCCATTCCAGCCATTTATTACATCAAATTAGTTACTTTCTGATATCCGTTCTACTTCCTACATACCCCTGAACGATTACAGTTTGAATAACTCATTCCAAAACCATTAATATTTCCTTTCCTCGCCACTTTTTTGGGCCTACTTTGAACGACATTGAGTTTGGTCACGAAGTCTTAGTGATAACCCAAGTTTTTGCTAACGTTCAACAGGGAAAGGTCAAGCACACTCTCAAAAGGCCCCTTTTCCTATCATCGGAGTTAACTCAGGTTTTGCAATCGCTACACGCCTTCCTTCTCATATTTCCGCATATTTCTATCCTTCTCGACTTCCTTCATATCCCGTTTTTGTTTGCAGAGATTGTTACGACAGCCTCATCGATGAATTCCGCGGACACTTAGTAGCTCCTGTGACTGAAGAGTTATCAGCTTTGTCAAGAATAAGATAAGCCAACCATGAGAAAGTTCATGCGGGTTCAAATCTAGTAATCCTAAGTCCATTCATCAATTGATTTACTAAAATAACACTCATCACCATAACGCCTCTAATTCCATATTCATTATACCTTCAAACCCTTACCTAAAAATAGAAAGGAGTTTAAAAGTAGAATCTTTAGTTTATTACTATTATTACTACATACGTACGTTGCAATTGGACAACTGTCCCATGGCAACATCATACTAATTCCAAACATAACTGTACCTCATTATATCATTCATTACATTTCGTCTGATATAATAACCAGAAATCGTTACACTCTAAATAATATCCAACAATCATTCATTGACAAGTCATTTTACCCTTATATTATTACATTCAAAATTCGTAAATAACATCAGGATAAGGTCACGTTTTTTAATAACAAACATACTACTTATTTAACAACATCTTAACAACAATATCCCAAACCCCATTTCAGTTCATTTTAATACATTCTAAAACATCTAAGTGTAAAATCTTTAATTGATTTAGGTAAGGGCTTGAAGGCCTCTTCAGGTAATATGTTCCATTCCCTTACATTAAAAAATGAGTATTTAGCCGTATCAGTCCTTTGTTTTCCTAATTTTAACTTCTCGTCATGATCGCCGAGCACAAAATTACTTGTTTTTTTCTAATCTGTAACTTAATTCCCTCCATGCTTCGCCAGCGTTTTTTACTTGAAAAATCCCTATTAATCTGTTCAGAGTTCCTCCTCTTTCCGAAAGTTTCCCACCCAAGAAATTCTAACATTTTCGTTACGCTTTCCTCCCTATTTTTTATGTTATATTTACTTTTACATATTATGTTATGTAATTAAATGGATTGAATATTGCTATGTTTTGCATTGTTTGGAAGCATTTAAATGTGAGGATGTGAAAACGATAAAGTTATATTTTGGCCAAAAAAGTAACATTGTAAACTGCGAAATTCGGTTTTTGTGTTTAGAGGATATATTTTGGTGGGGGTATCGAGAAGATGTCTGTTTGAATACTGTCTATGAGTATGATTTGTTATTATTGGAATATTTGCTTGATTTACGTTGTCACATACAATGGTTGGGGCTGCCACCCGAAGAAATTCTACTTGCAGCGTACATAATAATACATAAACAAATTATGAATTCAAATCTCGAGATCTTATCCTTTGAAAATTAGCCGACCTCATTTGGGGAATGGTGCCTATTACACTAGCCTATTTACCCCAAGATCCTGGGTTAGTGTCCCGGCTAATCGCGTTTTCCTGGTTAGGGCCAGGTAGTGTTCGATCGTTTGTTAATACTGTTTTCCTACTTCCTGTAAATGTCCGATAACGGGGTAGTAAAAGAAAATCCTAATGTTATCATATTATCTGAATTACTTGGAGGAAATGGCGAAATTCTAAGACAATCAAACTGTTCTCTGTATTAATATATACGATGTACTTATATGCATTTTCAATGTGTACCTTAAAGCTAACTTTAAATAAAATTTAAATCAAATTAAATTAAGTTTTAACATAGCAATAATTTGAACCTATTTCAACGTCAATATTTCATTTGTCCAACAATTTTAAATATTCGTTTAGTTCAATGAAAAAAAAATCAACTAGGGTAGTATGAATTAAGTATTTTATGAACCTTATCGCTTATCTTACAATTATAAACACTCAACCCATTCTCTCTGTTTTCTGGTTATGGTAAATGCTTCTATTGGGGATACGTAGACGTTCAATTCCTTTACATAAATAAAAATAGCGAAACTGATTACAAAATTTTAAGTCTTTTAAATAGGTGAATAAATAATGTTAATTTATCAGCGTAGATAAAACGGTATTACTGGGAGCTCTATGCATGAATGGCACATCAGAATTGTATGATTGCACTTATGGCTTAGCGAACAAATCAAACGTGGGTAAGGAAAGCTCTCCGGAATAAATGCAGCTTCCTTAAAACAACTGAATATATGATACTGATAATAGAGATTTCAGCTGGAAAATTGAATCAATTTCAGCCAATGAAATTGCTACGTATGTACCATCCATCATATTTATGGGAGTGATCTTTCACATCTCTCCGAAAAGAGATGAATCAAAGATCTCAAGGTCGTCCAATACACCTCCAATTTCCCCCGGGGTTCACGGGATGAGCACGTGGTCCGAGATCTTGAGATACATAATTCTAGGTATTATGGACACAGACTACTATAACCTTGGAGGAAATGGCACGCCATTAAGAATCCTTTCCGGTTGATTCAGCTCCTGACCGACTGACGTGTCGGTCTCCATTTTCCCTCTTCCATTTGAGAAGAAAAAACCGCAGGGAAACGCAATTCTTTTACCTTTCGCAGAAAAAAATTGTTAAAGTACAAACGTAAGAGTGTTTTATATAACTGATCCAGAAAGATGAAAAAGTTTGCGCAATCGAACACGCGTATGCATTTCCCATATAAGTCTCTTATTTCCAAGCAGTCCTTGTAATCAGCAAAAAAATACTCTCTTTAGTTAACTTCATTCCTCAAGTTGGAATTCCGTCTGGTCCTGGTTTGAGAAGAGGAACTAATGAACGAAAGTGTTTAGGATGAGCAAAAGACTATTTTTCTATTACTATTATAATTTTTTACTGCAATTGTACATAGATTACCTCAGTATGATATATAATACAGTCCACAGAATCGCTTCTAACATCTGAACTTTTATTTCGAATTCTACTCTATGGTATTATAAACTATTTATATCATACCACCAACGCATGTTGTTGGTGTACATCTGATTTTTACTTCCACGATCCATAAACACATTGGAACATCAAGGTAACTTTCATTGTAAAAAATTCTGCCGTATTAGTTGCGCTGTGGTATACTTAAACAATAATACTAATGCATTAATTTGTGAGAGTAATTCATCTAGTATCTCCACTTATAGCTGGTTTAATCATGATTTAGCTGATATCGTATCTCTTAAAATAGTATATACTATGAATTACGGAAGAAACATTAGCTGTATGTAAGAAATCTAACTCGTGGTTGCATCTTAGAAATGAATACTTCTGCTTATATCCCAAAACCTTTTAACTCTGGTAAGGATAAGAAGTAAGAAGTGAATAGTAAAACAGTAATTATAAACAAATATTGTTGAGGATCTTCAAGCCCCTTAGTCATCGAAAACCTCAATATCTCCATACAGTGACACTAGCAGTCATACCGAGGTTATTCGTAAATTCCCTAGTATTATGATGGGGCTATCGAGAACGGTAAACAAATTTTATGGATATTCTCCTGTAGCGTGACTAAAAGAAGGCATATCAAGGATAACCTTACGTCATCGAAATGTTCCCTATGTGTCTTTTACGACTTAATCACGTGGCGTATTAAGTTAACGATTATTATAACGGTTGAGGTTTATCGAGCTTCCGTGGATTGGTACCTTCCGGAAGCAAAGTCGGTTTGGCTTCAAATACCATCCTATCTCTATTACAATCCTGAATTTCCTTCAATTTATACCTGTGAAGGTTGCATATTCTCTGAGAATTAAAACATTAACTATGTAAATCAAAGTGATACTTAATGAGGGACTGCGAAAAAAGGAGCGAGATTGGCGTAGAAGCAGTCAGGGAACCAAAACTAGCATGCACGTATGACAGATCGAGTAAATGTAAATTTTTAGTTGGTTACTCGGTTTAATTGAGGATCAATAAATTTAATTGCGTGTTAATTACGGGTATGCGTGCGATTCTAACCCATTACTCTCACTTGTTGTTGCGGAAGTGTACTGCTTTAGTTGCCTTTGACGTACCGTAAGTCATAGTGGCAGCTTGTCATGGCTTCTCAAGTGCTACGCCGCGGGCCACCAGTAAGATTCCTGACAGATCATGGTACTTTCCATTTCATTTCATGAGTCCGTACTACTTTGAATATATTTCATTTCTTAGCGGGACCTTGCATTACTATCGCACCGCATTTACACCTTTAACTTTGTTTTCAATCTTCATAAACTAGAATAAGAATTGAAACTAATGAATTGTTCTGTGAAGTTTCGTATCTTACGCACGAGCTATCAGGAGGTTTTAGGTTTAGTTAGTAGGTTAGTTTTGGTAGGTTTTATCAGGTTTTTCACGTCCACTTCTTTGTGGGTGTTTTCTTTCAGTGGATATTTTCTCCTACGATAATATTATAGTATTTGATCTGATTAGACGGAAAATACCAGTTTGTTTCAGTTATCTATTTAATATCATAGGTTTTTGACATCCGCTCTTACTAAAGTTTTCCTATCTTTTTCTATCAACCTATAAGATCTATTCACTGCTTACATTTTTTCAATATCACTGATGGCAGGTTAGATAGAAGAAGAGATTTTTCGGTTTTAATCTCTTCTCAATTAAGAATTAGTATCGCACGAAACTTCATATATGTAAGCCGCAAGACCAGAAGTTTTAAAATATCTTATTATTCTTTTTTCTAAAATCTTATTATTCTCATATTGTAAATGCTTATATCGCTGTAAGCTAAGACTGAAAATTTTAATATGATATATAGATTTTTCTTCCTATCCTCGGTCCTAGTCTCGAACGCTGCTGCGCGATTTGGGATACACATTAGGTAATCTCAGATTTAGAGATTGGCCAACGGAGAGTAGCTCATTTCGTTAGAGGAGATTACAGGTTGGTCAGTAGCGTTGTAGCAATGATAGAATCTCTCGGATATGGATGGATCTGATTAACGACGAGAGCTTTTTGAAGAATTTATCCGCTCAGAAATTTTTGACGGAGTAAATAAAATTTTAGTTCCAGTAAAAAACAAACAAATGCGATCTCAGAAAGGCATCGACAAAACGTAACACGGAAGTGATTATAAAAACAGATAGTTACTTCCAATCGTTTTTTTACGCAGTCTATTAAAGAAGCTAATAAAGTAGATTAGGTAGGTATATTGGTGTTACTACATCCCCCGCGACTAGCGGGGTACTTAAATTAATTTTTATTGTTTTATGTTTTTAGGTATATTGATAGCACTCATTTAAATTTCAATGTGACTATACTTATTGATGCATCTCATAGATGTTTTTATTCACATTGTATTTTATATATTTAGTCGTGTTTCTTACTATCTTTTAGTTATTACTATCGGCAGGTTTGCGTATGTTTTTCACTTCCCCTTCTTCGTGGGTGTTTTCCTGCAGTGGACTATTTTTTTCCCAAGAATTTCTTAGGTTTTTACTTCCATGATTCCTCTCGATTTATTCATAATATCTCTGAATTAATTATAGTACAATTTATGACGCTAAGTTAGATGGAAGAGGAGACTTATAATCAATCTCGCCCGAATAAAGACGTATTATTATTATATCTAAATATAAATGTTGCATGAACCCCTACCGAAGGCTGAAAGCTGGTTCGCAGAGTATTATTTTAGACGCAGATAAAATCATGAATTTTCTTTATCGTAAAATATGACTGTTAAAGGAAATTACAGGCCTTTGTTCTACATAACTAATTCCACCAATAATTAAGATAAGCAAAGGAAAATGATAGTCTAACCACTTGCAATTACAGTAATTGAATTCTTTAGTCGTAAACAGGAAAAGAGATGCAACGGGTAATAGTGAAGCTGCTGGAATGTCAACAAGCTCCTGAATGCGGAGAATTCTTATTTCGAGCGATTTTCTCCACGACTGAGCGAAGCCAATCAAGTTATCGATGAACAGGAATAATTATCTTCATCATATTGTTTGTGATTCAGCATGGACAGCATCCAGGAAATTCTAAGAGCGCCATTTATTTAAAGGTTGGAAAAGGGAGTGGAGCTTTTAGAATTGAAATACGGTAATTATTTTCAAATCACACATGGGTTTGCATAACTCATAAATGTGCTTATGGCTTACTTATTCGAATTAAACTAGAATAAACCTTAAGAAGTTTCTTCTGTACAGTGACCCACTACGTGCATATGATATTGAACAATAGGGATCCCAACATAGCTTACGCTACGATCGACATCCATAATAGTTTCTCCATCAACTTAGATTTATATAATTAAAATACAGGGAAAAATGGTGATTTATTTTCACAAATTCTCCATAAAGGCACTCTAAAATGTAAAGAAGGAAAATTGGAACACATTTTAAATGAATAAGAGGTTTTAAATCTCCAATAGCCGTCTTTGTCGAGGCTCCGTACCTCGTTATTTTCGGAAAAAACAGGAAAGTCCGGATTACTAACTTTCAAAGACACATCCAATGTACATTTCAATAGCGATGCTATCATCATCAGGGGTAGACTTGGTGAGTAAGTACAGAAAGACTCGAATTCTGTTGTTTCCGAAAACCGTTAATAACGATGTGTGGAACGCCGGCAAAGACTTAGGGATTTAAGAACTCTGATATTAAAATATTCTTGTCGTATAGCTCAATTGGGCAGAGTAACCAACCGGCAATAGTAAGATTTCATTCCTGGTTCCATCAGACTGTTTTCATATCCATTACTCCCCGGAAAGTTTCCTAGGTCCTTCCTTGTTTCCTAAGGACTTCTAAATGTGCAAAATCACCTTACACCCTATCCTTAGTCTACAATACATCCTTGTACATACCCATTCGCAATGAATCTGCCACAGCGCTCTTCCTAGGAGGATTTTGAATTTGGCGAATTCCGAAATGGGTCTGGAGTCCTCCTCCCAGGGCTCCTTCTCCTCGATGGCCGTCTTCGTCGGGTCTGCCGCCGCAGGAGAGATTATCTGCCAGCCGGAGATGTCGCTCAGCTCCGCCGGACTCCGTTTGATGACACTGTGATCTTCTCTCTTGGCCCTCCGCCATTTCTCCAGGCAGGCACTGCTGCTCCCCTTCACAGCCTCCACCATCTTCTTCGTGTGGTCCCCGAGGTCTCCGCTCGCCACTTCAATTACTGCGGACGAGAGTAATTAGATAGATTAGGATCTCGAGGAGATGAACAGTGGACGCAGAGTCGGAATGCCTAAGTCCTAGCGGGGTCGACAGAGGTGACTTTAATTATTATTCGACAAGTGTAGAAATAATGTCCAAAGTTCTCTATCAAGATGGACAACCCTTCGGAGAATCGACGTAGAGTCGAAACCTTTTACCGGTACCAATAGAGATGGCTTTTATTACTCGACACGTGTACGATTTTCAAAGATGGCATGTGTTACAACCATTGGAAATAATTTCCAAAGTTCTCTATCAAGATGGACAGCCCTTTGGAATATCGACGTAGAATCGAAACGTTTTACCGGTACCAATAGAGATGGCTTTAATTGCTCGACACGTGTACGATTTTCAAAGATGGCAAACGTGTTACAGCAGGTTCTGCGACAACTCATAAATAGGACAACTGAGCGCGTCTCTTTTCCAGCAAGAATCAATTGAACGACATTAAACAAATTAATGTAGTTAAATATATATATATATAATTAATGTTTAATCTTAAATTAATATAATTATGGTTTAATCAATACTCAGTAAGAAGACTACCGCACAATTGTTTCAACGTTCAAAAATTATTATTATTTCAATATCAATTGTCGCGGCGATTAGCTGTTCTAGCGATCAGTTGTCACGTGGTGAGTTGTCGGGTCACGGCTACAGCCTTTGAAAATCATTTCCAAAATTCTTTATCAAATAAAATTACGATTTACTATAGTGTTTAACTCTTCAACAACTATACACGTTTTTAGAAGTAATTATGTTTTGGTCTATTTGCTACTATGAATAAATTAAAAAATGAATGAGCAATATTTTAAAATTTAATGTTATTTTACAAGTAAATTTGTAAGTGACTTCTTTTAGGAAGAAATATTTATCTTTATTTAGTGAGATGGGATCATTTTCTTGTTATTAGTAATAAAAAAATACCTGAAATTGGAACAGTGTTCAGCAGTTGTAGAATTAATTAATTTCCTTGTTGTAGAATTAATTAATTATTGATTATAAACTCTCACAAAAGCAGATTTAACAGATATAGCATGCCTCGATTGCATTTTATTTACATTTCTAGCAAATTAATTCAATTTTACACATAGAGTACAATTTGGAATTAAATTAAGCGTTTGTTTTTGAGAAATGATTGAGAACAGTATAATAGCTGTTATCTGTAGTTAATATCTAAGCTTATAATTCGCATTTTTAGCTAAACATTTTCTAAATATATTAATATTCCGAATAATTAGATGAAAGAGATAATAAGAATAAGAAATTCTTCAGAGTACTTTTGTTAAATCTAAACCCATTTTAAAGGAAAATTCCAAAGCCTCTTTCTTTAGTCAAAAACAATTCTAGCAATTCGAATTTAAATCTTTTACGGCTGACTCAGGTCATAGGAAATCCTAGTTTCTTTTAGCATTGTTTTATCAAATTATAGTATATATGCGTGATTAAATGCATGTAGACAATCACGCATACTCTGGGTCTGATCATAACAACGCTAAAATTAAAATGTGGAACTACATCACACAAATATTTTGCATAATCTAACCACAGTAAATTAAATCCTTGAAAATTAACGAAAAAATCATCCCCGACCAACGAGAGGTCATACATTAAAAATGCATTGCATGTGATGGTCAAGGCATTCTACTTGTCACTTATTATTCTTGCTCATAATCTTCCTTCATGCGGAATTCCCTCTCTTTTTTGGATGAGGAAACTCCCTCTTGCATTTTAAGGCCCATAAAAATAGAGTGGAACGAAAAAAATGGAGAAGGTTAAATTCCTGAACTCTCGTGAAAAATATTCTTTCCATCAAGATCTAACGTAAGTCAAGGTTCATCCGCAAACAAAGAATAAGAAATTAAAGAAAGGGAAGGCTTAAACTGGTTTCATAATTCCTTAATAAAGGTCCGGACCTCTTTTTTGACATTCGCAAAGCAGGAAGTTTATCATTTTAATCCTTATACTCACAATCAGACAAAAATTACATAAATCAGGATTCTCATCTCATTCGTCCTGAATTAGAAAATAATTCACAAAATTTATATGTCCATTCACGCAGATCATGCACTTTTCGCATATTATTAATTGTTTCTGCTATCACTTTCTGGAATTTCCTCTCAATAATGAACCGTTAAGTACAGAGAAAAACAAATAATTCGAAAGGGTGCTAATTCTACCCCTGAATATTATGCAGCCGATGATACAGACGTTCCACATTTGGCGACAATGAAACACACACACACATACACACCAAGAATAAATTCTAATTCCATTTGTTTCAATTTATGTTCCTGAATACAGTCTGTATTTCTTTGTGTTATATGCATTTCCTTATTTAAACTTTTTGTAAATCCAAACGTTGGTGACTGCTTTTATCTTTCACTATTCTTATATTGATACCGTTAGGTGACTTGCCGCAGTATACATTATAATTATTACTCTCCACTTACAGAAGTCTGCAGGGCTGTGATACAAAGGGCATGGAAGACCGATGCTAGCGAGGAAGGGCACAGTCATCTCCGGTGCACCGTTGTACACGCATTGACCTCCTTGACCCAGCACGTACACGTGGTCTAACATTTCATACTGAAACGCACTTGGTTGATGGAGAGTCATAATCACGGTGCGACCGCCTCGGGCCAACTGCCGAAGCAGAGCTATGCACTGCACCGCGGCGGAACTGTCAAGGCCGCTGCAAAATATATAATCGTGTTATACATTGATTAAGTAGGATTATAAAAAAACAAATATAATAAAGATGAGGACTATAGTACTAGGTTTTGTAAGTCATAAGGTTTTCTACTACTCTACTGCCACGATTGATTACATTAGAAAATCGGAATATATTCTAAACCGTTCGAAATAACAGAGTAACGGCTTTGATATTTTGTACAAAAATTCGTAGTGCAACTTCACGGAAGTAGAATAACAAATAAACTATTTTCGTATTAACATGACATTAATAATAATCCAGTACACCTTAACGTACAGAATCACACCGTGACATGCAAAAAAATTAATATCTGGTGCGCATGAAAATAAGTATTTTCTACGACTTAAAAATTCATAAAATTCTTAGAAATTCACAGCAAATAAAAATTGAGTATATCATACAATATTTTTTACATTATTTCTTTTATCTTCGGTAATTCGAAGCATGTAAAAATGTGATGAAGTAGCTGGAAGATGCCACAAACAAAGCTAACAAAAGGAAAACATTTTCTAAATAGGGGAATTTTTCACGCTCTTTGGAAATTCATACTTTTTAAATACCAATGGTTAATAATTTGTATAACATAATGAGAGGTAATACATATTACGAAAACAGTCAATGCAAAAAACACTTGAATAATGAAAGTACATAACCAGTAAGTAATGATTTTAGACGGGATATGATATCTTTTTATATTTCCGCAGATTTTAGTGCCATTCAACAGTTATTTCACCATATTGAAAATTATGAGCGATTTCGGAATCACTCTCCAGTTCTGTACATGCATTGATCTTACGTGGTTGGCTCATCTAGAAAGATGACAGAAGGATTGCTGACCAGTTCCAGAGCCACGGACAGTCGTTTCCTCTGACCACCGGACAAAGATCCGCTCCGGACCGAGGAACTTGCACCGAGGCTGAGAGCATCCAAGATGTTTTCCACCTGTCAAATACAGATTCGATGTAAATAGAGGAACTTCATCTCGGAACGTACGTTTACGGGGGAAAGTGAGAAAAATTGTTACTATATGTCAAGTTAAGTGTTAAATCTCTCTGGATTTTTCATGCAATCGAGCTTTTGTTTTTTAACAATAGGTGAGATATATTGATGGTTATAAAAAATTAAGGTTACAAAACCTTTTTGCGTTAAATATGTAGAGACCCTTGCCATTTGTTTGCCCAAAGGAATAATATGCCTTATGCAATTTGTTTATCAAATAGATAGAGAGATAGAAAACTTACGTATGTATTTAAGTATATATTTAGTATATTTATCTAAATAGTATTTCAAAAAAGCGTTCGGGTTGTATCAAGGTAGGTCATAGGCTGGAAAACTGCGGCCTTTATTGACTGTTATTCACATGTGGCTTTCTGAGTGTCAATTCAGCCACTTCCTGTAGCAAAAACAGTACTTTAAATAATTTAGTTGGATAATCTTTCAAGTGACGTCAAGTGGAAATTAAATCGGAGAATGGCCTCTTTAAATTCATTCAGCGAATTTAATCTAATAAAGAGGATAGGATCACTACTGTGTTACTATACTAAAGTTGAACAGCCTTAAAAAGCCATTTTATGGATGCGTACGAATGAATTTTATCATATAAAATTCCGATGTTAACTACATATCTAAATGCAGGCATCACGCAGCACAAGAGCGGCCAGGTATTTTCTCATGCGACCGGATGCTACACGTGGCATGCTACACGTGGCATTCTACACGTGTTTCACCAATATTTGGTTGAAGTTCCAAATAATTTTGTCTACTCTTCCTTCGACTTACAACTAGACGTCTCTTCTTAGGCGTCGTTCCCCTTGGAAGGCGCAATTTGGCTGCCAGTTCCAGAGCCTCCAGAGTGGTGAGGTGCGGCCACAATCGATCATCTTGCATAATATAACACGACTGCTTCCTCAGCAGACTGCCCCCGCATCCAACTCGACCTAGGGCCCTGACACACCCGCTCATGCCATTGGTGCTGCAAAAGAAACTTCAGGTAAGTGCTCCGGGTTAAGGAATCTATATGAATAAATCCATCGTCATTCGTAAAGGTTTAGGAGACTTATTGGGAAGCGCATTTTTCCAAGTGCTTTCGAACTCAGACTATAAAAATAGGTAAAAAATGTAAAATGTGAAAAATAAATGCTTGTGTATAAGGCATTTTTAGTTGGATCTTCGGCAAACTTAAATTTCTTTAGCTTCACATGTTTCGAGATTACTACACATTAAACTGTTTTGACTATGGTCTGCATTCGACTAGCAATCGTGCATCTCTATCATAATTTCATTAATTACATTACTTCCTTTACATGATGGAAAGAGAAAATATTTTGAGAAGTTTAATATAATTTTAGAGATTAAAGATATTATATAATCAAGGGAAATATCGCTATAATGCAGAGATATCATTCTACTACAATTCCTAAAATATAATTCTCGTCTCATGAAACAAATAGGTAATCACATTTGATAACGAAGCTGATTTCTATTAATTAAATTATAACAGGAACAAATAAAAATTAGAATTTATTAAACATTTGTATCCCTAAAAGTTAGATTAGCAAAGTAGCTCAATATTAACATGAGATTGAGGGTATTTAGTAAGTATGCAAATGATAAAAGGGATAAGAAAAGAGTGATAATATTTTACCATTTAATTGCTTTGGAAGCCAAGTTTGTTACCAGGAAAGTTTAAAATATTATTTTGAAAATCGAATACCACCAAAATATATATATATAAAGGACGTTTTAGATAAACACCTAGGAATCCAAAATTAATTTTTTTGAGGAAAAAAAAATTAGGTAATGCTAACATCGCTACTGTTAATGGCTAAGCCCAAGAAGTAGGTACGCACCTAAATCCTGTCAATACGTTTAATAATGTAGTCTTTCCGGCACCAGAAGGACCCATGATGGCTGTCAACTCTCCACTGAGGAATCGGCCGCTGACCCTATTTAGCAACTGCTTTTTACCTGCAACAAAGAAAGAATATAATAAAGAATGATGCACAGCATGGATTAATAGACGAAGCTAATAATTCTATACGATCAAATTAAATCTCAGATCCACGGTTTTTCCAACTCTAAACGACTACGGTAAGCATTAAGAAGTCGTGAGTAAGCCAAAAATGATGTAATGTTTTACTAACGTGAATAATATCTTCTTCAGTAGACAATATTTGCAAATGCAAATTGTTGTTTACAGAAAAAGAAATATTTACGGTTAAGTTATGAAGAAGGAACGGATATTTATCAGTTTGCGACTAGATGACGATCGGTTTTAGAATTACGCAGACAGTCAAATTTACCTGGCGCAAATACCCTTTCAAATACAACGACCGATGCTATTTACCAATAACTTATGCAGATGAGACAGCTTTCGTCCGCCGACGTCTGTGTTCACTTTGCGTTGGAAATTTGGATAGGCAAAGTTTCGGCGATGAAGTCGTCGGGGGGTGATGGAAATTTTCACACGCATATTTCCAATATTTATTTATTAGAAAACCGCTTCCGCTTTATATATTTTAAACGATGATTATTTTGTGGAATTTGAAAAAGTTTTAAAATCCATCTTCCTCTAGCCGCTCATGTTCAAACGTAGGTCAGATATAGTTTTCACTGATAACACACCCTAACACTCATCTTTGATGGCGAGAATAGACTATCCAAAATAAAAATATTAATCATCAAATCTATCGGTAACTTGTAGCGACTATTATTTACCTGCAGCTATCGTTTACTATTTTATTATGCGTCTTCTATAGTTTATTATTTTATTTATTAATTTCTTTCTTTCTTTTTTAATTGTTTAGACAGTTTGTTATTATTATTTTATTTATTACTTTATTTACCAGTCTATTTTTACTTACATTAAATATATAATCATTTGTTCTTTTTCTTACACCTCATTTCATCTGTAGGTTTCGCAGGTTTTTCACACCCCCCTTCTTGAGGGTTTTTCCTTTCATTGAAAAGTTTTTCCTAAGCTCTTAGATTAGGTTTTTCAAATCCACAAAGTAGTATCTTCTGTCTACTTTTTTCAAGCTATCTCTTTTTTAATTTATACGACGAAAGGTTGGATGTAAGAAGAGACTTTGCAGTCTCAATCTCGCCCTGAATAATGTCCTTTATTATTATCTATATATTGGACATATTCCTTATCGGTATTGATCTAGCGTGAGAAACGAGCGGAAAAAGTCTCACCTTGAAAATTTTCGTGAAAGGAAATCACTTAAATTTCGTTTTATACTTTACGATGATTGATATAAATTACATCGTTAGGTCGTTAAGGGAGTAATACATTTCCCTCGAGTGATAAAACCGGAAATGGTTACGTAAGCGTCGATAAAGTGCCGATGTGTATCTTCCCTGGAACGCACCTAACACCCAGTCAATTAAATGGAAGAGAGCATGAGATCAGTTTCCTTTGTTTGCTCATAATGAATGTTATTCACTTAATCAAAGGCGTCATCAGATAACAATTTTTCTGTTTATTGGCATCCCTCCTTTTGACTGGAGCGATCGGAGATATTGAAAAGTACAAGACCGATGGTGTAGAAGATCAAAGTCGACAATAATTACAGTGGCTGTAATTAATTCGATTCAATGTTGTTGACATATTTGTATTGGAAGAAGCACGTAAAAGAATAATGCTTTAGAGAGAAGGATTTAAGAAAATTATTTTTGAATTCTCCGTTCTGGAAATCAGCGATGGTATAGAATATTACAAAACAAGGTGAGTGCATTTATGAAACAGATAATTCTGCATATAAGGAAACTCTTTTAACTTAATTATTTGTGTCATAATTATAATGTTGCTCATAAATACGAAAAAATTCGTTAGGAAAAATATTGTTTTCTTTAGTCAGCATCATTTTAATAGACGCAAAGAAAGTTTTCAATTCATACCTCTAAGAAATTTCTACGAAAATTAAGCAAACAATACATTTCAATAGTTTATTATTTTAGCACAGGGAAACCTTCTTTCATCAGAAGACCACATTTAGCATTCATTCTCATAAGAAAGGTGAAACCATCATGTCACCCAAGTATTGAGTGTTGCCTACATTTGATTATTGTAAATTTATACGAGAAAACGAATTAATCCGCTGAGTCAACTGGATGAGAATATTTTCCATTTTTTTCTACTTACCGACTCTAAGACACTAGAAAAAATACTATTTTAAGATGGGCATTTTTCCATAAAGTGATTAAAAACAGCAATTATTGCCCGTTCTAGTATTTCCAAAAGTCTTTCCATGGGTCCCATCAAAAACCTTTCTTGAACATTTGAATACGATTTAAAACAGGATTTATAATTAAGTACGTAATCTTCGTTTTCCTCGAGCCTCTTAGGATATAGAACTATACAAGAATTTTAAATATAAAATTTAAGAAATACTAAATTATAACGAAATAATAATCAAGTACGTAAATTCACGCCTAAGTTTAAGCTAGTTTCTTGTATCAGCTATAGTTTGCATGTTTTATCCAAGAAAACCAATAGTAAAAGATGTAGGAGATAAAATGTATGTTTTATCTACTTTTGTCTCAGCCTTGTTTATAGCTGTGATAGTATACCGAAATATAAATGAAAAATACTCCATTCGCCAGAATGTGGAGGAAAAACCATGATTTCATTTTCTAAAGTGGAAATAAAGGAAGGAAATTCTCTTTTTACTATCCTTGCTCTAGTTTAGGAATTATTCGCGGGCGTTTGGAATAGTGAGCGTCACAATAAAAAATACGAAAACGATACGGTGCGTTAATGAACAGATTAAAAATAACTCGTTTACCTTAATCATATATTAGACATACAGAAATCGATATCCGGGAGATGGAATTCAAGAATAGTATAAATCAGTCACCGATTCTCCATTGCCAAGGAAACGAAATCGATTAGATGGCATTGAATACAATCAATGATTGCTCATAAAATACAGAGAGACACGCGTATGAATTTAGTTCAAGTGCGCGCAAATGCCGAGAATGTTGGATAATTATTTACAGTCTAATTATCCCCGCTGAGAGAAAGTAATCCGAATCGCAATTGAGGAAATGTATGAAAAAATAGTAACGGGTCAAGGTGATTGGCGGTTAAGGGGTTGATGTTGCGGGTTACATTGAGGACTGCGCTGTGGAGTGGAATCAATAGCCAAGTCGACACTAAGCGGATATCTAAGGACATAAGCATGCGCCAGAAAAATAATAACTTGTAGGCCTGAGAGATATGATTTTCTTACATAGTGCAACCCCATGGCCATGTTCTGATTTATAATCGGGTCCATTCGTAGGATTCTGATAGAAGCTGAAGTCTCCTTCCATCTTCCGTGCATTTTCATTTACATTTGAATTTACTGTTCATCTGTTTACTGAAAAATCAAGCAGTTACAGGTACTGTGAGCCTACGGTTATTACGGTTTACGGTTATTACAGTTACGGTTTCTCAGAATCTAAAAATTTTGAAGTATTTACACATGATATAGATATAGATTATATTCATTAATTAAACAAAAGAGAAACAAGCAATTTCTATCAAATACCTGATAAATACACCTTAAGATGCATGATAAATATCGATTTTCTAATATAAGATCAATTTTTTTGTTATAGCGGCAGACCTGTATTAGACATTGAAAACATTATGCTGCTAAATAGATATATTTTGAAACTTATTCAGCAAAATGCGCCAATCTCATGTTTCGGAAATTATTTTTCTGTTGATTAATAATTTTTTCGGTTAATGGTAGATATCTGGGGGTTACACCATTACTCTTTTTTTTCAGGTATAAATTTGGAGGGTCAACGTCCTAATCCGGACCCTTAGCTCGCCTTCGCAGCTCAGGAGCGCCCGACCCTCCCATCATGGGGGACCATAAAAAAACTGACCGCGTGTAATACGATTTAAAAAATCATAAACAATTCAAATGATTCATTGTTTAAACTTTTAAAATCGTATTCCACGCGGTCGGTTTTTTTATGGTCCCCCATGATGGGAGGGTCGGGCGCTCCTGAGCTGCGAAGGCGAGCTAAGGGTCCGGATTAGGACGATGACCCTCCAAATTTCTACCTGAAAAAAGAGTAATGGTGTAACCCCCAGATAACTACCACTTATCATTTTACGAAGAGTTTACTTCGGTGATGATATAACAGGGCACAATAATATTTTTGTCAATTTAGAATGCGTAATAGAAATCATAGATATCATATTTTATTCGATAGAGATTAAAAAGTACATTATAGATCCGATACATACATCTTCATATTTGCAACGTTGTGGAATGATAATTCCAGGTATAAATAATAAAACTAATTTTAAATATATAAGAAAATCATATCGCCGATATATTGGATTTGAATAAATATTATGGCATGGTATTTTGCAGGCTACACTTATAATGAATATTTAGCCTAGAATCTACAATCATGCTCGCTGTAATTTAAGCATTAAATCAATGCTTATTTTTAAATGATTCTTTTTAGTTCTAAATAAAGATCTGAATGAAACAGATTATATTCCATTTACAGAATAAATTTATTTACAAACAAAAAACAACTCATGTATATAGTAATATGATTGGTACACAAAACCTACGAGTTACCAACTGACTCAATAGCCAGGCTCAACCCTTCGGCCTCAAAACGGGAGAGGAAAACTTATCAAAGAATTTGCCGCCCTTGTTGTTAAATATCCAGTCATCCATGATCCCTATGTAAGTCCATTGAAGAATTTCCTCCTGTGAAGCGACATAGGATTCGGAAATTTATATGGTAATGAGATGGAGCACGAGGCAACCCTACTACATTGCAAATGTCCTTGCAGAAAAAAAAATAGACGGCGATAATAGTCAACCGCGACACAAGCAAGTGGTTCTCAGGCCTTGAACCTAAATGACTGCTTACATTTCCACTGGGAAATCTAACGTACGGCCATTGCGTATCAGTTCAGTGTAAAATTAACCTTCTGTCGTATAGCAGCGGGTATAATATAATATTAAAATTAGTGCAACGGTTCTAAGATATGTAGGCCGAGGGCACTTCGCTAAGTAACAATGAGACTAAACTAGGAAGTCAGGTAAAGGATATTTGCACAAAATGGCGTGCAGCCAGGATAAATCACAAGGAAGAATGGACTTGAAAAAAAAGCCTGACGGGACCGGCAATCGAACCCGGGTCTCCAGCGGGTTCCGGCGGGATAGCTTAACGGACAGAGCACCTGACCGGCAATCGGGAGACCCGGGTTCGATTTCCGGTACCGTCGGACTTTTTTAAGTCTATTCATCCTTGTGAAAAATGAGACTGTTACATTATTACTATTAGTATGTTTAAAGTACTTATATAGCTAAGGTTATTTCGCACAGATGGACCTCCACTGGGAATCGAGCTCAGAACAGCTTTCCATGAAAGGCGAACATGCTACCCACTTGGCTATTCGTGAGTCCATATTTAACAATTTAACAGAGTTGTTTAGATTCAAGAACTTAATTCGTCAACCAATCGTGATTCGTACTTCCAAATCCGTTTTTAATTGTATAAATTTGTCCTCAAGCCCCTTAATAATAATAATAATAATAATAATAATAAGTCGTCTTTATTTGGGCGAGATGACTTAATTACTTATACTTAATGAAGTAATTCGAACTTAAAAATATGTGTAAGAGGATCTAAACTCGATTTAATTGGTGAGAATTTGAAGAATAGACATCATCTATGTGTCTGATCTATACAAATATTACCATTTATTTCTGTATATAACAATAAAAAATGATGATAAAAGGACTTTAAATCAATGTGAGAACTAATCTCTATCTACTAATCATTCTCTTCTTGCATGTGACGCTATGTTCTTGAGGATTTAATGAAATATATTTGTGGAGCAAATCTAAAGAAAAGGCACTAAAAGAAAATATTTTGTGCTGATAAACCTAAGTCTGCACTTTGGAAAAAAAGTAAATTCCCCTGGAGGAAAACACCTACAAAAAGCAGGGCGTTAGAAACCCTGCGAAAAAAAATGGCAAATGCAACTAAAATTTAAGGAAAAAAGAAAGAAATACGTCTTTGACGTACTAATGATAAGCAAAAAGCTTTAAGATATTTTTAATCACAACTGAAACAAGTGTTTAATAAAATATTTCAAAATACAAACTGACCTAACCTTATGAAGGATGAAATGCTACGTAAAAGAAGAATACAAAACAATATAAACAGAAAAAGGAGGATGTTTTTTACGAGGGATGTTTACCTTGGACAAGCGGTGGGTAGGACTGAGGAGAAAAATGCGTAAACGATGAAACTTGAAAGTGAAGGTAGCATTCACATCCTCCTTACAATAAAGCAACCTTCCGATTCATTTTGTACCTCTATTTCTCGTTCACCTTAACCTCGTCGAAATCGTCAATTTTCGCTGACAATAAAGCATTAAAATAATTCGACCACGTAGCATGCTGAATGCTTGCACCAACAACCTTCAAAAAGCATCATATTTGGCATGACAACATTAAATACGCAAGACTTGCTTACTCCTTTGCATGAGAGATTTTCATGCCGAGTTTAGATTCGCTTCACGAGGTCGGAGCATGACGTAATAATATTCGTATCTCAAAAATTGCATATGTCCATTCATTAATTATACATCAATATTAATGTCTATGTTTACGCAATCTTGAATAATGCATACTGTATGCATTGTATTAATTATGTTTTTTATAATATATATTTATTCTGTCTATTATTGCACTGTATGGATGCAACTCCGTGTACTTTTTTCCCATTTTTATTTTTTGTTTTGTGATATCATGTATATTGATATAATTTATTTAAATGTGAAATAACTATTCTTAATGTTTTATTACTTGCATGTACTTACTGGTATTGTATTTATATATTTTGTCATGCTTTTTTTCTAAGCTTCTAGTTATTACAATCGGTAGGTTTGCTCAGGTATTTCACACCCCCTTCTTCCTGAGTATTTTCCTGCAGTGGATAATTATTTTTCCTGAAAACCTTCTTGCGAGACTTTTAGTATTCCACTTTTCTGATAACACAACTAACTTTGAGCGATATCCTGTAAATAATTAATTCTATATTACAGCTAAATAAAGGTATATTCATATGTGAGGTGTAACTACATAAATACTTTGCTAAAATGTATCGTCTAAGTTGAGCAAATCGATGAGATTTCATAGATGATGCCGAAACTATATCATATAAAGTTTAATTAGTGACTTCCTTGGTAAAATTGCAGGATATTTTTTTATATTACTGCGTTCGTTGTGGGTGACGATGTTGTGTAGATAATACGTATATTGAGACATATTTCTAGATAATACGTATATTGAGACGTATTTATGGATTAGATGGAAGAAGAGACTTTTAAGTCTCAATCTCGTCCAAATAAAGACGATTTATTATTATTATTATTTCATAAATGAGAAAACCGAAATTCGTATTTTCCAAATTATTTTTTTACTAATCAACTAATATCACAATCACAATAATTTTTTATGCCAATTTTTTTTTCTTATTTATTAAATGGCGTTTCACAAAGTCTGGTGAAATAAAGTAAATTTAATTTGAAATTAAAATATTTTGAATTAAGAAATTGTAGCGAAGATAACCCCGTCACAATTACACCATCTAAAATAATTCTCGTAATATATATATCTAAATCACTTTTGTCTTATATCGTTCATGGAAAACAAGCTTTTGAAACGACGCAGCCTCGTATGTATCTCTCATATTTTACATCCATGATCACATCGTCTTCAGAATCACAAACGCGTAATATCGATTACGCGAACTCACTTCCTATAAATTCTGCATTAACTTTTAATCTAGTTCCTAATCTAGTTTCTTTCAAGTATTCTCCATCATAAAGTTACTAAACAACTCCGATTCCTTATCATAGCGGTATTTCCTACGATTTGCTTTACATCTTCTCAACTTCTGGGATGAGGGTAGATGAGGCCTAAATAAAGTAATTAGTAATTCTCTCGACAATCAAAGGAAAGCAACAACAACGATATACACACTTTAGAAGCTTTTTGAGGCAATCCATTTTAGCACTTGATAAATAGAAGCGGAAAAAAATAAATTTTGATGTTAACTATCCCAAACCTTTTCAAAACTTCTCCATCTTTACATATCACTTTAGTGAAAGAGTTAAAGTAATTATTATCTATGAATTACTGATGCTTAAAATTACATCCAATAATCTGCAAATAGTGATTCCTTAATGTAGTCACAGGCGACCTCGGTCATCCCTGTCCTAAATGATCTCATGAAACAATATATACACGTAGTTTGTCTCAGAATAAGCTACAGAAGAAAAAGTGCATTTAAGTGCCCAGAGTCGAGGTTTAGCATAAGATAACACTCTGATTTTGGTTGCTTTATTTTCGCGCATGACCTTTAAGCTTTTAGTTCGAGAAAGGATATCTCAAGTTAAAAATACACCCAAAAAAGAGGCTTGTTTTAGATGAACTGTCTGCTATGCCGCAACTAGTTTCAAGCACGTTCAGCCGAAATAAATTGCCTCTTAGAAAATCCATTAAAACCGTCCAGTAAACCCTTCTAAATCAAGATACGTGAGTTATAAAGGTTGAAAATGTTCTTGCTCGAAAGTTGTGTTTCGACTATTTCTCTTTATCAGTAAAAGTGAGAGAATAAAATGCCTCAGCTATGGTCCACTTAGAAACGCGAAGTAGGATCTTTTCCGCTTTTTTGGTTCCAAATCATGTAAAGAAAAACAATGTAACGATAAAATAGTGGTTCTGAACATAGAGATTGAGAAGGAGCATCATTCAAAGATCAAAACTATTAGATAAATGTTATATTAGCAGATTGCGTGAGCTAGTATTTGCTCTTAGCTTCATTTATAATACAGGATGTCCGGGTTAAATGTGTAATAAAACAAAATGTAATAATTTGAGAGTTAATTAAGATATTTATCAGCGGTTTGTTTCTAAAAGTATGGTAATTCAAAATGTTTTTTATACAGTTAATACATCTCGATATGTGCAGCATTAGTGGCAGAAAGACATCTAATCTGTATTTTACTCTCTACAAATATTTTGCAGCATTTCTGGCGTAACATTTGATATATCTGCATGAATTCGATGGTGCACTGTTAGTAGTTCACGAACTGGTGTCTTGATACACTTGAAAAGTACACTTGATTCTTGATAAACACCAACAGGAAAAAAATCAAGTGGCCTCATGTCTGGGTTACTAGGGGGCCAAGTAATCGATGGACTACCTCTCCCAATCAAGCGATCTGGGCACTCAAGAAATACAAGAAATTCCTCACAATTAATGCAGAACGGCATGGTGCGCCATCATCAAGCAAACATAGCAAACATTTTGAGTTACCAAACTTTTAAATCAAACTGCTAATAAATCTCCAAATTACTTCTCAAGTTATTACATGTTGTATTGTTATATGTTTAACCCGGACATCATGTGTATTAAGCTACTAAAACCTTGTCTGTGCAATGTTTATTGTTCATCCAACATCATAAAGAGATCATGCGCTTCTTTTGGTCCCGTATATCAAGGGAGATTGGTGCGCACAGTTGCAAATTTTCTATGGAGTATTAAAGTTGCTGAAAATCGATTGGTAAACTTTCATCGTACTCGCCCGCTACTTTCCGTTCTATTCCCACACGAAATACGTCTGGAGAGAAAGGTGATGAGTAAATGCTTAGTTAATTTATTTTTTAATGTTCGTTCCTCCTTTGATTAGAACAGTATCACGTAAGAGCTGCGTTGGATACAGGTTTACTACGAAGAGCGATGTAAAAGCGTTCATTCGGAACATTTTGAGTTATTTAATTTATGGATGCACTTGACACAGAATATGAGGTCGACTGTTGGAAGTGGGGTAACGTGCAATGCTTCACATCATGCGCAAATGCAATGGACATCAAACCACTTTCAAACTGGGTAAATTATGTCTTCAAGAGGATGTTATAAGGAAAAGTGAACGTTTTCTTCAGCAGTCGAATGGAATGTTTCATTGATAAAACAGAAATGAAGAAAAAAACACGCAAAATCATAATTCTTTTATCCATAGAGGTATAAAGGAATAGAATGCTCTGCCTGGAGAACTTCTCACTTAAATGCCGGATGTTAAAAATAAGCCAACAAGATTATAAAATTCAAATTTTTATATCTGTATGTATAATTTATAGTTTTAATTTCCTTATAATTAAATTCTATGGTATTAGGCCGGACTTCGTGGAAAGCCATAATAAGAAATTAGTAAAGCACTACGTAATTACCACAATATTAATTAATATAATAATATTGTGGAAATTACGAAGTGCTTTACTAAATTCTTATTTCCTTATAATCTTTAGAATGAGAAAATAGTTCCAGGTAATATAATGTATGGAATTATGTAGTAGAAAGTAATTCACTCGACTGTGTATGTGTTTGATGGAGGTGTTTGTGTATTGTATGTTTGCCATACTGTACTAAATAGGCTTATTGTTGTTGGTAAAATGTGTACTGTCCACGAAAGGTTTTTGGTGGGGTTTCCCTCCCGTCCTTGGGCAAGTCGGACAGATTGTATTGTTATCTCACCATATCCCCCTCGACCGTTGCCACCTAGTAATCATACCGAATTGCAGCGATTACAAAAATAAATAATTTAGGTGGCATTCAACAATCGGTAACCTATATTTCTCAATTAATCCCTTATTGATGCATCTCATCTCATTTTTTTCTAAATAATGCGCCTCCATCTCCAATCTCATTGCTTAGAAACAATTCCTCAGGTGACGGAATATTAAAAATAGAGCCAGCTTTAAATTTTATGTAAATTCAGCATCAATTCTGCAACGCTTGTGTCAGACCGCCCTATTAATTATTTGTGTCAGTGAATTTAAACTTCGATAACACTTAGACTGAACTAAGATTCAGCAGACAGTGAGCGACTCGAGACTTGCATTGACATATCTATCTATGCCATTGAGGTTATAGATAGTTATGCTCTCCATGGCATAGATAGCTTTTGCAGGAAAGACTTCTCATCATATTTTTTGATGAACTTCGACGTACATTAAGTTTTAGGCATCCTTACATCCCGATAGCGATAATTTTAATTTATTATCCTTGATTTTGCGTATAAAACCATCATGGCTGTTTACTGGAAAATCTTCTATGGAATGAAAAGATAAGTTGAAGCTATACGCCTTTTGTCAATTTCAGAAATTAATCGTAATTAAAATGTGAGAGACAACAGGAACGGACAGATAATTTATCTTCATTTGACTAGACTAAAATAAATTATTAGAATACGAATCAAAGTATTAGAAATTAGCAATAAATATCCTAAAATTCACGGAGGAGGCCGAAATATTGTAGAATTCCGACATAATCGAAAGGATTGTTACATAAAACAGGTTTTATAAAACAACAAAGTAACTTTTACTATTCCACACAGATGTTAAAATGGCGACTAGTTTGGCTAGTAATAGCCAGCTAGTTATAGCAGAAACTAGTCGCCACTGTAAACTCTGTGTGTGGAATAGTAATAGTTACTTTGTTTTTTTATAAAACCTGTTTTATTTAACAATCCTTTCGATTAATAAATATCCTTCCGTTTTGGGCTTCCAGATAGTGAAGTGAGCAGCGTGCTGGCCTTTGGTGAAAGCGGTCCCGGGTTTGTTTTCCGGTGTGGTCCCTTATGAACGGAATGAGCTCAGCCACTTTTAGAAATACCATACATTTTTACATGTTTACACCAAAATAATTAAGGTTGTTAATTGATTTTATACATTAACACATGTTCATGAAATAAATTTATTTATTTGCTGAAATCATTCGTTACGTTTTCTATAATAAATTATACTCAATTAAAACTTGGTGTGCTGAGCAAAATTGATTACTCTAAACTTTTGAAGATACCTCTCCTACAAAACTATACCTAGTGACGACCTGCGTATTGTGTAAACATAATCTTGATACTAATATGATAAATTCCAAACAAAACTATGCACTGATTCAACATCAAATAACGAAGACTTGCAGGATACTAATGAGGATCGTATGATAGAGGATTTACTTCAACGATACAATAATCTTAAAGAAGGGGCTCATATATTAAAATTAGAGGTAAATAATACTTTGAATAAGGAACTAGAATACTGAATATGTGTATACTTAGAAGAGTATTAACAATATGGGGAAGATTAATCAGCATTTCTTATATTAACTGCCTCTTCCTGTACAAGTCTCAGGTTTTGACTCTACCTGATGAACCTGCGCCAGATTTTTAGCTACGAAAGACAAACCAATCCCTTAAACAATAACGGGAAAGGAACTCGCATCATTTTATAAACCTGTTTTCTAATTTATGAATTGAAATAGCAGAGAAAACACACAAAAAAGCGACTCACGTTGCTGGTCGCCGAAGGCTGATTAGCTATACTTATGGTGATTATGGAATATTTTTTATCCATCTCTATTAAGCAGAATATCTATACATTCTTTCCTTTAATGATACGAATTGGCTTACGTAATGCATCTGATCACTAATCATTTCACTGATGCATTAACGACGAACTTGTTAGAGCTAGGAAAAACAACATGCAACGTTCGCGGAATATAGTTTCTTCTAATTGTGCCCTTCGTTACATTCATAAATGTTAATATTCCCTATTCAACACCATTTATTTCGTTTCTTAGGAACTTAGCTTATCCTTTAAGTCATCCAGCAATGTTTGCCTCTTTTCACTCCAAATTTTTTTCCCTTGAATTCTACCCTCAATAAGGTTTAGCAGTCTCTCTCATCTCAATATTTGACCCAAAACTTTTTTCTATCGATGCAAAATTACTTCAAGTGAAGCCCTCTCCTCCCCAACCATCTCCAGCACCTCCGTGCTTGTTTTCCTACCAACTCAGCTTACTTTTCCCATTCTACACCACACCCACATCTCGATGGCCTCCAAACGTTTGACTTGACCCTCGTTATCGGCAGATATTCTTCATGAACGTTGAATTATAAAAAAGAGAATGTAGAAATAAATCGTATGCTAGATATAATAGACCAAATATGGAGACTAAGAAGGGAGTTGCATTGATTATAATCATAAATTATAAAACATTTTATTGTTTCGTTTAAATATGACGCGCATCGATTAAATGTAATATTTAAGGCAAAGTTGATAGATTTGAATGCTTATTTAAGAATAAATAAAATAAATAATTATAAATAAATAAATTTATTATATCAAATTTAATGTGAGAAGATCATAAGAAAATTAACTCCCTTTATTTATAGATTATTTTCAAAAAGCCCGATAAAACAACCTTGGAGAGATATTCTTATAACTGAGATGCATGAAAAAATAACATTAAAGGCGGGAAACAAAAATATCTCAATTTCGGCATCTTCTTTAAAATCAACCCTTTCAGTTGCATCAAGAAAAGTATCAAACAGTGCTAGCTTAACTGCCCGTTTGGCCCGTTATTGCAGCTTGGATGTCGATTATACTCATTTTTAAACTGTGAGATTAATTAGAATGTACCCTCTCGTAAGGTTAAATTAATACTTTTACGAAAATATATATATTTAAAAAATATTTATGACTACTCATGTAACATAAATTTTCTTTATAACTCCTATGTTTACACGATATCTAATAATAAATAATTTTCATTCAATTCTTGTTTTATAAATGATGACCAAGAAAAGAAGTAATACTCTCTCCTCAGATTTTGTGATCATATTATTGACTGATTCTAAAATATACTGAAAAATACAAACAAATCCACCTTTTTGTAAAATTATCAATTATCATTTCACATTTTGACTGTGTTGTATCACGTTTCTTTACCTTCTACGGCTCATTAGTTCCCAGTAAACCCATGTTTAACAATTTTCATCGTCTTCACTATAGTACTAAGGAAATTTCCATAATGTTTGAACATTCTATATTCCAAGGAAAGTCAATTGAATGATAAATGTTCACCTCTTTACGTAGATTCGAAAAGCATTGAATAGAACGATTTTATTGGAAATCACCCCCACGAGAAAGGTATTTTCACTAGAGTTAATGGATCTTCACCGAGTCAAAGTTCAAATTTTAATTTCATTTCCGGAAGATAAACGCGCGGCCGTGGAAAATAAAATTATTATTTGTGATGCGATATAATCTGCTCATACGATTTCTTGGAGAACAGTTCAGAAAAAATAAGATGTTGCGAAACAAATAGATAAATGCATGATAGCTCAAGAGAAAAACGATTATTCTCAGCACTACATTTCAGAATTTCTGCAGTTGCAACTTCAAAGCTCGGTGGTACAAAGTTGAAATTGCAGTAACGCCATTATCAATCTTGCAACAAATGTTGCATGAATTTATGCCTTCATTCGGAAGAAAATATGCCGAAGAATACTGGATGTTTACTTACATCAGTCTGATGGAAACAGTTTTCTTGCGCGATTTAATGGGATCGATTAAAAAGTTTAAATTAAAAAATATTTTATAAAATTTAAATTTAAATATATTTATATATTTATATATAAATATATAATATATTTATATATTTTATAAAATTAAAAAAAAGAAAAATGAATTTAATTTCATTAGTTTATATTTTTTATGAAAAGAAAAAGAGAGAGCGTGTCTATTATAGAAATTATGAATCATGTAAAATTTAATTACATACACCTAAAATGAATAATGAATATGGTTCAAACTGATTAATCAATGATATTTTTTTAGAATGAACATTTCATATGCTAAAATTAAGTATAATAAGTGAGGCTCAAAATAAAGTAAAATTTTATAAGAAAAGATTGTTTTTAAAATTTAATTTCTGTTTCACTTAACTGTTATTGCTAATTGATATATAGCTATAGCATAATGGGAACAAATCACTCATGTAGTGCTGCCAGATAGCCATGCGGGCAGCGGTGGGAGCCTGTGCGGGAAATGACCAAAGCTGTCGAAGCACTTTTAACAATACTTTAACTACTGTTACTCATGTATGGTGAATTTTAATTTGAGATTCTCCTGATGATCCAATTTCCAGACTAACGAGGACTCCGTGTTATTTTAACTTTTTATTGTGGTTGATATGAATTACAAATATATGATGTTGTATAGTTATTGTATTATATTAAAGAATATAAACCTACAGGAAACAGCGAATAGAACGAGCGATTGAATCTTTAATTGAGATCAAATAAGATCTCACTATGTAGAATAAACGATTCCAATCATACACAAACCTTCCTAAGTCTATAAGCAAAATACAAAGCAAAGCTACTGTTTATATCAAAGACGACAAAGCCAATTTATAGGAAAGGAAATTTATGGAAAGACTAATTACTAGTTTCGCTTAGCGATGATAAACCTTGCATTAACAACCCATAACCTTGAGTACTTTAGGAGCGACTTCCATATCGCTCTAAACCTTTCCAAACACAGAAATCATTCGTTTGCAATGCTCGTCGAGACACGTCATTGCGCATTCCTCCGCTCTTTTTGTTTCTCTTGTGCCACATTATGGCAGTTTATAGGAGCGACTTTCCATTGAAACTTAAGTGGAAAATTGAATTCTCCTTTTGCGACCTCTTATGTAGACTAATGGCTGAGAAATAAAAGCAAAAACCTATACTGCAACTTCGTCCATGGCTTTGATGAGGAAGGTCTTAATCCATCTTTAATTACTAGCACAAAAAATTATTTGAAACCTATATCACGTCACAGAGAAGCTTTTTCTTTCTTTTAAGTATACATTTCTCACTTTGTTAGTGGCGAAGAGAGAGTACAGGTCTAATTAAGCATCCTAGCATTAACATCCCACATTTACATAACATTTACATTTAAACCCCTAGCTTCTCTAATACTTCGCGGGAAAAACGACCAAAAGTATCTAAGTAAGTAAAACTATCTGTCTTGGCAACTACTTCCCTGTATCGCTTTTTTGTTTTCTCCCTAAGATCGCGTAAGTTTATAACTGGGATAACAATATCAGCTATCTCCTCCCCGAAATCCGTAATGATAAATTTATCAAAAAGCTTCCGTCGATACTCCAGTCTTCTATCACTAAGAGAGTTTCATACGAGGGATTCTATCATAGCCGAAACAATGCTGTCAAAGCTGAAATCTCCCTTGACAAACCTTACTGCTCTACGTTGAACAATCTCAAGATCGGAAATTAACTCTACTTCGTGAGGATCCCAAATCGCATAACACTACTCAAAATCGTGTGAATATCTCTTATAATTAGGTTTCATATACACCTACATTAATACCCTTTTTTTCATAAAATGCCTTTCGTTGCGTGGCATGGGGTGTAAACACCAGTCGTTTGAAATTTTTGAATTTTTTTCATTCTGTTATCATCCCGTATCGTTCGCGGAAAAATGGATTTTCAAACCGGCTTGTCCTAGCATCTATTTCTCTGATTTATGCTCGTTATCGGATCAATCCAAGTACCCCTTATACCGGTAATATCTTCTACAAATGTAGTTTCCCTGACTTGATCAAACAATCGCAGTCTAATTTCTAATCTTCGAAAGATTCCCAACTTGCCTTTTAGATAATTTTTTAACTCTTGCTTTTTCATCGTAGCATTTTTTAACGAAAATCATCGTCTAGCGATGCACTTATTCGAGTTCGCGGGAACACGTTGCACTTTTAAGTTTTCCTTTCAGTGTCAAGTTCTCACGTTTATAGGAATACAATGAATTTCTGCAGTGTTTTATTATCAAATCTACATTCTCAAAGATTTTCGTTTAATTTTGGCACCTGTGGTGAGGTAATTTCTATTATAAAATTTCATGCAAGGCATTTGCCAGGATATTTTTGAAGTCCAAACTAAGAAACGTTTTCTATATTTGATCTGACAAGGTAAAAACACTCCTTTCACAATACTTATTATGCCAGAACGTAATTAGAACGAGGAACGTGGGGTAGGTCAGGGGTTCCGGTGGCCAGTGGCACACTTGATATTGGTATCACAGGCATACTAAAAAGTAGCAAGAAAAAATTGTAAAAAAATCTATATATATATATATTTAATTATTTATTTATTGTTGTCTTGATAAAGGGTTGAAAAACCGAAATACAAGTGCATTAATAATTAAATATGAAGTTTTCTCACCAATTTAATTAAAATAAAACAAGCAATTGGGCACCTTTCCGACATTAAATATATGTTTCTAAAAAAATAAAAGGCTGTTAGTTGTAACGTCGTGAGAATTTTTTTCTTTAATTCTTAAATTGAAATTTTTGAATGCGTTATTATTTTTTCTTTTAATGCTGTTCGTTTGTTTAAATTAGCTAGATTGTGTAGGTTTTGAAATGCTGATTTGTTAACGTTTGTTGTTTGTCATGTTGTGTTGATAAATAATGGATTGTTGAACGTTTTGGTAAGAGAGGGAAGGATTGGAGAAGAAATGCGATGTAAGTGGAGGATACGGAAATAAAGAGTTTTTTGTGGAAGGAAAGACTACGATGTTTTATGAAAAATCATCTCGCGACCTCACACGGTAAGCCAAAATTTCTAAGACTTTCAAGTGGTACGCAGTTGCTAAAAGGTTGGAAACCTCTGCCGTAGGTGATTCCAGGTTACAGAGTGATTTAACGACGTTCGCTGCTAAACGGTGTCCTTGAGAATGATGAAAGAGACAACAATTGTCCAGAAAAGGTACGCGAGTCGAAGAATATGAGTAGCATTTGCTTGAATTGTCTATTTGTTTTGAAAAGGTTAATTGAATACAGTGCTTGTTGGAGATATATATCCCCGTGACTTAGCCATTATTTTGTGATTACCCTAGTGGTAATATTGCCTTGGAGAAACAAACTAATCATTCCGAACTCGTTTCCGTATTTTAAAGATTTAAAATGCTCAGAGGAAAAAGTTTAAAAATAAGTTCTTCATAATTTTATGCTCTTGTGACTCCACGCACCATAAATGTTGACTTTTATCCCATCAAATACAGAAATTAAAATCGCGGAAATTATATGAGCTTATATGTAGCATTAATTAAGACTCACATCCCATTAAATATAGAAATAAAAATCACGGAAATATGATACAAAATGATTAAAGCCTTCCTAACGGCTAGATCCAGTTGGAAAATTATTCATTAAGATTACTCCATCACGCGAATATTAATGTGCTGCAGCTTTCCGCATTAAAGAACATTTTCTGGGTCGGATGTATACAGATTCATTTTCGATGGGATTGTCGAGTAGTAAAATAATTACCTTAAAATTCGCTTCTTGAATATTTTTATAGCTATACAGCGGGAGTATACCGATTAGTCGTATTTGATAAATTTTGCGAATGTTGCTGTAGGAGTAAATTGCTTCCGTGGCATTTTAGATAGATATTGATATCCATAGTCGAATGTTAGAGCATTTCATTTCTTTATCTAGGGCTAGTCGATTCTTTGTAGAGCCTCCATATTTGATAACAAGAAAAGAAAAACAAGATGAGTAAGGAACAGTTGAAAGTCAAAATTAGTCGTTCAAAATCGTTTTTTACAAGGAAATAATTCCTTTTTCTCCAAGAAACTTTTGGGTGAATTTTGTAAGCGAATCTTTCACTTATGGAGCACTGGAAACCTTTCCAAATCCTCTTCATGCATCGTTCGCGAGAAATGAATTTAAGAGAAATATCAATATGTAAAACTTCATTGGACCTATAACGAATCCAAAAAATGTATAATCTTATCACGTAGGGAATTGCATGAAATAAATGTTCGAAAATATCTCCCATGTATTTCTTACGGGAGTTACTGACATCGGATGTATAAATATATACACATCTGTGATCATTATATAAGATTTATCTACCGTCATGAAATTTCGCAAAGTATCTCGTAAGTCAGTTAATTTGATTTATTTATTTTCTATACTTCGAAATCAGTGGCAGACATTATCTACCGCAGTATTTACGTCTTCCGTTTCGTATGTGATAATCATTACGTTAATAATAATTCATACCCTCATTTGTTCTTCATAATCTATTTTATTCCGCCTATCTCGTAAAAATATTTAGAAAGCTACGGAGAAAGATACTTGTCAGCTTTAGAATCCAATAATAAAAATCTTAGGACATAGTCGTCTCCACTTCGCTCATTTATTCCTATCGCTGGCAGTCTTTTATTCCCACCTTCTATTCACCTTTAACCCCACTTACACTAGCTCTCCTGTTTTATTTCCTCTATTTATTGATATTTGTATTCACGAGATCTCGTGGCGTCACTCAGCAAAGCTTTAAGACAACAAATGAAAAAGAGATTCATTGAATTATTTTCTGGGTTCTGTGGGAGACCGCGGAAGAGTGTTAAATTACTCTCGTAACATTCATCATGACGTTATCAAAGGAAATCCATTTTTTAGTTTGTTTTTTACGTAATCCTTATTCAATTGTCCAGATGTATCTCTGCCGACCATAACCGCTCAACGCCCTCAAACGTAAGATTATGTGCGGCGTTATTTTCCACTTCTTAATCAGATAGAAGCTTTATTTTTATGTGATGTTATATAATGTACTTAAAATCTCAGTAAGGAATAGTTGTTATTTGCATATATAGTCGTCCATAGTCATTTTGCGCTTTGACTTTCGCGGCTTTTTTTGAAGCGGGTTTCAAGTAGTAGTAGTATTGTTAAAAGTGCTTCGACAGCTCAGGTCATTTCGCACATTGGCTCCCACCGGGATTCGAACCCGGGACCGCTTTCACCAAAGGCAAACGCGCTGTCCACATGACTATCCGGGAGCCCTTCACGGGTTTCAAATACGTGTATCATATCGATATGAGAAAATGTAACTTTGTAGAAAACCATAAAAATAATTGAAAAAGCTTTGTAATTGTACCAAATCTGTATAATAATATACGTATTTAGGTTGTAAACAGGTTTTCTTAGCTCTAACTAAGAAAATATTCGATTTAAACAAGAAAAGAATTACTCCGCGTAAATTAATAATAATAATAATAATAAAAGGCGAATAAAATTCGGGCGAGATTGAGGCTAGAAAGTCTCTTCTTACACCTAACCCCTAAATTCACATAACGCGGGAGAGACTGGAACTGATAAATCACAATTAATGAGGATAGACAATGTATTTTTTGCATTTTTCTGAGTATATCATATTAACTTATCTAATCAATTATATAAAATTCTGGCTTTCCCTTATTTGCCCTTTGTACCATTAGCTCGACTGCAAACCACATGTCATTTAGTTTAAATAAACCAAAAGAGCGTAAACAATGTTTAAGTGAAGCATAACCGCAGAGAATGTTTTTTTACACCCCAATTAAAAACCTTTTTATTTCTCACGTGACAAATAGCTTATCACGAATAAAATTGAGATACATTTTGTGATTTCCGTTTATAGTTTAGTTTATATATATATTTTCAGGCCGATATCTTAAATGAAATTATAATTATTGCTTTTAATTTTCGGGGGCAGAATTCGCGGTGACGAAACAACGGCTGCTATAAGACTCATCGGGGCTTGAGGGGTAAATGCATTAAGATAATAATCGGAGGGTAAGGGTAGTTTTTGTGGTTGATTTATGATATTAATCAATCGAAAAAACACAGAGATGTTTCGAATGTCAAAATCGTCAAGGTTTTATAGCAAAAATAACCTGCGCCTGCGTGAAGTTTATTATGGTTTTATTTTCCACTTTTTTATCGAGTTTATTACTTACTGCGTATTAAGAATTTCAATCTCTTTTCCATCCAGTGGTATCATGTGGGAAAGTAATGACAGATAATTACAGATGAGAGATTTTTCAAATTCTCATTTGATTTACAGCAATTTTCCTTTTATTCGTAGCAATTGTTTTTGCTGCCTAGCTGGGTTTTCCGACTAAAGCATTACTTTCATCAAATTAAACACGACCTTTGCATCTAGAAAACTAGCGATTAAAATAAAAAATCTTGCATACTTAATAGTTAATTCAATAATTATTCTGAACTAAAATAAAAAAACAGGTCAGTATTTACTTAGTGGTGTTGATTTACGCAAACAAGAGCTATGGAATATATTTATATTCTCAGCAGATCATCGCTGTGGATATATTCTGTTATGAAGAAAGATTACTGAGAAATTATGCTTTGATTTCATTTAGTAATACGTATGCCGTAATACAAACTCCATTTATATCTTCACGCAGGTATCATTACTATTATGATAAAAATTATGTGATTGGGTATAAAATCTTTGATTCCTTATGTACAAAGAAGAAGAATTTGAGGAATGTTCATGATTAGCTCTCTCCGGCAATTATTTTCATATGGATTGTTGAAAACCTTGAAAAAAAGGAAGAATAGTAGAATGACGGATTACCAAAGGAAATGAGCCATTTCAAAAGCATAATATGCGAAACCATTGTTTAAATGAATTTCCCGATCACAAACCTGCTAGTATTGGTCGTGGGATTTCAAATGTATGTACAAATATACATGTTACAAGCTATTCTAGAGTGACTGATTGCTAAATAAGCTGTTATTTCTGAAAAAAAGACAAAGAGTAATATCAGAAATAAAGTCAAACCGTTGCATGTAACAAAGAAAGAAAGAAGAAATAACGAAAGTTCCTCAGTATTTCATAGATGGCAAAAAACGGGAGCTTAACTCTAATAAATCTGTTCTTATTAGTTCATTTTAATTACCTATTTGCCTTATATTATTATTTGAACCCTCCCTCTTCCCAAGAATAATAAAGTGTAATTATTTTTCAACAAATCAAAATTTTCTTTTAAATTTTGAAGTGCCAAATTATCTTGGATACCTCTTTTTAAATAAGTTTTTTTCAACGATAAATCAAGGTATGTAGTTTATCTCAGACTTGGAAGCCAAGAATCAACTTTAACTTCGTATCTTAATTTCCGGTCGTAACCTACGAAAAATCACCGCCAATCAATGTATGATCGTGGCTGCTCTTTGATTCCTTTGATACTACGGAGCCTGTACATTACGCTGGACCGCACCACGTCAAAAAGAACCAAACTCGGTACTCTCTCAATGATTACTACATGTTTTGAAAAGTACTATACCTATCATATTGTGAGCTGGCTTTGGTTTCTCTGGTTAATACGACAGTCGCAATCGCTCGTGTTCTCGTAGGTAAAAAAACAGCCACTTCTTCTCTATATATAATAGCCATTACCAAATCTATGTACATACTTAAGTACTGAAAAGGGTAAACTATTTCAAAACTTTCAGTTCTACATAAAAAAGAAAACAAAGCAAAGAGGAGTAGACAACGACTTAACAAAACAGTTCTCCCTTCGCGAGAGTTACGTTGCATATTGGAGTGAAAAGAGAGCGAAAGATCAAGTTGGAAGAGAATTCAAAATCAATACCCGATGCTAATTAGACGATTAACGAGAAGAATGCAGAAATAAGGATAATGATGAAAATGGGAAAGTCAATATGCGATAATGCGGATGGAAACTCCCACTTTATCTTACGTAATCATCGTCCACCGCTAAAGCATGAGCCAATTCTAACTAAGTTGTGTCTGTTTGGACACTAAAAGACAACTGCGAGAAAATATCGTAGTTGCAACAGCCTATTCCGGGATCATGCAGAACACAAGTCGTAACCCTATCCACATCGAAAGGTTAAAAGCGAGGGCGCCGAACGATCATAGATTCAAAAGCGAGCGGAAAAAGAGAATACATTACGCACAATAAAGTTTCCAAGAGCGAGAAAAAAATCTTTTCCAACACAAAAAGAAATATAAAGGAAAAAATCCCACCTACACGTGTAACATCTGTTATAGCGGAAGCGATTGCTCGGGTCGCCCTTGACCTCTGCATCACGGACTCCCTTGACCAACGCGGTCTTACTAAATGTCTCGTCTCTTGCTCACATCGCTCTTTCTCTCTCTTACGGTCGATGTATAAAGGATTTGGAAATGGAACGGCGGCCGAGTGCTCGGAAAACATTCGTGACAAATGAGCTACGGATGGCGAAAGCGCGGCGCAGGTGGAAGCGTGCGAATGGTCATGAGTCCATTTGCAGGAAGCGGTTGGCTGCAGATCTCCCACGAGGAATTGCTAACGATATTGTTCATTACAGATTCGCATCCTGATCACCGATAATTAGTTCCACCCGCTGAATCACTGGTTGAAAGACGAACAAAATACTATCCATTAGAGGTTTAAAATCTCCAATAGCCGTCTTTGTCGGCGTTTCTCACCTCTTTCACCGGTATTCAGGGAAAGCAAGAAGGCTCGGATTACTAAACATAAGTTCGGTAATGCTATAAAACAATTATTAAAATAACAATCAAATATTAAAGTTAATTAATAATAATAAACATAAAATAATTATTTATTTCTTATCAGATTCACATCCAGGTAACCTTTAAAATAATAATAATCGTAAAATAGTGATTTCGTTCTTTACAGAGAAGATTCGCATCATTATCACCTATCATTCTTTGCAACCGCAGAATCAACGGTTGAAGTAAAACAAATCACCCTCCAATAGAGGTTTAAAATCTCCAATAGCCGAATTTTTTGTTGCAGCTATCACATTCTGATGAAGGGAATATTTGCATTTGTCATTTGGTACTGGGTAAAGAAAACGTATCTTTCATTTACTTTTGTCACATTCTTGATCAAGGGCGTGATAAAATGAAAGCTACTGGTGTATGAGTGGATAATTGCGCTGATTAAATTCTCTCCATATGGACTTATAAGAAAAGGGCTACTTCTAGAGTCATTGTGCTTCACTTGCGCGGACCTGTTCCGCTTATAGCATTCTGGCTCAGTGAGGAAAGCCAGGGCAAACTACCTCACTCCTCATCCTTCCTAGTAAACCTCATTCCTATATACAAGCTCTTAGAAACTTATGTAAGAAGTTTTGAGGCACCAACCGGTCTTCAGGCTGAATAATTTATAGACAGCCGTCTTTGTCGGCGTTCCCCAACACCTTCACCGGTAGGATTATAGCTATTTTAATAACGCCCAATGTACATTTCAATAGCGATACTATCATCCTAAAAGTACTTAAAAGAGCGGTAATTCGAGCCTTCCTGTTTCCTCCGAATACCGGTGAAGGATGTGAAGAACGCCAACAAAGACGGTTATTTGAGATTTTAAACCTAAGATATATTAAAAGCAGTGCTTAAAATTCTCTTTCTTTACAAAATACTCTCTGACTGAGCGAAAGCTAATTGTCTCGAAATAATGCCTTCCTATCTGATCATGTGGTCTGAACGGAATAATTATTTGAAATGATCGAAATATATTCTTTAATAAATTACTGTCTAACGCTAAAATGGCTGTCACGTTTTCATAACGTGATTTGTAAACACCCTCGCGACCGATGGAGTTTAAATGAGAAACATTCGTTGCTTTTAGGTATCCTTCCTTACCCAACGCTCTTCATTATTTTATCATCATCATTATTTAATACGTGATTCGACGATAGGCATGGTAATTCATCGCATTTTTTATTTCCTATAGACCAAGACATAAATCTTTAGTCAACTGTATGAATTGTTAGAGGCACCTGCTTTATAAAATTAACACAATCATTTCGGAGATTTTTTCGTCACCATGCTGATGATACTCTCGTAGTAAAAAATAAAACCCGCAGAAATATTATATAACAAATTGCCTGCACGTAATTGAGTAGAATTCCACGAATAAGGTGAGAGAATCCCTATGCCGATAGAATCAATCTTATTCCAGAGCTAAGATGATACAATCTGCTTCGTGACTCGTGAGAAAACTTACTTTTGAATTCATCATCGAAATTTGTGCACGAGAATTTCTAAAGAAGTCCTTCACTTTCTTTTTCTGGCAAATCTAGCTTTCCGACGTTTATTTCTTTATTACGCATCTCCGATATATTTGGAGTCACGGTTTTAATTTTAAAGTTCTGAACAGTGCTAAAATTAACTTTGATCAGCAAAAACATTTTCACTAGTTATGTTTGCAAGAAAAGCACCATAAAAATATGGATATAATTTAATATCCCCGTGGTAAATAGCGAAGCGACTAATGTGCAATCAATTAATTTTCTAAGAACAATAATGGAAACATTACGTGATGGATGCTCATAATTATATATAAAAAATATGTATTATTTTTACATGAATCATCATTTTTGTAATGAAATTAAAAAGGAAGCAAGTATTGAATAAATTATATCCTAGAACAGATTTTCAAATGAATATAAATCCAAAATACTTTGGATTAATAACTAAGAATGGTCAACTAAATGGAAATCATCCATTCCCAGATCCACAATCTTCCGTCATAAATGTTGTTTTAATTTGAATCGAAATTCTCAATACGGACAGAGTTTTAAATCAACTCCATTATTACAACTCGATCAAGAGATTTCTTGACTGATGGAAGGATATAGAGAAGATTGGGGATCTCAATAAGAAGCGTTTTTATTTTGTCTAGTGAATTAAAATTCTACTAATTGTTACTATTTAATCTAATTATTTTATAATTAATGATGAAGGGTCAGAAGGAAGAAGAGGCTTTTAGTCCCAATCTTGCCCGAATAAAGACGAATATTAGAATTATTATTAATATGAGTTTTCTGTTTTTACAGTTATGTTTACATAATGATTCGAGATATTTCTACGAAATGAAAGAAAAGAGAATAGTAGAGGAATTTATTTACAAAAAGAGTAGCAGAAGAATTCACGTTTCCTCTCCAACTCTCTATATTTGTCTGAATCAACCGGAAGATGGCAAATTAAATCAACTCTGGTATATGAAGGTTGTTTCCTCCATCGTTTGTCTTCTTCGCATATCTGAGTATGTTTTCAAAATTTTTCTTCTTCAATGTCTTCAGTTCTAAGCCCATTTACTCTTTATTCTCCAATAGGAAAAAGTGGCGTAGGGGATAAACACACTTCGAGATTAATTTCAAGTTATTTATCATTCTAAAAAGCTAAATTTGTCCTTCAAACTCGCTCCCGCGGAAATAATTAGCTGCACACGCATAAATATAAAAATATCAACCATGAGACCGATCTATATTTCCAATGTATATGATTAATATCTGTTAATCCTCTCACTTTAGAGCCCTTTCAAAGACTGACAACGTGTTTGTAACGTTATTTCCCTAACGAGCTCTAAACAGCACCGCGGACCTTGGGGAGACATTTTCACTCTTACAGCCCTCATTAAGAATTCAAAAACATTTCTAAACCTCAATAGCAGACTGAAAACACGCGGAAAAGGTCCAACCTTGATTTCCTCGCCGTAGACTCAATATGAGATTGATGAGTACCCGATGTTATTTCCTCTGAAATGCCTCTGCGGTCCATCACTCTTGGAAGAAGTTCCCAAATTGAATGCGGGAATCGAGATTACGTGTGTCCTTCACTTCAGGGAAAAACGTTTATGTTTCCATTTCGGGACAGTTCCAACTTTCACTTGCGTTTTTCGAATGACAATCAAAAGATTGCAGAATCCGACGGCGGATGGAGGGGGCCGGGGCAGTGGGCCGGTGGGTCGCCGTGGGAATTCCTTCTGGGAGGGTCAATACATTCCGGGATTACAGGTCTTTCTGGCTCCACGTCTGCCCTTAGCACCCAAACGATCCGTATGCGTAGATCAGTTTTCGTCGAGGCGCGCCTTGCACGTGGGCCTTTCAGCACATCAGCACGAGTATAAACAAAGAGTGAAATTTGAATTATGTTGCTATCTATTCGACCTATAAACAGCGATTTATTGTAGCCTATAGCCACTTTTCACATCCCTAACGCCATCGTTCCTTATCATTCCAATCTCCTGGTTCTAAACCTATTCTCCTCATTTCTATCTCCATATATTTTCCCATTTTTTCCTCGTTTATTTCTTTCAGCTGGAGTATATTTCCAAACCTTCAAAGGTACCCTTTCTTCTTACATACGACTCAGATGTCCAATTTATTTACTTTTTATTATTCATTTTCGTACCGTGAATTAAACGTGTCATATTTAAACTGTCAAATATTTAGATTTTGGACAAAACAGAATACTTGCTTTTTTCCCTTCCCTTTCTACATAATTGTGATTATCTAGGGGAACTCATGTTACTGACGCTGGACTAAGAAATGGATTTTTATGATGATTTTTCTTTCTTATTTATACTCCAGTGTTTCCGTGGCTTTTTCTCCGTAGACCTTCATTTGAGGAGTTTTTCCCACAACCCAAATCTTTTACATATAGTTTATATGTTCTTAGAATTATCATGAAACTGTGTAAGTTGTTGTTTTTAGAAGTGTCTACTTCTCTTTTTTCATATCTTGTTAGTCGTAAGTTAATTTTAGGTTTTGCATTAATTTTTTAACTATTATATAATATCTGTAAAGGTTGTGTGGTAGAGACGTCTTACCGACCTAACCCCGCCAAAAGGGTTAAATAAATAAATAAACTATCTTAGTTGTTTGTAATTCATTGTTTTTAAAACTGTTTTTCTTGCCGTCATTTTTTCCCTTATCCAATCCTTTCTAATATGGTCTATTTAACTTAAACTACAGCATTTCCTCCAATATATCTGCTGAAAATAATCTTTTGAGACGCACTTTTATCCATAACCCATATTTCTGAAATATACGTCATAAGAAGTTCTACTAAAGTTTTAAAAATATTTCTTTTAGTTTTACGCGTTAATGTAAAGTTCCACAGTATTAATCGACCCGATTTCTAAATTCGTAATACTCATTGAAAAGGTGTCGACATATTTATGAATCAATAATTTAGTTGACTATAAAAATCAATGAGCTCAGGCTTTACCGAGTGGAAGTTCATTTCCATGATAAAATTAATTTATTTTTACAAGTAAAAATAAAATAAAAAGTTACTAGTACACATCGACAAGTTAAAAGACGCTAAAAACAACGACCGGTTTCGGCAGGTTCGGCCATCATCAAGTGTGGAATCAGGAAACGATACTCGTTGGTAACTATTTTCCCAGATAATCGGTGAATCAGAAATTGCTGAATTTCCTGAAATGTCGGTCCTTTATCTATGTGATTAAGAATGGTGGGTTGAAAAGAAGAAGTATGTTTGCTTATAAGTAAGTGTTTAGCGAAATGGGAATTAAATTACATGTTTTCAAATTACTTTTTGTGCTCATTATCGTGAACAGAAAAACTACGACCCGTTTGACCTATGTGTATTGTCAAATCATCGCAAGTTAACTTGTATATGCCGGAACATCTGAGGGGCTCGAATTTATCCTTTTGATTATTTAAAAAATAGCGGAGATATTTCTGGTTGTAGAAGGCGGGTCTTATATTTTCTTTGGGGAATTTATTTGCTATTTTAAGGGAAAGGTTGTCAACAAAATTAAGTCTACACCATTTCGGGTGGTCTATAGCAGAAGATGTGGTAGATGAAAAATATTTTGCGATGGATAATTTCCTCAACTTCTGAAGGAGCCTGTCAATTAAAACTGTTCGATAGCCGTTGGCGTTAACGATTTGTTTGATTATTTGCAACTCTTTCTGAAATTAATAGTATTTGGTTGACTGTCTTTTTGCTCACGAGACGTACGATCTTTGTAACGTGGTCAACGCCGGACCCACTTGTGTTAGTGTAGTTACTCATTCGAAAGCTAATATTGGGTCTCCTTGAGAAAACAAATGCAACTTTCGTAGCTACCAACTTGACTATCCCGAAACCCACTGATACTAGGAGTTGAAAAATTTAATAAGGGATCAAAACCATTCATGCGGGTTAGTGTGAATATTTATCTATTTCCCCTATTTAAATCATTTATCCCATGGAGAATGCTAAGGTAAATGATATTCTGAAATTTATGCATCCTTGATGCGATTATTTGAAATTTCATGCCTTCAAATAACGATCTGATTTACTCAGTGATTCGTAAAAGGTAGAGTAAGGAAAACGATTGGTGCTTCAGCATCTTCATTCATGCCATGCTATGCGTCTAGGATGGAGCGTAACTGCCAAGCGATCAACCTATTTCTTTCGTAAAGCGTTCTTGAATTAAGTGAGCTTTGAAATCAATTTGCCCTCACCTTTATCTTACTTTATCGTTCATTGTCGGTTAGGCTGCAATAGATCTCGTAATGTATTTCATATCTTCCGCTTACGCATTTCCTTGAAAAGTATGCAGCAACTTGAACAGTGCCAGCTTAATGCTTCCATTCGCCTTGAGACGGGAGGGTTCTGGCCGGCCGCTGATACACTTTCCATTTAATGGTAACATATTAGACCAGTAGCCTTCAAGAGAATCCCTGCATACTTTTCAATTTTTTATTTTGACTAAAATTTAACATTTCGTGATTCAATCATCGATATTTACTTATTTATTAACTTTAGGACACAGAAAAAAATAATTTATTGAATGAAACCGATGGAAGAATAGAATAATCCTAAATTCATCGACAGCTTCTTTCATCATACATCGCACATTCACAATCCTTAATCTCCAACTCAACAATATATATATATAACTAAACAATAATCAACAACTCTTAATTCTCCAATCTCTTTGTCCTCTTTCGAAGACAAAGAGATTGGAAAAGGCTATTCCGCTAAACTCATAAGCTTAACCCCTGTTTGGAATAAATTAATTCCTTATTTTTGCTAAACATATTCTTAATGGGATGATTTTGCAGTTAAATCTGAATTTGTTAGTGACCCACCATTCTTAGATAAAAGTGAATAGGCCTCTACCACCTAGACTGCGTCTTTAGCCAGACTGACTGACTTACATACAGTCTGAAGGCGGGCCTGAACCTCACCTTAGCTTCCAAACTACAAGTATTCCCAATTAAAATATTAATCAAGCGCAGTGGTTACATAACTCGACCCTTAATATTATATAAGCATACGTAACCTTTAAAATGGTTTTTTCAACAACTGTATATTTTTGTCTTATTTATCTAGGTTATACGTTTACTTATGCTCAGCATTAACTCTACATTACCATTAGCAAAATTATTTGTATGACAACTGATGCGTCTTCTTTATTTTTAGTTTCATCTGTTTGTGCTTTTTTATATGTTTATATACACGCGTTATACGTAAAATTATATTTCTATCAATTGAATTTTTATTAATTTCATTTGTATCAAATAAGTCGTAAAATTGTATTGTATATTTTTTTGCCTTCTTAAGATATTTATACACTATTCTTGATTATTTTTAAACTTTAAAGGGGTAAATTCGTAAAAAATATTTTTATTATTATTATTGCGTGAGGAAATATTCAATGGCTATATTCTTAATACATCATATGGGGAAGGAATCGGGATAGCAAAAAATCGAAAGTAGCAATATATCGATGAGCAACGATTGAGAGGATCGACCTCAGCCTTGAAAATGATACGTTTAGCAATGGGTGCGATGCGTAAGGGAATGGGAGCAAGGAGTTGAATGTGGTCGAGGAGAAGTGAAATGGGGTCGCAGGTCTTACTCTTTAATATTACTCTTTTTACCATCGAGAATAACTATCGAAGGCAAATGTCATAGAAATAATGTCATTTGCATCTAACCTCGAGATGGGGTATCATTAAAAGAATGCAACGAGATGAAAACAACTTTAGGTGAGAAACGCGCATATAAATGAGAGAACTTATAAAATGATGTCTAAGGAGGCGGAAGCGTATTTATGAAAGGAGAAAAATGACGATACCAGGAAATCATAGCACAGACCTTCGGCAGAAATACTTAACAAGATCAACGCTTAAGAATGCTGTTTTTCGCCGAGCCTTAAGTACGTACGAATAGCCATTAATGACGTCAACAAATATCTCTTGAGTAGATTTAGAGTTGTCTAAAACAGAAAGATCAATATATTGCGCAATTTCAGCTGTGGGCTCTGACAACCAAAATGGTTGAGTCTCTGGTGAAAGCGGTCCCGGGTTCGAATCCTATACGTACGAAATTATCTGACCTATCAAACTACTTTTAAATATACTGCTACAACTCAAAACTGCTGTACCATTTGGAACTCCTGTTTTTTAATTTATTTAATAATAAAATATTGCAAGTTGGCCAGCCAGGTGGCAAAGGTCAAGGAGAAACGTAAGATAAATATAAGATATCTGTCAGGCATTAGCTCAAAGACGGGAGGATAACCCCTCCAAAAACTTCTCCTAGATACCACAGATGTTATAAATATTTACATCACAACAATCAATAATCAGATTGAGTAAATAGAATTAGCAGAAATCATCAATAATCACACAGAGGTATTACAACTACAGCACTGAACAGAGGACTTGTCAATGAAATGTAATATATTTCAGATTATTATTTGAAGACTATGAAGTATGTCATTGAATTCATACTAACAGGAATTACAAAGCAAAATATCAATTATTTTATAAATATATCGACGATGTAATTTGATAAAATTAATATGTATGAGCTATTTTTTCTGGAAAAGCTAACTTGAATCATTTACTTGTAAACGATGAAAATTCTCTGATCAGAAACGATAATACACGAAAAACAATAAAATAACTGGCTCTCAGACAATTTATAGAACAATGAATATTGACAGCTAGTTTGAGTCAATAAATCTAAACACTATCATGAACTTTTCAGTATATTAAGAACTTTTTCATATTCAACTTTCAACTACAAAGAATATTTCTGCTCTGAAAGAGATTTTTTATATTAATGACATCTTAAGTTCATATGATCTTCTATCTTACCACCTATCTCTCTCACTATCATTTACTATTTCCTATGCCTTTTGTGGATTTATCATATCTCTTCTCTTCATTAGTGTTCTTATCGGTCGAAATATTTTTTCTGCGGTCAAATTTATCAAACATTTTTTCTCCACAAAATTATCTTTCCTCTCTGTTCGTTGTCTATTGCAATCGTATATGTTAAATAATCTGTACGTATTATTGTTTATCCCTTCGTTTTAAATCTGAATTTATATCATGCTTATTGATTACAATCTGCAAATTTCGACAATTTAGATGACATAATTGTATGGTATTGCATTGCATTAGCGATGCAACAAATATTGCAATAGAGACTTGTACATATATATGGAGAATAAAAGTATTTTTACCCTATGATCGGTTTGATTAAATAATCACCCATTAGAAAGTTCTGCGGACGAAGATTCTGCTCTTCTGCGTTTAATATCGATGAAATTATTTATAATTTTTACCAAAGCTATCCTTCCTTGTCTTCGGTGGTAGATAAATATAGAAAAATAGTTGCGACGCGTACTATAAAGGAGCCTCCTAAATTGCATGATTTCTGAATGCATCACAAAGTTCTCGATGGAGAAGATATGCAGAATGACTCCCAAGGCCGTCTCTGGAATTGAAAAGCGAAGAAAAAGACTAAGGGTCAGTGCCGTGAATTCCTAATGTAGGAGGTATTTTTAAAAGGATTACAATATACTCCTCTAGATGTTTTTTATCTTCCTTTAAATTATTTATCTGATAAACTACCTTCGCAGCAAAGGATGAAATGGGCAACTGACACGATGATCGAAGAAACATAAGTATATAAGATCTGTATCATAGTTGGTACGAATAAAATTCAGATTAAAAGCATACAAGAAACCATTCAACTAATGAAAGAGCGAATGTGTATCAAAATCAGCATTCATATCTTGCACATGCCATCTTTGCGGGCCAAATTAATGTATAGTCAATCCAAAACCATATCAGTCCAAGATTAAAGCATAAAGATTATTTTGCAAGACCTTGAGAAAATTTACTATCATTGAATTATCAAAAAGACGAATGTGTAGCTTCATTCTTAGATATTTCAAAATATTTTAGTGAAAAAAGCTACGGTAGGAATCCATTTGTAAGTTCACTCCACAGGCTTATAAACATGAACAACAACGAGCATAGAACGAATTGGAAATTGAAGGCTATTTGATGACGAATTCACAACAATTTTGCTTCATACATAATTGGGAAAAAATATGTAAACTCTACATTCTATAAACTTCAGAATTAAATCTTTGTGCTATTTCTTAGGATCGGCCGATAAAAATTTGTTCTAAATGTTCCAAACAAAAAATATTTTATTTATATTCCCTGTAGTTATCATTCTACTATTGTCTGTCTATTTTCAGTATTGTACCTCATTTCTGCACAGTGTATGCTAGACTCTTCTAGACCATTCTGATTTTTGTACATGACTAATCTCATCGTTGCATTTCGCAACATCTTGGTAACTTTCTATTAGTTAATCGAAAGCAATCAATATTACTATTACGTACAAAAAGTTATCGAAATTATATTTTCCCGCGAAAACGCAGAGCAGGAGAAGTGTAAAATTATGGCGGTAAATAGGTAGTTGATAGGTAGCTGTACCCAGTAAATGTGGCGCTATCTACCACCAGAATTTTACACATCTCCTGCTCGGCGTTTTCGCGGGAAAATATAAGTTGGAGAACTTTTTGAACTTAGTAGTATCTTGCACTTTGGTTTGTACGGCTTGGACGGTTGACGGCCTTAGAATAAGATTCAATGCGATAACCAGCATAAACTCTTGCATCTGAGTTATCTCTGATAGTGTGACCTGATTTGTTGACAATGACCTCACAAATGCCCTTTTCTAATCCATCTACTGTAGTAGATCTCATCAAAATTCATATTTTACATCATTCTTCTGATTACACACTGGATCAAATAAACATGTACAATAAAAGAAAATACGTTCCTTTAAGTTGCATTTAATACGTGATTGGATTATCTGGGTATTCATCTATTGTGCTGACAAAACAATCGCTACGGCTGTTACGGCATGGGAAAAGTGGTTCAAAGCTTTGGATCTTCGTTCAAGAGTGCCAAGAATCGGTAGGTGAGATTTAAGGCTCATTTTCACTTGACGAGAATAAGTTAGTAGACGTTGAGGACTTAAAACCCTTAAGATGACGCGCGGACAGTAGCGATGTTATGATTTACGACTGCTTTAAATGGCTATGTTTATTGAAATATGGGTAACAATCGTGCATCTTTTCAAAATTTCACTTTTAAAATTAATTTTCCTTGACAATCATTTTAATCGGATGGCAAGTCAATTTTTATAAATTTGAACTAAGTTTTCACATCCATTTCGGATTGTTTGTTTGTCTCGACTTCAGCGCAATTTACACAAGTTCAGAGTGAGTGCTACCAACAAAATACCTTTGACTTAGGCGCTGTTTTCTCTTAGAAATGTAACCACCAGTATAAAAAGTGAATGATTACGAGCATAATCAGAAATTTATGAGAGAAATATGCGTTTCCGGCCTCCTAGAATCGTTATGAAAATTTTGTTCGATGGCTGAAGGAAAAGTGTAATCAAGTATATAATAAGTAGTCTTGTTCAGATAATCCTCATACTTGGTCATATAATACAGAATACTCAACTGATGAAGTACGAGGGAGCCGTGTTGATAAAAATCATATAAATCATCAATGTCAAAGTTTTCTAGGACTGCGCGACCGGATTATGCACGTCTGAAAACAGCTAAAAAAACCGTGCGTTAAAGAGAACGATCCTTTTGAAATTTTCATTCCTCTTATGTGTATGCCTTACAGAAGAGGGAGTTGACGAGCGTTCCTTCGTTCCTTGCGTCGCTATTTATCTTCTCAAGGATTCAAATGCGGTTACATCATGTGTCGGTGTTTCCTTCAGTAGTCAACCTCTAAATACCTATCGCCACTTAGGGAACCACTGGTGACACCATTGAGACGGAGGGGCACAGAGCTTCGATACTCTTGTTCACTGCATATTACTTCGGCGGAGACTCGTGTTTAGGGATGGAAAAATGTCATAAAATAATAATAAAAAGATTTTACTTCAGCGCGATATTGAGATCATTTATTCTAACCTTGTGTCAATAAAGATAAAATGAAGGAGCCTTTATGAATGAAGCAAATAAAAGGCAAAAGAGGGGACTAATTTGCGGGTTTAGAAAAAAAAACACTCACGAGGAGAGGGTCGTGATAAATCCGAAAAAAAATTTACGAAATGAAACTAAATCTTGAAGAGGGAATACATCATTTCAATTGTTTGATATATTTAAATATGCATTTATTAATATTTCGACTAATCTATTTTTAAATTGTAGTTAATATCTTTATTTAATTGTTTTTATTTGTAATTAACAAAATTTTCAGTTTATTAATCTTTCCTTCTAAACCGGTCGTGGTGGCCGAGTGGTTGTTCTTGTTAGCACGATATCCCACGGTCCCGGGTTCGAATCCCGGCTAGTTGGATTTTTCCTATTAGGGAATGGTCTTGTGTTATTGTTGTTTTAATGCCACCACTGTTAAAGTCCAGAAAGTGGATGTTTGTGGGTTATATGAAACAAATAAATTAACTTTCAATTCATCATTTTTAAGCTGCAATCTAACTTTCTTCAATTGTAATTACTATTTTAATTTTCAATGAATTGTTCCATTGTTTATATGTATAATTGTACCATTTTAATTAATTTCTGTCATAATTGTAATCGTTCCTTTTGTTTTTTTATCTTATTGTATATATTTCTAATGGGTTAAACGTAAGATGGGACTGCACAGTATCAAAATCGCCCAGTAATAAAAACCTTTGTACATTGTTACAAAAGGTAAATTAATTTTCTTTGGAGCGGTAAACGTGCTAGCGCGTTAACGCTCCAACCTCACGGTCCCGGGTTCGAATCCCGGCTAATCGGAATTTTCCGGTTAGGGAATGGTTGTCTGTGTATGCTGTGTGTATGTGTGTGATACTAATAAAAAATTTAAAAAAATGCAAAAAAAGGAATAAAAAAAGAAAAGGGGTTAATTGGAGGAATAGCCTTCCTAGGCTAAAATTCACCCAAAAAAAAGACGGCATTATTATTATTATTAAAAGTATTCAACTTCATATTCCTGATTGTCGCCATTGTTTGTTATGATCTTTGTGACGTAAAGGAGAAACAATACTCCTGTCGCATGTAATTAAGGATTACAATTTTATTATAATGCAGTGATAGAAAAGCTTTAATTAGGCAGTAGTAGAGTGGTTTAAAAATGTTTTATGTTCTTTAAGACTTTTGAATTAAACGTAGACTATCATAAAACTCCATGGGAAAAGCTTTCTTACAAATCCTAAGGAAAAACGGACTTGAAAATAGTCTGACGGGGCCGGGAATCGAACCCGGGATTTTCCTCTATCCGGAAGGCTGAGAACTTGCCCTTGAGCACAAAGTTCCCAAAACGGATAGTGAAAACGTTCTGGCCGGGTAGCCTAGGTGGTTAAGGCAGCCTCCAGGATAGATCCCGGGTTCGATTTCTGGCCCCGTCATTTTTTTAAATCCGTTTTTCCTTTGGATTGTTCCTGGGTGCACGCACTTATGTGCAATGTGCAAAGTTCCTTTTTAATCCTTTCCTTTCTTACAAAATTTAGGATTAGCTGTAACAATCTGTCAATTGCAAGCTTAAAGTCGTTTCTTTGTAACATATGATATCAAAATGCCATTACTTGTCTTACTTCTTAAGGATTCCAGAAAGCTATGTTACAAACCACCATTCAGAATACATTTAGTGAGGCTCTCCGTCCTCAAAATACATTTGTTTGAAATATGGTTATTCGATCGGATATCAGGTGCAAGAATGGAGTTATTGCCCTTTAGTCTATCAGTGAGTAACAAGAAATGATATAACAGAAGAAAATTAAAAGAAAATCAGAGAATTACTCGCAAACAGAGGGCTATTCCCTATGGATTTGGCTAGCGTATGCGTGTAATGCGTGGTTGCCTATACCCAGATTGCTCATTTTAAATTAATTATTGCAACGAAACCAAGGCCCATTTACACGAACGCCAATGTACTTTTTTATTACTGCATCGCCGCAAAATTTTTCAACAAAATTCCCTCAAAAAAGTGAGAGTCTCCCCTTGTTAGATTCTTTAGCACGTTCTAGTAATCGGGTCTCTCAAAAACGGTGGGTGGATTTGAAGATGGAAAGAAAGAATAAATAAACTCGATAAAAATGCCAATGTTTGTATTTTTTGACTGAAAACATACTGATTTCCCAAAAACGAAGAAGCAATTAAAGCATTTTGAACGTTTTCTTATAGTTGATTTTTCAAATGTTTCTGTCATTTATGGGACACTTTGTGTTTTGTTCCTATGTAAGTCGGATTTTTTTATAAAAAAGTACGAAAAAAAAGAAACTACAATAGAACCTCCAGAAACGTATTTTGGAACTGTGTAAGAATAAAAAATAACATAAATGAAACGTAATAGACGAATTAATCTCTCGGGGAGAAAGACTAATCTATAGAATACAAAGTTACTGCCTGAACAAGGGATGAGATATGCATGATTTACATGCTTTTCATTTAAGGAAGAAATGAAGTCTGCCGTAGCCGGGACTCGAACCCGGAACCTCCATCTCTCTCGGAAGAGGGATATCCGGGTTCGAATTTCGGCTATGACAGACATTTTCTTCTTCGTTTCTTCTCTAAATAAATTACTGTTTGTCATAGTCAGTACTAAAGTCTATATTTTCATTCGATACACACCCGTACTATTAAAACAGTTTCTTCAATCATACTATCAAATCTACAACCATGCTACGAAATAGTACACAAGTGGAATTATTTAATCACATCTACTTCTTACAGTAAATCAGCTATCATCAGTCATGCATTACTTCACTTATCCCATTACAAGCAAGTCTGAGCCCACTTTTTCATTATCGCTTCATATCGCCTCCCTAAATCACACCTGACTCAATGGCACATGTCTTCCGACCGTCGAAACTCATTGGTTTTCATATCTTCCGCTCTACAGCATTCGAAGGTTAAGACGAAGGTCGGCTGATTGTGAGAGAAAGTGCGCATGGGTGTGATTGCAGATTACGAGACAGGCACGATCGAAGGTCCCGCACCTTCCGTGCATCACCTGTACGTGACCCGTGAATCACGGCTGCCGGAATCTTTTTCGTGAGACACTTATCGAATGTGCGAGGTCAGCGCCACACTCCGAACCGTCAATCATCACGCGCTCGCGTTATGAGATTAAAGGTGAGACAACGAAAGGCCATTACGAGAGATATAGGGGTAACCAAAACACTATAATCCTCCCAAGGAAATACGGACTTGAAAAACTTAAGTATATGTATATGTGTATATTACTATTTATTTATGTAAATAGTTTACATCAATTCAAAATAAAATTGTTTTGATTTCTGTATAAAAAGTATTTTTTAAATCTTGTGTTTTATTTGTTATGTAACTTTCATTGCATGTATAAATTCAAATTGAAAATGTCTCATTTGTAATACCAGATGTATTCATAATCCTTCTTTTTACTTTCTTCTGCCACGGAGCATTGGCTAATTGTGTTTATTGTTAACATGTTCCAAGGGAAAGTCCTAGAGCAATAAATCTATTATGATATTCACCTGATAAATAATACAGTTTGTTTCACATGCCCTATTACCGTTATTCCCTTCGCCACTTGTTTTAAAACTGCAAAAAGAGCAAGTCCCTGACGAACAGAGCGTTTAGAACACACAAAGATGACGACTGGAATTTCGTCGTCTTGTAAGGCCTAGTTGCAGTAACGCACGACAAATCCCGCTAAAAACGAAGCTTTTACCATTTTACAGAGGTGGTACAAATTAGGCGCCGGTCCAAAATAGGAAACTCTTCCCTAATATCATTGACGAAAGGTTAGATGGAAGAAGAGACTTTTCGGTCTCAATCTCGCCTAAATAAAGAACTTGTAGACCTTATAGTAAGTAATTCCTCTGAATAAACTGCCATTTGAGTTGCCAGGATGTTTATACTTTGGATACGATTTTTTCAAGTAGCCATCATATGATCATATTAGTAATACTTTTCGAAAGGTGTCCAAGACCGACGGCATCGCAAGAATATAGAAAAAATGATTTCCTTCATTAGCGAATCATTTTATTTGCACCTTTACGACCCGTACCTCAAAGTGAACATTCACCAACTCCCTCTCCGCCGATTACGTAAAACATTTGATTCAATAGTTCGTCTGGTCTGGAGCGAAGAATCGCTTTCTCTTCGGAAAAGAAGACTCCGCGAGGGGAAAATGTGTAAGAGTACTCAAAATTACAAAAGAGGTGGTTGAAAGCATTGACCTTTCGCACCTTCAGGGTGGAGACAATGACCACTTGGGTAAATTGCTCTTCAGAGAGAGGGAAATCATACGGGTCTTTTTTGCAGATGCCAACGGAAATTCTTCTTCGGATTCGATAGAGCTTTGTCATGGACTCACTTAGATTGATTTATACAAACAGAAGTTGTAAAGACGTCTCAACACTTTAAGCAACATTTTGTGAACATGGTCTCGGCAGACGATTGAAAATGATTTCTACATTATCACTCATCTACCTTTATGCAGGAAGGATTTCTCGTTGTATTTATCTATCGTATTCTCGTTATTATCGTCATTTGATAACATAATTATAAATCTAATTTTATATAGTGGTACATGATTAATCCCAAAAATATAATACTAAATTTTTTTAAATATTTAAATAATTGATAGAAGAATACATATCCGACGTTCGCCTGGGGTTAGCGAAACTAGCTCTGTTTTATAATACTATCTTATATGCAAAATAAAAGTGTAAAGAAAAGTTAAAAAAAGATATAAAAAATTAAAACGAAACTCATTCACCATTGAAGTTTATATTTGGCATCATGGACGCGTCTACTATAAACAGAGTCAATCAATTTGAATATCTCTAAGAACTGTAGCCAATGCATAATGCTCCTAATATATTTCATCTCTAACGGAGACATCTTCAAAGATTTTGGGGCAGCAAGACATAACATAGACTGCTTACTTGAAGGTTATACGGAAGTGAAAAATAGTGACTTGGTTGGGACTCGAACCCAGGTCTTCCACTTCCCGAAATATCGGAGACGTTGTTTCGAGCCCCAGCCAAGTCACTACTTTAAACGTCTGTATAACAATAATTATTGTATGGAACCTGAGGTACCTGTTTCGTATCACAGCAATTGAAAAGAGAAAAAGATATTAATTTTTCACCGTACCAAAAGACATTGCAGACAACAATACATGAGAGGGGATCTACACCCAAAGGTGTAGCAATCAAATAAGTTTAACCAGCGAGGGCGCCCGAAAATCCACTTCAGTTCTCCGGATGGCACTTTTCATGCCACTCAATCAGGAGATACTCAAAAGGCCATCCACATCATCTTCGCATTATCACGAGTGAATTCGGAGCCCAAACAGCCACTCTTAGGCGCATATCTCGCTTTCTCTGATATTCAGGGAATCGTCCAAGAGCGGAACGTGACTGTACGTCCTCCTTAGCGCGATGCGACCGACTTTCCTAACGCTTCGACCTTCTCGGGATCGCATGACCCCACGCAGGGGGACTCCTCCCCGTGGGAATAAAGAGCCACTCTCTCATTTTGGAGAATTCCCCTTGAAAATACAGCACGTGCCGCCGAAGCTATATGGAGGGGCTGAGAAACGTGTACCCACTAGGTATGGGACTCGCGATCCGTCTAGACGACGAGGTAGACGCACGTTTCTAAAAGCAATCCTGTGTAAACCGTAGTACATTTCCAACGTTTTTCTGCCGTTTATACCAAGCAGTAGAACTCCAAGTAGTTAGTACACAATAGTTAACAACAATAGTTGATCCAACAAAGATGAGGATGCCCGGCGAAGATATTGTTATGTGTAGGGGGAAGGGGTATACCACCAAATTAAGCTTTGTTGCGGGCCTGCGGTTGTCGTTTTGGGCTCAAATGAAAGCTAAGTAAATATGTTGCTTATTTATAAAATGTAATTTTCCTTTTGAGATGAGTACTTTTCCCGAAATTTGGCAATATGAATGCCCAAAACGGAAATTCTTATCTTTTGCAAAATTGCCAATTTTCGAAAGGCTGTTTTTCAAAAAGTTTTAAACGCACGAAGCTGATTTTTCACTTAAATTATAGGAAATTTTATCTTATTTAAATATTGTAAGATTAATATTTTCTGTAAAAGGCATACTTTAGAAGATATTCAACAAAAAACTAAACAAAGTACACAGATTGCATTGGATTTTTGGCATTGCTCAGCCCGCAGAGGTCTTGAAGCTGCAAAATCGGTCATACACTACTGGTATAGTTCCTAACGACATATAAAAATGCAGCCACCTTTTGCAAGGTCAGGCCCTTTTTTAAGTCCAATTCGACTGGACAATATCCTCAAGGACCTTAATGTAATGGGTACCGGGCATATCTCCCAAAAACATCTTATTCAATAGATGTTTCGTCCATGGGAATTTAATTATGTATTTGGTGATCTTTGTTTATGATTTCTCCCAGCGAAGCTATCTCTGCGGGCGATAAGAAGGAATCAACATATATTTCCATTGCAGAGCTTGCTAAATGACTTAGAGTCGAATTTGGAAGATGAGAAACAGCTTATCTTGTAATCATCTGAAAGATTTCGAGATTCAAAAGTGAAACTTCGCAGCGTTTCTAAATGCTGGTGCACCGGAATACAAAGAGATCAATTTGGAGTGAATTTTAAAATATTTAGCAAAACCTTAAAATTTTCGAACCATAAATAGAGAATGCAATGGTTTAAGTAGTATTCATATTTATTCTGTAAGGTGCAAGGTGATGTTTGAGAAATTCATAGGAATCCAGTTCGGAGATTATGCGGAAGTGTAACGGAGTTATCATAATATCACATACTAAGTTATCAAATCGAAGCTTTTTCCTCACTCAAGATATGATAGCCATGACGCAGTTTTTACAGAATTCCCAAAAATATCCTCCACAAAAGGAACCTGGAGTTGCAAAAAATGCACCTTCTCAGGAAATCAAGCGATAAATTGATTTAGAAAAACATGGAAGTGAATGTAACACATCGCATTAGCATCATGCAACTAACAAAATTATTCACCTTAGAAACGCGAATTTATGTAACTCATGGACAAAGTGCTTATCCTAGACATTCTGAATCAACTCTCATAAATACATGTACGTTGTCTTGGTACCAGTAACCAGTTCTCTGACAGACAGGTCTTAGAAAGGGGAGGTCGATATATCTCATTGAAATAGCTGAGATAATAAACAGCGATTACGGCTGAACGTAAATGTTATAAGGACATCATGTATATATATTTTTACCCAATTAAATTCATGCATAGAAAACCGCTAAGGAAGTTTCATATATATAATTTTACTACTAAGATTACATTTTCCTGAATTATGGGAAGAATAGCAATGTAAACACCATGGAACGCCATTTCTCTTAAGCTGTTTAATTCCTCAAGAATGGAGTCATCTGTTCCGATACATAACAAGTTAGGAATACTACCACTAAGATGTCTTTTTGTATATAAGGTTTTAAGAGTGTTTTATAATCGTGTTGGGCACATTGATAAACCTTGTTTGCATTTATATAATTTAAGAAGGACATTCTATTTTTTAATACCTCAGCCTAATGTATAAGCAATTTTATTCCTGTAAAGCACTTAAATTGTCCTTTTCACTACCAAAAAATGTGATCACCTCACCTAATTAGAGAGTTTTTTCTTGAAAAACTAAAGACCTGGCTATTTCTGCAAAATGGTACAGAAGTTCAGCTAAAGTAACTATGTTTATTTTTTCCCTTTCTATCTTTTACATGTCCATATTTCAACTTGTTTACCTCACTATTTTTTTGTTTTTAATATAATCCTCTAAGCAATTTTCACATCAAATTTATTTATACATGCCGAAAATCACCGAAAATTTAAATTAAAGTGGTGGCAATCCCGATGAAAGATTAATTTCTTCTGGGATGCCTAATTTTCACAAATCATTTGCTAATATTTCAAGAGCATATATTTATCCTTCTGTAAGTGAAAACTAATATTATAATTATTTCTGAATGAAAGCTCTGGATCAATATGAGAAACCTCACACCCTTGATATCAGAACAGGAGGCACCGGGAACTAGCCCACCAAAAGAAAAATAAAGAGTTGTAATGTATTCCAGCGTGATTTGCTATTCATAATCCATTCAAGTTTTAATCGTGATCAACTCTGTATTAAAATGAAATAAGAACATTAAAATATTACTTTAGATTTATAATGTAATAAATATTCAATTCTTCGGGCAGAAATTAGGCTGCCCTTTGGATTTATAGAGGGGATCCCGGAAATACTCTATAAACGATTAGCTATATGTACATTTTTGTTACACTTACAGTTTTGGTACATTATACTCTCTACAAGTTTTTCCTCTAAAATAATTTTTTTATGTCTATGTAAGAACAATACAAGCTGTCTTTTGGCGTGGGGCAGGGGTGCAGGCACGTTGACTCTATTTTCCTAATCGATTGCTTTAGCGTATCGTTCGCGGAAAAATGAACTCTTGAACGATTCGTTCCATCATCTATTTCCCTAATCTTCCTCGCAGTATCAGGTCGCATTTTATCGGTTACATCTTCTGAAGAGGTCATTTCTCTGAACGTATTTAGCAAATTCATCCTTTGAATTCCCTAAAGAAATATCTTCTTAAAAATATGTATTTCTTGCAGAATGTTTCGCTAATGTCGATTTGTTACAGATATATTTTTGTTACATGAAATTCACTTAAGAAATATCCAATATGAAGATACTTGTAATTAGTTTGATAATTCAATTATGAAACACAGCGATGTTGATTAGGGGGATGCTTAACACTCTCATTCTTTCTCATACCGTTTCGATGAAATTTAATAAAAATAAGACGCTGGGTAAATACTTAAAATTCGATGTGTATGTACTTGCAAAGGTTACAACATTTAGATGATAGGATTTATCGCATAAAACCAGCGCCAACTTGGCATACACTAGTATAGTTCTAGCTTTTCTTTCAGCACATCTTTTAAGGAAGCGAATAAGCCGCTTATACGAGAAGTTTTTCTAGTCGCATTGGAATGATGAGGAAAATAAAATAAATGGTTCCTCTTTTTTAAGGCTCGGTCCGCATATCCTTAAAATTAGTCATAAGATTATATATATGCTCTTTTTGGCTAACACTATAAGATTTTAAGATCATAGAAACCGGTCGAAACCAACTTCTTGGTGGACACTGACGTAGGATGTCCGGAAGAACTGGTTGAAATCCTAAGATTGCCGACCTCGAAAGAGTTTGCTGACTTCATCTTCTGGAGAGACAATATATTGGGTTGCGGAGCTGGCTGCCGAAAATTGGTATATTATCTTAAACCACTCTCCAATTCCCATATGAACAGTACTCAATTGTCTGCCATAATAAGCGACCTTGGTATCACGAATAAAAAGTAATAAAATTGCCATTTCCTCTCACGGAAATTTCAAGAAAACGTTGAATCGGACAAAATCAGCTACTTAATTCGTCTTTTACTTAAATAATTCCATGAAATATCGCTTGAAATTGTGTAAAATTTTTCAGTAATATTTCGGGGATTGTTTCGATATGGCATTTCAGAAGTGATACTTGGTGGTTACTTCTAACAAGAGCATTAATTCCTGCAGGAAAAGGAGATGGTAATAATGATTGAAAAGTATTAAAAATACTCTGAAACGAATAATCAGTAACTGTTTTTAAATCGCGCTGAATTATCGCAATTGATTTTTTAGCTTTATTTCTATCATAAACTCTACAATTACTTGGGTCAAATGATGGGTCATGATTGATTTATAGATTAATTCATCTGAAATTAGTCTGAAAATGAAAATTTCTCTTAGGATAGACTTCTATTATTCCAAGGAAATATTGCTATTCCCTCACCAATTTTTAACCAAAATTTCAGTAAATATCTACTCCTATATTTTATTACTATTTATTAATTCTTTATAATAATTTATTTTATTAATGCATGTTATCGAATTTCCTAAATTATACAAGTAGAATATCACGTCGATAAAAAAGTACTGCAGGGTAATATAATCGTGGTACTACATTAAAACTCATCATTGTTTGATCTACACACGTTCTAACAACATCTTGTATTATGCAAAGGAGACTGCGATGAGTTTGGCGGAGGGGGGCGGCATCGATTTGTTGTTTTCTTATCTCCTTCAACTTCAATCCAAATCTGAACATTTTCATGACGAAGTACTTGGTGGAATTTACTACTGAGCGCAAAATAATAATGACTTTTTCTAATCTTTGACATCGATAATCATTTTCAGAAAGATATAAATAGAATCAATTTCGAACGAGCCATCCTGAGAATGTCATTCCGTCTATATACATTTTAAGATAATTGGAAATGTGAAAATCATCGAGCATTTAAGGGCACTAATGCGCTCCACCATCTCCAGAGATCTCTTCGCAAAGACGAGTGATTGACAAGCTATATTTTCCTTGTAAATTCCTTATGAGCGGGACACCGACAAAAGACCAACCACTTAGCCTTCCATATTGCCTGACAGCTCCATATTGGAGTTGCTCCAATGCTGATCATAAATAAGGTTTGCTGTAAACTCATGAATGGGTACGTTTAAGACGCGGAATACTTACCCAATAGCAATTAATCCTTAATCACTTAAAATAAGCTTATCACGGGATGCTGCATGTGAAGTTTGATGAGGCTCAGTTAAGCCAACAAAATATTACTATCATGGGATAAATAGCAATTGTAACAAGTAAAGCAAAGCCTGAAGTAGCGGAAAGGTTTTTAAAGAAATTCTAGCGGCGCCTAAGATAGTCAACAAAATTAATGGCGATAGCATACGACAGCTTACGAGTGTAAAATGTACAAAGAGATATATAACTGATTAATGAGGTTATGAATGGGGTTAAACACCAGTTCTGTTAAGAAGGCATTAGGGGAAATATTTGGAATACAAACACATGTTGGGATGATCAATTTCGTATAAAAGCAGACATAATCTCGATAAATTACCAGCCACTTTTAATCAAACATATTCTACTAAAACTTAAATAGTAGAGAAAAATTTTAGGAATCTATTAGGATAAAATGTATTCGTAGCCGCTTGAAAAGACAAATAGAATGTGCTTTAAATAATCCTGTCTTTTAATTTTAAGAGGTTACCACCTACAAAAGAGTCTACAATAGTTCAATTTTTCATTAAAATGAACAAACAGTGCAGTAATTAGGAAACTAAATTTCATAAGCGCATACATAGAAATATTCATACATAAACTCACAATTCACTTTAGGGGTCGAACGCACAGCGGTCTCCTTAAGTCAACATTTTCTAATCGTTTAAAAAAAATAATTTTAATAATCTACTGGCATCTTTTAGAAAGAACATTCTCCTTCAATCAGCTGTTACAACGGATTCTAGGTATTCTGAGGGTTAGCATGCTAGTCTTGTGTCGCTGAGGTCCTGGGTTCGAATCCTAGTTAGGGTATGGTTAAGTGTGAGAGTATTAAAAAAATGGAGTTTATTGTAAGAATGGTCATCATTGACTGAAATACGCCAAAAAATAAAGACGAATTATCATTATTATAACGAATGGAAGTAAAACGCTGAAAAGAGTAACTTTCATCAAAGAGATGTTCAGCCGCAATTATCTCCTCAGACAAATACAAAAATGGGTAATGAAACGTTGAAAGAGTAAGGGTTACTATTATATAGTCATCATCTCAATAAATAAAATTTCTTTCGTCACAAATGGCCGTTTAAAGAAACCTGGCGATATTGATTAGCTTTTTAGGCTCAAGAAAGCTTTTTTGGAGTATCTTTCCTTTCGATTGAGAAATTGCGTGTAATTTTCAGGAGCAAGGTCTCCTGAATCCATTTGAAACGATTATCGGCGAGTCCCATGCGTGAAGGAACGCTTCGACGGATACGACCAGCAGGTGTACGTTTAGCCGAACGAAAAGATATCGAAAATAAAAATAAAGGAAATGGGTAAAAAATGAAGTTAAACTCCAATCTTCAAAATAATGATACAATTAACAATGGAAATTGCCTTGCGATTGAAGACAAAGAAAAAATTTTAAAGTAGCAAAAAGCGGATAAAAACCTAACGTAAAAAATAATAATTTCTTCTTGATTATAGAGGAAGATATAATTTGAAAATTCTTAGGTATCCTTAAAATATGTCTAACATTAGGTATCTGTTTTAACGAATCAATATACATGTAAGGCAAAGTACCTATATTTTTCTAAATAAACACAAAAGGTCAAAATAAAAAAATCATACTTTAATGGATATTTGTTTCTGACTTTTTGCCAAAAAATGTTTTAGTGGTAAATTGAAGATAAACTTCCTGAATTCTATTCTCCAAATATTCTGAGGTAAAAAGGAGAATTCTTAATAAACCCATTCATATCTATTACTAATCCATTACGTCGTTTCCAAATAAAAAATTCCCGTGGTTAGTAGAAGTCAGTCTTTTCATTTGTTCCTATTATAAAGCTACTCTCTTAACGAAGGCATAGCATATAGAGTCCATAAACCATAACATAGTGGCAAACATAACATTAACTTAATAAGTCATCTCGCCAAGTTTTAGCTGTAAAAAATTTACCTTCAAATGAAAGCAAATTATTCGAAATCTAAATAAATACACATAAAACCCTAATATTTTTAACGGAAACATAACTACTCGTTTGTTTCTCCATATTTTCGAAGATAACAGTCAAATGAATGATTCTCGCAACCACACGGGTTTATATGAAAAGGTCTAAAGAAAGAAAAAGTGATTAATGGATAAATTTACATTTAGCTCTTAATCAATTTCCTCACATCAAAGTCACCGTCTCGTGCTGATTGTTCTATCGTAGCTTTCAGAATCTCCACAACGTGATGGAGGAAAGCCAATTCTATTACTAATGGAACTCGATAACTTATCGCCACGTTATGAAGATGTTAGTAGTGAAGTATGATCCATTTGTAAACCTGATCCAAAAGACAAATTAAGAAAATATTTAAATAATCTCAACAAAGCGTTTGACATTGAAAATTTTTCTTTGAAGTCATATTTCATGGATAAATACCTGAACAAGCTACCATGTCATGTATAATTTTCCGTCTAGATAATCATATCTACTTTGCTGTAACTATCACCCCTGTATTCAAAGAACCACTAAGTTCTTCAAAGAATAAGCAGAAAATGTTTTATGCTAGAATATGCATGATGCACAATAATAATTTGTTGGGAATCGATTATTATTTCTACTGTGAATAGTTACCTAATATAATAATATAATAGAATAATAATCGTTTCCTGATATTAATCAAATATTAAATAATCTTTATCCTTTACGAAAAAAGATACGGAGAAACAATGGCAATAGTTAATATGCCATTTATATCGTTAATGTCTAGTATATTTTAATTAGGGTTATAAGATATTTAAATGAATTAAATATGCAAACATACTCTGGATCAAAATGTCATTAAAAATAAATGGCGAAAAATACTACTATCATGACGTAATCTTTTGGAAATTCTCTAGCGAATCGTAATTGCAGAACTTCGTCATTGTCGCGTATAATTCAACTACGGCTCTTAATATATATGAAATACTTTCGTCAAAATTACAGTCTCCTTTGTATTTGGAAGATAAACGAGCTATTCTGAAAACGAGGAGAAAAGGAGGGAGAGGGAGAGGAGGAGGGAACTGTGTTTCACCTAATACATAGATTAAACGTGATAAACCGGTTCTCTCCTAGAACTTCCAAATTTCACTTTTTTACTCCAACTGGAGCTGCTGGTAAGGAATGAATGAAACTTCGAGGAGTCACAAAAGCGACTTCGATTGAAATCGTATATTTTAATTTCAAATAACTTCACATAAAAAACTTCTCACAAAAATAAATTCCATCACATAGATTAAGCCTAACTGGAAACAGTTTTGAAGTGATGGCTTTAAAAGTTTATAATAAATTGCGTTGCTCTATCAAAGACAGTAAAAACGTATAATTGGTAAACAATTAAAATAAATTCTCCTAGCAAAAAATTACTACAGTGTAAATGAATATGTAAATGAGGGGAACCTTTGATATGTTAAAGAGATGAAATGTGTTATAAGGGATAAAATTTATGCTGTATTATAATTCTAATGTATGTTGTAATGTGTTTATAATATAATTTTGACTATGTTGTGTCGGTGTGATTGTCTAGACTTACTTATGCATGCATATGTGTGTCTTAGTATTAATAAAAGTTATTATTATTATTATCTTATTAAATAGCCATAGACGACCAAAAAACTTGAGTAAATTTTAACCAGAGAGAAGACCCCAAATTCCATCATCCAGCGGAGTATTATTGAGATCAATTCGATTCTTCAACACTTTTTATCCATATAACTGCCCAAAATAGAGGTTAAAAGTACATTTCCAGGCCCGAATATAGCTTTTCCGTACTACTAACAGGGAGATCCTGAGGTAAAGAAATGGACTAAGTCTAGAAAATGCGAAGAAATTAATTTTTATAAGATGGATCCGAAGCAAATAAACGGATAGGGTTGGAGCAATGCTATCATTACCTCTAATGTTTACATTATTATCTTTATTTGGGCTTCAATTTTAAATTGGAATATATTTCGGGGTTCTGCAATCTTCAAACTTGTTTCAGGGGTTTTATAGAACTATCAAATTGATGAACGCTACGCTAGCTCAACAAATAACCAATAAAATAACAGTAAAATACCAAAGATTGATGAATTGCATTCGTAAAAAAGAATAAAGATATAGTGCCTTTAATTTAAATAATAAAATATATTGTCTAGGAGGTAGTATGATAAATGGGAGCATTAAAAGCAACGATAATTCAAAATTATTATTTAAAGGGAGTAATGTTTATTACGCGCGTGAAAATCATCAATTATTTTAAATTTCTAAACGAAGTAAGAAGATGTAATAAATCGTGTACAATATAAGGAAAGATTTTCCTTCTGGCCGTTTGTTAATGATTATTCTAGCATAAATTAAGTGAAGGTGAATTAGTCTGATTTTACGTGACTTGACAGATGTTACATTCAGTTTATTTCTCCTTCATAATTAATTTCTAAGGGACCATAAAAGTGTTGCGGCGGAATATAATGCCTTCTAAGAGTAATGGTCGTGTGGTTTTTAGTTTAACCACAAAAAACCCAACACGTGCAGGATAACGCCAAGGTCTCGCTATTTAACCTTTTCGATGAAAAATTAAATATGATAGTAACACATAAGATAAAATGTTTGCCGGAACTTCATTTCATCATGAACTTTAATTTGTTAAATTGCTCCTTTTGAGATTTCTATCTGTGAATTCATTATTAATCTACGATTTCTGAAACTCTCTCACTCTTCTGTCCCAACTCTGAAACTCTTCTGTCCCAAGTTTCCGTTGGGTAAGGGAGAGTAAGTAGTTCGCCTCACTTTGATTGAATTTAATATATATCTACATGATCATCAGCTCGTGTATGTGAGATTTCCATTGTTTCTTAAATTAAGATCAGTATCAAAAATAATTAAGTAAATCAAATTAAGTTTGATAGATCGCGCTTGGGAGCGTTGCTTAAGCTAGACTATAATAAGTTATTCAGCAATCTCAAAGAAAAAAGATAGAAAATATGCCACGAAATTTAGGATATGTATTAATTACTGTTCTCACATGATAATGTTGTGAATGAAACCAGCAAAATACCACTGAAAAACCTGATTCTACTTTGGTTGCCGTTTTGATATTCTAACCTTACTTGAAGGCATAAGCCACCAAACCTCATAACAACGTATCCAAAACCTCAGATCCAAAATTGTGCATGATAAATACTCGGAAAATTCAAGCTTTTATTTAATTTTTTTATTTATTTTATTTTATTCCTCGTGGAAAATTTTATCAATTTGAGGAAAGAGCTCCGAAGAAATGAAATCTTGTTAAACTACAGGAATCTTACTTTTTGAGGTCCTTCATTCACTAATAAGCAGAAATATGAGATTTAGATTATATCCCACATTATTATATATTCTTTTATACAAACAGAAGAGAAAGAACAATACATAAAATGATCATTTTGTTCAATAATTTAATCATACGGTAAAAGCTTCCTTTCAACAAAAATCTTACATCCAGAAAACTATAACATGCAAACTGGAGAAATAAATTACGGCTTTAGCATAATCAACACTTACTTCCTTAAGGATAACCATGAAAACGCTATAGTAATAAAAAAAATCTCACTTATCCGCAGTTTATTCGCGTTATGTCATATACGTTAGATTTAGCTCCGCAGTACAAATAACCTCGTTGAATTTAGCATGGAAATTCCTTTCAATTTGCTGGTTCTAGGCTTACTTCAAATCATGAATATGGATGAGAGCAAAATGTAAGATCAATCAGAGTCGGATTATCACGAGGTTAGCTATAGTATGCATAACTGTCCCCTATAACAGATATTTAAGCTGCACGCATAATTAAAGAGCACGTAGTATGAAGCTCGATTGGCTAGCCATCGATTTCAGTTTTATTACGATGCCCGTCACAGATTCAGAATTTTCTGGAAAGATATCGAACGCTTCCCCAAGAAACACCAACCTCTCGATTGCTTGTCAAACACTCCGACACTTCATTCATGGCCACTTGTTACGGAGGCTCTAAGTGTGCAGGGCTGTTTCATCTGTTTCGACGAATGACAGTTAAAGGGGGAAAAGTTCCAAGTCTACCTTGAAAAAAAAATAGCCTGTTTCTTCAATGACCTTCGCCTTCCATGGAGCTCACTTCCACAATTTAGGGTCGGTTGGGATTGAACCAACGAAGAAAATAACTGTGGACCGCTGTACCACATTCCTGCGTCCACCGCAACAGGTTACGCAGAAATTGGGGTCCTATTTTATCACTTTATCAGAATATAAAAATTTAAATCTGGCCCCATGGTCAATATTTTAAAATTTCAGGCCAGTGAAAACACGAAGGAATGAGCATGAACGAGTTTCCTATGAAGGTAAATACTGATATACCGCATGCTAGAATAGGATATAAATTTATTTAAAAATTATCCATCCAATTTAAATGGTAAATCCCAATTACATTCATTATAATAATTATCGTTCCTGCTACAATATCCTGATGAATAGAAAATCTTTAGTTTGTAATTTGGTGTGGAATAGAGAAAATGTATCTTTCATTTACTTTTGTCACAGTTTTGATCATGACTGTGATGACATGAAAGCTTATGAGGTATGAGTAAGTTGAATAATGGTCTCCTCTTATGGAACGCCAAGAAAAGTGCTACTTTTGCATAGAGTATCCTTCACTTAAGTGGGAATATCATTCTAGATTGACGAGGAAAGCAAGAGCAAACTACCTTACTCCTCATCCTGCCTTGTAAGCCTCATTCTCTCCTACTATCTCTTGGAAGCTAAGTTAGGTAGGGGTGAATTTCCAACCGGCCTCCTGGTTAAATGCCTTACAGACATAATAACATTCAATCGATCGAATAGAGTAATACATAAAGCAGGACTTGAAAAAGCGGAGTCTTATTGTTAGTTGTATTAAAGATTCCTTTCAACTTGTGCTCGGCAAAAACGTTCTGGGTCCACGAGAAAAAACCCCTCCGTAAATGTTTTTAACTAATGGTAGAAGGGTTTATGAAGAAGCGAGAAAGAAGTGAGAGTAAGAACAGGGATAGCAAGGAAGCTTTCCGGAGAAAGCGAAAAATACTAACAAGCAAAATTGATATAGACTTGAGGAAAATGATGTTAAGGTGCCTGATTTAGAGCGTGTTTCTGTATTGGTGTGAAACATGGCTTCATAACTATAAAAGGATAGAAGCTTTCGGAATGTGGGTATGCAGAAAAATACTGAAGATAAGATGGATAGAGTAAGGAACGAGGAGGTGCTGAGAAGAATCGAGGAGGAAAGATTAAATTAATCAATAAAAGAAAAAGAGACTAGATTGGATACATTAAGAAGGAAATGTTTGTTAAAGGAAATTATTGAAGGGACAGTAGAAGGGAACGTAAAAAGAGGAAGGAGAAGAATTAAAATGATCGATAGCTTGTAGAATGGTAAAGGATAAGCAGAAATGAAGAGAAGGGAAGAGGATAGAGAAAGATGGAAGAATGATAACTAACACCTGCGCAAGCAGATTGCCAGATGATGATAAGGAGGGTTTAGGACCAACTAGCTTTGGGCAGAATAATGTTCAGAGAGATAGAAGAATGCTACGAAATTTACTGCGGATGGGTTGCGGGTTCAGCCTTCGGGCACGTGACTTCACATGCAGACGTAAGTTGCCATGAATGAAAATACGTTTAAATCTATGTGTATACCCGATACATCGACGGGGAAAAGTTATCTGAACTCACAATGACGTTCCGGAAGGTTAATCCTTGAGAGGAGGCGTCAGCATTAGGTTGAGAATTGGAGGAAGATGGAAACGAAAGGGAAGTGAGTGTGGAAGGAAGAGAAGATGGATGTGAGAGGAGGTTGAGGTAGGGAGGGGAGAGAGGGAGAAAGGACGCGAGGGACCAGGGTTAAGGACACGAAGATTGGGAAATAGGAAGCAGTGGAGGAATCTGCAGTTTTGAAACGTGTTACGTCCTTTTCAAGAATTTCGGAGTTCGCGTGTTAGCATTGAAAGTGGAACGCGGCTTTTCGTCTTTGTTTGCCTCGGGAATGGAGGAGGAGATATATCTATGGCAAACGCAAGGACAATCGACAATGAGGTTTGAATCGGTGAACGAAGAGCTCAAAGGGGTTTTCCTTTTGAAAACTATCTTTTGAGTTACTGCAGAAAATTATTAGTAATGCTAAAGATATATTTTTTTAATCCTTTGGGTTGTGACATGTAAAAATTTGGGTTTTTTCATCTTTCAGCATTTTTGGAAACGAATTTACTGGTATCAGATTCGTGTAATCAAAATTTACATCTTTATTTCAATGATTGCTAATCTAATACGTATATATAATTCTCCGTTCTTTGTTCCACATACAACCGCTTTTCTATTTTCCTTGAACTTTCTAATTCTGATCGTATAAAAGATATTAATTTTATGATGTAACGTCTGAAAAGAGTTAAATATAAAGTGTAGCTTTTTAACTCGATTGGTCTCCACACAAATTATTATGTAGTGGTTCCTAGGTATCCGATAGCTGTTAATTTTAGCCGTTGTAAGTAAATAAATCAGTTCTAGCTATTAATAACATCGGTACCTTTTTACTATCCTTCGGAGTTGCATAACTTGGAGCACAGCTGATACTCCAAGAGATGAAATTCTTAATTTTAAATTTATACTTTTCAAATATAAATACTGGAGTGACATTAACTGAGTATTTTAATTCTCGAAAGACGAAAATAAGGTTGTGTATTATTAATACAGATAGACGAACCAGTAATGCTTAGGGTCAGAAGCTTGCAGCTTAGGCCAAGTAATTGTACCATTTTTTCCTTCCACGAAGATATTTAAATTCGGAGAAAAATCTAGTAAATAGTTATGTTAATTCACAAGCCCTGATTATTAGTTAATGTTATAAATAAATTATAAACATTTTTAGTGGTAATTCAACCCAACCCAACCCATGAATTATAAAGTGCTGTTTATCCTTACGCAACAACACAATCGTGGAGTAAACCACTCATTCATTCTCTCATACTTGAAATTAAATTTAAACAATAGTTTTACCTTTTTTATCGTATTTTTATATAAAAAGGATCATAATTACCACTAAAAATGTTGCATTCAATTTATTTATAAGACTGAATAACAGTAGTACAACAGCTCGGGGAATCAATTCCCCGCGTACCAATCTGTCGGAAGATCAATTCCCTGCGTACGAATTCCCCCGGATCAATTCACCGACCAAGATTGAGGGTAACTCAATGAAAATTACTTCATTGAATCCACCAAGCAATGTAAAGGAAATTTTCGCTTTTCTTTCGTAATAAATTTAGCTTTAATGGAGCAAAGAAGTGTAAAGAATCAGGACGGAGGTTAGAATCGTCTTGCCTACATTGAGAAGATATTAAGATGAAATTTTACTTCATACACCCCGCTGCTTCATTAGTTTGTTTTTCAAGAATTTGAAGAAAACGACCTTGTAATTTCCACAGAAATTGTTTATTGCAACTAATTCTAGACACTTCAACAAGATATTTAAAATAAATTCAGTAAATATGAGTGTATCAGTTAATAATTAAAAAAATGCCCTAATTCGCTCAGATAGTCAGTAGACGGTATTTGGCAACCAGAGGCACTACAAAATTAGCGTAATTTTATACTGGCTCCTTGAAAAATTTAGCAAACATTTTTAGGACTGCCATTGGAATTACGTCTTCGTAAAATTTAACATCTAGAGAGATTTATTCGAACCTTTCACTCGAATGGATTTTCCGATTCATTGATATCGTAAAATATGTGAGAATTTTCCAATTTTTCCCGCTCTCCATCTAAGAGCAAGATGTGTAGGTAAACTACTAATTGGACAGGAATCTGGTTTATCTTCAAGGACGCTGGAGATTTACGTCAATCAAGTTGACGAATCGCCATGGAAACCTCGCTGCATATTAAGAAGCGACGACGGAACTAACACCAGAATAAGCGAAAAGTCTTTGAGGTTTCTGAGATGGTTCCTCTAGAGAAAGAAGATGTAGTGCAAACTCAGTAATAACCATTTTCGTTAGAATATTAAATAAAAGTAACAATTAGAACTGAAATGGCATTGAATAGGGAAAACATATTGTAGACTGGCAACAAAGAAACTCTGTTTAAGATTAATCATTAAAATTTTAATTTTCTATATCATCATTGCCTAAAGGCCTTGTCTCTGCAATCAGGAGCTCCTGTCTTCTGTCATTCTTTTTAATTGGCAGTACCCAACCACTGCCATCCTTGTCTGAATTTCTTCAATATATTTCTTCCCTTCCTTTCTTTCCCAACACTTTGCCTTCTAACATTATCCCTATCATATTACTATGTCTCAGTAGTTGACCCAAGAATTTTACTTTCCTATTTTCCATTGCACGTATTAATTACCTCGTTTCCTTCGCTTCATTTAAAACTTCAACATTCGTTTTCCTTTTCATCCAACTGATTTTTAACATTCTTCTCCAAATTCGCATTTCTGCAGATTCCAGGCGGGCTCCCTCCATCTTCCCGTAAGTCCAACATTCGCTCTAATAGAGCAAAGTGCTCCAAAGCAAGGCTTTTGCAAATCTCTTTCTTATCTCTAAATGTATATGTTTACATGCTAAAAGATTTCTTTGCCTTGGAGAATTTGGCTATAGGAATATATAAAACAAAATAGACGAAATTATCAAATGAATTTGGGACTGAATAGATTACTCTTACGGTTAACCCTGACAGTGACACAAATATCCGCATTAAATCATTAAAATTTTCATATGGACGTATAAGAAGTTAAAATAATAATAATGACAACTTTATTAGGATAATTTGGTTGCGAGGAGACCACTTACGAATAACCTTTAACAAGTCACGAACATTCACACAATTGGCCTAACCATGATTGGGCTAGGCTAGCACGCTAACTGCCGAAACCACCGAGGTCAGCGGTACACGGAAAATTGACGGATTGCGTATTCTCTGCGATTAAATTGTATACATGAAAACATTTGGAAAATTAAGCGAAATATGTTTGAAATTGCATGAAAATATGGAGGTGTATAGTTAATGAACAAAATGTAGAGATTGATTAATGTACATAAAAATGGTATAAAGATGTGCAAGTATTCATATTAGAATAACAATCACTTACAAAAATCGTCATATGTTTACTTTAAGCATTGTATTCGATCTTTTTACTATAGGGGAAAATTCTATATTTTGAAAAATTACCTGTAGTGAGCTTATTCCTTATAAAATCTTCACATTAGTCATCAATCGAAGCTAAAACAAAATGCAAGGTGACATGATCGAAATTACCCCAAAAATTCACTAACCTCAATAATTCCCCTTTCAACTTGGAGAATTTACTATTTTAAAGGTTATACCAGAATCAGGAAAAGACTTACAAGGGAAACACCAGGCTTGTGGGAAACGGATTCGAACTAAACTTTCAGGACACATTCTTTGCTTAAAAACAGTGGATATGAGTCCGACCGTTCAATGGGCCTTTTTAACTCAATGGGCCTTTTTAACGAAAAATTAGAAATTGAAAATCGGAGTTAGTCAACCACGTGATACATGTGCATTACCATATCTCGAGATTTTCCAATTAGGAAATTATTTTCAACCATCTTTTTAAATGATAACTTATCTTTTTGCAATTAAATTTCATATTGCTACCTTCCAAGAATGTTTAACCTTTTACGTAGTTAGCATTTATTCTAAGATACGTAACGCCGCACACTGGGATAGAATCAGAAAAAGCTGTACAAAAATAGAAAAGTGGTTTGTTGAGTGTGGATGTTTTTTACCCTTCCATATGGAATATAGGATTGTATTTGTGTACTGTGCATTTATAACTATTGCTTTATTTTCGATTCTTGTCAATAAAATTTGATTCCCTAATAAAATACAAAGCGACTTTGACTCGATTTCTACTAGATTTCGCTCCAACACCCGGAGAAGCTCTTTTACACCCGGAAAACCCGGAGAGGTGTATTTTTAAGGGAGATCATTCACGAAAAATTGCGTACGTGAAAGAAACAAGAACGGTGCTACCTGTGTCTACGCTCTACCGGTAGTCGATAGCAGCGTGTCCAAAATGATCGAAGCCATCGGCTGGGAGTCTCTTAAGAACCATTTACCCCCTGCCATACGCCTTAGCGCGGCTTGGGGGGTACTAATGTAAACTAATATAGAAGAACTGAGTTTTTAGGCAAAAATTATTCCAGAAATTTTTAAACAGTGATTTACAGGACGAAATACGCGACGTAGTGATATTAACTCCCAGCGAACGCGATTTTCGCAGCCAGACGACAAAAAGATTTCGGGAGATTATAGCGAGAACAGATGGCCTTTATTGGTCTCTTTTTCCGGATAGTATAAGGTGCGCCGATTTGAAAATTATTTAGCTAGTTTGGTGTTTCACACCCCATGCCATACGCCTTGTTGTGGCTCGCGGAGTACGAATGTAAATGTACCGCTTTGACGAAGTATTTCATACATGGAACGTAACGTATTTCACTACTAAAACAGCCAATGTATCAGGATAAGCCCCGCAAAACACAAGGAACCAGTTTCGACCGAATGGACGAGGAATACTTCAATGTGGCAAAGGTCGACAGGTGACTGCGAGCCTCGCCCAGACCACTGTGGAAGGAAAAGGAATTCGCCATGGGGAGAGAGATCTACGTAGTTGCTGCAAACACAACAAAACGATCCTGCCCACCCAATCGTTGACGCACACACCATCAACCTTTACAAGGAAACATTTTCCAGCATACTTTTCCACTCCACTCCTCTTACTTACAGTTTTATGGGGGGAGAATTGGGTAAATAAATATCATATTGGAATTTTTATAACCACAGCCAATCTACTTACTCTATTGATGGAACAGTGAGTGACAGTTAAGTAACGGACGCGTCACCTCGAGTTGTTTACTCATTAAAGTTGTTTATGAACTATATTGTCTACCTCTGAGGTCATTTCTGAGGCTATAAAAGTCTATTATTATGGAAAAATAGACAATTAAAAGAGTTATTGAGGAATTGTTCTTGGCATTAAATTCTGAGAAACCGCAACGTTTCAAACCTTACCAAATTAGTGAAAATTCTGCTACTTTTGCTCATTTCCTACTGTTGAAATGCGAAACATGCATTTAGTATTTCGCTAATATTTTTCCACAATTCCTTCTTAACTATTTTAAGTAATGAAATCAATTTGGTAAGCTTTAACTTTGTGAAACTCCATCCTAGTAAATGGGTGGGAATAACTTAGCAAAATTCCACTGTTTAAAAGTTTTACGCATATATATACGAAAGGTTCAAAACCTAGGTACCAATTAAATTAGCTATTGTCGATAGTGGGAGCGGTGTTAGGGGGAGGAGGAATGGGAAGCAGGTTAACAATGGACAGCAGGAGAGAATAATTAGGGAAAAGATGGATGTTGGTGAAAGTGTAATTGTTATTTAAGTGGTGAATTATTTCTATTTGTTCGAGATAATTTAGTTTGCATCCTTTGTGTTGACAATGTAACAGAGTAGAGGAGAAATCTGAGGTGTGATTGTTATCTAGAAGATGTTTTGGGAAACTTTAACAAGGCATCACATTGCGCAAAATATCTTCCTGATATTAAAAACTTGAAACAGTGGAATTTTGCTAAGTTATTCCCACCCATTTACTATTTTAAGTAAAGAAACTACATCAAGCATAAAGATATGTATTTTTATCTCCATTATTTCTATAATTCCATGAATATCAAACTAAGATTGCTCATCGTCAAACCGACATTTTAATCAAAGTTTCCTTGACAAGCTACATGCGTATCATACAAACCTGAGTCACTTCAACATTTAATTGACTAAAAAAAATATTCTTTCTCGATCACTTTTTCATTTACTAGGAGCGAAATGATTAAATTAAAACGAGCTTCCCTTCGCTGCTCTTCTTTCGTTCCATTAAACAGCAAGTCATCCTAATGAATTATCGCTCATCATCCTTATTTGGCCACTCGAATGGCTCGGAAATATATCATCAGTTACGATGGATCAGTTCTCCTAATCATTTTAAGATTTTTACGGCGTTCGCCAAGCCTTTGATAGCGAGAAAAGAAACTTCTGATAGTTTTTGTTTCCTTCCGTTCACAATTGAATTTAAATTACAGGTGTGTTTACTAGGGAATCTGTTTCAGTGGCCTTCGTTTTGACGAGCTTGATATTTAAATCACTTTCAATCGATGAAAACTGATGTTTTTTTCTTTCTCCCTCTCGTGTCGCCAACGAAGGGCGTGGAATAAACGGTTCTTCCGAGAAATTCGCATCTTAAGAGAGAATTTAAGCTGAGGAATAAGAGAAATACAAAATAGTTGACCAATCTATCTTGAGGGAAAGATAAAAGATCAAACATCAACTTCATGGGTATGTTTTGGATTAGTAATTGATTAATCCGGTTTTCGGAGATAACGAAGAGGCAATAGTTAAACCCCTGCAATAATCAGTGGTATAGTGGAAAATTTTACAGTGTGGGAACGCTAAATATATTTGTCAAATTATAAGGAAAGTCGTATCAGCATCAATCGAGTTTACAAATGTTTGTAAAGTATTGTTTTATTATTGACATCAATCATTTTACACCAAATCAATATTCAGCAATAAATTGGCTATTTTTTTACTTTGGAAAACCAGTGCAGGAACGCCTTTCCCACACGTTCCCGCTCCACTACACCACTGACAACAATACAAGAAATTGCTTGGAGGAGGTGCATAAAGGGTAATGGTTAAAGGTAATTAACACACAAGGGCGTACACCCAGGAAAAATCCCAAGGAAAAACGAACTTGAAAAAAGTCCGACAGCCCTGTCAGACTTTTTTCAAGTCCGTTTTTCCTTGAATAAAGGGTGATAAATCCTGTTTTTTTGTAGGAAAACCTGAAATTCAACTTTTCCAAGCTTTTATACACTATATATAAGTCATTTTATAACTCGAATGGTAATAGCTTCGGTGATAACTAAAACATTATGACAATGCAGCTCACAGAGATAGATCAATGATATCATAGTTATCAGTGCCTTATATTATTTTTTAATGAGAGAAGGATAAAACTAGATTGCTGTCACAATTTTGATAGTATAATAACACAGGCGAAATAAAACGAATGAAAAATATTCAAACACAGGCAAAAACTTAACATTCACTGGGCTGGGTAATGATTCGAACCTCATCCTTTGTATTTATATATCTTCATCTGAAACTTCAATTGTTGAAAGATAAATTGCTTCATTAAATTTTTAAGACACGGTGTTTTTAGTTATTTGCAACAAATGGCTGCAACAGAATACCAGTTCTAATTAATTGTACTAAATAACTTCAATGTAATCCTATAGCACCTTAACAATGCATAAATGCTAATGATTTCCAGCATTTGTCATGTCCTACTACGACAGGTATGAAAGTCTGTCCCATAACGCAATTAATAACATTCCATCGTAAGAGAGATTTAACAGGCGTTTGTAAAAAGTGAATGTATCACCACCTTTCATGAAGTATTTTTCAATCGTGCTTCATTACTTAATTTCGCGCGTAGACTTGCTTTTTAAAGCCTCATACAGTTACCACAAAAATTTTCCCCTCAGTGATTTAAGCATTAATTATCACAATTAAAAGCTCTAGGAATTCTCCTAGTCTTCTCGCCGATTCTTCGGGATTCTCTGCGGTGAACGTCGCCGCACCGCCTCGGCGGATAAGAAAGTCAATTTCTGAGGTGAACGACACCTTAATTTGGCTGGAATTGATGCATTACGAATGGTCAAGGTTAAACCTAAAATTCCCTAGACATTTGTACGGAAAACAGCTGCGAGGTGGTGGTTGTTACGGAAACGGGAAAAATAAAAATAACGAGAGCGTAGTCATGGGACGATTTTCATAAGGGGGACGCTGCAAAACAGGTCTTGGGGAGGAAGAATACTTCAGAGGGGCAGCGGTCGAGAAATCCAAGCCAATGCGAAGGACGCGTTCTATGGTAGGAATGGGAAATAAAACTAGTTGCGGACGGATGGCGATGTATTATTGAATATGTATCGTTATGCGGGGTTTCTAGGTACGGGAGTAAACATAAATAAAAGATGGAGTATGTATGTACGTCCTTCCCATTCGTAGGAGTTGCACTTTTTACTTCTTGCTCCGGAATTATTTTTGGACTTACAATACTTTTTTAACATGTTTTTTAAATTTTAAGTCATTTTTAAGAATAGTTTTCCTCTCATAAATTACACACCATGGCACCCTAAAAATCTTTTTGTGAGTTTTAATCAAGACTTCCCCTAAAATTCAGGAAAAGACGACATTACTTCAAGAAATTTCGACATGAAGATGAAGATTTTGAATAGTACAAAGATTTAATAGGAAAAATATTTAATAAAACAAAATTCAGTAACTATTACTAATCTAAATGATAAATTTCGTTTAGTTAAAACTTTGTTTTATTCAATGTAATCATAGGATTTCCCCTTCCATATGCCGAAAAATTGGTTGTGGTGTATTAATATAGGGGTGGATTGTATGAGTCATGCATAGGATTTTGATAGAAAACCAACAAGTTGGCTTTGAATCAAATTTGTGAAGAATTATAAAGAAGGAAATTTTTATATGCCTTTCTACAACAATAATGATTAGAATCACGATAAAATGTTCAGCGCTCTGATAAAAAATAGAAGGTAAACCGTCTATGATTCATTTTAATTCATTCGAAATGCCTTTTCGTTTCTCCTGACTAGCTAGTTACTTAAATTGTTCCAAATGTGTTTCCCAGTTCTACAATAATTCCTCTTCTAACTAAATTAGATTAGATAGAAGTAAAAATTCCTTACTTTCTGAATTATAAGGTGAGATTGAGACTTAAAAGTCTCTTCTTTCATCTAACCTTTCGTCAATGATATTATGTATACAAAAAGTTTTGTGTCCGTGAACACAAATAAACAGGAAAACGTAAGAAGGAGTGGGTGTAAAAAAACCTAAGGTGATATCTTAAAGAAAAAATTCTACTGCAGGAAACACCCACAAAGAAGGGGGGTATGAAAAGCATGCGTAAACCTACCGATAGTAGAAGCTAAAAGATGTGTATAACATGGAAATTAAAAACGCAGAACTATGACGAAATTAAAATAAGAAATATAAAATCAAATCCAAAATAGGAAATTGCAGGAATACACTACAAGAAAATAATAAATATCACAAAAAAATTAAATGAAACACTTAATTAATAAAAATTCTTTTGTGAATGAATTATACTTAAATGACATGTGAAAAATTTTACAATTTATAAAAACTTGGGAATTATTGATTAAAAGGACCTACGAATGAGTACGAAGGACAAGTAATGCATATTTATATAAAATTATGCATTGCAAGTAGCTATATTGAGGGTAGAAGAAAAATAACAATTAATATCGCACAAGCTTCTCGTAAATATTAGAAAAATATTCTATTTATAGCAACAAAGTACTTCCATATGTCATTTCAAGCGAACTTGAGGTGAAAAATCAAGTGTCAAAGTGGTGTTTCAAAATATCATTCCATTCTCTCGAGATGTTTGTAAAACAAATTTGACTGGGTTGTATTTGCGGAAGGTGTGATCCATGGAATGCAAGAACGTTAAAACTGATCGGAGTTTACTCGTTCCATTAACCGACAATAAATTTGAAATAAAGTCATTTGGCGCATGATATTTCCGTAAAATGTTCTTTTCTCGAAAAATAAGCAAAACTTACTTTCGAGAGAGAAGCATGTCGCGTAATGATAATACAGCTGTTGATTTAAAAACGAAGCTCGGGCTGATTGTCTGGATTATTTTTTAAAAATTAGTTTCATTGTTAATTTTTGTATGCTATCTCAATGGTCACTCACTGTATTTTCCTGAAACAGAATGCTAGAATCTAACATAATAAATTGATAAGCGTAATCCAAAAAAATACAATTTCTTTCAATAAGAGAGATATTGATAATATCACGTTGATTTTCAAATTTTATTTTTTATAAGCTAGCACATACTGAGGATTTTTTTCGCGTTGAATCTGATAAAGGAAGAATGAAGTACTATATCGATGATGTCCTTTAATGTTAAATTAAATCCAAAAAGGGTAAAATAAAAACACAATACGTGAAAATTCCATAAGTAAATGAAGGGTGATCACTAATAACTACTTGAAAACTAATTTCCAGACCAAACCTAATCATTTCATAAAATGAAAGGTATCCGACATACATAGAGAGAACTACACACCCCACTCAATACACAAGTTTCATACTTACTACGACCTTCAATTGGACCATGTAAAAGTACGAATAAGTTATTTATGATCTCAAATACATATTGCAAAAGAAAATGAATCATTCAATGCTAATTTATAAAGAAGGAAATTTTTTTAAGTATTGGTAAAATCTTAGTTGAGTAGTTTGTATCCTTTACACCCTAATGAGAAACCTTGTCATTACTTTCGGTAATGAAAAGTAATAGAAACACGATCTAGAAATAAATAAAAATAAATATGTAGCTTTAGCGTATATTGATCTACCTAACACCTTAGCGCACTCACAGAAAATAGACACATACAAGGAAGTCAGGTGGAATTCGAGGTATCGCCATTTTTAGGAATGATTTGAGAGAAAAGACTTCACACAGGACATGCGTGAATTCCGAGATGCAGAGATGTGCCTCAAACTTTTCAAGTCCTCTATAATTTTCCTTTCCCACATATCCTATCCAAATTCCTTCTCCCCATAGAGAGAAATTTCAGATTCGATTTAAAAAAATATTTTCAATCCGCTACGTTGAGACGCTCAGAACCTTGCCATGCCAGTGAATACAGAATTAACTTGCTCTTCGTCTGAAAATCAGCTTCATCACGAAATGATTCACTGCTAATGCAAATCAGAGATTCTTAGTGGATTAATTCCGTCTTCACATCGTGGAACCTTATAACATTATTCATGTTAAATAAATAAAACGAAATGTGCTACTTAAGAATGGCGTTTATAAGCCGAAATTAGTCATCAGTTTTAATAAAACTATTACTTGGAAACCAAAATATTTCGGTCTATTTATTCAACATGAGTAAATCAGAGATTACAAAGTTGATCGATTTACCTGTCACAGCAAAGATCATATAATCTCGTCACGTACACATAATACTTAATTAATTATCTTTGATTAGATTAACATCTTTTTACCTTGTTGGGTGCAACCCTGAAGATTTCCAGGATAAATTTAGATCGCTTGGGATCGTAACACATCAACTCAGAATGGCCTAAGTGAGAACATAAATATTTATATTTTCCTTTCATTCATGCAAGGAAATATTGACATGAGAGTGTTGGACCTTCAAATGCCAAAGAAAGAGTATCCAATAACACATATTTTGAAGATAAGATAAGGGGGAACAAAGTAAAGTGATCTCGTATCGGATTAATGAGATATTTCTGATCGAAAGGTGCCAAAATTGAAAACAGGAGGGGAGCAATCATCCCAAGGTTACTTCCGTTCCTAGTTAACAGAAACCAAATTTAGGTACTACTCTCGCTCGACAGTATTTAATGACCTTTGCATTTTTCCATTTTTCGCAAAATTCAACCTCGCATAAGAATTTCAGTCCGATTGTCTTTAGTTGTATGTTCTGCCTCAAAAAGCTGATCGCGCAAGCAAGTAAATCAAACCAATTATTTCCGGAAATAAATAAGAATGTTTCCAAATTTCATGAACAATTACACCACTACCATAATTTCTGATAAAATACCTTTTAGAGTTTTTATTCTGGCACACTAATGAAAAAGGTAATAAAGTGCCGCAGCATTTGATATCTCGGAAATGTTTTCAGATGAAAATCGGTAAGTAACTGCCTCCATTAGCGTGCTTTATCAAGTTTTTAAGCAAATTTTAGTGACCTTATAAATTCCATAATGAAAAATTTAGCTATACCATTACAATCACGATTAACTTCTCACATACGCATTTAGAAATATGATAGAAAAGTAATCTGACCTTGATGAAGTGATTATAAACGATTTGATTCCAACGAGGTTAGAACAATTTCGCACGTGTTACATATAGTGATGGAGACGTTGCGTTGCAAAATTTAATTATGAATTTATTTAAATAGGGGTCGAGAGATCAAGTGTTTTCCAATTATACAAGGTGATAAGTTTGCAATATTTCATGCAATGTGAACATGAAAAATTGAGTACCTCTTGCTACAACGCTATGGTTAATTAACAAAGAATCTTTCTACTGAAAATTGTATATGGAAAATTGCCAAGGCAGACGTAATTAATTCAAATTGGAATCGCAGCTGATATGTATAACTTGTTCATGAGTAAACTTGCTCATATTAAACAAACATGCTTAGTTAACAATTTACAAGTTGAAATTACGTAGGAAAAAATGTAGAAAAATAATTGCTTCGCAAAAATCCATTTATAAGAAAAAGTGTTTCAGATATAAATCGTATAGTTGAGTATGATATGGTATGGCAATGGGTTAAAATTTACCTAAAAATTATAACGGCTGGAAGAGAATATCCTAAATATTTTGCATTAAAAACACAAGTTCCTTGCGGATCGATGATGGCGTATGATTTTGTGGCACTAATACGCATAAAATCAAGGGATAAATGAAAATATGTAGATGATAATTCAATGAGCGATTCATCTTGAAAATCATGGATTTCACGAGTCATTCGTGGCCGCATTTAAATTTCTTATTCAACAGGACAACAGAATTTCGTAATCGACTCATTCAATAGAATTATTGTAACCAAATTATTTCACGGTTTAATTGGTCACTCACTGCCAATTATATCAATTTATTACGCGAAATTCACGATAAAATATGAAGATAGCGCGCCGATGGCAAAGTTCACATGGTATTTTTAAAATGGAAAAATGTTTACTCCAATACTTTTCAAGGTGACTTACAAATTCAGATTGCAAGTTAGCATCGGAAATTTAATAGGATTGGGCCGTTCCTCTTGTCCCAAGTCCCATTCAAAGGACTTGAATTAATTGTTTTGATATTTTCGTATCTGAAAAAAGTTCACTATCACTTTCAGCTACCTTTTCATTAATTAACTATTGATCCTATATCAATCAAAATCAAAAATATCAATCCTATGGATTAGATGGAAGAAGAGATTTTTAGTCTCAATCTCGCCCGAATAAAGACTATTACTATTATAACAAATTCGTCAGGTGATTCCTCAACAATTTACAGTGAGAAACTTTTACTAGAATATGGAGGCGGTCCTTCTTTCTAAATCCACGCTTGCACTTTATCTTATCTTCTTTATGATTGGTAATCTTCCCAAAACTTCAAGACACTGATAGGCTTATACTGTTTGCAAGTAACCCCAAAATAAAAACTTAATTGCCCTCAAAAAACTATTTTGTATAGTAAGGTTATTTTGATTTTCTTGAAGATAAATACTTCCCTCAGTACTTGAAACATTGGTATATCTTTGAAAAGATTATAAAAATTAATCTTTTTAAAATTTCTCCATTTCAACTTCTAAGACTGTAGACACTAATCTATTTGGATGTCTCAAGTGGTCGCACACAGCTACAGCTTCAAGCATTTTCACAATTGATCGAGGTCGTAATTGTTCCGAAGGATTTAAATTGAATGAACTAAGCTAGAAAATTTCAAAAATGAAAAAAATAGTTGTCAATATTCCACGATGCGGAGAAGCAGAAATGTGAAATATCGGTCTGAATCTCAATCGGTCACGTGACCCTCGACGAGCCTTTCGTCCCAATTCACATTGAAGAATGTTCGATGTACCCGAAAAAAAATTTAATTAATTCAACGTTAAATTATTACCCTCTTAAATGGAACTTTTTGAAACTTACATTTTAAAATATTGACAAGATCATGAAAATTAATCCTTTTTGTTCCAATTTAAAGAAAGTAGACCCTAAACTGTACGTCCCAAGTAATCACTTCGAGCCAAATCGTTGTATCCCTCAACATTAAATCATATGTAATCTAGGTCGTAGATATACTAGTGGGTTAAAATTCAATGATCTCTCAGAACAAATATTAAAACTTTTGTGACAAATATTTATGTAATGGTTGCCTTAATCTCCAGTCATACCATCCACAGCTAATTAAAGAATGTATTAATTCAACATTGATACATCTCTATCCGAAAGAATATATAGATTCAATATGAAATAATAAATCTATTAAATTAAATTTGTCTAAAGTAACCTCTTTCTCGCCCTAACACCGTTTTAAAGCTTCTAAATTAATATTACGCTTATAATTATTTCCATACGCTTTCAGAAATGTCTCCCTAATAATATACCAACCTTGGTCACTTACTACAGATGTATTCCTTTAACCCTGACATATTTTTTATTTATATCCTACAAGCAATTCTTCCCCATTAATATAATTTACTATATTTTGCTTTCCCATTTAAAAGAGCCGATTCTGTACCAGAGGATTCCTCAGTTTCGGCTCTGTCCTGCAGCGCTAACCAGATTCTCTACTTGACAAGGACGACCACATCTATTCCTGGAATTAAAAATTTCCGTTCACACTTCGTCGCCTGTTGTGGAATCCTCGAAGACTCAGACAGCACGCAGCGGTCAGCCCATGGGCGAGAGGAATAACAGTGGGAGACAAGAATGAATCGGAGATTACTGGAATGAGGCGATGGACTTGTTTGTGTCGAGATACTCTGCCAAATTCTGCGGATGGAGATAGTGCGAGTTATCGCGACTTTCGACATCTCGTGGTCCGAGTCAAAGGTTAGGACGGATGCCGTGATTCTCGAAGTTGCGTTGAGAAACGCTTTGGGGCGAAGGAATTTCTGGCAAAGAAATGCTTAATAATATATAGAGAACTTCTTTCCAATACCCCTCCCGACCTTAATTAGCTCCCAGACTGGTACGCAATGAATGACGTTTGCAAATACCTTGCATACGAACGCGAATTATAATTGCAACGATAAACAATATATTCGCTCTAAACAACAGCAATATAAATATCTTTAATTAAGAAGATTAATCTCGTTCACAGAAGTGGGACTGACGCGGCAAGGTAGTTTAGTGGTTAGAATTCCTGCCCGTTATGTGAGAAACCTGGGTTCGAGTCCCAGTCGTCCCACTATTTTTCACTTATGATACTTCTTGGGTTTTTAGGTCACATAATTTTATGAGTTAAGTACCTACGTAGTATTGCTAAAAGTGCTTCGACAGCTTAGGTCATTTCGCACATTGGCACCCACCGGGATTCGAACCCGGGACCGCTTTCACCAAAGGCAAACGCGCTGTCCACATGACTATCCGGGAGCCTAAGTACCTACGTTTTCCCTAAAAAAATTATATGTAAATCTGCATAAATATCCTACAAGCCGCCTTTCGGCATCTGGCAGGGGATTTAAACACTAGGGGTTCGAACTACTTATTTCGTTTGTTATTATCGTATATATTTCTCGGAAAGAATTAATTTTTAAAAGGGCTTCTTCTAGCATCTATTTCTCTTAATTTACGCTCATTATCGGTCCAGTTGCAGTAGCACATGATACAGGTTAAGTCTGCCGTAAATGAACTTTCCCCGATTTTATCAAGCAATGACGGCGTAGCTTCTAATTTGCTTTCTTTCAAAGTTTCCCGAACTGCGTCTGAAAGCATAATTGTAACGCTTACTTTTTATAGCAAAACGTATCGTCTTACGCTGCAATTTCTTGATTTCTCGGGCACACGTTAAAAACCCCGAATCCCATATACTTGCTGCGTTTTCCAGATTGTGGCTAAAATTTTGTTTAATGGCAAGTTGAAAGCATTCATGATGAAATTCTAATATGTTTGTTTTTCTGAGTTTATTCCTTGACTAGTTAGCAAGAGTATGTGAGACATAAAGTCCCTTACTTAAAAACTCCTAGATTTATATGAATTAATTCTAAGCGGTAAAATTTGACTACGAAGCAACCTAAGTAAAAAAAGATGAAAACATGCGGATCAATTTAATCAAAAATCAATTGAGAAATTTAATACAGAAACTTTATGGAATATGGAATCACTTATATGCTGAGAATAATTAATTAAATAAATATGAAAAACTAATTTTCGTAAATATTTTCAATGCAATTGAAATCGATTTTGGTTACGTTCGCAAGGCGAAGCTCTTTTTCTTCGTAAATTTGGAAGGGGAAAAATTCCCTTGAATTCAGGCATAAATTTATTATTTAATTTGTTAAAGGAAAACTCTTCAAAATCACTACATTACATTTCAAATGGTTGACACGTTTCTAGTAGTAGTTCACCGGCGGATAAGGTGAGATACCGTTGCTTTCTATTTTAAAACTTCATCACATTTTATAGAACAATCATTAATATCGCACCCTTTATTCAAATTTCAAAAACAAGGCACGAAAATAATGGCTCTCCTCTAGTTCATTTTTGGGACCATCAAAAATTTTAACAAGCGCGAAATATTGGAGCACAGGAAATTTCCATCTCGTAACTGTTTCCGAATTAATAAATGATTCGAGATAATTTCTTCTAAACGATCGAAAATGTGGGACAATGAGTTAGATCTAAAAAAAAAGAGTTATAATAAAGGTCTTTCACGCATTCTTGATTCAATTAGCATAGTGAAATTACGAAAGTTAACTCTGAAATAAGAAAGCAATTGTGCTTAATTGTACTGGATATAATTGCGCTTGCTCTGGTTTAGGGTTGAAAGAATACAGTTAGAAATAAAGCATTATTCTTACTAAACTATGTATAATTAATTTCAGTGCAAAAATATCGTTAATAATCCAGTTATCGTAGAATGCATGATGCCAAATATCATAAATCGCAGCATTATCGTACGATAGATCGTTATCGTCATTGTCAATGTGCGATATTCCAATTTTTGTTGTGCGGGTTTTTGTTTTGGAACCGGCTGGGACTAGTGAACCCTAATTGTAAACTTGACAGCAGTTGAAGATGACACAGAGCAAGTGATAAAGCGAAATGTTTCCTGTTCTCCCAGAATCCTCTTCTCCTACTTCAATTTAAGAGGTTCGTTAAACATTTCTGCCGCGAAAATTAGGACAAATCATAACTAGTGATTTTACGCATAATAAATGCGTACCGCACGTAGTTTCGGTTACTTATTGACCTTGATAGTTGAGGGGTTGTCTTCCAATCCAAGGTTGCGGTTTCGAAGTCATTTCAGAACAAAGATGCTTGCTTACGTCAATTCACTCGTAAGGACTTTGAGAAATCACTGCACCTGATTAGCGTCAAAACGTGGTCGATTTTTACTATGTATATATACTTCATTTTACATCTTACGAGCGAATTAGTCAGCTCTATTGTCGAGTATCACCTTTGATAATATCTGGCATCAACATTAAACTCATTATTTCTCATTAAAAAATTATAAACAATGATTAAATGTGATTTTTTAGATTTCTCAATCCACTGTAAAACTCATACCATATAATATTCCTAAACTTACGAAGTAGATCAACTCTTCCTTATAAACTGCCTTTGCGGAAGTTAGAACATACTTGTATCTACAGAGAATCAAACTGAATTGAATGGTCACAAAAATGTTTCGAACATTACCTTTATATAATTTATAAACCATACACTTTGCAGAATTGTCGCTTTTAAACTCAGAAATAAAACTAATACCGCTGGAAAGCATACTATAGTAAATTGGACTGTAACGTTAATTAGGACTGTAAATAATAGTAATGAAAAGGTCATTCAGAGGAATTTGGACGTGATCGCTAAGAAACCGCAATTTCAACGGATTTCTCCTTGATTTCCCACTCACTGAACCGTATAATCTCTTTATATGGCTTCTGTTGACATCGCTGATTAGAAACAGATTTCATCGTTCTTGGATAAGTATCACGTGACTAAATAGTGTCAACGAAAACTCTTAAAATTATTCCCCAAAAATAACAACCGATACCGAAGGGTACCATGAGGACTTCGTTATAATTTCGATAATTACTCCACATTGGTGTGATAAATACGCAGCCGGAATGCAATTTAGCCAGCGACCTTGAGAATTAGGCAGGATTTGCCCATAACTCTCTCATATACGAAACTGAAATGGTGTATGAAATTCGAAGTATAATCCTCAATGAATCTACCTCATGTTAAAAAAGAATAGTCTAGGAAAGTTCGTATCTCAAAACGATTGGTCGCCGTCTTTAAGCATTAATATACAGCAGCGGAAAGCTTCGTGATTAACTCTTTGGTTACGGCTTGTATACTCGAGAAGGCTTAGCAGGTGTTCCTGAGGAAGAGACAATGGCAGGAACGACGCGACAACCGCTTTTTATGAGTCAGAGAAACACAGAAGATAAAGTTCTAAATGGTGCGACAACAATAAAGGTAGCAAAGCGTGGGCAACAATGGGACAGAGACCAAACATTGCGAAATTGTTTTGGAAGGTGCAGAAGGGGCAAACAGACACACCGTCTCCTCCCGCATCTTGCTTCACCCATACGCCCTCGACCTACCCTTAAGATTCCTCCCAATGCAAAGCGAGACGGAAGGTTTGCCAAAATCGTCTCTTTAATATACTCTATTTGAACGGGCAATTCCAACGCCTCCCGCAACCTTCATTGTAATCCATCCAAAGTAAATCCGTATTTCTCAGCGGTAAAATATCATTGTCCTCAAATGTTATGGCTGCTTCCAAGAATGATTGTTGACGAACATTAAGGTCGTGAAGATAAACAGCTTTAATTGGGCTTCCTGTTAAGACAACCAACCAAAACTTAAGTAAGCATGATTAAGTAAGCTCTCACATATGTTTCATGATTGTAGGAGGGTGATATCATTGGTTCTGTGACTGTTCATAGTGAGACAACTCATCGGGCCCGATAACTCACCCGGCGACTGCTCATCGCGCGATGTATTTATTATTAAATATATTATTAATAACTTATTAACTAGTTTAATCAGTAATTGGCAAAAAGACTACCGCTCATTTTTTTAACGTCCACACAATTTGATATTACTTCAATTTTCGTAGCGATCTGTAGTACGCGCAATGAGCTGTCACACGGTGAGTTGACAGGTCCGATGAGTTGTCGCACTCTAAGTTGTCGGGTCACGGGTATCTTTATGATGCAAACGCAAAATTCACTGTGTTTTCCTTAAGGATTACTATATAATTTATTGTCAAACTAACGTAAAATTTGGGTGAAACCAACTTTAACAATTCACTTATTTCCTATGGCAAAACAATTCTACTTCATAACTTTTGAGAAAACACTTAAGCCTTACTAATATTTCATTAAAAAAGTTGCTTTCCTAAATAGATTCCCATCTCTTTTTTCGACATCTATTGATGCGGAATAGAGTAGAGGAATATCTCTCTGCACATGGAGCATTTCCGAATGAAATTAAGTACGTACACCTTTCAGCAAAACTATGGGAATCATTCCATTTCACCGTCAGAGACCTTTATAACATCACCAGTCGAACGGATCGTAAAACAGGATCTCATCACTTTCGCTATCCGTTGGGAGGGAAATTCAAATCTCCCAAATCCAAAACTCTTCCCTCGAAACCATCCACAAACACTATCATCACGAACTATCTAGATATAGAGATTCCCCACCCAGGTTATTTCTCAGTCTCTTTCCTCTACGGAATTTGGATGATTTACCACATCGGATTTTCGTCGACGTAAGCGGCCGCCGTCGGCTTAACACATTTTACTGTAGAAAAGAGCGAATAACACCAAACGAGGAAACTGTAACTTTTCATTTTTTGCTGTCAAAATCATCACAAAAAAACACTTTTCTCGCTATCTCCAAGAATAACCGATTTAAACAGGAGCAGTATTCGGGAGATCACAATTTTTCGTCAACCTTAAACAGGAACCATAGAAAAAGATTACCAATATTGGGAGCTTTCCGAAAGCCAGATTCTACAATAAATCCTCACCGAAACCATTAAGTTTCCAAGCAATTTTGGGAATGGAAATTCATAACTTCCTCCCGGTTAGTTGCAATTAATGAGGAAACAAACTTGATGGATAACAATGAACGACACTTCTCAAACAATGGGATGCTTCCAGTATTGGGAGCTTTATGAGAAACTAATTGCCTCGATAAATCCTCACCGAAACTATTCAGTTCCCGATTAATTGTCTGAGAGAAAATTTATAACTTCCTCCCAGTTTGTTAGAAGGTAAGAAGAACCAAACTTGATGGCAAAAACAACACTTCTTAACTCTAATTTATGGAGGTAATTAAAAGGAATTTTAGGGACCTATGACAGGGTGACCAGACCGGCAATAACGTGCCCTTGATGGGCGCGAAAGATCGCGCCAATTTAGTTCTTGAACACGTATTTTAGGGCACCGTCCATGCGGGAAAAGAGTACGGATTCCAGTCAAAATTACGAGCTTGAACTCGGGTCATTTCGCCCATTCAATTCGTGCACCGCATGCGACGCTGACTGGGGACAAGCCACGGGGGGAAACTAAAGGCATGTCATATCCGTGCGTTGCCCTCTTCTCCGGATTCCACACGGACTTGCACATCTGGTCACCCTATCCTAGGGGGTTCCGTCCACGGAGGTCGCGCCTCGTGGGACATCCCTCACCGGTAGCACCCCTCCGGAACCAGCCACCGCCTTCATTCACTGCGACGCCCACGTCCGAGAACTCGATGTCAATACGCGCGACCGGCGGCAGTTGCATCGTCGCGGTCTCCATTTGGACGAGCGATAGTGGTACGCTCCGCTCGGGTCTGAACTGCGATTGAGCGTGCGAATGGCGCGCGAACTTCGGAAAGCGGTGGCCGCGGGAAGGCCATCCACTCCGCGCCCCCTCCCGCCCTCCCCGCCGCTGGACGTCCCCGGTTGTGCAAGTCCTCCGAAGGAAAGCGAAGACGAGGAAGATTCGTCCAATTGTGCGTGGAAGACTCCTTCGCTTTCGTGCGATTGCGGGCCGTTTGCGCCACGGCTTTCGAAACGTCGCGGAGGGCGAAAATCGACGGTTTGAAGGACGAGGAAAAATTATGCGGATCTTCATTTCACCTCGTGAGTCCCTCTTTGATACCTGTCCGACCCATTCCATTACTCCCTTGTAACCTTACCTTAACTCCCTCCCGGAAATCGGCCTTCCGGAAGAATGCGCTGGAACCAGATAATCGAAAAAAATCACGGAGACCGTAATTTTGTGGAATTCCGACAGAATCGAAAAATTGATAAATAAAACGAGGTGTTAAAAAACAACACATCAACTTTTATTATCCGGATATAGGGTATCAGCGGCGACTAGTTTTGGCTAGTTATAACCATCTGGCTTCAACATGGCTATTATTAGCTTGAACTATTCGCTGCTGATACTCTATATGCGGGTTGTTAAAGTACAACATCATGGGTAGTCTGCTCGCGCGGGTCCTCGGTGTTGTTTCTCCAATTTTCCCTATCCTCCGCTCTTCTCTTCATCCCGCTGTACCCTTCTTCATTCTTTAAACAATCTATGAATTTCACTCTTCTCTTTCCTCTCTTCACTAGTCCCTCCACTGTGCCTTCCAGCATATCCTTTAGTAAGCAGTTCCTTCTTATTGCATGCCCTATCCAATTCTTCTTATTGGAGAATAAAGTCGATCAATTTTCTTTTTTCATTTACCCTCCTCAGCACCTCTTCATTCCTAACTTAGTCCATCCGCTTGATTTTTAACATCCCTCTGCAAACCCACATTTCAACGCCTATATTCTATTTTCTCGTTTTTTTTGACAATTTTTCGACCAGATTACCGAATATAATTGACCTACATAAAGAGCCGAAAATAAACACGGCTGTTTTACTACATTAGAAAATTACTATTATATATTATTAATAAGTACCTACTAAGTGAAATCTAGCGCAATTTGATTCTTAAAAAGTTTATGGATTAAAACATCGGTGCCTTATGATGGAGCGCCAACACCATGGTAGCTTAAATAAATTCTATGGAAAGTAAACATTTTATTTCTTCTTCATATTTTTACCACATTAGAGTAAAAATGCTCCAAAAAGCCAAAGCGTTGTATGCAAGCCACCCGTCGTGCGGGAGTACCCAAACCATGGGAGAATAACCCAGCCGCGGGGCTTGTAAATAACGACTTTTTGAGGATTTTTAACTCTAATATAATAATTGACTTAACCTTACTTGGTGCATGAAATAAAAATATACAGTACTTTCTTCCGAAAATGCTTACATTATTATTATTATAATAGAATTTCCGCAAGTAGATAAATCATCAGGGGGCATACATACATTCGTACATAACTAAATATTGCTGTTGTCATTATTTCTTATGAATATAGACAAAGAAACAGAAATTTGCGAAATTCACATTTTAGAGATTAGAAATTAGGAATCGTCGTCGACCGGTTTCAATTATTTCAGGTCATTTTTAAGTTCAGAGTTTCAAAAAATTGTTTGTGGAAACTACTAATTTTATTTCTTTCTCCAGGTTACCGCCCAGACTCCTTTTTGACCTCCTCCCCACGTACTAAGGCAACCTCTAAAGGTTTTGGGCCTTCGAAAAAATAAACAATTCTATATTTTCGCGCCTGTAGCCTTTCCACCCTTGTAGATGGGCCCTTTCGACTTCAAGAGATGATTCCGAAAATTCTCGGACGGCTTTTTTTGGGGCCCCGGGCGCGTGTTTCCCGCCAACCTCAATAAGGCACAGATTTCTTAAATGGCTCGGTTTTGTCACCGCCTTCACTGGATAAATCCACTTTGATCGTCCAGCTATTTGGCCATTGGGATACACCTATCAAACTGTCACCTGTCTGCAGCAACCCTCATAGAATTAGACTCTTCTAGTCTTCGTGACTAAAAATATTTTCTCTCGTAGAAAAGTCATTGATCTATAAAATTTCAATTATATCGGGCTGCATATTTAAATCTTAATTGAAAATTATACTTATGTGATTGGGACGGAGTGTGATAATATTTACGTTATGGATCAGCACCGGAACAAGTTCAAATATATATATAATTTTCGTCATTTTTATCATAGATACTTCATTTAATAATTTCATAGACTTATGATTATAATCAAAATTCCAAGAGCAGAAAGATATGATTTGATGCTATTTTCATAAAGATGTCGATCACCTTAGAACCTGAAATTCATACTGAAAGTTACCAATATGATTGATAGATGAATCAGGGGTATCAGGTTTTACTCAATTTTTTTATACTATTATTATCACTGACAATAACTACGGGTAGGTATGTCATACGGTGGAAATGGGTACACATTACAAGCATTACTATTTATTTACTTTTCAAATATATATTTAGCGTCCATTTTAATTTGAAACTTATATATACCAAACTAAATAAACGCATCACTATAATATTGCAATAGGAATGTCACATAAAACCTTCAATTTAACCCTATTGCAAAACTTTAAAGTACTATTAATTTGAAAATATTTCATCATATAACTTATAATCTAAATAATGCAAGGAATGAAGTATAAAGAATATTTATATAAAAATTTCTTACGGTTTTAGTATAAATAACAAAATAGATATTTTTACTGCAGAATTATTTGTTGAATTCATAGTATATTCATTTAAAATGGGTTACACAATGTTTTGATGTGCAAAAAATGAATTAATTGTATCAACATTAATTTCATCTCTAAATATCAGGGATGTTTATCGTTTTGAAATATCAAGTATTTCAACAAGTCGAGCCTCATATAAAATCAGTAAAGTTACGTGTTATCCATCGATGAATACGACGACCCGACCACTGAGTATATTCACTTTTATTCAAATACATCACGCGCTAACATTAGCTCAATTGCAACACTATCCCCGTGCGAGATCGAAGTATTAACTCTACGGAGTTTTGGCTTATTGAAACGCTCTCCATGGTTACGTATTCTGTTTGCCATCGGCTAGTGTCTCAAAGGGTTACAGTTAGAAAGAGAAGCAGCCGGCATGATAAAACTCCTGCAGCTTCCACGCTTTCAATGGAGAGGAATCCCTCTTATTTTAGAGTTATGAGTTATTAGCGAATCGCGGAACAGAATGAATTCCATCTCGTAAGCGATTACGCGGACTTTCTCCAGATTGCAAAGAGGAAGCTTGGCTACGAATGCGAGGGGACGCTTGAGTGAATAGGGTACGAGCAGCACTCTCGTTTGACGAGTGGCATTTTGAGGAAGGCGATGTGCGGTACCCCATGCCCTTTGATCTCATGACACAGCGAATAGGAATACGCCTAGACGGTTGTGTAAATAGATTATTGGGCAATGGACCAATCACTTTATTCCTGACTAAGGTAAAGTAAACCTTTTTATAGAAGAATTAATTTATAAAAGTACACAGACGTTGAATCACTTCGAATTAAAAAACCAAGAGCTACGGAAATATCTGTTTTAAAGATCAGAAAGACTTCTCAAATGCTGGATTGTATATCCACAAAATGAAGTTCTAAACTGATTTAGTAAGTACGAGAAAAAAAAACAGCCAGTAAATAGAATCCATTAAATTTTACTCTTAGCTCTTCAAGAAGAGGGAAATTTGAAACCTGTGGACAATTATAAAATAACGCTAATAATATGGAAACAGTATACAATGGCGTAACAGCTAACACCCAAATAGCTGCTTAATGAAATACAGATTTTTTTCGATCATATGTAATTCAGATTACATCATCTACTTGAGGATTAAGTATGAGGGGATGAAAAACGCTTCAAAATTGATATTATTTCGTTGACATTTATCAACAATAGCCCGTAATCCCTAAAATAAAATATGTTGCCATTTTGTAATCACATACTGACACAAGAAAATAAGGTTTAGCTTGAAATATGTTGCGAATACAAAATCGCCTATTAAACAGAGAAGGTCACTCTAATAAATTATATAAACAATATAATTAGAATAAATTCACAACTATTTCGTGCGAAATAAACCTGACCTACGAGCAACTTTTGACCTTTGTACCACCCTTCTGATAGATTTGCATACGGAAGAAAGAGGAAGATTCAACGAGAAAACCACAGAGCAGTGGGTCATAAATGGGTCGTTCACGGCATTGTACATTCATTGAAAAAGTGTATATTAATCTGACGTTAAGAAACCGACTCAAATCGAACAAACAAGCACCATCATAATTAAAATACGTCAAATACAAGCAGTGTTTGAAATAGAGCTTATACAGTTCCAGTGGAAAAACTGAATGAAGGAGTAGAAGCACACGTCCCAACTACAGATTCCGAAAGAAGCCTACAAGATTAGCAGCACGCAAACCATATCTTGATAATTTTCATTGATAACAATGATGCGGAACAAATTATCAACTATTTTGGAAAATGATATCTTTTATTTTACGTCATCAATCAAAAACAAATGAGGATTAATGAATCTTATCAGCGTAAACATTCTTGAAGTAACAAGAAAGATAAAAGAGATATAAGACGTAGATGATAACCAAAGTATCTGTTATTTGTTATCTGAAATGGTATTTACAGAAAGTGGTTTGCATATATCCCTCTTTCTTTGTCGTACTCAAAACGTTATTTTGATAACATGTGAGAGAGCAAATTTTGCGCAATTTCGTCACACTTATTGCTTCACGTGTAAACTATATCTACTCTAAATAGGTCAGCCCAAAAGTGACGTATAGGTTGTGAAAAAAAATCTTATGAATACATTAATTTAGAAATGGAAATTATTATAATCCATTTAAATAAGTGAATGATCTGCAATAAAGGATGTAAGCGAATACACTTACCTTATAATCATCGAATATCTTTCAATTAACATCGATTTCGATAAATAATTCAGAAGATTGACAAGGTGAAAACACCGCCTGATTTTCAGGCTCCTGTCGAATTGATGTCAAAGGCCGATCTTGTTATGATGTCATCGTGAAATGGCTTAGTCGCTCCACTCTCTCGAAACTATAATGGAGAAGAAGAAAAAACAGTAATGAAGGAAAGAAGTAGCATCGTAGTAACAACCGAGGGGATGTTGTCATGAGCCCTAGCACTTTTCTCATGTGATGGATGAAAACGTAGGCTACGAGGTATCGAACAGTCAACGTTAGATATCTCTCGGATTCTTAATCCTAAAATTTTGAAACTAGGACGTTTCGTTTTCGTGGAGTTTCCCGAGGCGAAGAGTCAGTGAACGCTGACGAACTGACTACACCTCGGATGTGCGAGAGATAGAAAGTGTAATGGACCGGTTTGCCCAAGACCGTTACGGCGATAACAGCCTCCTATGTTTTGCCAGTAATCCAGGTAAGATCAGAGGGCTCGTGGCTCGTTCGCTTCCTGCAACTCAAGGTCAGATTGAATGTGCACACAAAGGTCTGGATGGAAAAAATCTGGCCAAGGGATGGTTTTCTTGAAGGTTTGAAACTTTGCTTAGTCGTTACCAAAAGATTTAATTATACGTTTCTGTTTTTCTTGTTTCGACATTTCTACTAGTCAAAAAGATACGGGGCGTCAAACTTGAGAAATTTTCACAGAAAAGGACAGTCTCGGCAACTTCGGAGAATCATTCAAGTTGCTTATTATTGGCTTTTGAGAGATACTTTTGGAAAAAATGAAGATCCAGTAGTCTATTTCAATTGCTTATCTTTTTATTCGTTTAGTTTTCGCACCCAAATATAAATCATTGCGCATTTACAGCAACAAAATGGTGGACACCTTTTTCGGCCGAGAATTTAAAATAAAGTAAGGAAAAAATGTTGAAAACGGCAATGGTCTACCAATTCCCATACACCACGTCAATGTCCAAGGCTTCTGGATTTGGAATCTGAAAAACTGTTTCAATTCACCAGCAATCCTGATTATGTGATGAGTTTTTCGGAAGCGCGGCGCGGTCCTGCACGGGAACACAAATTCTTCAAAAACAAATTCTTAGAAAACGAATTCTTCGAAAGCAAATTATTCGAACGATCTATTTTTAGAAAAAAAATCCTTAGAATGAAAAATCTACCACTGTAATGAAACAGAAGATATCCCAAATTTGTATCAAAGAAAATGCTTTTGAGTTGAACTTTATTCAGTAAATTGGGGGTCAGGTGCTGTTGGGTTCGGTTGTTTATGTATATGAGGTTTCGAAGAGTTTATCGTTTGAAGAATTCGTTTTCGAAGAATGTCCCTGTAATCATCACACATTCACATCGCCGTAGAATCGCGTTATCCATTTTCTTGCTGTCTTTCTGTTGATGTATGGTGGAACAATTAGCCTCACGAAGGCGGGATTTTTGAATTTGATGATTAGCCCTTCGGCTACTAAGATATTTTACCTTAGGGGGAAACTCGGTTACCGAAAACCATTTTGTGTTCTGAGTTAAACACTTGTTAATGGTTAAAACAATAACACTACGAATCTATCTTTAAAATGAATGATAATAGAGAAGTGATATTTGTTCTTGAAAAATTTCTTTCCTGGTCAATATAATTAAAAAACACTTCAAAAATATCCACCACAAGCCTTTCAAATTTTTGTTCCACTTAAAAAAAGTTAAAAGAATAGGGTTAAATGTTCTTAGCTCATAAAGGCGTGCACCCAGGAATAATCCCAAGGAGAAACAGACTTGAAAAAAGTCTGTCAGAGCCGGGATCGAACCCAGGATCTTTGGAACCAGCTAGGCTACCCGGCCAGAACTGGACGGAAGGATTCCAATAGGACCTAGTTGGTTAAGGCATCCTCCAGGATAGAGAAAGATCCCGGGTTCGATTCCTGGCCCCGTCAGACTTTTTTAAGTCCGTTTTTCCCTAAAAAGTCCTATTATGAATGGTTTTATCAACATTTAGGTATTATTTCACATTAGGAGCACTTGGAGAAATAATTGTCTTTCTTATGAGCATATTTCTAGTTTTTCTATCTTCCCCTCTTTCACTGAGTGCATATCGTTTTACAGCAAGGTTTTTTTTTATTAAAATTACTCCAAAAATGTGTGATTGATGAAAAAATATGCAAAGAATCAAATTATTAGATCTTTAAGAACGAATACATATACGTATGTAATTATTTTAAAACATTTAACCTAAATAATACAGTAAAAAGATCGCTGGGGTAATTGGGTCATCCCCCCCTTGGTAGCCGAAGGGTTAACGCAGACTGAATTAATTGAGTCTTCTAACGATGACGTAACTGTCGCATATGAAGAGAATGCGGCACCGCTTTTACCCGAGCTGGAAATATTTTGTTTCCCGCAGCTTTCATAAACAACGTGTACGAGCGAACACGTGGTTTTCCATTAATCCTCCGCCACTCACGAGAGATCCTGTTTGTTACATTTTCCTACCCGTACACGCGCCTTGAATTCCCAGTCAGCTTTCCATGATTAATATCTCGAATGTATACCTTTCCAAATAATTGCAGAAATGACTATGGTTCTTTTATGGCCTTTTAAAGATGTTACGTAACTTTCTGAGTACGCCAAGTGTAATTCAAACTTCCTCATTGATTCTAACTCTACGCAAGTAACCTTTTTCGACTCATACCACGCAACGGGTACGTCAGCCTCAATAAGAATCGGGATTTCGCTCCAGCTGTTTACATCAAATTACGGCAAATTAGTGCACTCTATATCAACTATTGCAACTAAAAGGGACGAACAGTATTAAAAGACCTAATCAGAAAAAAATAACGATTAGTCGGGACTCGAACCTGGTACCGCGCAGTAATGAAGGAATTACAATAAGTCATTAACTAGCGTCTATCAAAATAAGAATAGCCGCAAATAAATACCAAAAGTGGTGTTTTCGAATTAAAAACTTTTATTATTGTTACAAAACTATTTCATCGCAAATTCTAGAATCTTGTAAACAATTCAAATAGATATTAGAGCATTCACTTAAAACTTCAAAACTAAAAAAACGAACCGCTGAAAGTATTGGCTATAATGTATTTTATTTCCAATTCTTGCGACATTTCTATGCATTATTAGCTACAAATGATATTCAAAGACGACGAATCTCTCCTATACCGTAAATACCACATATTATTTTCTAATTTATTACGAGTACATCATAATTGAGAATGTAGACAATTTGAAAAAATCAAGTTTATCTCATTTCATATATATGATAGTCTTACGATTTTAGGTTTAATAGGGTAAATCTTTCGCCAGTGATTTTAACGGCAGCTCAATTTTTCTCGGGTGACTGAGAGCGCGTGCGCCGCAGGACTTTTTGAAAACTTTGTCAATCCACCATTTTGTAACTATTTGGACTATTAGTCTATAAATTATCAGAAATTTTTCTATTGTTGCTATGAATATCATCATAAAGATTTCAAAAAAATTTCATGGTAATTTTGTTTGGTTTGGCTTGATCCTTCGGTTACGTATACCCTTCAGCATATTCTGCATTAATTGCAGAATTCTTTTCGAAATATGCCAATGCGATGCATAAGTAATGATATTATGATAGTCACACTGATAATAGGGGTTATAAATACTGTCATCTCTTCAATCTTGTCCTCTAATATCATCTGATATGCTATAACGTTGAAAATATTCCGTCGATACAAAACGAGCTCTCAGTCTACTTCCTTTTAATGGCTTCCAACTACATGCAGCGTACATCATTCTACTCAGGAATATTTCTTTTGATCTCATGATGATACTGAGCCATTAGTTGAGCAGCAATTTCCAAGCAAAAGGTCAAAGGAGGAAACATATTTTTGCTATCGTTATTATTTTATTTTACGCGCGAAGAATCGTGAATTTTAAGTAGCTTTGAACGTGATTATTTCTTGGAATTCGAAATGACTTGAATGAACCAACACATTCTTCAGCGGGCTTTTTGGAGAATTGAGGTTTAAGTCGCAATTCCATACGTTAAGTATAGCAGTTTATGTTGATAGATTGATTTAAGTATAGAATTTTATGTTGTAGATTTAGAATGTTTATGAAAATTTTTATCAAAAAAAAACTTGATATTATAATAACAATAATTTAGATGTAATGTAGTATAATAGCTATACGTAATTTACTGTAGTATAATAACTTGTGATAAAAAAGCGAATTCGCGTTCTTTATCGTTTATAACGTTTTTCCGGTTCTTGGGTTGAAATTTTGTGGTAACAATACAGCAACCACACCCTTTGTTTTTCGTATCTTATGTTTCCCGCATCTAGAGTCTATTTCCTTTAGTTTGGTAAAAAAACGTTAGACCGAGATTACTCTTCACTTTTCCTTTCATCCTTAATGTTCAAGGCACCGATAGTCAAACATAGTTAATTTGTCAAATTATGAGTAATGTGTAGGTGTAGGGGAGACCGGGGCTGGTTGGCCGAGTTTTGTTTTCGGAATTTCTGTACTCATTTTGGTTTGGCTTTTTGAAAAACGGTTTGCTCTGTCATAAAGATACAACCCTTGAGCAAATATGTAAATGTTTTCATTCATGAAAAAAAAATCAAGGAAAAAGTTATAAACAATCAAATGCGGCACCGAAATTCGGCCAACCAACCCCAGGGCCGGGGTAGGTTGGCCGAGTTTTGTAAAATAAGTGAAAGATATCAAATGCATCAATGGAAAATATTTATTAGTGTAAAAAAGTTAGTTAACACAGTTTTTTAATATGTAGGTACGTAAAAACTCAGCTCTTTATATTTTAGTCTTTTAACACATTTAGACTTATTGTTAGTTTCGGCAGCTTTAGTGAAGTTTTTCATAGCTCTCGCGGCTTTCTTTTCTTCTGCCAACGTACGCTTACGTTTACTTTCATTTTTCTCATTCTCCGATGCTGCTTTAATTGGGGAATCGGTCAAAATTTCGGTCGATCGGCGTTTACGATCTTGACGCTTCTTCGAATCAGTTCGTGCACTCGCCTTGGGGAGAGGTCTGACGTCTTCAGGGAGGCTTACATCTGCAGCAGATTCTATGCTGATGGACGAGTTTTGTTCAGGGTTGGGTCGATCTGTGACAAATCCTGCCAGGAACTCGTCAGGGGGAAAATTTTCAGGATTGAAAGGGCACACGCCAGAGACTCTGAAACCAGCTCGAATATTTTTCGGTGTGCAGGCGATTTGAAATGTACTGGCTACGATTCCCGGAATGTCGTAGATGGTCATTGTTTTGCCAGGATTGTTCGTCATCCACGCATCAGAGTAGTATTTACGATTTTTTTAAATGGACCTAGATTTTTTAAATTTACAACTCGGCCAACCAGCCCCACACAAAACTCGGCCAACCTACCCCAATGAATGTTTTCGAGAACAATCACGGTTTACAAAAACAAAAGTGAGGTTACCCTGGAAACCAATATACCATTTTTTAGGGTTTTGAATACCCTTTCCAGCGGTACCACGTTTTTTGAAATCGGATGGAAATTGACTCGTGTTACGAAGATTACTTTAAAAGAACAGAAATTTACTCACCAGTGTCGAAAAAAGAAAAAACCTGCTCCTGTGAAAACGGCAACACGAAAGCACCTGAAATTACGTCGGTACATGGACGAACTAATACCCCACCAAAATCACTATAGATGTCGCAACTGTGCCCAAAAGTCGTTTTAAAAAAGACACTCGGCCAACCTGCCCCTTCGGCCAACCAGCCCCGGTCTCCCCTACTGATAGTAGCTAGCGAATGTCGGAGGAATAGTCAATTATAATGAAATTGAGAAATGCATTGAGGCTTGAATCAATACATACATGCATAAGAAAATACAACAAACCACTTTGATTGATACCACAGTACAAATCATTATAAAATTAAATAAATAACTTATTTAATTCGTTATAATTCTTTTAAAATAATAATATCAATATCTTAAGTGAGATACAATAAACATTCGAGTCCACCTGAGCCTAATCTGGCTAATCTATGGGTTCTCTATTTGAACAACGGATTATTTATTTATTTAAAGAAAGAAAATATTGAAGTTCCATCAGGCAAAGCCTTTCGACAGAACCCAAAATCACGAATTAAATGGAAAAAAAGAAACATAAGTTGACCAAAGAAAACAGCTCATTCTCGAATTATAAAACTTATACTCACTTAATTACAACAATGTTATTATAAACCACTTCCATGTAACAATAAAATAAAAAAACACCTTTTTCACAGCATATTTCTCAACAAAATATTTTTTAGAACCCTCTTAATGCTTCTTGCACTGTTAAAATAATGTATCTCTGGGCACAATATTTATTGAACATTTTTGGGATAATATATTTCAGCTGCCTCTCACCATATTTATTATTTACCCTAGGAACGACATAATAGGCTCCACGAGTATTGTAGTTACTGTTTATCCCAACTCCCTATTATTTTGCAGTATTTCCCTAGTAAAATTTAATTTACTTGTCAATAAAAGTAATTTTAAATTAATTCGATAGTCAACTATAATGATTTTCCTAAGCTTGCAAACATTTTGGCCGAAGAATTCTGAATAATGAAAATAAGGTCGCTAGGATCGTTAATTTGAAACTCTTGATATAATTTAAACGTGTCATCGGTATTATACTTCTTTCGTTTCCACATCTGACACTTAAGTGACCACGCGTCATATCTGAAAATCATTATGGCATCCTTTAAAGTCAAGTCGTAAAGGTAAACCTTTGACTTGGATAAGGTTAAGGAAAGTCCTTCCATCTCGGAATATGATTCGTGGATTGCTGCATCTAAATAGACTGATTTGCGATGACGCTCCATTGTTATTCACTTTGTCTTCGCCTGGTTGAATTTTTTACACCGAAATTATCTTGAGGAGAGTATTTACTTCGCTAGAGATTGGTTCATCACAGAGGAAATGTATGGTAATTGTCGCATCTGACGAAGCTAAGTGGACTTGGTAACACGAGAGGATTTTTCATCGACAACAGAAAACACCTTTGAACTTCTCTTTCACCATCACCTGGCAATGGCGATGACGTCTCCATCGGTGTTTCAAATGCAAACATTTTTCTAGAAAAATGATGGTTTCCCAACAGTTGTCCACCTACCATATTCCAATAATGGGAGCGTTTTTATTTTATAAAAAGAAGAAATGTCACAATCCTATTCAAGGCTATCACAAATGGTCTAAAATGTCTTCCATGTTAACTTTCATTATATTATGCATCGCAAGTTCTCAAAAAGATAAAAAATTATTTTAAAATAATTTCGTGATCCACATCCTGAACTTCCAAATCCGTTTTTAGGTGGAAAATATCAGTCTGTATTCTAAAGGAGGAAACAAAATCATTAAAAAAAACGTTTTTGTTTTTTAATGATTTTAATTAATAATTAATCTAGTTCTTCACGAGAGTTTTACCCAGCGCTAATTCTATATTAACTAAGAATGGCGAAGACAAAGAATTTCCACATCCAATATTCAAGCAATTACTTAACGTTGAAATTTAATCCATTTTTTGAATTATTAAAATCCACAATATTCCTTTGTAAATTAAATGTATGACAATAGTCTGCAATTAAAAACTGATCGCATAAATTTACCATACTTTTAATTAATTTAGTGCATCGTTATATATGATCAGGCTTTGCCCTTCAGTATGTCGGTCAACCCGGAAATGTTTCAATGCTGACCCTGAGATTTCGCCCGGAAATTTTACTACCGAATGCATTGAACATGACAATACCATATTTTGCTTTGTATGCTTTCTTCTACTTTAAGTACCCGTATTCTCAAGTTTTCTTAATGACTTCGCACATAGCACTTTAATTGGATGCAAATGCTGAGGTAGCTTTTTTTAATAAACCCATTCAATAGAGTGCCAGCTAACAAAGTAGTTATTTTGATGTAAATTAGGAGTTGAAGAACTCATAAATCATAACCGACCGTTAATGGAATAATAATTAACATACATGTCCCTCGGAGAATAAAGAGTAGAGATATAGTGGTGTTAAAATGGTGCTGATTACATTTGATATCGTTTTATTTGTCTTTTTGTGTTGTTTACGTGGGAAATATTTCTGTTTCTTATACATAAACATAACTTTTATTGGCTATTGATGTTTAGTTCTTAGTGAACTATGTTTAAATTGCCCTACAGCGTGGATCCTTCGGAAAATCCAGTGCTGGGTCCACACGTGGAAAAGGTTTAGGGTATATTTCTTTTGTGTGAAAATATACCCTATTTTTCCTACTACAATACACCAATAACGAATTACTGTCAGGCTAAATTAAAAGTCGTAGTCTTTGTAATTTTAGCGTAAAGGTGAATTTTGGTGGTTTTTGTGATTTTTGTTAAGCTTCAGGCCGTTTGCGCGAACTAGAGATCTAATTTAAGATTTTTTCCTTCTCTTTCTGTTTACCAGCATGCAAATACACAACTTTTGAGTGCTATTAGAATTCAATACGCGAAAAATCGTTTTTATCGGCCCAGCCTAGAGTGAACCCAGGAAATATCCCTGGGTAGATCGGACAAAAAGAAAAAAAGACAAAAAACGTGACAAATGCCTGACGGGATCGGGAATCGAACCCGGGATCTTACCCTATCTTAGGGATAGCTTACACTAGTTACCTCTCAAATAAATTTCAGTTTACTCCCTTTAAAAAAAATACGCTATAAGATGTTGGGCAGAGGGTAATGAGTTTAATTTATCCAATAAATTAAGCATTCCGCATAATTAACTGAAAAGCGGCCGAAGGCGTCGTAAATGTATCATTAAGGAAGTACTTACATCCTTAAATGTTAATTATAAGGGCAGACAGGCAGTCCATGTTAATAACTTAGCTTGACCTGGGGACTTTTGCTTATTATCAATATGGAATACAACTTTACATTAGGTACTAAATCTTACTCTGAAGAATGAATCAAGCCATAAACTTTCACTAAAGGTAAAGGAAAATCGTATTTTCAAGATGGCATAAAATACACGTGTATTGCATGTTACAACTCAGAAACGTAGTTAATTACTTCTCTTTGCTTATCCTCATGCAATGAGAAAGAAGGTTACTCAATATATTGATTTAGTGAGAATGCTTACTTCTTCAGTACATAAATATGAATAATTCATCCGTAGTTGTTAAAAGCATTTATGCAATAAAATATGAATGTTGATAATCTAATGCTTATACCTTGAAGTTCGTGAATAATCCTTTACACTATAGATCATCGTGCAAAATTGCCTCTATTCTGTAGTTGATAGTAACCTTTATTCAATAAAATAGGCATTTCACTAATCTGCTGTTGTTTAAGAAATTTAAAATATAAATTTCACGAATATTCGGGTAATTACAGGTTATAATGAAAACGTTTTTCTACTTGACGCTTCTCACTTTTTCTGCTTTGTCACCACTAACATAATAAACATCTGCACGTAAAAAGTCACCATTTAGATTCCGATAACAGAAGAAATGTTCCAACCATCTTCAATATACACCAAATGAAGTCGAGTTAAGTTAGGGTTGAGATGATTCACTACTTAAGACACCATTGATTGAATGATTTGTCAGGCACAATGTGTCTGACAAATAAATATACACTAAATACAGGACAAGGCTGTAGTTGAAACAATATTACAAACAAACTTCAGCACAAAAATGAGGCATTAACAATACTTAAGTTTCAAGGCCAGGTGTCGATTTCAGGTCCATTTTTTGATGCCCTCGAAACTTGTTTCAAGTTAATGTTTTCCTCCGTTGTCCAGTTTATACTAAGCAATGCTTTTATTATGACTTTATGTATCATAGAGTATGACAAAGTGGAGAGTACCCATGTTCTTCCTTATAGAACCTTAGCACATCGGTTTGATTTGTAATTCTTCTGAATGTAAAAGGAAAATAGCACAAATGTAAACAAACTTAGAACGTGAGTAAATGACATGCGTCTTAATTAAATCTTAGGCATATACTTTGCCAATGTCAGAGAATGCGAACCTAAGGCACGAATGACCATAATACGTATCACGTGATAGATGTATTTGACACTTGGAAATATGTCAATCCTATACTTGTTATACATTTCTCATGTAAAAGTTTGAACTTCAAGGAGAATGACATTGATTCCTTCATGCGATACTCTTTTTTCGTCAATGACAAAGTCTTAGGCCAATCATTGGTGTAATAACGTAGACAGAGGGAACATATCACGGTATGGCATGAAGCCATTTTGGCGCGCAATCATAAACTACGGCACTTATTCTATTAAAGGTAAATAACCGTTGAAGGACGTTGAACAAACTATGTAAATGAAGATAAATGGATCTTGCGCTGGTAATCTGGTAGAAAATTCTTCAGAAAGATTTCTGATAGGAGTGCTAATTACACTAGTAGCACAAGACTACTTACATGTATTCTTGAAGATAAGATTCTAAAATACTATTCAATGAAATATGAAACGTTAAAGCTCTATAGGAGCTGAAAATTTCTAAATCATTAATACGTATCAACCGTAACGAAAAGCCTAAAATTATTATAAAAAATTGATACTTAAGGATACTATTCTTAAGATACTCAAAGAAGATATAATAGACTGCGGGAGAAGTAATAAAAAATGAGAAGACAGAGGAAAGAAGGCCAAACTTCACAGACCGGGAGACTCAAATTAGAGAAAAAATGCGATAATCATACCGAAAAATTTTCCAGACTCACGAAATTGTCTAATTTAGGAATTCGTGTTCGAACAAATTATACTCAATTATACAGTAATTATGTCCTTGAGTCAAATTGATGGAGTTCTCAAGGGAACTGTAATTTAAAGCACAATATAACAAAATGATAATGGAATATTAAAAATCCCTGTGAAATGAGGACGTCAAACCGCAAACATCGACAAAAACGATTAAAACATTTCTTTATTCCTCTAAACGTTCAGCTTAAATGTGAAAAATATTACGGAAAATGGAGATTCAAACTTTTAGATTTAGATATATTCCCTTCAAGCCCCCAATTATATGAAGAAGGGGATCTATTTACACTAACATCCTTACCTAATCTACCCTGTTAGATTCTCTAATGTTCTGGGGATAGAACGACAAGAAATAACTCTGTTTGAGCGATTATTTCCTTGTAACGCTTTGTCGATGCCTTTCGGAGATTGGATTCCTTGTTTACTGGAAATAAAATGTCAATTAATTCGTCTAAAAGTTTTTAACCGATTAACATTTCTGATTAACTGATGAAAAAGCTTCCGTTGGTAATCAGATCTCCTCAGCTGGAGCGAATCCCACCCGAATGGATTTTATCGTAACCTATGACGAAGGACAAGCTAGAAACCGAGTCTTAAAAATAGCAATCACGATCATATGTATTATTATTATGTTACTACCATGTATTTAATTTTAATTTTTTTACTATTGATACATTTCCTGTTGTTACATTTGAAACTCATCTCGCAATTAGTTTTTATTTGTGAGATACTGATTTTTATGTAAATATGTCACATTTGTTCATTCTTTTTTGTATACCTCAATCAATTTTTCTTCTTGTCTTTTATAACTCTTTTAACCTACTTTCATCATCAAATTTAGCTATATATCTGTAGGCTTCGCAGGTTTTTCACACTCCCCTTCTAGTGAACGTTTTCCTGCAGTGGAAATTTTTCCTAAGCTCTTAGCTTAGGTTTTTTAATTTGCATAGTAGTTTTCTTCTTTGTACTTCTGCAAGCTATCTATTCCCTTTTATTTCTCATACGACGAAGGGTTAAATGTAAGAAGAGACTTCCTAGTCTCAATCTCGCCCTAGTAAAGTCCTTTTATTATTATTATTATAAATTGTAGTTTTCTGTAGATATGGAATGAATAACTAGTCATGAAATAAGGTTTTACAATGTGTACTGTGTAATTCATTTGAATATATTTGAATTGTCGCCCCATAGAGAGTATGTCTACACATTAAGACTACCTAAGTATCGTCTGAATTCCTGGATCTCCTAATTTCAATCTTTTGTTATATAATTCAAGCTTCGAAGAGTTTGATTAGTTTCTCAAGTTGAAATTTTGTGGACTACATTCTGCACAGTAAAATTCGTACACAATCCAAAGACATTTAGCAGTGGATAACGAAGTTACTCTTCCAAAACTAAGAAAATACTTATCCTCAGTGTACCTTACGCATAGTCACAGCGTACGATAAGTCTGCTATGAGATATTTTGTGAAATTACCAGATCGGAGAAACTTAGCGGAATAAACACTTTAAATACTACGTATATACGTCACAGCGTACGATAAGTCTGCTATGAGATATTTTGTGAAATTACCAGATCGGAGAAACTTAGCGGAATAAACACTTTAAATACTACGTATATAGGCAAATGATACTTTCTGAGAACGTGTTTTTCACGAATATCAATTCGTCCTTTTTTTCATTTTTTCGCCCAAATTTTCAATGATTTCGAAAATTTTCGCATTAGAAACTGAAATTATCACTCAGCTTGTAGACAGTCCTTCATTATATCGGATGCGATTCTCATTTCGCCTGTAAATTATTCAGCTCGAAGGTCGGTAGGTATCTCATCCTCCAACATTGCTACCAAGAGCTAGCAGGGAGGGATAAGGCTTACTAGGCAAGATGAGAGGTAAGGTAATGTGTCCTTTTTTTTCCTATTGAGCCAGAATACTATAAGTGAAACATTTCCACGTCGGTGAAGTGCAATGAATCTACGAGTAAAACTTTTCTTGGCATTCCCTAAGGAGAAATATATCCACAGTTCAGCTACGCTCATACCTCAGTAGCCTTCATAACATCACAGCCATGAACAAGGCAGTGATTGAGTAAATGAAAGATACATTTTCTTTATTCTGACCAAACGACAAATGAAACATCGTAATCAAACACTTAGTAACTTCCACAATTTTATTTCAAACGACCGGTTTCGTCAACGAGTTGGCATCTTCAGGTGATTACGATGGTTTATACTGAATTCCACAAAGTAAGGATAGAACATATTAATTACAGACAAATGAAACACTTTACATTTATCAGAATGTGGTAGCAGGAACAATATTCAGTACTTTAAATATAAGTTTGCATAAAAGTTTGTGAAATGCATACAGCTATAATCGTCTCCAAGCTATGTTTGCTTCTTTGTATTTCGCGATGACTCATGATAGATTTTGTGACTTAAGCAACCATAAAGACTAAAGAACTAAAATTGGGCTTTCTCTAGCATCGGTGACCTTCTTTTCGGTGGAAAGCGTGCGGCCCACGACACAGTTTCGCTTTTAAAACCCTACGTACGACACGGAATCAGGCACGAGACGCTTCTTAGGGGTGCTTCCGCTAAAACCCGGAAGATTTCAAAAAGACGAAAAGGAAATTGAAAACGTAGTAGGCAGCGAGGTCAGCAAGTCTGGGTCTTTTACTGGACAAGAACTCGCCCACGTAAATGACGGATTTTCGTGGTGAAGGTGAAGCCGTAGATGAGGAAGCTGGCAAGGTTGTGCAAATGGAAGTAGAATTAGAGAAAAGGACCACTTCTCCCAAAACTGCTTTTAGACTTCCTATCTTTAAAGAAGACATTGAACTACAGATAAATTTCGGGAAAATGGTAAGCAAATAGAAGGAGATGTTTACACCAATAAGTGAGCACATGATATTCATGTTAAATAGGTGCTAAGGGAATGTGTAAGATTCGAATATCCATAAATTCAAATTCATATTTCGAGGATCCCATGTAAACTTGAATGTGTTTAATTATCGTGAAGGCTGTTTTTGTGCTATTCTTGTGGTGAAACTTACATGGAAAAAACACCCTTATTGGAGTTTTCAATTTATTCACATCTTCATTATAACGTCTCGTAGGAGAATCTCTGTAGCAGAAATAAAACAAAATAAAATCTTTCCAAATACGATATGGATAACCTGTTTCATGGCATGAAATTGTTACATTATAACAAAAAACGCATAGTAGAAATAAATAAAATAATAATAAAAGAAAAGCAAAAAAGAAATGATGAAATATGGAAAGTAAATTCAAAGTGGACTTGTGATCGCTAACACTGACATGTTGCATTCTTCTTAGGATGATTCTAATTGTGATCCTTATTGTGTGATATAATTTATTGGTACATTAGCGTAGATTATTATTTGTTAATTATTATTTATTAGATGTTTTAAATTTATAATCTCGCATGATTAAGTTGAAATGTTCAATAAAATAGAAAATGAAATCGTACCAGAAATTCAGAGCTATGTAGGAAATTTTTAAATAACGTTAAAAATACAAAACTTGTACAATTCCACAAAAAAACAAGTACAAGTTTTGTATTTTTAACGTTATTTAACATGAAATTCCACCAAGCATCGTTGGATTTGTTCCTTTTTAGGAAATTTTTACTGTAGAGAGAGTTGTTCGGGTTCGTAGAAATTAAACGATTGTAAATGGACTGTATGAAGAATTCCTTTATTCACTGGCTCAAAATCACTGAATTCCCATAGTATAATACACACACGTTAAAGGCGTGGTTCCCCGACCATGCATCGAGGCAGACTGCACTGAATACGCTAGTCAGCGCGCTGAAGGCACCAGCAAGATAATGTCCGAAGCGGACGAGACTAAACAAGAGTAGAATAGATGAAGATTTCACCAAAAGACGAAAATGAATGCCTCTCAAGAGAACATAAATATCGTAGCCTCTCTGAGTTCTGATGCGTGCCAAATTTTATCTTCCCTATGAAATAATGTAACTGTGACTGTAGCGGATTAAGTAAACTACATTTAGGCTGAAGGCTTCAAACGTATATAATTCTTATTTCTCTTTATTTTATTCATTAATTACATTTCCAGTGTTATATGGTCATTATATGAAGATTAATGTGGTAATAGTATCAAATCTTTACTTTCGTGGCCGCTGGCAAAGGCAACTTTTGTATTTCGTTCTACCTAAAGAAAAAATAAAATCGAATCGTAAACATAAATCCCTGATATAATTGGAAACAGACGTCAATGAGTACACAAGACTGCAGGTGAGGATAGTTAGGCAGCGTTTCTCCATAAAATGTCCTATTGACCACCGTGAGGATTTATATATAAACCACCACATACCGCCCAATATTTAACGACTCTCGCCGACGATTGTAACACTAAACCTGCTAACATGAAACGTCCTTGGTCATCTCTGGCACTTCCATTAAATTCAAAGAACATTGACCCCTTATGAGCTATGGAACAACGCGGAAACCGCGAATTTAAGATTTTATTTGCATGCCTCGGGAAGGCTAGTGTGTTATGGCTCAAGAGGCAGTTGGGAACCAAGGACTTTCACGGGAATATCGAGTCTTCGTACTTGATGATGGTGATGAGGCTATAATAAGCGGCAATATCACAAAGGGAACGGAAGAAGACAGAGAGTAAAGATCATAAATGAGGTATTTTTAATTTCAGCAGGAGGAAGGCGTCACTGCATATTGCACGTGTAGGCGTTATTTTAAGGCTCTTTACTGCAAACAAGTCTCAGAGGGTAGCTTGGACGCAAAGCAGCACATATTTCACTGGAACATTGAAACTGCTCCAACTCCTAAGTTATTGTTACAGTTTCAATACCAATATAAATTCAGACCCCGATATATAAAATTTCAATATTCCCAAAGTAAGTAGCATGAATACAAAATATGCTAAAGTATCTGATTTTAGAGGTACCTACAAATAAATTTAAGATGAATATTGGATCAGGACCATATATTATGGTAAACTGTTATCTAAAGAACAATAAGATTACAATAATTATGAATATTTTATGGCTAATTATTTGTAATATCCAAATGTATTTTCTGTAGATCATTAAGAGTTGAGTATGAATTACTCGTACTTATTTCATACATAAGTTATTTCGACATCATATTTTCATGCTCACAGTTTAAATCACGTCCTATTTATCCGTTGTTTGCATAAAATTGTTTCCATTTCCGTAAGAAAAGAAATTGAACGAATGAAACTTTTAATTTTATAAATGTCGGCGAAAAACAACATCGTTTAGATGCAAATTTCCAATCATTAACCTCAGGAACCAGATTTTATGCGTTTGTTTTGAATTTTCACGTTTACTCTTCAGAATCCTCTTGAAAAGTGAATCTCCACTATCCTCGTATTCGTACCGAATGCAATACGAAAAACGAAGTATTCTTATAAATATTGACGCTCTTAGTTAGCGATGAAAGAAGGAGAATTTTACAGGAAAATTGCCGATATTTCAGCATTGGTGAGTGATTACAGTGATCAAATATTCAAATATGGAAAAAGAACGATCTTTCTGAATTGTGGTAATATTAAAGATTTTTACTGTATTGACGACAGTTCTGAATGTAATGAGGGATTACTTGATGGTGTACGGTGGAGATCCACCCAGTGACAGCTACGATAGCCAAGAAGGTCTGTCATGGACCCCAAAAAAAAAAACAGAAAACGTAGATTGAATACAGAAAAGTATGTACTACTTTAGTTTAATGTGTGCATTTATTTAATTCATCTCGGTATCGTGTATATTAATTCTTATTTGTATAATGCATTATCGTAACAGTAGCATATGTGTATAAGTATGCCATCAGGCTTACAACCTACATGCGGTTTAATAGCAATGAAATACAAAGACACCATTACAAATAGATGTTGAGGGGGGTTAATAGAAAAAATAATGGGAACAAGCAAAGATGTTCATTTTAAAGAAAGCCTAGAATACCACCGACTATGTTGTCTGTAGGAATCCCCATCAAGAGAAATGTGATGAGGAAAGAGTTGAACAGACAGAAAACTTATGTACTTATCAATCATTCAGAAGAAAACTCGTTTCGTGGGGTTAATAGCGGATTCAAGGCTTAGCAGTATAATAGGTAGTAAAAAGCTATTTGTTATAGTATGTGGAATGACAAGCGAGGTTTTATTTCAAAATACTTGAAAAACTTTAATAGTGAGAGAATTTGCCAATAGAGCCGATCTCAAACGAAAAATAGGTACATATCTGAATCAGGTGAATAACCCAGGAGTATGTTTTACCATAATTTTCTAATGAATTTATTGAGACATTATCATTTATTCACTGTTAATTAAACTATTAATGGTAACCACCATGCGAAACGAGAATAAATATAGCACGTGCTGATTCTTTCCCTTTCGTAAGCCAGTGTCTACCAGGAGACTAGGTGAAAATTCTCGTTTATCAGAAACGCATGAAAGCAGAAAAGATAATACGATGAAAAGTAGAGGTTAGGGCTACAGCTCGGCGGCATTAGTAATAGACGAAGAGGATGTGCTGTAATAGCCAATAACTACACAAGGGAGATTGGATTGTGGCATCATAAGTTGTCATCGGCAACGTAAAGGTTCCAATCATTTCAGAAGAGTGACCAATTCAATGATCTATAAAGAGAGTAACAGAACTTCGTAAATTTCCACACTATTTGAAAAAAAAATATGTTTGGAAATTTACGAAGTTCTGTAACTCTCCTTTTGTGGGTGTTCTCCCGCAACGCGGGTTTTTTCTTTGTCAACCTTCAGTTGCAAAGATTTTTTTCCCACAACCTACTCTTTCTTTTTGCAATTTTTTTAAATAAGTTAACTAAAAATGTAATCGACATACGAGGTTAGGTGGAAGAGAGGCCCACCTGGGCCTAACCTCTCCAATAAAGTGTCCAACTAACTAACTAACTTTTAAAGTGTCGTTCCTCGAAGTACGGCCGAACATGATAGAAAGAATGATCTATCTTTATGAACTAGCGGAAATGTAATTTATGGAGTAAACAGGATTCTCCATTTAAATTTTGCAATTTAAGCTCAGGGAAGGTTACTTAAAAGACTTGAAGCATGAAATTAAAAGAAATTATTTAATTAATCACAAAGATCATCTTTTAATACGATTTGAAAGCTACAGATGAGTATTTTGCGCTTGTCATTACTCGTATAATTGTCATTATCTTTGTGACTCAATGCATTCACTATCTACCTCAATCCCTGGTGCATATATTTTTCTATCGGTCTTCATCTACATTTACATCTACTTTTAATTATTTCCATCAATATTCTGTCTTCTCTCACGTGCTGCAGTACCTCCTCATTTCTTGCTTCATCACTCCAAGGGGCTTATCGGCGTGTGGTCATCATGATTCTACCTCGCTAATCGATTACTTTCGTATATAACTTGCGAACAAATGAAATCCTGACGTGATCGATTCCGTAAATTATTTATTTCCTGAGTTTTCTTGCATTACCAAAACACTATGTAACAGGGACAACGCATCATATGGGCTACATCTCCTAAAAACGTTTTTATCTAAAATTATTAACTATACGTAGCCTTTGTTTAAATCTCCTGTTTCTAAATATAAAACGCGACTTCGAAAAATCTCTCGTCGAGTTCAATCCACTATTAGATGTTTAAAAAATTTTCAATAGCAATCTTTGTCAGCCTTCCGCACCTCTTTGTCACCGGTTTTCGGAAACAACATGAAGGTCCGCATTACTAATCCATTATCGTATTTTACGTACTACCAGACTCACTTTTTTCTTCAAATATTGCCTCCAAAATTCAGGTGCGTCTTATACTCGAAATTAATATTAAAAATGTCCAGTGCTTGATTTTAAATTCCCACCAGTCTTAAAATGCTCCTGCCCCGCCATCACAAACCCAAAACACAGTCTAGAATATGATGCGTCATTGCAGTCTACGGTGCCAGTGATTATTTTTGCTAGTAGCTAGTATCGCAATGGAAAAAAATAGAAGGTATTCATAAAATTCGGCCTATAAATTGAAAGTATGTAATAGCATATTAGGAAGAACATGGAAACAGAGCAGCTAAGCAGCATTTCAGCCCTCCACCAACAGAAAAACAATATTCGTGATTGGCGGGCTAGTGAAGAATGTTACTTTTTTATTTGCTTAAAAAGTAAGGTCGGTATAGTCGGTAAAATACGATATTAATGATCCAATATTCTTTCATTCAATCCGCTCTGAATGAACCAAGTTCTGAAACCGATCTTCCTTTCTATTTCTGCTCCCCGTCGTTGAAATCACTGCAACATTTAACTTGTGTCAGGTTCATTTTTTAACTATCGGCTTCATTTATTCATTCGATTAATTCATTTACCTCTTTTCTCTAATTTAATTTAATAATTTTACTATTGTTTTTGTGTAAGTTGAAAGAGCATTAAGTTAAGGTTGCCACCTCCCCTGGCATTTCGGGAGTCTCCCGGACTTTGGCCGATTTGTACGCGTCTCTTCCGGCTCCCTGCGGGAGTTTGAAATCTCCCGTAGTTAATAAATTTGCAGATCTGTAGCTTATCATCCGAAATTTACAAATTTAGTCAGCCCTGTACATGTAACCAAATCCATGAGAAATATTCCTTGATAAAATTACTTCAGGTGACCGGTATCCCCTCATGTTTAAATTCCTTCCATGACTATCTCTTTATTCATCAACACGACTGAAGCACAATACCACAAAAATTCAGAATGAATACAAAGCGATTGCTCCGTAATAACAAGCAATTGATTGCGAAGAATGATCTCGGGATTTCCTGGTGGATGGCTTGCAAAAAGGTTTCTCGGGTTTCCAACCAGGTTAATTCAGGAGACATTGCTGTCGCCAATTGCTTGCGAAAGGTAGAAAACTTGTAAATGGACCCCAAACCGTCAGCACGGACGCATGTGATTCAGCATCCCGCGAACCAGGAAACGTCAACTCGCCGAGAGGAAAAAACAGTTTTCACGGATCAGAGGTCATTCGGTCTCCTTCCACTATTCCATCCGAGAGATATGAAAGACGAAATTTTGGTCGCGGCAAGGATAAAACCACTGTTCCAGAAAACGCTGCCAACTCAAGCACAGACGGTTGCATGGGCGTCACAGGGGTCACCATGACGACCTTCTCGAAATTCTCTCCGAGTGCTGGAAAGCTAGCTGCTGCAATATGCCCTCAAACGTCCGTGACCACTCGCGTCAGGTGGAGAGAGAGGCCTTCCGGAAACGAGATTAAGGTAAGGTTTGGGAGGCTAATGGACAAATGAGATGAAAAATGGACTCACTTCCGGTAAGGGACAAAAGAGAGCACGGGAGTGATAAAGTTCCAACTCATTTTTGCTTTTACTGGGATATGTGCGCAGTCGAGAAAACAGCGTTTAGGGGCTAACCAAATCACGTAGAAGGAGAGAGTTTCCTTAAAAAAGAGCACAACATATGACAGCGAACGGTTGTGTTCAACCCAAAAAAATTAATTTCAATGAGAGCTGGGAGAATTGTCCTAAAAATATTGACAATTGAGTATATACTCTTCTCCATGTTCCTACATTTAGATTATCCTTCGCTCAACGTTCCCTACTATATAGACTTCCAAACCTTCTTAATACCCTACCTCCCTCCTTAGACCCTTTCAGACTGTCGCTTGGCGCATTCTTAAACGAATGTCTGCATGTAAATATTTGTAAATAATTTTCTGCTTGGATCATTTCCAGTATATAAACATCAATGTTATTATTTTTTGTTTATTTTGCTTCTATTTTTATTTCGTATAATCATGTATATTTATTTCAAATTTGTTCTATTCTTTGTCTGTTCATTGCTTTCACTGTAATAAGGTCTCCGAATGTGAATATTTGAATGTGAATATGAATTTTTGAATAAATAAATAAATAAACTAGACGTAATTATAAAGATAGGACATAATCCTATTCCTCGTGTCAAGATCGATTGTATCTAACACAAAGATTAAGATCGCTGGGTTTAAAAAAATATATAAAAGTTAAATGTTAGATCATCACAAATATAGAAATTTTAGTTGTAGGCATTAGAGTCATAGCAAAAAAGAAGCCCATAAAGTAAAAATCCCAAAACAGCGCACCTTCATAACAAACTGCGCTCTATTGTTAAAACGCGATTAATAAGGAAAATTTCCAAATATGCAATGATTCTTAACAAATTACCGTGAAACACTCACCAAATCATACCTAATAAGTTCATATCAATTGAGAAATTAAGATACTATTAAAGAGAACCATACAGGGTATAACAAGTTGGTCAGAAATTTGGAACATTTTTTTGTTGTCCACAAATTTCGCTATTCTAGAAGCTGGAAACTAGTATTCTCTTCCTATTGTCATTGTGGAATGTCTTTAGTTTTGCAAAAAGAATCCCACACTTAAAGCCAGTCCTACTCAGACATTATACATCATCTCAAATGTGATTGAAATGGAAAACAATTTCCTTGGGCTTACTAACCGATGAAATATTTTTCAGTACAATCTAAATATTTTTCCAATATAACTCGGAAAATTTATACTTTGGATTTTTCTATATTTCTTCGTAAGTCAGTTACCCAATGATGACGATCGATAATTTAAACTATCCTGTAGCAGAAATCAATTTTTCAGAAGTCCAATTTGATTTTCATTTTCTATTTTAACACAGGCAACACGCAGTTAAAGGGAGGTATCAGAGGTGGTCTTATGATGACAAACGGTTCCTCGCTATTGGTTTAGTTTATCAATTCATCTGTTTTTCGGAGAAATAAATAGATAAACAGCAGAGCCGCCGAAACGTCGTCATATGAAATGACCACCGCTGCGTTCCCGAGAACCAATATATATGGAATATACTACGTGCAGCGAAAGCCTTCGAACCAGATAAATAGATTTCTGTTTATGTGTATACATGATATTCGTTTTCAATGTATGAGTTATATGGAAGAATCTACAATTATCGGCTTGTTTATAGGATATATGATAAAAATGATTGGGAGGGTATAATGATTTGGGATTTCACATTATCAAGAAAAAATATCATATATTTCACCTCACTATCGACCCGTAGTTATGACCGAAACATTAACTTTTCTCTTTCTCTGTCTCCAAAATTTGTAAGAAAAATAACAATTAGCATACTACCCTGCTTACAATTTTAAGAAGCCTGTTCGGATAAGGTCACTTAGCACCCACGAGTTAGCGAATATGACGATGACGAAGAATGAATAAGGAATAATAAAGCAAACATCCGTGCCCTTGGTGAGATTCGAACCCATACTCCCAAGAATGCCAGCTCGTCCATGAGACTGATATTGGAATCTTAAATAGGTTCAAATTCGGAGAGATGGAAAGATGACTAAAACCGTTCTTATCACGAAATCAAATTCGGAGAGATGTAAAGATGGCTAAAACCGTTCTTATCACGAAATCCTCGGAATGATTAGAATTCTTCGCAGTAGGCGTTGCCCAACCGTAGTTCCTCTCTTTCAAGGTATCACTCGTAGGTTCAGTGCAATAGCCTTAAACTAATTCTGCTCTATTCATATTCGCGTAGCTATGGAAATGTCAGAACGTGCTCATGCGGATGATTCCGCTTAACTCCGAGGAGCCCTTGAGCCGATGTTTTGACGTTCTCAAGAGAGTCACCCTCCCCACACATCTCAGAGACGTGCTAATTGAAGGTTTTCGAGCATGAATCTAAATTAGTCCCACGTTCCAAAGACCTCAGCCGAGATTAGCATCGGAGATTTAACATCATAATCCGCGAAAAGAATGTTCGATATGCAAATACGTGAAATATTGAACCTGATTTTGTAATTTTGCCATCTCTCATAACTCGATGGAACTGCGCTGAAAAAACTATAGTTTTGCATAATCCATCATAAAACCAAAAATTAACAGAGATTCTTCACGTTTAGTGAAGAATATGTGTCAATTGTTTGTATCATAATTTCACAATTTTGACAATTAAGCCAAAAATGTCTATCAATGTTAGACACCTAACTCCTCGAGGAACGCCGACGTATTTCTCGGATATAAACGTTTAAAATACTATTGAGCAGTTAACTTATTCTATTCCACAGAGCTGGGCATCGAAAATGGATAAATTCAAGCAACCATCTTTCCAGATTAGAGGAACCCGATAAGACAAATACATTGTAGGATGTAAATTAAAGCTTAGTTTTTTGAGCAAGGAATGAAAATGAAAATAAATAAAAGCTGAAGTTTGACTCTAGTAAAGTTATCGGACTAAGTTAGGGAAAATAAGACAAGGAAATGTAAAGTTTTGGTCTAAGGTATGAAACCTGAAATTTTACTCTGAACTAAACGGGGATCCACGTGTATGTACTACTTCCGCTGCTACACATTTCGTCGTTCCGTGTTCTACCCTAACCTTACTCATTTCTACTTCATCTCCACTTTCTCTGAATTCTACCACCTCTGCCCCACCCCTATACCCTCTTATTCCTCCCGCCATCCTAGTTACGTGCATATTTATCGAATTCACAAGGATTTGATAGGACAATACCTACAAAATGGTAAAATCTTTCGTTACGATAGCCTCACTATGTTTGATTGAAGCTTGGGAATCATTTGATCAGACATTTCACCCGCAGAAAAGTTAACACGTATAGAATGTGTTCTTGTAAATGAAATACAAGAGAATTGATATCTACGGTAAATAAATTAGTAAACCTTGGGAGCAGTTATCGCTCGCTAGATAATCAAAGAATCTCATCTTTATGAAAATACATATGTAATTTCACCACGTATTTATTGATAACAGATTCTTCAAGAAAATGAATTGACATAATTGTGAACTATATGTCCCAAACATTTAAAATAGTTCCTCTAATAATTGTTACAGTTGAGCTCTAAAACGATTATCTCGGAAATAATGATTCTATAATCACATTCAAAGTTTATTGATACAATTGCATCGCGACAAAATTTGATTTATGATAGGCATCGGCCATAGTAAGCAAGTTGCTTTCGTAAGAATCAAATATTTAAAGCAAGCTTTTAAATCAATAAGGAAAGATTAAGCATTAAAGAGTATAAGTTTTAACAAAATTTAAGGCAACTGCACAACATCGGTCGAGCATAGTATTCAATCATTCGTAAAAAATAGTTTAAAATTTTCCATTCCTTTGAGATGAATTTATGCATAGCTTCCACATACATAAATCCTCTTGTTATTAACTTTTATCAACTCGGAGTACGCAGTGTTGATCGTTCATTTTCTCTTTTACTCTCTTTTAAGTCTGTGAAGCTTGTGAATTTGATTAGGAGCTCTATTTTGGCATCTCTAAGCCATCCATCATATTCCAAATGTTTCATTTCTCGAAATTGTTGTTAGTAACGCTCCATGTTCCTCCATTCCCATAACTCTGATATTATTGTTAGCATATTTTCTTTTCATTTATTTATAGTATATATTTAAGCTTGCGTTTGTTTACCTTAAGGTTCATTTGGCATATATTCTACCTTTGTTGAGATTCATTATTTACGGAAATATGCCTTGAACATTTTCACGGCGAATTTCCCTTTAAATTTCGTACTACGTCCTTGATGCGGAAGTTGGTGTGTAATTTACTGATTTGAGCGATGATGACTTATCTAGGAATATATGTACGTATTCCAAAGGATCTCGCACGGGCTCGGTAAACATATAATGGATTAAACGCAATATAAACATGAATATGGGGTCAAAGATTGAACCATGAAATTTTGTCAGATTAATCCATGTACTTATTTCTGTATTTTTGTTTTAAAACTCTGTAGTTTATATCACTGTTTATTTTTTGGTCTTATTTGAACTAATCTTCATAGTGAGCTGAAATTGGCCCCTTGCTATAATGCTTTTTAATAAGTAAACAAATATGTTTTTATACAAAAATGGGTGTTAGAAATATATATAAGAAGGAAGTTTATTGTAGGAATGGTCATCATTGACTAAAATAAGCCCAACAATAACTCAATGACGCATCATTATTATTATTATTAAAGTAATTTTATGTATGTGTGTACTTTTGGCACCTCCTGACGAGCCAAAATGGCTCAGGAGCACCAATTGTGCATACAAAATATTTTTATTGTTATACTAGCTGAAGTGCCCGTTGATTCTCAACGGGGATGTTACATTTCATAAACATCATGATCGTAACACATACTTCACAATATTTGATAGATAGCAAATACCAGACTTTTCAATCCAAAATATCAATAAATTTAAGTTACAATGAAGTGTACGAAGCCGCACCAACTCAATATTCAATCTCAAATAATCTGAATAAAAAATATCTCCAACTGAGGCAATATAAAGATATATTGTAATATCACATTAAGATAATAGGTACCACGTTTAAAGAGAAATTTTCAGACAGGTACAGGGGTACTAATGAATCAAACCTAAATGACAGAAATAAATTATATATCGCTCTAATAAGCACCGATGAATATACTTTGCGGAAGGTAAGTGTATTATGGAGCTGACTTGCTTCTCAATCTTAATACGTGCAACATATACACGGAAGACAAATAACACAAATGTTATCGCAATATAAAAATAGGAACAAAAATTAAACACCAATAACAGAAGGATAGTAAATGAATATGGAGTGGAAGCACTTAAAAGCAACGATTAAATCAATTTTTACATTCTGCATATAACAAAATAAAATTTCTTTACCTTTTTGGTCTATCATACGATGCAGGAGGTTTGCTACAAATTTACAACTCGCCATTCAACTCTTCAAAGATTACAAACACCGAATCTGGGAAATCTTTACGTTCTTCGCTAACTCCATTTCCGTAAATCGCTAAATATACATCATTGCAAATAGATTAGATTTAATACTTAATTCAGAAGATTATATATTTGATACATCCGCAACTTACCAAGATATTTATACGCAGCTCGTTGAATTGTTCGAGAAAAATCATTTTTTGGTTAACCACAAATATAAAACTCATTTATTTTACGAAAAAGACGGTAAACAATTATGTTGCTATAAATAAAACTTGGTTGCTACAGACTCGTCAACAAAATTCGAAATTTTAAAAATTTTCCGCGTCTTCTTATGAAATTACGCTTGAGCTCGGAATCAACAATCGCTTTGATCGTCAAGGGAATGGGTTTGTTTACAACATGGAAATTTAGATGAAATTTTCGTATATTTTATCAAAATTCTCGCAATTTCGAATCGAGAACGATATTCCACGACCAAAATAAGAATCTTTAATCTATTTCCATTCTTTTGATGCTAGTTTCGACATCCTACGACTGTTCTTTCTGATTTAGTTTTGCAAAAGAAATGAACCATGCAACGAAATAAAAGAACTTTACGTGTATTTCTTATGCAAACTGTTTTACTCGTCTGGATTCGAACCGTGGACTTTAGGCAAATTAAAAGTACCACTTGATCATCCCAGGGAATACATTTAATGATGTTAAAAGTTTGAACATTGTGCGACATCTAGTTTTCGAGATTATCTGGAACATACAAACATACAAACATACAAACAAACATCCATTTTTATATATATATAAGATTTTCTCAGAGATTGTTATTTTTTAATTTTATGGTTATATTGTAAATTGTAATTGTAATTATTATTTTAATTTCATGGAAATTGTAAATTAATTTTAAACTGATTTTAATTTCTGTAAGCCGATCTCAGGCAGGTTTTTGCTGATATCATAGAGTAAGGATAAGGATATCCTTGCTTTATGCTGATATGAGTATTTAACACTGAAATTTGTACTGTAAATTATATAAATTGCACTGAATTGAATTTTTATTATTATTACGACGCTGTCTCCACACGTCGAAAGGCGGGTTGTAAGATTATAATGTTTACCTAGATACTACATCGTTTAATAAGTTACCGAACTTATTTTTCCCCGCAAAAAACGCCGAGCAGGAGAACTGTTAAATTCTCATGGAAGATAGCGCCACATATTGTGAGTACAGCTGTCTACCACCAGAATTTTACACTTCTCCTGCTCGGCGTTTTTCGCGGGAAAAAATAAGCTCAGGAACTTTTTTAACAATGTAGTGTAAAGACCGTTATGATAACGTTGGCAGATGTCGTCACGTGCTATATTATGCCCGAAAAAGAAGCAGCAAGTATTAAACTCAAGGGAGTCACGAATGACAGGGTTCATGACGGACTACCTCCGAATGCATAAGTGTTCATGAAAAGTCTTTATGATTCATTTAGAACAAACATCGACGGCGTCCACACTAGGCGTGCCTCAAGGCCTTGACACACATCGCCGGACATGTTCGAAGGCACGCGGAAAGAAGAATCGTCATCCGCTGTCCTCTTTCTCCGCTCATTAACATTCAATTAACGAGCCCCTGAACGAGCGAAAACATGTGCCCCTGAAAATACGTACTTTGCACTTGATAAGTTGTGCACCTGAAAATCGTTCTTTCTCTTAAATTTCATTAACACTCATTCTACATAATACACTAGTTTAAGACCAATCTTACGCATGGTGATGAAATGGACAGAATTAGAGTGATTGAATTTTTCTAAGATGGATCACATTTCCTTCGCCTTCGATCTTTACTGAATTCCCTTCCACCCTCGGTTGATCCTTCCTCATCATCCAAAGTGACATTTATACTTCAAGAAAAGTAAAACCCCCAAGCTTTCATAAATCTTTCTAATTATTTTGTTTTATAGTTTGACATTGCTATGATTAATTTCATTTTCTCTTAATTTAAGTTTCACTTTAAACTGGTGACTCTAAAGTGTATGAAAAATTGAAAAAAAATAAAAGAATGGTTTGAGGAAATACTAAGAATCGATGAGCCATTAGTATTTAGTGAACACAAATTATACACGTTTACTTCAGTAGTATTAATTTTTTGAGGCAATATTTTATGATCAGAACAATATCCTACCTTTTCATTAATCAGGCATTAATGGTGGGAAGTGAGTTCGGCTTTGGTGAAAGTGGACCCGGGTTCAATTACCCGAGGAATCCCACGTGCAAAAAACCTAAGCACTTTTGACATTACTGCTACTACTTAAATTTACTCCAGCTTTGATGGAGTCAAAAAATTTAATGAAGTCTTCCCTCGATCATATAATGACGCAGTCCACTCTACGAAGATTCGCTCTTAACCCTTTTCATCCTAAATTTACGCACGATTTCCAATTTTAACTCAAATGATTTTCGAGCCATTTGGATTAAAACATATGTAATCATGTGATTTATGCTATGGATAAGGAGTTTGAAATTCATAATATTTCCTTAAAAAAGGAAAATAATTCGGTAATTCGTGTAGTTGTGAATTATTAGGTATTGGCTTTGCTATCCGGCTTTATACATAAAATATATAATAAAGATATAAAATATAAAGAAATGAAACCAAAGTCTTTGTAACTTCCCCGAAATTAAGGATTTACTAGTTAGAAAGAACTGTGATTTCATTTCTTTCCAGTTATGGCTTTCCACGAGATCCAGATATTGATAATATAAAATATAATGTAATATCCGGTTGTGTCAATAGCAGTCAACCGTGCCTCAATTATCGTTAATACTCTATAACTACGGATTTTAAACTTAAATCGTAGATATTATTGGCGGAAAATCAACGGGAGTAGCAATTCAGTATGGAGATTGCAATTAAAACGTTCTGACATATTTAATTAAGTTTAAATAATAATGATCATAAAAGCTGCTTGTAACTAACATATTCTTGTAGTTATTCGTATAGTTAATTAGATTGTATAGTATAAGATGAAGGCCCAAGTGGGCCTCTCTTCCACCTAACCTCGTATGTCGGCATAATTTGTAAAGATATAAATTAAAACGAAAAGACAGAGTAGAGTGTGGGGAAAAACCATTACAACTAAAGGTTGAAAAATAAATAACCGACGTTGCAGGAAAAAACCACGAAAACGCAGAAAAAATATAAAAAAATAGTAATTACTGTTAAAAAAGTAAATAAATTACAAATGAATAAATTTAAAGAATAAAATAAGTTATTATTTACAATAAAAAATAACAATTACTAGTGGATTAATAATTACCAACAGTAAGGCGAACTATCGTAAAAAATTTTATATAAATATTGTGAAAAAGTTATAGTAAAAAATTGGCAGGAAATGGTTACGCTATTGGTATTGGCAGGAAATGGTTACGCTTTGGAAAAAACATTGCTTGCCAAGAACTTCATTCCATAATAATAGCCAACTTCAATATTTAATTGCACCTGCCACTATACCAGTGATGGTAAAAGTACTGAAAAAATGTAATTGGGCTCAATTACAATTACTCTGTCAAATTTGTAATCAGTTACAATTATAAGTTACTTTTTTAAAAAGTACTCAGTAGGATTACAATTACTTTTTATTTTGCTCCTGTAGATTATGCAATCTCAGTCAACCTTTTTTTCAAACAGGGAGTACTAACACACAAACTAACATTTGAATTTAATGCCATAGCATTAAAGTTTAAAGTTTGTGGTTGGTGGTCTCTATAACATATATACATACTATATAAAAAATTTCAACTTGATCGGATTATGTCCTGAGGCTGCGAATTTTAGTCAAAATTTGAAATATTTGTGAAAAATGTCGAATTTTTGCTTTTTTTCCTGATGGTTTCTCAATGTTTCTGAAGTGATTTAATGGCAAATAAGTACATATATTGCTTGGTTGTTGCTTAATATTAAAGATTTAGTATTTTTGGAACATGGAAAATGGATTCTCAGATTGCCAAAATTCGTCAAAATACGCAAAATATACACAAATCCTACGGATGTTGGTTAGACAGTAGGGTGGGTCGTTTTGTCTTTTTTTCTGATAGAAATGAAACAGTCGGCAATAGTGGAACATCCACATTGTAGATGTAATTTTCTTTTCAAATCAAATACTATCTTTTGTGAGAATTTTTACCTCGAAATTTCGGCAAAAAAACGTTAAAATTGCAAACAATTCTATTTTGATTGAAACGAATATTTTTTTGGATAGAGATATGTCCTTTGCGACGAATACTGTCACTAAAGCATCAATGTGCCACCTATATGCTTCTGTATGGGGCAGAGATGCCTCCAATGGTGCCAGAATAGGAGGCAAATTAATTTAGAATTAATTGAATAGAAGTTTTTTGTGTATCTTTCCGAATTCGTCTATTCCTTTACTTGGTGGTAGCAAAGCAGTGCTGTCATAGATGTTCTTGGGAGTAAATGAAGGAACGTCAATACTGGTTGGAAAGATGATAATCTTTGAATAGTCGAAGAATTAATAAGAAACCTTTGAATGGTCTGTTTATCTTTTACTTGACAATAAAGTTCCATTCCATTGGTTTTGTAGATAATTCCTCGAAAATTCGAAGAATTTCATCCTTCCAACAAGTATCGGTGTTCTTTCCTTCACTATCAAGAACAACAATCTCATCATCTTTAAGTTGGGTCTTGCGTTACTCGAAAATATAATAATAATATTTATAAAACATATAAGATATTAAATGTAATAAATAGGTGCCATGAGGGGAAGGAATAGACGAGGACGGAATGAGTTACAAAAATTTTCATTTTAAATGAATTCGCCTCCTATTCTGGTCCCATAGGAGTCATCTCTGCCCTATACAGAGGCATATAAGTGGCATATTGAGGCTTGAGGGACATTTTTAGACGCAAAGGGCATATCTTTATCCAAAAAATAATTGTTGAAACTAAAAAATTGTTGAAACTTATGTATAACTTGATAAATTTTAAAATATTTCCTCAGAAAACGAAGAAGATGGGTATATATAAAATAAATGAAGAGAGGGAAACAAAGGGAGAATTATACACACTCATGCCAAAGTTACGGCAGGACGAGAAAAGATTTTACATTTACTTTCGTATGAGAAGTGAAAGTTTTTATGAAACTTTAAATCTAATACAAAACGATATTCTTAAGAAGCACACCAATATCCGTGATCCAATTCCTCCCGGTGAACGATTAACAATTACCCATGATGACGTGCTTTACCTTCTATTCTTGAGGAATAATTTCTATTAAAGTAAACCTTAGCCTTCTTTCCTTTTGATTACTTTAAAGTGAGCAGTTTGGCCGTGTCGTTTGATCGAATCGTGGCAGAGTTGTTGTATAGAAACAAAATAACTTATTCAGAAACCTTGAAAATCGATTACATCAATAAATACTTTGTCTCGAAACTTAGTCCTCGCTGACAGCAAATCAGCAGACAAGGAATCCCTTCTTCACAAAGCTCGTAAGACATTCCTTAAGGGATAATATGTACTATTTCATCTTTTTCTTTATTTTTTTATCTTTCTCTACAAACGCCAGCCATCATTTCAACTGATCGAAAATCATCAAAATATAAGTGTCAGAAGATATTTTATTTTTCGTGTGACTCACAAAATTATCTAAGATGTTATTATTAGGAATGATGTGAAATAATCACAAGATGTTCCATATTCCGCTCCAATATTATTCCATATCTCGACGTTTTTACTGTTTTTTTATAACAAGGAATCTCTAGACTAAAGACCATAAAATACTACTTAAATACTTTATGGGCTACCTCGTGGTCGACATTTCTCAACGTTTTCAGATTCCCGACCAGAGTCGCGGGACGTGGGATTTCGTGCATGCAGCGAACCGAGAAAAATTCGCTGCAGTCCCGCGTTCCGCCATGCGGGATTCGCACCGGTGTGCGCACTACGGTATCCCGCCATGCAAACCTAATCCCGCGCGAATTTTGCTCCCGCGCCGGTGTGTGCAGGCCTTTACTTGGTTACGATAATCTTTTCGGCCAGCTTAGCCTGGAGACCGCTCAAATACATTGTAGTTATTCTTCCGAAGAAGGACCTACCACGTTCAGTCCTCATAGGAAATTCATTTATACCTCCAGTGCAGCACAAATATTTCAACAATACTTTGTAGCAGAGTCAACAGCCATCTCTCCTTTCCTTCGCCCCTTCCCTCCCAAGAGAAGAAAAGTTCGGTCTCAGGGTGAACAATGTAGTTAGCTCTCGATGCGATCAACGCGCGAGGAATCCAAATGTTCACTTTCGATTACTCAAATGTAACGATTACTCAGATGTAACGATTACTCAGATGTAACGATTACTCGCACGACCTTTGAAGTAGATTACAAGTAAAAATTACTTTTTTTTAATGTAACGATTACAAGTAAAAATTACCAAAAATGTAATCGTTACAAGTACTCCGATTACTCTTACTTCGCTACATCCCATCACTGCTCTATAAGCTTCTTTGGGAATCTCCAAAAACTAATCTTCGGATTTATATATCTCCATGATGTTGAAAATGTACTGTAAATTGTAATGTAATGTATTTTAATGTAAAAGCATGTAATTACTGGTAGTGTATTTATATATTTTGTCATGTTCTTTTTTCTCATCTTTTCGTTATCGCTATCGGTAGGTTTGCTCAGGCTTTTCACAACCTCCATCTTTGTGGGTGTTTTCCTGCAGTGGATAATTCTTTTTACTAAAGAATTTATTAGGTTATTTACATCCGAAATTCTTCTAAATTTTTCTCGTACTATTCTCTTTAATTTAATCATTCTATAATTAACGACGATGGGTTGGATGGAAGAAGAGACTTTTAGTCTCGATCTCGCCCGAATAAAAATGATTATTATTAAAATTAAATGGTTCAATGAATTTGCTTTTGCAAGTGTCACATACTGGAGCAATAGGATTACATTGAAGCCTAACAAGTGTTGATTCATAGAATTGATCAATCATCGCAGGTAAAAAGTGAAAAATCCTGATAATTTACTCTTGACAACGAGTATAAAACTGCGAGAAACAAACGTTTCTTTTTACGGCGAGAGGAATTTTTGTAACGCTTTTCGAGCAACCGAGAAGTTGTTGCGTATAAAGAGAGGTGCAACCTGAGCTCTTGAGACAAAGTTCCCACTCGTATTTACATCTTCTCTAAGTACTATTCTCCTCTAAATACGCCTATTTCATTCAATTAACTTGCCGCAAATTCCTCTGTAATGGCGTCGTTTATTATTTAAAAGATAGAAAATTCGCAGCGTCACCAGGAGACTCAATGTCACTTGGAAAAAAACGTGGAATCAGACAAATCGCTTTTCGTGTCACTTTTTCCACATACACGAGATAATAAGTTCGTTAAAAGGGACGTTAAGATGGACGGCATGGTCCACTCCCCCTTTTAAATCACTCGTTCTTTCATTTATTTTTCAATGATCTTGGTAACCAAACAAATAACATGTAGAGAAATTCGCTTTGAAATTAATTCTTGATAAATATCGTAAATAATTTTCCTCCGTGATTCATATCGCCGAATCATCATTATTTCTAACGATAAATTGCTGTGGTTGCGTGTTACTGCCTATTTCTCAAGATTTAGGACGTTTTTATTCAGTTTGATATACTATATCATTTATGACCAATGCTTAACATAGAAAGTGAAATATTTTATCAAGATTTCCTCGACTATTTCTACACAGAGAGAGTCATTACACTGGATGGAATGAAGATATGCAACAACAAACAGAAGAAAATTATTTTATGAAAGTTCCAAAGTGATATTTTCATAATAACCCTATTTTATATATTAATGACCATATATAAAGATTGTAACACACAAAATAACAAGGAGAGTTAGGTAACATAAAAAAACTAGAATATTTCCTATGATGATTCAATTTCATAACAATTACCTATTTGTAAAGATCTTTAATTAACACCTACACTTTTAATTAACCCATTTAACTAACATCTAAGCAGTAAATTTTCTTATGGTTCACTTTCATTTCCAAATAATTATAACATTATATACTTTATTATTATATTTTTATTATTATTTGTATTTCTGCTATTAAAAATATGCTAATATTATTAAATTAGAATATTACTATTTTTTTTACAATCTCATTTTCAAATTTGCGGTTTATGTTTATAAATCAATTACTATATTATATTATATTATATCATTGAACGATTAAGTAAATATGCTTAATTAATTAATTGGAATGTTTCAAAATATGCATTCATTTTTTTTCATGTTTCACAGCAATTTATTATCAACGGCGGAATAGCTTTCGAAGTTTGGTTCGGCCATTTGCCAAGCGAATCTCCAATCTAGAGGACAAAATTCTAGAATTCACGAAGATAACAGACTGCAAACATGCAATGGTGTCGAAACACTGCTGTAAACGCAGCAAAGTTTTCTAAAAGAAAATAAAGATCACTAGGATTTCTAAAACATAGTTTGCGTAATTTTTTAATACCCCGCGAGAAACGGTGGAACAAGATCCGAGATAAGGTCTTTCATATATTTTGGAGCCACAACTAATTAGGAATGAGAAGAATTAACAGAAGTGGAGGCCACGCCATTTGAAATTCGAAACCAAGAATCGTAAACCTTGACTTTAAACTCCGTTTGAATTTCCACTTCGCCTGCAATGATGCAATAAACTGCGAAATACCCTCTTCCTGTTGTTGTTACGACAACAAATCCTTTGATGGAACGCCGTTCTCCCATAAAGATCCGTTTTCGTTCAAGTGACTTCCTCCGTGACAATTTGATGTCACCCAGCGAGTCCACCATTAGCGGGTACTTCATTCGATGCGTTGGATCCGCATGATTTGGCATAGGAATACATTCGCTAGCAGCCTATTCTATTGCAAAGATGGTTTCACCTTCGCGGCTCACCTACATACCAATTATGATACTCGCGGCACACTAAATTCGCGTCCTTCACCAGCTGAGTGAACACATAAAAAACTGAGCGCCAAAAACTGCACATCTCAATCTATTCAATAATTAATTAATCCTTGTTTATGTTCCATGGATACCCACAACGGTACATATATATGCTCATTTATTCAATAAAGTAACCAAATGAAATCAAATTTTGAACGAAACACTAAATACAAATGACATTAGTAAGGTGGAACCTGCCTTAACAATTTAACCCAAAATATTTCCTCCACTTCCACCAAGAATTCAATTCACCGCTAATATCACGAAACTATTTCTAATTAGTCAAAGTATAAAAGAAAAACTCCAAAAACCATCAAACAAGGCCATTTTAGTTCTTAAACGTATTATCTTATCCAGTTAAGAAGAAAAATAGGTACCTGAAATGAGACTACTGCCCATAATTAGCTAAAGGCCACCATAAAATATTTAAACGAAATAACATCCAACTTTGCTTTAAAAATTCCAATAATATTAAGAATTTACTGGGAAGTACCAAAGATAAAATAAATAATCATCATAAATCAGGCATCTATGGCATAACTTGTCCAGAGTGTGGGTTAAAAATATATTGGACAAACTAAAAGGATGCTAATTACGAGATTTAAAGAACATATGGCTCATTTTAAATTTGGCCGTAGAGAATGCTCCAGCTTAGCCAAACATATCCTCAGTACGTCTTTATTTCCCACCTAGTTTATCCATCTTACCCTTCCATCCTTCGCCTTTGCCATATCTCAAAACTTTCCGATTTCTCTTCCTTCTTCCTCAACGTCCATATTCCCGATCCGTATAGAACATTGCTCCATAAAAAGCAAATTTTCCCCTTCCTTCCGTTCTGTGAATTTTTAAATGTCCATCCACCGAATTCTGCGAAGCCAAATCAAGCATCCGACTACCTCTGTGAGAGCACGACCGTAGGCACGGAGAACATGTTGCGATGATGCATTCGGGATTCTGTTTTTTCCTAGGTATTAAAGAGAGGGTTCCAACCGCTTCCTATTAAATTCATAGCACAAGGTGTGGTTTCAACAAAAAGATACCTTGACCTGACGCCAACCACGGAAAGTACTGCTTTGACCTCCTTTGTTATGAGCATGAGAGAAGGCCATTTGATTTGAAAATGCTTCTAGCATTCGCTGTGATGGCTATTTATAAATTGATTTCCCAGGGAAAATATTTTAATTTATTAAGACATTAATTCGAGAATTAATTAACTAATTGTGAGCGCAGAAACTCAAATACATAGAACTCGTTCCTGTTTTACCTTTGACAATCGAACATTCCATCCCCTGAATAAGAATAGAACTTGGAATAAGTGCGATGATTAACAATTATTGCTTCATATAGAATGATATTCCTTAGTTTAAGTTTAAGAAAACAATCTCTGGCAGATAAATGTTCTTGCAGACTTCAAGTAATAGCAGGAGATGCACCCTGGATTTTCTCTTAAAAGTAATGTAACCTGAGCTCCCCAGACTCATCAGAAACATAAAGATAACCTCGTAAGAAACTCGAATTTGCCCAGCAATTAGTCAGTAGGACCGAATGTCCCTGAAAGTTTTCACTTAACGTTGTTAGTGTGATTACTTGATAATTAGAATTTAATTAAGCACTAAATTTTGTCATGGAATCGCCACAGCCGATGGTTTGGCCCTGCTGTGATCTGTTTCTATGCTCATTCGGTCGGCGGCAATTTGTTCTTATAAGGTTATTTGGTCCCGAGGTAATTTGGTTATCAGATAATCATGATATTTACGACCAAATTAATTGTTATTATTGCTGTAGAGAAAGGTCATTTTTGTAGTAATTTCAGCTTTTCTACGTTAACCTTTAACCATGCACAACCCGAATTAGAGAATACAATAAAAGATAAAAAACGGTTATCAAGACGTCAAAAAATGGAAAAATATCATTTATATTTATTTATAAAATTTTCGGAAGATACAATCGGTATCATGCAACCCACTTGCTACCTCGGTCGATCCGATAATGACCAGTTAGTTAAGAGAAATAGATGCTAGGACGAATCGTTTTAAAAATTAATTCTTTCCGCGAACGATACGCGACAATAACCGAATAAGGAAGTAGTTTAGATTCAACTGGTTTTTACACCCCCTGCTACACGCCGAAAGGCGGCTTGTAGGGTATTAATATAGATGTAGATGTATAAAAATACAAATATAGTTTATATCTTATGTATTCTGTTCGCAGGAAAACCACGTCGAGAGATAAAGGAGCGTCATTTCAGAGAAAAATATCGATGATGAGAAATCAAAATAGATGATAGTAATATTGCTATATTAAAATGAGTCACTGTATAGAAATTAACATTAAGAAATTCATAATACTAATAGAATATTATTCAAATCGTAGTTCTTTGGAGAATAGACAGAGGAGAGTTTCAGGGAGATGTTCGTTTTGAATCTCCTGGTATTTAATTACACTAAGGCCAGGCGCCCACAGAAGAAACAAAAGCAAAACGTAAGGGAAGCGTAAGCGGGAAGTGCCAGATGGGAGACGAAGATTTCGATGCAGCGGCGGTTTGGAGTCGTAACGCTAAAAGAGAAGGCTGCCGTCGCATCAGTCACAATGTCGTCCTCCGATGACGAAGATACGTTAGCGCTAGCGCATTTGGTTAATGTCAATAATTTTAAAAAATCTGATGTGGCCAGCACATGACTTTCTCCATATATATAAGATGTAAATATTTATCTACGAAAGTATTTTCGAACTCTGTATTCCATCTAAACTTTGAAGATGAGTGATTAATTTATATCATATTATCTTTTACGTCACAAACATTATAAATAATGTTTTTCGGGACATGCTCGATGAAAAACGATGAAATGGCTATTCGCCCACAGCGCCCAGAGCGCTCATGAAGTACAAAATCGGCAACTTCCGGTTTATCAGTATTTCATGAATATCTCCTAAAAAATCAGTTTTACAATAATATATTTCAAACAAAAGTTATAGCAAAATTTATTTTCTAAAACTATTATAATTAATAGTATATACCTAAATATCATATTTATTGAGATATTTTGAAAACCGGAAATGAGCTTTGAATAATGAAGCTCGACACCTGTTGTACTGATTTGCTCCAAAAACTAATCAACTCTAAGCACACCAACCAAAATACTATATATGAAATTTGGTGTTGATCCGACAATTAATTTTCATGTTAGATCGCCCACAAAGTACATAATAGCTACTTCCGGTTTATCAGTAATTCACGAATAACTTCTAATCAACCGATGATAAAAAAATATGTTAAATACAAAAGTTATAGTATAACACATTATCTAAAACTTTTATAAGGTACACAATATACCTATCCATCATATTTATGGAGATATTTTGAAAACCGGAAATGAGCTTTGATGAAGAAAGCTCGACTCTTGGTCAACCGATTTACTCCAAAAACTAATCAACTCTGACAGCACACAAAACAGTACTATATATGAAGTTTGGTTTTGATACGACTAATAGTTTTCACGTTAGAGCGCCCACTAGCACACACACACATACAGACACACACACACACACACACACACACATACACACAGACATCATTCCGAAAATGGTCAAAACGTGTTCTAGGGACCCCAAAACCTGTATTTCCGTTGAAATCTCAAAGTCGAATTTTTTCATGAAAACAATACTTTCTCTATACTTCGTACATGGAGAAAGTAAAAAACAACCGGAAAAGACGTTATTAGGTACATCCATATTGGAGAGAAAGAAAGGATTGCGGTGTATTTAATTTTTTTAAAGAATTGAACTTATGCGAGGACAAATTCAATTCGTTCTACAGAATGAAGAGAGAAAATTTTGATACATAAGTTCAAAAGTTAGGATACAATATTATTAAGAAGGATACGAACTGTAGGATTTCCGTTTCACCGGAAGAGCGTATCCTCATAACATTAAGGTAAGTCAGGAATTGAAACTGTTGTGCCCGATGCTGAGACATTGTCTTTGTTTTAATCTTTCCTTAAAAATATAAAATATAATAAAAAAACACATTTCTTCTTCTAGCTTAGAATTTAGCAATTACACATTTTTATTTTTGTTTTACAAAATTATAAACAAAGAACTATATCAATCCAAACATCATTTACAGTACATAGCGCATACATTAGCTACAGTCACATTCTATAGCTCAGTAACATGAATAGTGCGATGATGCCTTTTCTTCTTAGCCGGAAACATGCGATGTCGATGAACCGGGCGAGAAGCCTTCACTTATATTCTGACGACTTTTCACCCAATATATTTCCGGCCATGGTTAAAATTCCAATCTTAAATCGCCGCTTTTGCTCCTCTGACATATTTCCCATGTCCGGTAACACGCTCATGAGAAATGCAGCGTCTGCATCATCATACTTTCCAACTACTGTCTCCTTTTTTACAGAAAAATTTTCCAATGTCGATTTGTTCACATCATGAATAGAATATTCAGACACTCTAGGGCGCTTGTATTTCGTGAGTTTCGTTGAAGTACGATTTATTTTACTCGATGAGAGTTCTTCTTCTTCCTCCTCATTCTTTTCCTGTTCTAGTGAAGATGCAGGCAGATCTTCCTCTAGATCCTCAATCGTACAAGAAGACGTGCTCTGCATTGTCTCTTCGCTCACTTTTCCTTCGATTGTTTCTCTAATGTTACTTTTAGTCAAGCCGGACTTAGTAAATGGCTCAAGAAAATACATGAATTCGGCTAAGTAGTACGGCTTCTTACAAGCAGTTCCTGATCCTGAAGGTGTATACTCTCTTAGGTGCTTTATATACCTTCCTCTCAGGTTTTTCCACCTAGCCTTGCAATCAGACACTGCAATGACAGAAAAATTGAAATAGAATATTTCTCTATAAAAATACGTGTGAATGTTTGCATGTATACGTATGTATGTATGTATGTCAATTTTTTTAATTACTGTCAATCTCTGCAAAATAACTCAATTAAAACCACTGTATTTTACTACTTTTAGGTACTTTGGTACAGACTGTAACTTTAAATCAGTGACTTATTATTTTATGAAAGGGCATACAACAGTGCGCAGAATTGTCAAGTAAACAGCAGTTGACTTTTGGCGCATTCTTCAACCCGAGTATATGCCTCATCCAACGGAAGAAAAGCGGAAATCCGTAGCCAGTCGACATTGGGAACTGTGGGATCTTCCAAACTGTATTGGCAGCTTAGACGGAAAACATATTAGAGTAAAATGTCCTTCGAATACTGGCTCAGCATACTACAACTATAAAGGTTACTTTTCGGTCGTCTTACTTGCTGTTTCTGATGCCGATGGAAAGTTTGTGACCATTGATATTGGTGAATATGGGAGAAATAGCGATGGAAGAGCACTGAAGGAGAGTAAATTGGGAAACGCGTTCCAAGATGGGCGATTGCACGTGCCAAATCCTACCCCCTGCCTGCCTGGCGACGATGTACCTTTCCCATATTATTTTGCGGCGGATGAAGCATTTCCTCTGGCGAAAAATATCATGAAACCATATCCAAAAAGGCATCCTACTGACAAGAAGCGGTTATTTAATGGCCTTCTATCAAGAGGAAGAAAATCCATTGTGTGCATTTGGAATGATGGCGTCAAAATTTCAAGTGCTACTTACGCCAATAAATTGTATCATAGAGATGGTCGACGATATTGTTTTAGCTTTGTGCATAGTTCATAATTTCATTCGTCACCATGAAGGAATACTCTCCGTCCCAAGTGAGGATAAAAACATGCAAGAAGCCGTCGCAACTATCAGATTGATAACCAAAATCGATCGACAAATCCTGCTCTTTTACACAGAGAAAGATCATGAGACTTTTTTTTAAGCCCGAGGGAAGACTAGCATGACAGTAGGGAAATTACTTGTAACTTCTTAAATGTATTTTGGTTAACTGACTAATATTTATTTTATTTTCCTCCTCCTGACTTTTTCGTATATTTTAACTATCAGAAGTATTGTGTCTTATTGCACTTAAAATTTGTGTAAGTGCCAGGAGTTTTATAACATTGTACGAGAAAATCTCGAACAAGCTAATTGCTGCAAACAACGTAGTTAAGGATGTAATAAATGAAAAATAATAGACAGCTCCACTTGATTATAAGCCCTTAATATTATTTTAAACAATTTGGAATGCTTGAAAAAATCGACCGACTAAACGTGTGTGTAGTATTATATTTATTCTGTGCTATTTTTTGCTTCCGTTCAGGGAAAATGATAATAATAAAAAGGAACATATTTAAAAAAAGAAAAAAACATTTACCTGCAATACCACAAAAATCTACGTTACTTCTCTTTTATTTAGTGCGATCACATTATCTTTGGTGGAAATTTCGTTGAAATCCGTTCGTTTTTACTGGGTAAAAAATTATCCTGTAGTAGCTAAAGTAGAACTTTGCCATATGTACACTGCTGACCAAAATTAACGCAGCATCTCACCAGAATCCAAACGGCCACCGGAAGAACTGCTAGCACGGACTTTTAATGGCAACGGTGGTCGGAGAAGACGAAGTATCTGTGCGATAAGAATCTCGTTAAGAATCGAGCCATGACAAAATATGAGACTAGCGTGGAAAACTGCCGATGGATTTTCTAGCCGAAAGAAAATACTTCGCATGACATAGTGAGGATCCTCGTAGTTCCGCATGAGTCCAACGAAGGCTCATTATGGCAGGGACCATGAATATTCGTCTGCGGCACTGATCGAAGATTTTCATCGCAAAGCTATTATTTAAGATTTAGTCATTGAGAAAAGAAAGGTTATGGAAATAAAGAAATTATATTTATATTTAAGCGCAAAAAATTAAGACATATTTAGAGATATGCTCTTCATCTATGCGAATCAAGTATTCTAGCGTATCCAAAATGCCGCAGTGAGATGTATTTTTAATGTTAAAAACCGAATATGTTTCATAATCATACGCTAAATTATGTCCGCACAATATATTTCACGTTTTGTTTCTTTTGATAAGACACATTATCTCACCAGCAACGGCTGCAAAAACTCCTGATTGCTCAATGCACAAGAGTTATGCAAAGCAAGTTCTCGCCACAGCCAGCAGTTTTTGGAGAAAAACTACTTGAAGGCAAGCGATTAGCCTATATATGAGGATCCTCACTATGTCATGCAAAGTATTTTCTTTTGGCTAGAATATCCATCGGCAATTTTCCGCGCTAATCTCATATTTTGTCATGGCTCGATTCTTAACGAGATTCTTATCGCACAGACACTTCGTCTTCTCTGACCACTGTTGCCATTTAAAGTCCGTGCTAGCAGTTCTTCCGGTGGCCGTTTGGATCGCTGCTGAAGTGTTGTGTTAATTTTGGTCAGCAGTGTACATTATGGTGGATCGAAAAAAACTTTATTTCGAAATCTGTCAACGGCTAGTGCTTAAAGTTTGGGGTTGGTGGTCCTTATAACATATAAAAATATTTTTATAAAGATATGCCCTTTGCAACAAAAACTGTCATTCAAGCCTCAATATGCCACCTATATGCCCTTCTGTATGGGGCAAATATGCCTCCTATGGGGCCAGAATAGGAGGAAAATTAATTTAGAAATAAGTTTTTTTGTACGTCTTCAGTTCTCGCACATACAATAAGCAAAAGCCAACTCTAGCATAGGTATATGCTACGTAAAACTACCAAGATTTTGAAACGAGATACGTACCTTTCTCCTTGATTTCTTCCGCTATCACAATCCAAGCTTTATGTTGAACTCTTTCACGGTGATAATCCGGCGAGGTATGGTCATATAAGCACTGATGCTGGCGGACGAGTTGCACAAAATTAATGTTGAAATCATGGTCAGTACGCATGATATAACCTTGTGGTTAAATAAGACAATAATATTGATTTTCAGCTATAAAATCCTTGTCTGTTTTGCGAATCACTCCTAGAACACAGTACAGGGAGAGAGGCGCGCACGAGGCGAAATTAGAACACGTTCTAAGGCCGGTCTTCCACTGGCAGCGACTACGCTCTAATCGGGAAGCAAAGCGACGGCGGAAGCGAAGCGCTCCCTCGCCTGCTTTCTACGCGTCTCGTCTTTTGGCGCCGATCTACTTAGTAACCGATGTTGTATTTCTAGCCGACGCGACGTCGCGCCTCCGTCTCCCCGCCTCTGTGGGCGCCTGGCCTTTGACAAGGGGAGTCACCATTCTTCTGTTTCATCCCTTGAGTTGGTTGGCAGCAAACCTCCATTCATCTCTTTTCTCAGCTTTCCGTTTCAGTTCGTAGTATGTTCGGCATTGCATACCTTTCATGATTTGGCTCACATAATCTAGTCGGAGTCTTCCTCTGCAATTTGTACCGTCAAATTTCCTTCCATTATTCTTTTAACTTGACTATCGTTTCGTAGTAAATGTCCAATAAGTTTAACTCTCCTTTCTTTAAGGATTCTTATTACGCTTTCTTTCTTCTTCTTGCGCTTTTTCAAAGATTTCTCAATTTGTTTTCCTTTCTTTCCAGCTTACTTTCAGCATTCTTCTGTAACATTTTAATGTGTATGCAGAGGAAATGGTGAATGAAGCCTGGGAAGATATAGACAAGAGAATGCTATCAAAGTATAAAAGAAAGACTCCAAAAACCATCAAACTAGTTTCTTTTCACAGTCTTTCCTTTTTAAACCTATCATATGTGAGAGGACGGTTGACCAGACGATGTGCTAAATGATGATAGGCTGCATGTTTATGAGAAACAAGGTGGAATGAGTTATTATAAATGTAGTTATTGGTAGAAGTGGGTTTCCTGTAACCGGTTACGTGTCTTGATCACCAAGATATTAAGCAAAGGAAGCTTCCCATTTTCTTTTACTACACAATTTAATTTAATTGTAGGGAAAACTTTGTTAAGATTATTTAATAAAGTGTCGATACTACATAAATTGCAATTAAATAAAACAAAGATGACGTCAACGTATATACCGTTCTTTCCTTCTATACCAGATAGAAGGAAAATAATCAAAGTTCTGTTTACAAAGTGTTTCTTGCTTATTGGAGTCTTTCTTTTATACTATGACTATTGTAGCCATTGGTGGCCAAATATATATTTAATATATATATTTAAGAGAATGCAAGGTTTGGGGGGAATTTATGACATCTGTAAGGTATGTAGATGATAAAGCTAACGTGAATGGTTCCAAAAATGGTCAAAAAATTTGTTAAATGAACTTAACGATAAAGCAAGGTAGTTTGGGACGAAAATTAAAACAAATAAAACTTCGGTTTACTAAAGGAAAAAAAGGCTAAGTTAACAATTAGATTAGATGGGGAAAAACTAGGGTAGCTGAATTAACTCTTCCTTGATTATTATTCTTTCTTGGGATGGAATATGCAAAGATAGGGTTCTTAAAAAAAATACCTTTGGCAAAGGAAGCTTTCATGAAGCGAAAGGAATTAATGACTAGAGGTCTCGATAAAGGAATCAGGAAAAGATTGGTTAAATCCTAGGAGTGGAGTGTTTTTCTGAGTGTGAAAAGTGAACCTTAAGAAAAGAGGAAGTCAAACGTTCGTGATCTCTGAGATGTGGGTGTGGCGTATAATGTAAAAAAGTAAGTTTGGTTGATAGGAAAACAAACACGAAGGTGCAGGAGGTGGTAGGGAAGGAGATGGCATTCATTGAAGTAAACAGAGTGAGTTAAAGATTGAGAGAAGAGTGGTTGTTAAGGAAGTGATTGAGGGTACAATACACGGGAAAAAACAGAGGGGAAGACAACAGCAGAAGATAATAGAAGGCATAAAGGGTGAGGTAAAGAAAATGAAGGAAATGGCGTTGAATAGGGAATGTTGAAGCACGTGAACCTATCCAAAGGTTGAATACTCAAGTATGTATTCAATCATCAACCTAAAATCAAAGATTCTTTTTCTTCAGTCACTAAGCCAAAGATTGCGTTTCATCATCGATTTAGAGTAACTCTCGCGAATAATTTATCATGGAGTTCCCACATCCGTAATATATGTGGAAATCACTTAAGAAACTCGGCTTCGTTAAAAGACTAGCCGGTAGGAGCGAAAAAAAAGTTTGCGAGTGATGTTACTTAGCGTTAGTTAAGTCTCACCTAGAGTATGGATGAAGTGTATGGGACCCTGCCGACAAAAGCCATATTCGGGATTTAGGAAAGGTACAACGAAAGGCTATACCATTTGTAAAGAATAGCTGCGAAGAAACAGTGAGTGTTACTCAGATAATACAGAATGCGGGATGGGAATCATTAGAAGATAGAAGACTAATTCGAAGGATAAACTTACTAAATAAGTTCAGAGATATTACGTTCTCAGATGATGTAACCGATATAATGCGACCTCTATTATATAGACCGTTTTGATACAGCGAAGAAGATCAGGGAAATAGATGCTAGAACTAATCGTTCCAGGAATTTATTTTTTAACGATATGCAAAAGTAACCTATAAATAGGAAAATAGAGTCAAGGTGCTTGCACCCCCTGCCGCACGCCTAAAGGCGACTTACTCCATAGAAAAGCTATGAGGTTAATTACGGCTGCTGGGGAAAGCATCTACTTCCGTTTGTCATAAATTTGCATATCGTCATTCACGAGCCAAGCACTCTTCCCGAAGAGCGGAAAAAACTGTTTGTGCGCTACTTTATTACATGTATTGTGGGGTTATAAAAAATAGTGAATTTATAATGAACCAAAGACGAGGTCCCAGTATCACTGCGTCAGCGAGCGCTTATATCACTCGAATATAATGGAAGAATTTAAATGTATTTAACCGCTTCATTCTTTTCCTGCCCACAAGTTCACCAAGAAAATAAATGATCTAGGGAATCGTTCGGTTGTTTGTCAATAATGACCGCGTAATATGCTGATTCATCTTCCGTAACCTACAAGGAATAGGACAGAGGAAATTCGTATACTTTTCATTTAAATCATGGCACAAATTTCTCTGCAAGGAACAATTGGCTTCCGATTAAATCATCATGAAAATTTTATTAATTCACAAAGTTTAGCAATAGAATTGCCACAAAATATTACTGATCACATATGGATACATTCTAAGCAATGATTATGAGGAGATGGTCAAAGAAGTGAAACTGTAGGAAACCACGCATGATGCCAATTATATAATTGCTCTGTAACATAACCTTTTTCGTCGTAATAAGATAGTGGCATATATATGTATGTACAAACAGCATATTTACAATTAAAATAACTTTACTGTTATTTGCATTCCAAATATATTCCTGATATAAGATAGTTGATTTAAATGTAAGAATATACAGAAAATCTCGAGATAATCAGCATCAAAGGACAATGTAAATCACCACTTGGGGAGGGCTTCAATAGTAATTATTTCTTAAGCATGTACTGATATTAAATGTTAGAAATATTAATTGTTATAAGCAACAATACTATAGTGCAACATTGTTAGTATTGTCATCGTTAGAATTCTCACGATTAATTTTCTACTGAACATTAATCGCGGAAATGTGACTGAAAAAAGTCATTATAAGCGTTACAATAGCATGATACTCTTTTTCCACTCGTTTTCAAAGTACGTAAAAAAATCTCTTTTAGACAACGCACCAAAGAAGTGAATAAATAATTACGCAATTATCTACGATAATTGTCACTCCGCATCGCTTCTAATTGTAACTTAACTTCTTACTCGCGAAGAAATCAAACTACCTGAGAATAACTTCTCTCTGTTTCACAAATAAATTATTGTATTATTGTACTATTAAGATGATAATATCATTGTAATTATTTTTCTTCTTTCAGAACGTCATAATCGGCGTCCTTTGTTCATATAAAATCGGCGTTTCGGCGTTACTTCGTGGAAGGCCATCACAGAAAATATTAATGGAAGTACACAAAGTTTTCTTATTCCCTTCTATTTAAAGTTTCTTACGCTTTCATTTGCTTTCAACAATTTGCCGAACGTAAAAGTAAACGTATGATACATAGTTTACCGTTTAGACACTAGGGATTTAGATATATGTATACCCTGCGAGCCATCAGTGGCGTATGACTGGGGGTGTAGTATCACCAACATTCCAACCTAATGTACCAAACTAGCTTCTCTAATATACTGAGAAAAAAACGATCAAAAGTAATTATCTATTTTATCGATTTCTTCTTTATAACGTTTTGTCGAAGTTTCTCGGAGATCGTATTCGTTTCAGTGAAAATAAAATTTCGTTTACTTCGTCTGAAAGCTCTGAACCAATAAATTTTTTGGAGGAATCTTCCGTCGGAAATCAAATCTTTACTTAGAACGAATTCCAAGCGAAGAAATCCTTGAGTAATCATATCCGAAACGCTACAATCGAGCCTGAAATCTCCTTAGATAATCACTCGTAGCTCTTTGAAGCTAATCAATGAATGAATGGTCCATAAAAATCGGGTTATAAGAGCGTGACTTATTAACAGCAGTGACATTGAGGTATTACATTTGCACATAGGAGGAGGTCATTTAGTAGACTACTGAAGCGCAAGAAAAGAATTTCCAAACAGTGTTCCCGAGAGAGATGTCATAACAAACAAGACTAATCTCGAGATCAAGGTCGATATATTAGCGACACGCGGCTTTCATTAGTTTCTCCAGAAGAAGAGGCAAGGGTTGCTACCATTGCGTTGTTTAGTTTCCTCGTAGGCCGGGCGGTGGTTAATGTTAACAAAGCCGTTTCGTCAACCTATCCAACAAACTACTATATGAGAAAGTCGATTTTTAGGACAACACAGGACCATTCTTCCATTTCTGTTAATTGAGGACAAATTATTTTATTGAATGACATTCATTGACAAGGGTAATATACGCTTTGTGTACCACGGATTCACTCGAGACTTACAGGATATGCTCCTTGCTTTAAAATAGTATATATAAGTCCGACGCTTGGACTCAATAGGCCTTCATTTTTGCAAAATTGGAATTTTAATATCGGAGTCAGGCAACCACGCAATGCAGACAATCAACACCTAGAACGTGAAATTTCCCATGCATTACAAAATTGTCTTCTTTTATCTTGCGATCCTCGCAAATAATTCATAATGATCAATAGCCATGTGGGGAGTGCTTTCGGCTTTGTTGAAAGCGGTCCCGGATTCGATTCCCGGTGGGAGCACGTTTGCGAAATGACCTAAGCTGTCGAAGTTCGTTTAACAATACTACTATGACTAGCTTTCAAAGTGTAGCTATGTAGTTGAACGAGGATTTTCCTTCTTTTAAATTCTGTACTTGAAAATACACCCTCCATGAAAAACTACTTCTCCAGAAAGTTTTATTATTTTAATTGCATCGCCCAATACTGCTCTATCTCTTATTATTATGACTGCAATTTAAAAACAATGTACAAATAGGGGCACCAGATGAGCTACGAAATACCCTGAGCTATTTCTGAGCTTATGGTCTATTATTCTAATCTCTATAGGAATATAATCTCGAGTAGGCATTTAAAATTTTCAAACCGTTTCAGAATAACGTAATCAACAACATCAGCGTAAGAGGGTGCACGTCTGCTAAACCATAGAAAAACAGTTCGGCCTTTGATTCATTGCTTAAAATTATAATGGGGTTAAAGCTCTCTCAAGGAAAATTTCTTTTTTTAATGGTATGAACTGATATTTTTATTTGTATATTTATGGTTTATAAGTGGTTTTAATGCTCTCTCGAATAAATTTCTTTATTTATTGTATGTAATGATATTCTTGATTAATATGGTTTCTGGGGAATCAGCAGAGCTAAGTGTAAAACTCGAATAGAGTTTGTAGTGGTTTTTAATTATTTAGTACGTAATTGTAAATTAGCGTAGTTTGTAATCTAGTGTAGCAATTTTTCTGTTAGATGTTGAATATAGTGTAGTATAAAGTCACTGCCCGTCCTAGTTACTAACTTAATAGTAAAATAAATAAATAATTATTAGATTTCTTAGCTGGACCCCTGAGTTTATGTAATAAAATGTGAATGAGTTCGAAGGAAAACATTAAATATAGGCAACATATCGATGCTTTCGACGACAGCGCATTATGAAGATGACGAACAAACACAAACTACGTACGAGCGAAATGTAAGAGTTGTATCCAAACTATTCCTAAAATGTCAATTGAAAATATGCGAGATGACTTTTTGTAGCGTTTTGTAGAATTTATATAGCGACGAAATTATTGTTGAAATATAGACATCTCACAGTATAATTTCGAACTCAGCAAATGTATACAACGAGGACGGACTCAACCCCTTACTTCAATTTTTAAGCTGCTTTTCTTGCATCCATGTATTAAATATATACCTTGTCTTCAATGTCTTGATTATCATGCTCAACGCTTCATTCATACAGGTGCACCAGATCAACGTATCTTTTGAAGTGAAGCAAGCTATCTACAATTAACTATCCCAAAGACTAAAGGTTTTCACACTAACCAGTAAGTATTTACAATGACTATAATATACCATTCCATGAGGAAAGGTGAAGATGTCAAAGAGAGACAAAGATTGGCGGAATGAAGTCACGAGCTCATACAGCTGTTTTAACTCGGAGGCAATCCACTCCCTTGAAATTAATGATCAACTCAGTTTATAAATATCAGGTAAGGAAATTCTTATGAAGAATTAAATCAATTATAGTGATTCTTCGAGTGAGATAGCTCGATACGTATTTCGTAAGCGTTTATCATATGATATTTATAAATATGACGAAACAATTATGGGAGCGTAATAATTAGTGCGAGCTGGAAACATCGAATGAGACCACGTGCCGCGGAGTAAAACAAGAAAAGAGCAACTTCTAACTCAAGTTTTTGCTATCACGACGAACAAGGGGATCTGTCACCAGTATACGCTGGGGAAGAGTTATGTAGAAAAGCTTAGACCTAATGATACCAATTATTTAAATAACTGTTACATTCTTACCTATACTACTGAGCCAGGTAACTATAATAAAATTATATTAATGGGAACAAAGTCAAATGAAATGAACAGAAAAGTGGATGGTACGAATATTTTAAGTATTTAAAAACCCTAAAAGAAGTAATGGGTTAGAGCTCTTCAAAGGATTTGATAGAGAAAATTAAGGTACCTATGCTTAATGAACCATAAGATTTCTATTTCTGATAAAAACAGCAAACTAAAATAATGTGAAATGAATCTTAATTCTCTATTCTATTTCAAGAGAGATTGGAATTGCAATAACTCTTTTACAATTGATTTGAATCCTAGAATGTTGAAATAACTAAAACAAATTCTTGAAACCACATATCAAATAATAAAATAAACGAACGACAGAGCTAGACTATTCAAAGCATGCCTTGCTTTTCAATGAGCAAACCCGTGGAAGTTAGAAACAAAGTACTTAGCTCAAAGTTAGAAATAAAGTCCTGGCTGCGGCAGACTTTTCCTCCTTCATTTCTTCTCAAAATTCAAGCACGTGTATCATGCGCATATTCATCGCTTACATAAGCTTTAGCTAAGTGCTACAATAATAGATGTTTTGCTTGAAAGCGTATGCGTTTGTAAATTATCTTCACACTGTAAATAAGCAAACGAATATTAAATGAAAAAGCCCTTGAGATACACAAAAAACATTTTGAATTTTCGCGAACCGGAGATATCTTTGTATAAGTAAGTGATTTGAAAGTTCACGGCGCTAGTAATAGTGGCGCTACCGTACAACCTCGCTAGATGTGGAAGCAATGGAAGTTTTCTGTAAATAGCGTTCATTGGATAAAAGCAAGGGAGAGAAAAAATGAATTTAACCAATAATTTTGATTTTCTAAAATGACAAATTTTATCGAAGGAAACGTAGAAGATGGGCTCCGAAAAGCTACAGATACCGATAATTTAAATCAATGCTCAAATTAGGCCCAATAAAGATTTTTAACTACTATAACTCTGGCTTTATGGATGTAAATTAAATATACATAGATAGTAAATGAATAGATGATAAATGTATGATACCCTGAATAAGTTAATGAAAAACTTTAAATGATATTAGCAACAAAAATCCGCTTAGTGTTTATTTAGAAGACGAAGAATTTGACAATTTAGAAATAGTAAATCATCAATCCCAAAATCAAGTCTCTCCTTAAATTAAACTGAAGAAAGTATACGCATAGGATCCATAGCTCCATAGGATCTCTTCCAACGGACCCCATCGCCATCAGTTGGTATTACAATGATATAATAGATTAATTCATTTGGTTTAAAAAAGTGTACACAGAGAAAGGAATTGCAGTAAACTTAAAAGAATAAAATTGCGGTATCTTCCATGTAACTCAACATCTTACGAATTTTATTATGCGTTAAAGAAATTATATTTTGAAAAGAGATGCGAACGGAATCTGAGAAACAGGTCTCTAAAAGATGAAAATATATCGATGATGAATCACTGAAAAATATAAATCTAGGCCTTCCTCCATGAAATTCTTTGTATTTTTTGCGAACTTTTCTATGCTTAAAATAGAAAGAGCACTTAGAATTCCAGACAGTCATATGGGTACCGTGTTCGCCTATATGCATATGTATGTACGAAATTACCTCAGTAGTCTAGGAAATTAAAAAAATATATACAAAAGAAAAAGAGCTTCTTTCCTTTACAGTTTACCCTGGTCTCAGATTACTGATTATAAAATTAAAATCTATGGAACTTTAGTGTTTGTAGTTGTTTAATCTGTCGGAAATACGAACGGGCACAGGGCTTCTTCAGACACTATCATTGACTGTTTTCAACCGATCGAAGGCCATTATTGCTGTCTATTGCTATTATAAACAGACATAGACCTTAAATCTTTAGTATGCTGTAATAATCAAGGACAAACTCTAAAATCAGATTGATGTTATAATGTTAGGAAAAGAGTAGCCGAGACTAACGCTACATTGACTGTTTGAAATTCCCAGACTTCGACCCATACTCGGATCGATTGCTTCGAGAGTGTTCGAGAGTATTGCATCAAATCGACTTTCAGCTGTTTAGTGACTTAGAAAATTTTGAAAAGTTTGAAAACATAAGCGATAATGCGGATATAACTTATACACGTAAATTTTACAATTACTACTGGAATAAAGGTAATTTTTGGAAGTTTTTCTTCGTAAAGAAACTTTAAAGTAGGGAGCAATGGCTAATCCAAACGAGCAGATACATCATCTAGCATATCAGGGAACGATAGGTACTTTGAAGTATAAAATTAATGATGAAACGTCAAAGGCAACAATGCTTGATAGCGTAAGTAAAGGAGCATTTTCATTACCATCCTGTCATTTAGTATAGAATAGAATTCAATTTTACATTAGATTTTTATTCCAGAATGAAAGAATGCCGATTCATTGGGCAGCACTTGGAGGGCATATAGAAATCGTGGAATACCTTCTGGGTCTTAAATCTCCAGTTGATCCAAGGGATGATGTAAGTAACTAATATAAATCAAAAGAATATAGCAGCACGTAAATTCACTTTGTAGATAATTATGGCGACGTGACTTGCCGGATGCAAGTACGAGCTGTGTATTTTAGTGCAAAGTGCGAATAATTGTTGCGCTAAAAATGATAATTTGTGCTTGTAATATTAACTTGATGTATCAAGTACAGTGAACAACGTTAAATTTAACTTTTAAACTGTACTTACAGTCTGGTGCGACGCCACTACTCTTGTCTTCTTCCGCCGGAAGAGTTGCTGTAGTTAAGCTTCTACTGTCGAAAGGAGCTGATCCAAATATATGTAACACTGGGGGGCATTCTTCTCTGCAGTATGCATCTTCAAAAAGTTGGAAGGAGGTAAGATTTCTGCTGTCCTTCTCTTCTACTTTAATCATGAAATAAATATTATGTTCCTAATAAATATGTTATCACTGTTATATAACTATATGCAGTTCAATTGATTACAAATTTAGAAATTATATATAAGCAGTCTTATTTCATGTTTCATGATTAAAGTCCCCGTTATTGCAATATTTTCAGATACTCTATTATAAATATCTTGCCTTTCCTAAGCATAAAATGCTGTATTAGCACATTCACTACATTCCATTTATCGCTCCAAATTTCTTAATTTTCCATATTTATATTCTATTTATAAGAGAGAGCAATTTTATTGGAATAATTCTCTGTTGTGCTCCTGGACAGGCAATTAGCTACGCATGTCATTGAAATAGAAAGTAACACTAATCTTTCAGTGGAATAGTTTTATGTTTAGTAGTTGTAGTAGTGATAAAAGTTATACAGCTGAGGTTATTTCTCTCACTGGGAATCAAAACTTGGACCCCTTTTTGGCGTATGTACTACTTGGCTAACCAGGAGCAATTTTTTTTTATTGATAACTTATATCTAAAATTTTATAGATTTTCACTCTGCAAACTCACATTTTTAATCGTCATTCTATGAGTAAGCTCAACCAATCCATCATGAAAATAACGCCGTATTTAAGGCTAGAGAAGTTTCATGTCTTAAGTTTTTCAACGTGATTAAGTTACAGTTACCTTACAGGAATTATACCCTTTTTACTCTTGGTAATACGATGTCCATTTAAACGCAGTTTTGTTTTAGGTTTCCTGGAAAGCATTTTGAATGCATTTTTTTTAGAAATGGTTTGGGTCAATGCATAAGTTTGTAAATATGGCTCCTGGGATTGAGTCCTAGCTAATCAGGACATAGTTATTTCTGCTCATCCCTTTTTTGTTTCTATATTTACTTTGACCTGGCAAATTTTATGATTGTTAATTATAGAATAAAGTATTAAGATAGGTATAATTATGGTTCATGCCTACCATAGCACCACTGAAACTGATGTGCTGAGTAATATGCCATCGTCTTAGAGAAAGCAAAATATTTTAGTGTTTCTAAACGTAAATATACTTACTCTTCCTCTCTTCAAATATCCTCTTTTAAGAAATTAAAATTACTATTAAATAAAATTTAACCATCTCAATGGGTATTTATTCATTTAGCTCTCTCGTTGCTATTTCTCATTTAATTCTACTGCTTGGATTTCAGAGTGTAAAAGCAAAGCACCTTGGCACCATCTCCCTGCGTTACCTCACTCTTAACATGGAAAGCTGCTTACAAACCTGTGTGATTTTTATAATCTTAATGTGTTGAAGTATGAAGTACAAATGAAGCTGTACATTCTTTGTTTGACGCCAGTTACCTGCTATTGAGTATGCCAGAATTCCCTATCAACTTATTACAAAATTATCTTTCCTTACTTGAATTTAATTAGATCCTAAGATTTAATTATGTCCTCTTAGCTACAAATTACAGCTTAGGACAAAAAAGTAATCTGCCAATGAATGTAGAAGGCCATTTGACTGTGCAGCTGTTGTTTTTTTTTTAAAACATACCGTATATGGCGGCATATAAGTCTACCTTTGAAGCCTAAAAAAATCTCTCAAAAACCAGGGATCAACTTTTACGCCAAACATAAAATTTAACCCTTTACCACCAAGGGGTAAATTAGTGGAACTGCCTGCTTAACACTTGTTGTACACAAACTCTCGCAACTCAAAACAATTCTTTCTTACTGAAACTAAATTTTGGCTAGTTTAATTTACGTAGATATCATATAAAACATTTTTCCATTGCGAAATACAATCGTGGCCGAAAGTATGTTATGTTATGACATGTTTACATAATAAAAGAGTTGAAATAATAAACCATTTTCATATCTTTAAAATTAATTAGATGCATATTTATTCTTTGCAAATTATACTCATTTCTTTTTATTTTACAAAAATTTAATATATATTTCAATGTTTTCTTTCTACAACTGAAGATCAAGAAAGCACATCATGAGTTGTTTTTGTTTATATAATCCTTATGATTCCACTTATGGTTAGGAGTTAATGGAAGTTGTTTTAGCAGTGTCATGGTTTGATATTACCATGCTATATTACCAATATTTCTATAATAGATTTTTGATGCGATTGTGTTTCTGTTTCATTATGTAGTTTTATTTGTGTAGCCTGAGTGATACCAACGAAAGAAACTTGTGTAATAGTTAAGCTGAGGCGGGAAGTTGATATGGCAGCTGAAAGAAACAATTTAGCATCTTAACCTTTGTGGTAAATATTCCTTAAGCTATTGTATATTAATGGATACCATAGTTTTTCTTCCCATAAAATAGAGCTGGGGAAGTGGTGTTGCCTTATTTTTGGGTCGACTTACAAGTACTTACTTGTATATGCTGAACATTGGTTGAAACCTGAAATTCGACTCAAAATTTTAGGGGTCGACTTATACACCAGATCGACATTCACGCCGGCATATACTGTAACTAAGAATTCTGAACCTCACCTCCATTTGGAAACCTGACAGAAAAGTTCTAAAGTTTGGTTCTATAGTGGAAATTGGAGCTAAATAACAGCAATTTGAGGCTATATAAACAATCCATTGTAATTTTTAAAGGTAGCTACAAGACATTTCCTTCTGACCCTGAAAGGATATGAGGATTCTGTCTACTCAGAGCAGCTTTTATTTTTACGTGCAGCTTTGCAAGGAACATATTATTATTAATGTTGTTACAGAATTTTCAGTGCAAGTAAGTGCATCCTGTGGCTGTGATTACAATTTTAAATCATTAATAAAATATTCACAAGGAAGAATAGACTTGAAAAATGTCCAACAGGACCGGGAATATTTATAGAATATTCATAACATGAGTAATATTGATTCATACTACGTTTGCTATATATGTGGGTTCAGTCTTTCAAGATTAGCAGGACTATGTGTACTTTTTTATTATCCAAACTGTGCTGGGAAATTTCTCTGTCATGGCATTTTCATCATTAAAATTAATTCAAATATACTAATGACATTTTATCATTTCCCATCAGATTAAATAGTGACTGATTTTAACTGAAAAAAATTCAATCTTCCTTTTTTATAGATAGTTGATGTATTGATAGAGAAAGGAGCAGATGTCAATGCCAAAGATGAAAGAGGAGCTACTCCTCTGCACAGGGCATCGTCAAAAGGAAATCAGCCCATAATTGAGATGCTGGTTGAGAAGGGAAATGCAAATGTTAATGTGACAGACATTTACGGAAACACTCCTCTGTAAGTAATCTTCTCCAATTTTTATGAGTACTCTATGTATTGAAAATATGTTACACAGCATGGGATAACAATCTATACATTGCTCTAGCAGAAATTTGTGTTAACTAAATTCCTTGCCAAAGCAACACGCTGCTTTGAGTTTCAGAGTTATTAGTATTTAAAACCTCATATATAATAAAGTGAAATATGCCTACATTTATTAAATGAATAAATAAACTTTCAACCAGTTAACTCAGAAAATTGATTGCATAAATTAAAGATTATTGTGATTTTTTTCAGTTGTCTTTCATTAAAAAAGTAATTTAATAGATCTATGTGAATAATGAGTTACATTTGTATGTTATAATATTTATAAAGAACTATTTTAAAATTAAATAAGTCAATCCAGAGAGTAATGACTCCATGGCAATTGAATAGCAAGTCTTCTATAAAGGCTAAATTTTATAGCCTTTGAAATAGTATTTTATAATAATTTATGAATTTTTAATAACATCAATCTTATTGAATATTATTCTTGTGAACTAATTGCATTCATAATTCATTATACATGAAGTAAAACGTTAAAAGAGAACAGAAGTGAACAGAATTATTTGGTCTATTCAATGAAGGCAAATGGTTGAAGTTATTATATTTTTGGATTGCTAACATTAGACCACTACTAAATTTTTACTTGCATTAGACACAACTAACGCCAGACTAAATGAAAGTCCTCTTACTCATATATTACTATGTATGTGCAAAATGACTTAAGTATTTTAAAAGGATTATATTAAAATACTGATAGGATTGGTTTGGTAACGGAAGTAAAGATCAGAGGAAAGCAAGCACAAATAACTTTAATATGATTTACCTAAACATCATGTAACGCTGACCTACATTTTTTGCCTGTAGTGTTTTTTGTTGTGACTATAATCCAACATTTTTATTTGTCATTGGAGGAGTAGAAACCTAATAATAATTTTTATTATTCATATTTATTGCCATAAATGTTCAAATCTTGGAAACGATTTTATGAGATTTTTTGAATTATACTTTGTTTTATATATTAAAAGAATGTTTTTACAACCCTAATTAACACCGTTTAGGGCTTGTTTTCTTGTTTTAAATAAACAGATGAGGTATATTTATTGTTAAGTAGAAATTGACTGATCAGGTGTTGAAAAAATTCATGGGGGAGGCTGAAATTTTGCGGAATCCTGATATAATCGATGAATTGTTAAATAAAACATGTTTTGAAAGTAACTGTTTGGATTAGAGATATTTGATCATTAATTTAATATTTTAGTCTTAATCTCTCCTGTATATAGACATAAGTTGAATATTGTCCAGAGAGATCTGGTGGAACTTCATGTTGAATAAAAGTTTCTAATACAAAACTTTTATTAGACATTAGTTGTTCATTTCTAATCGTATCTTTTTTAATTTAATTTACATTCAGGGCTGGCTCCCCATGTATCATAGAAAATTTGGTTAAAGATTTTGATAATCCTTTTTCGAATTTGTCATTGCCTTATCAGAATTTATTACACAATTGATTTCTGTAAAGTAGCATTAGTGCTTATTTTTCTAATATTTGTGCTTTCATTTTGACAGGCATTTAGCATGCGAGGAAGAGCGAGGTGAAGCAGCTCTGTACCTGATCGCCAAAGGAGCACTGACTGACATTCAGAACAAGGAGAAAAAGACTGCGTTAGAGTTAGCACCAAGACCTTTAGCATTAAAATTAAAGGAAGCAATTCAAATGAGCAAGCAATTATTTGCAACTGGCTGAATGTTTCCAAGATGCTCATTCAAATCGTACTTTCAAAGCTTTTAAGTTCTCAAATTTTATGCCCATGGTATATTTATTTATGCAAGTTGTATGTACTGTAACAGCTATCGAATAAATGATCCTTATGAAGGATGTGCATCTGAATTGTTTTCGGTTATCTTAGTTATCTTTCCGATATAAAGGTGATAATCTAGGAAAAAATTATTCAGATTAGTCTATTTTTGAAAATGTAACCACTTCTGAAATATACAAACATAAATACACCTCTTTATTTGGGCAAAATTGGGACTAGAAAGTTACATCTTCCTCATTTTTGTTTTAGGCGAACACATATAAAAGAATATAACCAATACTACATGCAGATATCTCAACAAGTAATTTGGGTTGGAGATTGAAATAATCCTATAGCCGTCTTTGTTGTTGTTCCTCATCTCATTCAACGGTTTTTGGAGAAAACAAGAGAGGACACCCCACTTTAATAACACTCGATGAACATTTCAAAAGCAATGCTTTCTTCTTCAGTAGTGAAAAGGTACTAAAAACTCTTTTTTTTTCTCCCAACACGAGTGAATGAGACATGGAACACTGACAAAAACGATCATTGGTGTTTTTCAACCTCTCATTCTTTAACAGTCATGCTCCAAATTATCTTTCTTTACACCATGAGTAATTTGGAGTGAGAGTAGAAATGTGGAAAGAAAGACTAGTTTTGCGGATAAATAAAAAACTGTTAAGTTTGATCACAGAAAAGAAGAATTGCGGGAACACACCTACAAACGGTTCTGGGTGTGAAAAACCAGCAAAATGTGTAGGAAAGGTTGAAAGAGAGAAATAGATCACAATATAAAAGATATTATAATTTAAATAAGGTATTACCTGATAAAATAAAGAAAGAACTAAAGTATTCTTCATCATAGCAAATTATTAAAAAATTTCTTTAGTCGTTAGTGGTAGAATATAAACCACCCTTGTTTTGGGCTATAAAGTGGACAAGATTAATTAGTATGCAAATTTAAGCACTGGTTGTAACCTTCGAGCTGAGACAGAAAGGAGAAGGGATATAAAAAATAAAAAAGATGTGATAAATTCAGATGAAACCTGTCCAGATGATGATATATGTACGAATAGATCAACATCAGGTAAGTCAGTTCATTCTATCAGTGTGATGTGACTCCTATGGTGTATTTTACATACTATGGCTGAATCTCCAGTTTCTTGTGTTTTTGCCAATTTTAATAAAAACCTTGCCCTAGCAAGGTTTATATTAAAATTAAACCAAAACTGTGCTAAGAATAAAATTAAAATCTTATAGAACAAATGCATAGATGCATTGAATTATTTAAAAATGTTTAACTTAAATAAAACAGAAAACTATCACTGTGGTAACTGAGTTATCCCCTTGGTAGCCAGAGGGTTAATGGTTAAAAAGAAATTAAGTTAACTTATCAAGTCCTAATTAAGGACTTAAAACTTTTATTTCTGCTGATAGTTTATCAGTGATTAGAACTCAAACATTTTAAATTTATTGCAGAACTAGATTCTATTCATAATTTTCAGGTAAAAAAATTAACCATAAAATATTAATAAAAACAATGATATTTTTATGGAGTCTTTACTCTCAGGAGTTATTTCTGTAGTTGGTTTGGAAAAAAATCGCAGGAAATTCTGTCAGCAAATATATTCTTCTATAATCTTATTTATATAAAAATATATCAAATCTATTTCCCTGACATTAATTAGGAGGCTACAAATATATTTAAGCGGTGGATTCTTCAACTAGAGCAATTTTCGTTGGGAAGACCAGAGTAATTTCGGCTGAAATTGTCCCTCTCCTTTTACCGACTTTCATGCGAGTTTTCAAAGACAGAGAATCAGCTGATGGCCGTAGTTCAGTGTTAACCTCGGACACTTAACGACTCATAAAACTGGGCTTCGGTGGAGGTCGTCCAGCTTCTCCAGGGTGGCCACATTCTGTAAAACCCAATGTGGGACAACTGGAGTGGCCGAAATACGGTGGGGACATAATTGCTACATTATGGCCACATACGGCATGAGCGTGCTTCTGAACGAGTGGATTCAAATTAGCCGAAAGAAATTTCGAAAGAGAATCAATGCACGATGAATCCCTATTCTTAGAGCTATTTAACTAACATAGTCCACACTCGCGTAAAAATCATATTCACGCATCAATATATCTCCTAAATGTAAGATGCTTCAGTATGATCAAAAGAAATTAGTTTTATGTAATTGCAAGCGATTCTTGCGACGATTTTCTACGTTAAATTCATTCCGATATTTTCGCTCTCAAGATATGAAACCGGAAATATGTTAAAAGTATTATTGACTGGTTGTTTGGGGTATTACACCAATTACGATTATCCACGGAGGATTTATTCATCCCTCGTTTCAGCATTCGCTAGCAAAAGCTTCAAACTGAGGAAGCTGGAAAAATCACTCCGAGAGTTTTAGTAATATCGACGATCATGAAACAAATTTTCACTTTACAAGATACGATTCCACGAATTCTTATAAATATTTACAATAGATACAGATTTTGCATTCAACAAGTTTTAATTTACTCAAATACACAGTAAATTCGCTAAAAATATAATTGATGATAATTCACAGTGATCAATTACGAATATTGCATGAGCATTGCAAATAATGAAGTCTTATTGATTTAAATTGATAAATTATTTGAAAAAATAGTCGAACTTAATTATTTAAATACAAAAAATAATTTAACTTCCTCAAAGCTTGATATCAAATTTTTAGGGAAATATGTAATTTCATTAGCCTACAGTAGTTATTAGTTTTTTACGTAATATGCCTTGCCGAGAAATCTATTTCATAAGGAAAAATTGAGGGAGTACTTCGTTAGGACACGAATTACACGTGCATTTACTATTTGTGTAATTTGAGTGTTATACGTACATACTTTACTTCCTCAACTATCTGGATTTGATCGGGACCAACAGCTAGCAGAAAGATGTTTTTACGATTCTAGAGAAGGGGATGGTCCATGGTCCTCACTAATCCTTGAGATTTCCAACCTCTAATTAAAATTTCCCTGATTCGCTTTGCATTTCTCAAAGGTTAGAAAACCAATTTGCATCGCCCACGGATGGATTCCTTTCGTTCTTTCACAACTTTTAAACATCATGTCTATATTTAGGTGGGATTGTGACTGATAGATCTCTTATTCCTTATAACCTTTCGTCAATTATAATATAAACATAAGTTGTGAGTGGGTGAATAGATATAGAGAGGAAACCTTGAGAGGGAGCGGATGTTAAAAAAACCTAAGGGGATATCTTAGGAATAAAGATCCACTCCTGGAAAACGCCCACAAAGAAGGGCGTGAAAAACCTGAGCAAACATACTGATATTACAAGCTAAAAGATGTAAAAGAAAGCTGTGTATAACATAGAAATTACAAAATCAGTACTAAAACGAAATTACAAAAAAGTAACAAAAAATCAAAAACAGGAAAAATTACATTTATACACCATGAGAAAAAGATAAATATGAAAAAACATAAGATAAAATATTTAAAAAGTTAAAATTGTTCAGGAAATGAAATACACTAAAATGACGTATACTTGCATGCAGTTTTCGCATTGAACTTTTTGAAATGAGCCTTCTTGGTTTATATTTATAATAAGTTCCCAATTTAAATACATCAAGCTGAAAATCCAAGGCCTTCTGTACAGTGTAAGACGATTTCTCGATGATGAGATCATGACTGCATTCTCAAAGGTTGCAGCATTGGCTGCACACATGTGGCAGACATGAATGCCACTCAATATACCGTACGTGGTATTACGTATCAAATGATGTTGTCCACAGTTAATCGTTGTATTCAGAGAAAGATGAAGACATTCCGTGAAGATCCGGCGCTTATTTCACCGTCAGCTGCTTTATTGAATTGGAAACAATCGTTTTAGGTTTTGAATAGAGTTTCACGTAATTAAATCGATTTAAAATTTTACCCCAATTTTATTACATTTCAGCAATGTTGTATTGCAGTATTTATAGTATTGCAAGGAATGTGAAAATTATTTGAAAATACACACTACTAAGTGAAGCTTGAATTCTTGTTAAGAATCGTCGGGAGATTTAAATTCTAGAAATGAAAGGTAAAAATCGACGTTGTGCATAAAAATTTTTACATTGAAATAGAAAATTTTAGTTGACTAAAATATGTAGATTCCCTCTGGTTAATTTCATATAAACCCCATTTAGTTACAAAGAACTAAGTTCCTAATTCGATTTGAAAGCCATAATACGAGAACGATTAAAAACAACTCGCAGCTGGTGAAATAGTAAAGATCAAAACATAACCCGATATCGGTGAACCATTAAAAGTAGTAAGTAGTGCGAATCCAGGTAAAAATGTCACAGGTAAAAATGCCACGGTAAAAATGCCACGGTAAAAATGCCATTGGTAAAAATGCCACAGGTAAAAATGCCACGGGCAAAAATGCCACCCAACTCAATCAATCGGCTTTTAGCCAAAGTTATCTTTAAGTGCAGAGACTGTGACAACAATCAAATACGATTTAATTAAAGGAACCCCGCCACCCAACTCAACCCATCCGCTTTTAGCCAATGTTATCTTTAAGTGCCAAGTGGAAAACAATGCCGCTATGCGATCTAATAATTATGAAAATTCTGCTGTGACACTTTTACCGCCCACAGGATTCCAGTGTGGCATATTTACCGTGGCATATTTACCGTGGCATTTTTACCGTGACATTTTTACCTGTGACATTTTTACCGCACACCAGTAGTGCAACTCAACTCTTTCTAAACACCTAAGACTAACCTTTCCATTAAAAATCATAATGTTTATTCGTAATCTAAGCCGATATAGTTAAAATTGAAGTTTAAGAGAATTATAAAATTTAAAAAATATATAAATTTAAATTTAAAATAGATTTATAATGAAATTTAGGAACCTCTAACAAAATACACAGTGGGCATCGCCTACTTTGAAGGTAAGAATTGACCCATGAGTAAATTCATTCTATGCAAACGTCGCTATCAATTTACTAATTCCAAATCATAGAACGAAATGTACTATCACATATCTTTGCCGTCAAGTTTTGAAACGCTCTTCCGCCTTATGTAAAACCTTCTATTTCCAACCGCTCTTCCGAGAAAAAATGCCCCCCTCAACTTCTTGAGACTCAATCACTCAATTACCATGCCTCCCCCTACTGCTCACTATATCTACCCCAACACAGATCAACACGCTGAAGTTTGTTCTTTCACGTTGCACTGAGTACTACTTTATTGTACTTGTTCTGAATTATTTCCAGGTCTGTTGGTCCAAAATTATCTCGATGTATTTATAGTCATTTTTATTTTGCTGGTGAATATTTCCATATGCCCTATTTATTGTATATTATAGTATTATGTAGTAGTGAATTTTAAACTATATTTATCGTATTTTTGTATTTCATGTACAACGTTTATTTAAATTTAACTTGACTATATTTATTGTTATAAAACATGTATTTATTGATAGTATGTTTATAATTTTTCATTGTTTCTCTTGATTTTTTAGTTATTAATATTGGTAGGTTTGCGAAGTTTCTTTTCAAACCCTTCTTTGAGGGTGTTCTCCTGCTATGGATTTCTTTCCTAGTTATCTCTTTGGTTTTCATATTCATAATTCTTATCATATTTTCTCATAACAACTATTTAAATTAATTATTGTATAATTATCGTTATATATTTTATAGACTGTGGCATTCTTAAGGAAGCAGCCCAACACGAACAAAAATTGTTTTAGAAGATCAAATCCTGGAACAAGTGTCGCATTTCCAATATTTAGGATGTGATATAACGCACGACGAAGACAAAGTTATTTAAAATAAAGTTAATGCTTTCCAGAGAATATGTGGTACAATAAGGAGAACTTTAAAAAAAGAAAAGAAACAAAAATTAAGTTTTATGAAGTGATGGCAGTCCCTGAAATGAAATTTTTAAGATCATTAAAAGGTTGAACAAGGATTGATAAAGTAAGGAATACTTAAGTAAGAGATGAACTAGGTGTCCAGGCAATCACTGTTAGATTAGAGGGGAACAAGAATAGATGGAAAGAACATTTATTACGAATTCAAAATGGGAGACTTCCAAAACAGGAAAATCCATTCAAAAACCAAAGGAGAGGCAACGAGTTGGGAATGTGAAGAAAGAGAACAAGGAGGCAAGGGGCGGAATGCTAAGAAAGGTGCGTGGAAATTAAGGAATGAGGGAGCATTATGGGAGAAGGGTTAGGAAACAGAAATTCGTTGGCAATATTCGACGAGGAGTTCCTCGTGATTTCTAAACTATCAAAAGCGTTGTCTTCAAAGCGTTGTCTCCAAAGCGTTGTCTCCAAACCAATTTCTGTTTCCTAACCCTTCTCCCATATTGCAAACCCTCATTCCTCAATTTCCACGCACCTTTCTTAGCATCCCGCCCCTTGCCTCCTTGTTCTCTTTCTTCATATTCCCAACTCGTTGCCTCTTCTTTGGTTTTTGAATGGATTTTAGTGCTTTTAATGACTATGCCTTACTTTTGTTAAACTCTTGCATTTCTTCGAATTGTGATTGAGAACCTTTGCTATGTAACCTCCCTCATTCCACCATCCTCCCCCTAGGTCCCTTTGTTCCTCCTTCTGTTACTTGCTACCTTCTTTCCCCTCTCCCCTCCTCCTTTCCTATTTGCCGATTTCTTGACGTTCATGAGTATATATATTTGGAAGTGTTCTTGTTTTGTCACCTGAAGATGTAGCGACGCTACGAAACCTGGGTCGTGTTATTCTGAAAATAAATAGTGGTCTAGTAAAAGTTTGTTTACAATGGATTTGTTTAATATAATGTATTATCACCAAAATGTCTGCTTTATTAATTTTCCCTATGTAAATATATCACTTTAGAAGAATATTGAGTTGGGATAAACAGTAACTACAATACTCGTGGAGCCTATTATGCTGTTCCTAGGGTAAATAATAGATATGGTGAGAGGCAGCTGAAATATATTATCCCAAAAATGTTCAATAAATGTTGTGCTCGGAGTGATGTACATTATTTGAACAGGGCAAGAAGCATTAAGAAGGTTCTAAAAAATCTTTTGTCGAGAAGTATGCTGTTAGAAAGGTGATTTTTTTATATATTTTATATGGAAGTGGTTTCAATAACATTGTAATAATTTAGTGGATATATGTTTTAAATTTCGAGACTGAGCTGTTTTCTTTTGCCAACTTATGTTTCTTTTTTTCAATTAATTTGTAATTTTAGGTTTCATCGACAGGCTTTGCCTGATGGAACTTTATTTTTTTCTTTATTTAAATAAATAAAAACAATAAACAAATAAGTCATGAATAATTGAATAATAATGCAAGTTTTAGCAAAAAATACAAAAAATCATTCATGAAGTTCGACCATTAATGAAATTCTTGCCTGAACTTTCAGTCAGTTTCTCCAGAGCAGCGAAAGTCCCATCAAACAAGTATTATACGGACCGGAGGAGCTTACATCGTCCACATAAGCGCAGATAAAAATATCACGGGAAAGCCATCACTGAGAAACTTGCCTTTTCTCAGATTAAATCCTTTTTAGCTTTATTTCTCCACTCAGCTGTTTATAATTCCGTAATAAATTTCCGCCTCGAGAGCCTGTTTATGATGCGCAAAACTTTCACTGAACCGCTGAATACATTTAACGGTATAATTTCTAATTACTTAAAGCGAGGCAAGACACAACATCTGAAAGAAAATCTCTCCCAATGCAATGTCACCGTGAGCCTTCGAGAAATACAATTTTTTGCTCTTTTGCTCTCTCAGGCCTTCGTAACCAATGCCGAAATGGACTCCGTTATGCATGCGTCCTTCTGAATCGTGCATCGGTAAAGGGCAATCCAGATCCATTAAACCCGATTCGGCCTATTAAACCTCTTCGTAAGAGATAAATACGAACCGACATGGAGGGAAAACTCAAATTTGCCCTCCGCCCATGTTCCAGTGGAAAACAAGATACAAATGTGACGGGGAACACAAGGAGAAAATTCAGATGGACCAATTTGTGATGGATCTAGGACATAATTTTGGAAAACCTAATATGCGGAACGCGGTCAAGGCCCTGATGCCATGCGAAAATTTGAGAGTAATTTGCGTATTTTAAGCTCTCTTGATGAATTTCTACTGAAAAGATTTTCACACAGGAAATATAGGAGAAATTCGAGAGAAATAACTGTCGGCAACGTTTCGATAGCGAACCTCCTCAGGGCTGAGGTGCCGTGAAAATGGTGTGTAAACATAAGCGACAGCAATGTCTCCAGAAATTACCTATGAGGAAACCCGAGAATCCATTTTAAATTTGAGTCCTCCCAGTTGAAAATAATATTGTTATCTATTTATATTTTTTCCTAATGGTTTCTAATGGACGGAGAATAACTCACTCATTCCAATAGTGTAAATGTATAATTTCTTCCTATATAACCTATAACATTGCGAATAAAACAAGTATGAAAATGCTACAAAATTCATGCTAGAACCACTGGGATTTAGTTCATAGCCAGAAGGAAATTTACCGGAAACCAACTAAAAATGGCTCCATGAACAGAAGCCAATGGCCAAAACTTTATAGGAGTATATAGGAAAGCAACAAAGATTTCCAGCAGGATCATTCGTAAACGTATTGGAGGAGGTTATGCAGACTTGATCTTTCCACCGTGTTCCAGGAAGGAATATCTCCACAAGAAAATCATTCGCGCCCAAGAAAAGCCGTATATCGTCCTTGTTCAAAGTGATTTCTCTCGGTGCCCCCTCGTCAATGAAGTTCACTCTCAATCGACGCCGAATGCTCTCCCTGCATCATCGCCGTCGGCGGCCTTGACAACTCTACGCCCCAGAGGCGTCCGATTTGGGAGAACTTCCGAAAAATGTTAAGAATAAACTCGTTCAAGGAGTAAAACTTCCTGCGAAGGAGAAATAGAAACTCAGAAGAAAGCTGTGGGAAATCCGGGACAGTTCGCCACCTACCGGCAAGGCAACAACTTAGCGCCTTAATAGCAGAAGAAACTCCGCAGCGACTCCTGTCAGCGGCGGGAATAACTACGGCAGTCGAGTAGCCCTTCCTAAACAGCGGCAGGGAGGAAAGGAGAAAGAGTGGTACAGAGAGACGAGGGCTGGCGCGCGACCACCATTCAGAGACCAATCCGTGTAGGAATCAGTGTTCAAGGTTTTTTACTCCGGAGGAATAATTTTGTTTGTGAAGTATCTGACGGGAGTCGAAGATTCCATCATGAGAGACCGTGGGCTCGCGGTGTTGTTCGTACAGCTGCTGGGACTTCATTGTCTCTTCTACACTGGTGAGCATTGATACTCATTTTTTCAATACCCGATAGCACTGCAACCCGAGATGGGATTGGTGACGGTATGGTAACACGCATTTTTTCCCGAGCATTAGCTGTAATTTCATCGTTGATATCATTCAATTTCACATCAGAACAGGCACAGTAGGCTATGTACATGAATATGTAACAGTGTTTATGTGAAACTTAATCAATGATCATTACAATCAAAGAATTATAATGATAAATTTTATTATTTCGCTTCAGTTAAATACTTCCGTACATCAATCCAGCATCAAAACAACAATCTTTATGTCATTTTTTCCATTAATTTTACTTAGTTTCGCTTCCCACCATTGATAGCGGGTGAAGTAACACGCAACGAAAAATAGAAAGCATACTTGACACGCGTTCAGCTATCTCCGGGAAAACTAGCGTCCCTCCGTGTCTCGGATCCCACGTCGAGATCCCCATATCCCGTGGATTTGAAAACGGAAGATTTAAAAGGCGATTTTCAAATGAGAACCGGTGCTGGCCCGTTTTTATTAAGTGAAAGTTTCCGAAGTAGTTCATTGCCATATTTTCTCCCGGGTAGATGTAGAACTCGCCATCGACGCGGATCAAAATTTCTGCTTTCTTTTCCCGCATTTTCGTAAGCAATTGTTCGTCCGCGACAGACCGGAGGTTACGCGCCGAGCGGGGATTGTTTTCGTTTTTTCGAAACGACCTGATAATCCCCACGGTGTCTGCATTTCCCCCTCCCCTCGTTCCTCCTGGAAGAGAGGATGCACCTCTCGGGGGGTTGGCGACGGAACGGGGGGGGGAGAACTGATCAGAAATTTTCGTCTCGGGCGCGATCGGTGCGGCCGGCGAAACTCCATGGACGTCTGCAGTTAACGGCACATTTCCTGATGAATGGACGCACGATTAACAGACTGCGGTCCGCAGACGCATACGTCGCGTCCGTGAGGAAGAAGCGGTTCCGCGCCCGCACTCCCACTACTCCTAACGGTTCCGCTGTCCTAGAAGTCGCTGTAGCATATCCCATAGGTTTTGCCTATCGCTCATTTAATCAGCGATTAATGTCGCTGAATGGGAAAAGAGACGGAAAGCCAATTCCCATCAACGCTTAACTCATAACTAGCATTGTTAGATGCGAGGGTTAGAGGGAAGAGGGGCTTTTAGTCTCAATGTCGCCCGAATAAAGAGATTTATTATTATAGCTAACAGACCGAGTAGCATAACCATTACCATCGCCATTACTATTAAAGATGACTCATTCAATCAATACAGATCTTTCCGGAAAATCAAGCCGTTTTGATTGTAAATTTTGAATTATTGGACACTCGTGTGACGACCGCATAAGGCAATCACGTTCCAACCAGCGTTCCTCCATTGGTACGCCGCATAATATCCTATGGTACCATATGCTCAGAATTTTACCACACATGTTTTGCTTCAATTTTTCCGTTGTTTAATTCCTTTTCAGGGAGCTTTCTAACATGAGAGCCACAAGTTATAATTTTCAAGAATTTCATTTGCTTGAAACTTAACTTCTCAGCGTATTTTATTTTTATTGGTCGATTCAAAAAATAATCCATGACACGTTAATTATCATTTTCTCAGATAATTAAAATCAGACTAAATATTGCGACAGAATGTATCTCATAAGCCGCAAAGTCTGACTTGATAGATCTTATAAGCTTACCTTGAGATAAAGTTAAGAAACGCCAATTTATAGCAATAATAATGCAGCACTTTTATTAGGACGATATCATGGTACAGCATTATAATGTGTATTTAAATGGAGGTTAACTCTACTCTTCACTTTAACTCTAACAAACAGTATTATAAGCGATAGTTAAACCTGCATTGGCAATTAAATTGATGATTAACTTAAGTATTAATAATTACTAGAGTGAGGCTTGGTATTATGTCTAGTAATATCTGCTTATCAATTAATCTGATTATTGAGCATGACAGCAATTTAATAGTGTGGAGTGTATTATAATTTTTTAAAAATTAATTGAAGGTCGCTCGATGTGGTATTTAGGTTCATCGTCATTTTAAATACCAGCGATACTTTAGCTGTTTATCATATTACGGTTTATTAAAGTTGAAGTGAAAATTATAGTAAAACTCTCTTTAAGCTGTAGATGATACAGTATAATACTGAGCCTGAAACTAATAAGCCTTTTTTAATTAAACTTATCTATTAAAATTGCAAAGAAAAAGATAGCTCGAAAAAAAATAAAAAGAAAGGAACTACCTTTTGGCTTAAAATAAAGTCTATCGGGAAATCGTGGTGATTATCATTTCAGTAATGATTCCATTCTGATAAAATCGAATTCGGAATCGTGGTTATACACGAAGTTTGAATTTGGACATGGCGGGGGAAAAAATAGTCGGGAAACATTGCGCCAAAGGGTAGCAGCGCGACGAATAGTCTCGTCATCACCCGTAATTGGCTCGATGGCATGACGGAAATCGCCGCCGATCAACCCCTTCCCGAAAGGAAAATGTTGCGGCCAAAGGAAAAAATCGGACGCGTCTGCTTCACTCCGAAAATTCGCGACGGGAGGACATTCTTTTTTTGGGGCGCAAAAGGGAGAAAATTTCGGCCACGTGAAGATTGAGAGAGATTTTAACGCGCGTCCGATGGCGAATTGTCGTGTGACGCCCGCGGATGGAGGAAGGATTGGAAAGTGGGGGCGGGATTCAAAGGGGGAGTTTTGAAGGGGGAAAAGGGTGGGAAATAGGACGCGAGAGGGGAGGGTGAGGAGGAATGCGGGGGAAGAGAGGCGCGTGGGGTGGCCGAGGGGATGGGGGAGGGGGCGGCGGAGGGTCCGGTCAGTAGGACAGCCATGGGATTAAGAGGTGGAGAGAGGGAAGAGGAACCTATGGTCACGAATAAGATCATATTCTCATGTACACAAATCAGGAGACGAGAAAACAATTCGTGGACGGCTACTCACGACGTCCCCTCCGTTGCTACCCCGGAAAAAGAGAAGAATAAGCAGTTATGTATGCAAATGCGCGGTAGAAACGGAAAGAGATTTAGGAGACGCCAGACTTTTGACCCCCCGTCGATCCGAAAGCGTTACCCCAAATAATGCCCCGCGGATTTTCGTTTTCAGTAATTTCTATCCATCCATCAGCGATATGACTTTCGAATCAGAGGACCTAGAGCGTGGAAATTTCGACGCATCCTGAAATAGTGTAGGGGATTTCAAAATTAGCACTCTCCGGTGGCCTGAATTCAGAAGCAGGAGCGAATTTCCCTGCCCATTCATCTGGAGAGTGAGTGACAACTCATTTTTCAGATGCGTTTCAGGGCAATTTAGAATGCGAATACGCCAATTTAGACTTTCGAATGCATTAGAAAACGACTTTTTAACGCATGCACGTTTGCTGAATTTGAAAAAATTCGTTGAGAGTGAATTATTCTCTCCTAAAAGTTAATTTCTCTCCTCCCTAAAAATAAAATAACTTTCCGAGGATTGAGTATTTCGCACGCTAGAAAAATCATGTGAAGGGGAATATACTTCCGCTTTGAACAAACGAGATCTTAAGATAACTAATTTTAATACTTTTGGTAAACTTTTATATTGTAATTTAGTTTAAATTTTAATTTATTTTAGCAAGTTAAGCTTTGAATGGTGATGTCTCGATTAATTTCAAATTAACTGCAATTCATTGCAATTCCGAGTGGTCTTTGACCGCTTCTCAGAATGCTTTATTTAGCGAAGTTCTTCAAATCAAAGTATATATAAGGGAACACGCTGAACATATAATTAAATTAATGGCAAGAATTTTAGGCATTGACTTCGCGATGATTCATGTGACGCAGCGTTTTCGTGGGAACGAATAACATCGTTAAGGAGGAATGTCTCCTGGGCTTGATTTATAGATGAGAGATTTTTTATATTAATCTGTCTTGAAATGATTTCAAGGAAGCAATTTACATGACGGTCGCATGATACTGAAATTTACTATTGATTTTGAATACTGAAATATAATTTTGATACTTGTTGCCAAGTTATTAATTTCCCCATCGCTAAAGAGTTTCGCGTCACTGAAAAGATTATTTTTTAAAGAGTTAAATTATAAAACACATTAGAGGAATAATCATTCAAATATATATTTTAAGGAAAAAATACGCATACGTGAACATATGTTAACATTTTCCAAACGCAAGGAACCGATTCTTAACTATGGCGGTCTGATGCTCTAATCATATCTTAATTGCTTGATTTTAAATTGCTGAAAAACAACTCGCATAAATATTTTCTTTCGGGAACAAAACAAGAGCTGGGCTAGTTTGTAAATATTACGAAATTAAATTATTTTCAGATTTCTGTTTCTTAAATTATCATTCTTACCTAAAGGGAAAAATATAGAGGGAAACATCGGCAGATGATATTTAAAAATACTGAAGCAATTTAGAAAGGTTAACTATTTTAGTTCCATCGCCAATAAGAAAATATTTTGTCAAATTCTTCCATAAGTTCCTTGGAGTAATTCACCCCATACTTTTTCATAGAGATGATCATCAGTTGTCTTATTTACATGTTTCTTATATGATAAAACTAATTCCTGTGATATAGATAATTAGATCGCTGGGTTATGCAAAATCTCTGCACATTGATGCATGAACGATATGAATGACCTTTATTCACCAGTGATGGAGTTCAAGAATAGAATATTCACCATTCGATACAGGGAGAATGCCCGAGGAGAGCAGTATTTTAAAACGCGCGTCAACTCAAATTGACTCTCGTTGCACCACGAAAATAAGGCATTTGGTTGTGAAATGGAGAAAGCAGGCTTCCAATTCTGCGAATGCTTCCAATTGAGATATTTCGAAGATATTTCCTTTCGGCGAAAAAATACTTGTTTGCTCTCTTAACACCGTTAGAAAATAAAGAAAAGATTTGCATCGTCTGATCTGTACCCTCCGCTCTAACCTTATGAAGTAGTTTACAATAACACATAATCGTTGGAAGTTATTTCAACCAACATAGAGTCTTTTACCGAAAATCGAAACATGGGTTTGTTGTTGGTTTTCATTAGAAATAGGAAATAATAATAATTACTTTATTTGTTCTCTGGGAAAGTCCCATAAGAGCAGAAAAAATAATACAAATATTATCTGTTCACATAAGATAATAATACAAATTACAGACATAAGCTAATAATACAAAATAATACTGCACACATAAAGATGACACAAAAAAGAAAAAGAAGTAAGCCAGCATTATGGTTTTAGAATCATTCAGTGGTAATAATAAGGTAATCAAATAATTTTTATTTAAAATATTGTGTAGAAGTGGAATAATTGTACGCTGGAATAAAACGTGTTTAGAAAACAAACCTTGATATCAAATCACGCAACCCGATGGAAGAATAATAATTCACACAACATTGTCAATAAAATGGTGACAACTTATTTCAATCCCTAAATACTCGTATTCTTGCAATGTAATAATCAAAGTTGGCTAGTATTGTGTACTTCTAAGAAGGTCTATCAGGAGAGGCATGTGAATGAAATTAATTTAATAAATTAATTAAACACTTGAGGAAAGGTATCTGTCAGATAACATGGCGTGCTAGCTCATTAAAAACAAGTTTCGTGACGATCCCAGAATAAACTTATTAATCCTATGATACACGAGGTGTGTTAAAAAAATAACCGAGATTTGGTCATTTCTTGCGTTATATTAGTCCGATTTGAGCGATTTTTTGAGTTAATGAATTTCTCTGAAAAGTTGCTGTACTGTGTAGGCCGTATTAGATATCTTGTTTGTTTTCAGCAGTCAAAAAGGATAAATGTGTTTTGTTTTGATCGGCGATTTTGAAAAAGGGGCAGAGAATTTGTATAAACTTTTGCTATAAAAATGCATTCGGGGGAAGCATTTCGGGTATTGGAAAAAGCGCTGGGATTAGTGTATAATGTTTAATAGGAATAACTTTTAAGGAGATAACATTGCTGTAGACGAATGAATAAAATTCTTTTCAAAAACCGAAAATTCCCGTTATTTTTAAACTTTGGTGGTCGAACTTTGTTTAAGAAAAGCTAAAGAGGATTCCATTAATTTTGTTTAAATGTATTCTCTGCTCCTAATTAAATTAAATCGTGCTACCTCGTTCTATTTATCTCTACTTTATGATGTATGACTACACAAAAGATCGGATGCTAATATTGTAAGAGAACATGTTACTGGAATTAGAAAATTAATTGCCTAGGAGAATTACGTCCGAAAAATCCCCTTTGAGTCCTATCTTCCGACGTCATCGTAGACCCCATTCTCGCAATCTGATTGTAAGGAGAAGATGATTAGGAGAGATGGAGCGCAAAACGAAGTAGAGGTCGGCAGAGCGAAGGGAACCCATCGGAATGTGCACACAGGAAAGGGAAAGCAATTTTCATAGCGAATTCTTCGACTTGCGAATCCCAGGCTTTCCCTTTTGGTCAAAATTGAGATTGAAGTCTCTTCTTCTCACTCACAATGGGCGGAAACTTCAATGGAAAATACACGAAAGAAAACTGGAGCTGAGATTCATGTCGGAGGCACCCTTTCTGAGGTTCCGCTTCCAATATACAATACGATTAAAATATTGCGTGCATACTACAGCATATTGATAACACAAATTTCAAGTCGGCATCATATCAAGAGGGTCCTCAAAAGAAAAAAAAACGAGGATTGAAAATATTCTTAATATTCGCTGCAATTTCTCCTTCCGGCATCGAACCCGGGTCTTCCTGGTGATTTTACTATGCAGCACAATAGAAGATCACCATCTCTAACTATGTGTGAAAACTCAAGCAGAAAATTTACTGCAACTGCCTCAAACGACGTCCTACACTTATATTGTTTATGAGAGAAATATTAATGTGCTCTGGCATCGAACGCAGGAACAGCAGGTCTTATCTAAATTTTTTTCTTAAACCGAGTCTTAATATACATCTTCTAGCTACGCAAGAAACTCCTATCATTTCGATAAGTGCACCAAAAAAATAATTAAAAACTATCCCAATGTATTTGAAATGGGAGATTTTTGCATCGTCCTAGCATTGAACCCAGAATATTTTCTGTAAAAGTCATTGATGTTTTCGATAGATCATGACTATATCTATAAGCCCCTTGAGTTTTGATACTCTACCTATCCGGGAAGTAATTTTTAGAAATTCCCGAAAATCAAAGCAATACATTTAAATGGGAAAATCGGGAATTTGGGGCCTTCTGGCATCGAACCCATGGCACTGAGGTTCAAAGTCACATTTTTCCTGAGGGTTTCACGTCAGGGCCTATACGCCGTAAAAATTTCAAGTCAATGACGCTTGTGGTTTAGCCTGTGAATTAGTATCCTATCTGGCTATCTATATACATGAATGAATCCGGAGAAGCGTCTATATATAATAGATAACGAATTCTCTTTATTAGTACATCATTTTCGTGGGCGAAAGACTATTTTCTGAAAGAGTTTATGAGAGTGTGAAGATAAAAATTAATAGCGATTCTCGCGTATCTTTTATCGCTCTCAGATGTAAGGAGAGATCATTGTGATATTTGACGATCATGAATTTATTTTCGCCTGCACCATTATCCAGTCGTTAAAAGTGTGCTACATTTTCACTATTTTGCACTTTATTCAGGCTATAGGGTTTAAATTTCGTCCCTAAATGATGCTATTTAAATATGAGATGGTGAAAATTCTACAACCTCAATTATCCGTAATTGTATTTTAGCGATTCCATTTCCATTTCCATGCTGATTTCAATATCGTCCATCACCTATTCAACAATGATCATCATAAAATCAATACATTTAGGCTTTACTTTGTAGAAGGCCATGTCACAGAAGAAGTAAAAACTTTGTGATCTTTCCAGACTTTTTGTTGTGACTAGCAGGTAGAGTAGTTCACTTAAATGTAAAAATATATAGGAAATCCCTAGGTAATCAGCATCAATCTCAACGTAAACATTTCTTTCATGTTAGTTATATCAACGATAGGAAATATATTTTATAAGAGACAGAAAGTATATCTTAGATGCAAAAGAGATTTGGGTTATGCTCAGGCGTTGCTTTGTAGAAGGCCATATCCCAGAATAGAAAAAAAATGTTTTCCTATTCATTTTTTTCCATTTCATATAAAGGATTATATGAAATGGACCCGACCCTTAACCTCCAACCAGCACCCTTTATTCTTCTCCGCCCCTTTTCGCAGTATATACTCGTACTTGGTGATCCTAATTACTATACCTGAAGAATATAAGACTACCTTACTACGACGTTGGCGAAACCGGTCGTATTAATAAAACGCGTGGAAGTATTACAAAGTTTTTCTCTAGAGCAGGGGTGTCCAACCTTTTGGTGGCGGAGGGCCGCATTACAAATTTTCTTAGGGCCAGAAAGTACCCCTTGATTTAGGCAACCCTTACATTAACGAAACTAAAAAAAAACCTTTGTACTTCTTCTACAGTTTAGAATAATATATAACAGTGTGCAAATCAACGGGGGGAGGAATTCCCCGGATCGTAAAACTGTTTTCCTGGTTGATGATAGCAATATTTTCCCTGCCAGGGAAAATTATTTCCCACCTCTCTACTTGTACAGTGGTTGTTATTTGTATGTACTTGTTTGTGCAAAGGGGGTGAATCCCCTTAAATTGCAATCTTTCGCGAAATCTTTCAATATCGTAACAGAGAAAATGTTGTTTATTTTGGTGTAGGTGCGTGAAGCAGATTGTCTAAATATTTCCCCTCTCAACAAGAAGCATGATTCGCACTCTGATGTATAATACAATATTTATTCACAAAATAACCCGGTTACAAATGATCGTAGTAAAACGTTAATTTTTCAAACAAAATGTCTTAAAATGCCTGTTTATTTCGATACCAGTACCGTTTGTATTCCGGTTATGCGGCGCGGACATCCCTGATCCCTGCACTAGAGCAAAGATGGTTTTGTTCCTTAAATTTGCGCTTCATACCTTTCGTTTCTTAACGCATAAGAGGCTATGAAACGAAAGCTACTAACTTCTACATTGCAAAGTCTATTTTGAAATACGCCGTAGGATTTCGCTCGGAGACAGAAAATGGGATATTTTAGGATAAAAACGCAACTTTCGTCGCTTGCTCACTTTTCATTAGCGATACTTTCGTACTTTATTTAGATTAGGTCGATTTTTCACCCTTAGCGAGTTGATATACCATCAGGGCGCGCCACATACGCAGCTTGCCCCTGAACATCATGGATTGGCGATTTCAAGATCTTTAGGTCACATTAGAAGCGACTGGGTGAAAGAGAAGTGGAGGGGGCAGAGAGAGCGGGAACTTTATGCTGAGCTCCTGGATGACACCAAACAACTGCTGGAAGAAAGTAGCGTTCACGATGCGTCCAATACACTCACAATTCCGGTTGTGCGGCGGAGATTTATCTCAAATTTACGATGTTCTCCGGAAAAAGAAATCCTCATCCCTATGCAGAATTAACGCGACAATATCGCGGCAATCGAGACTGACCTTGTTCAATAGAAACACCCCGTTCCGAATGAAGAAATCTATTAACAATGCTGTTTCTTGCAATCCTAAAATCTTAATTTATATTCATTCCTGTTTTTTGCTTATTCGCTAAATGTAGACATCGATTATAATCTACATGTGTTTAAATTTTCTTTATTGAGAAATAATTCAAATCGGATTCCTTATTTTAAGATCAAGTTTTCAGTCTTATTTTGTTCCATTTCGATACTGTCTATAAGATTAGAACTAATTTAGTTTAAGGTTAAATAAGAAGTGAAGAGACTTGTAATTAAGTCGTACGCTTACACGTGTAAAGTCAAATTTAATTTCCAATATCTTTCAGTTAAAATTGAAGATGGTGAACTTCGACTTATTATGATAAGTACTAAATGACTAAGGCTGCGAAGTGCTAAGTCACTACTAACTGCTTAGAACTAAGCTACTACCATGGCTATTTAATTAATTATTCATTCTAAAAGTTATAACACACAGGGAAAAATGATAATGCGGTCAAGTTTCACGAAGTTTTACTTCTCATAATAAATCTTATGTGCAACCAAACACAAATCTCATTCTAAATAAGAAATTTCAAGAATGGCATATCATTCGAGGCATTAAGTAAATAGTCTCGATTATTCATTTTCCCAAAAGAGTTATGACCTCTTAGTTGATTCATTTTGAATCAAATAATCCTATTTAAGTTCAACGGATGTACTATTCATATACATATACCATTATTAGTTAAAAATTATCCAGCGTATGTATGGAAAAGCCGTCACACGGCATCTAAATATTAAAGTCTAAACCGAAGCATTAAGTTAAACTGCTGTGATTTTCACATTCGGCATTTTCACTGCTTCCCGGTACTCAATCAATGGCTCGTAGGAAGTGGAATATTAGAAATTCATATTTCACTTTCGAAGTCCGCGAGTTGAAGTTTGCACAGATGATTTCTCTTGCCTTTGAGGTGGTCCAGAAGACTCTTTCCGACATGTAGCGGAACATTATCGATTTGAGCCAAGCCATACCTATTTTCGTCCAATACGATGGTGAGTTATTCATATTACTGAATTGCAATTCACGATTTAACTCGCATCAGTGACATCCATGACTGTTCATTACAACAGACGATGAATGGATTGAATTTATATTTAAATATCACCAAATATCAATTATTTAGTATTTATGAGAGATTTTAGCAGTAAGAGAAGAAATATTGAAAAAAAGGAACTATTTGGGCCAATTATATACCGCCCGGCGTTTTATGAAATATATTTAACCCTCCAGTGCTCGCGTAGATTTTTCGAACGTGGAGTGTCACCCCATTAGTTTTTTCTGAGAATGAGAAGATTGTAGATTTTTTCCACGGATTAGTTTATGCCAATTTATTACAGAGACATTTTAAATGGAATAAAATGTGAAAAGTTCTACAAATACGGCTTTCCAAATGCAAAATATGAAGTGATGCCCAATGTCTCCAGAATTATGGTTACGTTGCGGGTTGCCCATGCTCAAAATTTGTTTATCGTATTCAGGAGTCATAGAATCATGGATTGTGTTCAATAAATTTAAAATTTTAGAAATTTAATATAGAAAAGTAAACCTATTGTCGATGCGAACAAAAATTTCGGTACTTACAGAAAAGGATTTCGAATAAGATGCGTCATGAATAAGATAAGTCATGCGAATAAAATTAACAACTCAACAAAGAATTGTCGGATTTATCCGTTTAAATTAGGTGATAAGTTGAAAAACATGTTTATTCCCTGCTACTTAAAAGAAGGCATTTTGAATACTAAGGAAAAGGATATTTTTCTTCGAAATAATATCGTGGAGTGTACCAATGGTACACTGTACACCCCAGCACTGAAAGTAGCTTAAAAGGGTTTCTTGACCTCTCTTTTCTTGGAATCCCAAATTGCGTATCTATTATTTGTTCGTAAATCAAATATAAACGAAAAGAATAAAAACTAGAATATGGAGTAATGCAATGGAAATGAAATAATTCTTGGTAACAGAGGAAAGCAATATGATATAGCCATCTAGAGAAAAAAGAGCGATGGATGTTAGTACTGATCACTGGGAAAGAAGATTCTGAGAGATCGACGGAGAGCTAGTATAATAAGAAGTCACGAACCCATTAGAATCCCAGAAGACATATTACACACATTATTATTATCATAAAAAGTTACAAGTAGGTAACAATCAGGTGGTAACTGGTCATACCACTTCCAACACAATATATACATTTCTACACTAAAATATTTATCCTATACAATAATAACAACCTCGCATGTAAAGAACGTCTCAATATAAATATACCATACATTATATCACTTTCGTAACAACTCCACTCAAAACCTGACCCATTTACACATTTTCAAGTTATTATTTAAGGCAATCCTTTTTTTTAAATAGATTTGTTTTGCGGGAAGGGGCTGAAAATTTCCTTTGATAAGACCGAAAATTATGCCGTTAATGCTGTCTGAAAATTTATCGGCCTTATCAAATTGCTGGAAATTTATTAAGTAAAACCAATAATGGTACCATAAATTCACTAAAGCTACCGGAGATTATTTTCTGAAAAAATAATAATGGTGGAAATAACATAGTAGGTATATTAAATCACATACTGACATAAAACCATACATGCTGGTGGAAATAACTAAGAAAAGGTTTCATAAAATATTTTGTTTAATGTGACCAGACTGGTTTCAACTACGAGGTAATAGTTATTAGTTAGAGTAGATTAGTAGAGTTTAGTTAACTTGTAGAAATAGTTATCATCAGGCTAAGGCTTACTCCATTCTGTCTAGCAAATTAGAGCCCATTTAGTTTTAGGTAAGTTGTGGCCTGATGATAAGTTTTACTAGTTGAAACCGGTCCGGTCACATCAAACAAAACATTTGTGAAACTTTTTCTTAGATATTTCCACCATAATGCAATTTCACCATATAACAGCTTCAATCAATTTTACCGTACATATTTTTGTCGATATTACGATGAACTGAGCTGAGAAATTAGAGGAGGTTCTTGAAGCCTCGAGCAGGAAGATGATTCCTCTGCAGTTGAAGAAAGCGTGCAGACATTTGGGCGTGGCCTTTAAAAGGGATGCAGGATGTCACCGATGCGCTCAGCATTTAAATATTCGGTGTGCGGCACCCCATAAGAAACTGTCGGTCAATGAACGCTTTCGCAGGGAATAGGTTGAGAATATTTTGGAGGCTTTACTGCATCCACCATTTTGAGGTTCGGTATTTTTAAAGATTACTAGAGTATCTTGAGTGGGTAAAATGCACAAAAAAGTGATGGACTCCACCTCAGTGCCACAGAGTTCAGGGGCGACTTGTATTTATAATTCCATGAAGTCACTCTATGAAGTAGTGTATTAATACTTTTGGAGCTAGAGATGATTAAACATCCGAGATGGACGAATTTTATAACCCAGCTGTCGGAAATTTCAACCAAAAAAGGAATATTTCCAAACAATAAGCACATCAAGATTTATAATGTTGGAAATCATAATAATAATACGTTTGTATTCGGGCGAGATTGAAATTAAAATTCTCCTCTATCATGTAACTCATCTTCATAAATGGTGCGGTTAAAGATTTAAAGTGATAGTAGGAGAAAAAGTGAGAGAAATTGTGGATGTAAAAAAGCCAAAGAGATTCGAAGGAAAATGTTATCTGCTAAAGGAAAACGCTCACCAGAAAGGGTACCGTAAAAAACCTACGCAAACCTAGCGATAATAGTCACTAAAAGATGGGAAGTAATATTACAAAATACATATATACACCATTAATAATTACATTTATACGGTAGATCGATAAGCATAGTTATAGCAATTCTAACAAATTCTCAGCTGTGCAGTACAATAATACACGATTGCATACATGTAATAGAAACATGATTATGCGTCACTCCGGTTGAATAGCTCTGCCTCAAGATAGTACGAATGTCATGCAATAAATCGAGTTCAACATTTCCATCGAATCTTTGCCAAAAAAAATCTGAAAACACGGATTCCGAGTTGTTGGAATGTGTTAAAGAATTCCTTCTCCACCCAAGAGGTAGCTCCACTTAGCCAATTAGAGAGTCCTGCTTTCTCCCGATATTATCGGCTCTCCTTATTTGATCAAAACTAAAAATCAGTAACGCACTTTTTCCTCGAAAGCGCTTGTTTTTCCCAAAGGTGGGAATCTACGCAACAGCAGCTTTCGACTTAAAACGGCAAATACAGCTAAGCAGGATTACGTGCTTGTTTCACTAAATCGCAGTCTGAAAATTCGTGCTAGAAATACTGCGGAAACATGGAGAGGCAAGTAAATATTTTTCACAATAAAAGGAAGTCCCAATTTGGGCAGAAATATGAATATAGTTCAAATTTGGCGGCTGCGTATTGGCGATAATCTGCAATTTTTTTTGCTGCGATTACTAATGGTAAATGTTAATGGTATTAATAGTATTAATGGTATTTCTCTGGGGGTTATGCGGTTACTTTTTTTCTGGTAGAAATTTGGAGGGTCGCCATCCTAATCCGGACCCTTAGCTTGCCTTCGCAGGTACTGAGCGCCCGACTTTCCCATTAGGGGGGGCATAAAAAAATGACCGCGTAGAATACGATTTAAAAAGTTATAAACAATTCAAATGAGCAACAATTTATTATCTTCGTCGTCTCACTCGTCCTAAGGCAAAGTTGCCCCGGGGATGGGTTGGGTTGGGGGGAGGGATTTCTAGTAAAAATCTAGAAATCCTACCCCCCCAACCCAACCCATCCCTGGGGCAACGTTGCCGTGTCAACGGGTAATTTCTAGCAAAATCACGAAAAATCTTAATTTCATCGTAGAACGTCGATCAAAAGAAGCTTGTACATCTCTTAGGACGAGTGAGACGACGAAGATAATAAATTGTTGCTCATTTGAATTGTTTATAACTTTTTAAATCGTATTTTACGCGGTCAGTTTTTTTATGGTCCCCCCTGCTGTGGCGGCCGGGCGCTCCCGAGCTCCTAAGGCGAGCTAAGGGTCCGGATTAGGACGGCGACCCTCCAAATTTCTACCTGAAAATAAGTAACGGTGAAACCCCCAGATAACTACCATTAACCTTAACTTTTGATCCACGGGGTGATTCTTACACCCAGTTGTATTTATCAATACCCTTTGCGATAATTTTCTAAATCCGTCAGACACTTTCTTGGAGAATAAGTAGTTGAAAAAGTATGCATTACATGGCAGGACCAAAAGCCACAATCATTTACACCATTCTATGAGCAACAGCTTTGCTCTTTTATTTCAAATACATAAGAAGAAAATAATAATAGGTCTATCGATGAAAAATCGGAAGAATTGTTTTTAGAAAGGGAAATTCGTATATGCTATAAATAAAGATTGATACGCATAAAATAGATAACGCGAATCAAAATTGTCTTGAAAACGTACTCTTGTACATCCTGAGAAATCTCTAAGATTACAATGTACTGGAGAAACTAATCTCCATCTTATCTCATAACTGACGAGTTCAGAGTGGTTTTCAGAAGCGTTGTCGGAGCTAACACATTAAAAAATCAATTAGCGAAATTGCTATCATTTGAAGAGAGAGAGGACACTGATGACAAATTAATTCCATTCCGTAAAATTAGCAGAGTAATTTCCGCAAATGAAACGATAGTTAAATGATAGAAAAACCCCTAAAATTTAGGTTCGCTTTCTAAGACACAAAATATAGATTGAAATTTATATAAATTACAACTATTATAAAATAAAACAAATCGCTACCAATGTATTTAAAACTATTTGGGTAAGTAACAAGAATAAATATTAAAAGTTACGTTTATTTAGCTCCTGATAGTTTAGGTCATTACCCGGGTGCCCGAACCAGGGCAAATATTTGCAGCTATTGTAAGGCTGTGCTGCCAGAAGAAATAAATTAAAAATTATTCTTTCGAGAAATTACGAATAAGACATAATTTCGAATGCGCTATACAGTATTACTATCCAGATGATGATCGCTGATCTAAGATCGTTGATATTTTGTGGGTCGTCTTATAGGGCAGATGTTTGCTAAAACTATAAAAATTTGCCGAAAATATGTACGTCGTCCTATCTGAAGGTCATCTTATCCGCGGAAATATACGGTAGTTTCGATCAGGTGAGGTAGAATAATTTAAAACAGAATTAATTAAGGGAAAAATATTTTCGAAAAACTTAGCATACGTCCGTTACTTTCCACGGAAAAAAAAGTTAGTGTGATTTCCAATTCACTGAAATTACAGGCCGTTACTTACTATAATGAGTAGCTTGCAAAATCCACTACCTACTTTATGGCATTTAATGAGATATGGAATGTCTAGATCATTAAAAACATATGCATACAAGGGAAATTCGTGTACTTTGATCCTGGCATTCAGTTTATCTGGGAAGATTATTCAGACACAGTCAATTTGTCGGATGCCCTCTCAAGCTTGTCCGAATTCTTTCCAAGAGACCGAGCAAATCTCGGAATTTCGGAGAAACAGAATTCCTGCCATACTCTGGCTACTGACCAGAACGTAAAAGCGTAAGTTCTGGAGTCTTCTTTTGGATACGTTTCCAACTGACTTTTCAATGCTCGATGGGAATTCATGTATTTTGTTACCCTGCAATAAGCTCTTATACTCAACCGTAACCGAGAATTTTTCGAAACGTTGCGAGAGGTTCTTTCTAACTAAAAATGTATTGCAAGTTATTTACATTTACACAGAAAATTCAAGATATTATTAACAGAAACTATTTTTGTAATCCCATTTTCATACTTATTTCCAAATATTTGGTAATCTAGTTTGACAATTAGACTTATCTTCCTATCGTTTATAATTGGTTGTACGCATGTTTGAGATTCATATTCAGCTAAATCAAAGATATTGACTGTGAAAACAAATTTGTCGTCAAAATTTAATTCCAAGGAATGAATGTAAAGTTGTTAAATCAGGATGTGAAACTATGAAACTCGTAGAGACTTTAGAAGAACTCAGCAAATCATCATTTCCACACGTAATGTATTTGGCCTGACCATTGAATTGCTTACTTAAGGCCACATCTCAAATTTTCGACGGAACTGAAAGGAAACACGAGTCGTAGTTCCAATTAGTGATTCAGAGAAGATTGATCAATTTCCCCAAAGAGTTTAAACGTTTTGCGGCTGAAATAGAGATATGTAGGACAATAAATTCTCTTTGAAAGTAGTCACGATATCTAAACCTTTCAAATGTAATTTGTCAAATTTAAAATTTAGGTACTCAATATCGAGATTATTCGTAAATGCTTAATTTTCAAAACGTTGTTTAAAAAAAAATTCGAAGCAATGCTTTCTCGAGTTAAAGTAAGTAGATGTATAAGAATTAGCGCCTGTAACTATAAATGCGGGATGAGGGAAGGTAGCAGAAAGCTCTTAACACAAGGTCAAGGTTCTACAGTAGCTCGGTAGAGAAATCTATCAAGGACGGATCCACAAGGAAAAGTAACCATTTAGAGTTTTCTAACGAACGGAATAAGAATAACTTTTCAGGTTACCAAACGAAAAGGCAACGTGAATCTATATTCAACCTTTACAACTCGAAAAAACCTTTTGAAAGTGAAGGTGCGAATGAATAAACGCTTAATGTATTCGAAAGTTGTCATAACGGTCATCGCAGAGTGACACAAACAACTGCAGCATCCAGCTTCTCAACGCATATTAGAATAAATGTTAAATAGAAAATATATTATTGAAGTTTTTCCGAATCGGTACTTCGGTCATTAGCAAATGGTCTAAGGTGTTTCGAATAAGGATAAAATGTAAAGGGAAACAAGAAAAAAAGTTGGGAAAAGGAATTTAAGGAATTAAACGTGTTCTTGGAAATGTTTCCTATTCATATCCTTCTCCTTCGTTCCTTTATGGAAAGCTTCATATTTAAAACATATGCGAGACTCTTAATACTTCTAAAAATTATTAGTTGGACATTGAAAGTTACGTTATTTTCAACTTTAATGGAGAGGTAAATCTTCATGGTAACATCCAAAAGCCCTAAATTCTACCATTCAAGTAGTTCGAATTTAACGCATTTTTCCCCTGAGAGTGTTTAGGCGGGATATTTAAATGGATCAAAAGAAATTAAAAAATCCAAATTTCACAAACCACAATATGATATATTCTCAAACGACCATAGTTTCGATTCATGGCGTCATCCCTTATGGATTGATACATCCCAGATGACTTGATATATCCCTGATGACTTGTTACATCCCTGATGATTTGATACGTCCCTGATGATGGAGATACATCCTTGATGATGACTTCATGAGTCGAAACCATGGTCGTTTGAGAATAAATATTATTGTGGTTAGTAAAATTTATTCTTTATTTTCGTTCCTGATGGAGACCTACCACGAGTTCACGGCCCAAGCAGTGGATTCTATGGAGCCAAAAGATATTTTTTTCTTTAAATAGATGTACACGAAGTTCCTATTCTTGATGAGTCCATATAGAATTCTTGCATAGGAGAACATGAGATAATATCCGTTGAAAGAAATATATACAAAGAATAGCAGAGGGATTCCCATTACAACATAAAGGAACTATTCTCAAATCCTTAGAAGAGCATCCTTCACTTTATTCGTTCGCGTCATAGATTTAATGTATACAATCTGCGAATCTTTTACTTTACGTAACAACTGTACAACATCCATTGTAGGAATAGAGTTCTTGGGAAAATTCTTAGAGAGTGACACATGGTCAAAGAAAAGTGGAAGGAACACAGTGAGTCTGGTTGGTAGCATGTCCGACGTTACCGGTGGGGGCCTCGAGCTCGACTCCCCGTGGGTGTTCACCCTGTGATGTGGGTGTTCACCCTGTGATGTGGGTGTTACTTGGTGTTAGAAGGGGATCTGGCTCAGAAAAGATAGCCCATAATCATATACTGAGCTACTCATTTAGAATGACAAATGGAAAATAAAGAGGTAGCAACTGAAAGGTGACTTTACGTGTACGACAAGGAAAATTCCCAAGGAAAAATGGATACGAAAAAAGTCTGACAGAGGCGGGATTCGATCCCTGCCCTATCAGACATATTTCATGACCTTTTTCCTTTGAAAAGAAAAACCTACTCAGTTCAACGTCACTTATAAAGGATTAGATGTTAGAAAAGACATAAAAGTCTCAACCTCGCCCTAATAAAAGACGTTTGATATTATTATCATAAATAGAACTATACTCTAGTCATGATGTATATTTCCAACTAAAAGGCATGGAAGACTCGTCATCGACGTAGATATCGATTCAGAATTATTTCGTGGACTTTTAATAGAAAAATTGCAAGTAATCCTAGATGTTATGTATATGTTAAAAAGCAAACTTCCCTATTTCGTGTTCGAAGTAGGATTACCTACGTTGTGGGTGGCGAAAGTAAAGTATGAAAGCGTGACGTGGAGATGAAAAACGCGACAAAGGAGCAGTTAGAAAGCGAGGCGATGCTTCAATCGCTCTTACGTTGCGTTGCTTTTATAATTGAAAAATCAAATTCCTCCGTGGCGACTCCTCGAGTGTGACTTACCGCTCGATTGATATACTTCATTTATTCTTTATCTGGAAAATGATCTTCCAACTCCTGTAAATTAAGTAAACGTTCGAACATATCGTAAGATATTTCTTTGTGGCACTGTTTCCGGAAATTATTTTAATTAAATGTTATTATATTTACAATGTTTTTGATGCGTCCTTTAGAAAATCGTAATAATATATTAACTCGATAGTATATGGAGGTACAACTGATGAAAATCAACTAAATAACAATAATAAAGAGGAAATTATTTCCTTGTTACTCATTGTATTACCTAGTAATATGGCTTATGACATTATTCTTTGATATGTCCTTAAAAAGTCGTCATTATTCAATAATTAAACAATCTGTAAAAAGAAGTAACTAATAAAATCAATAAAATAAATAAAAAATATATGATAGATGATAAAATATGATTTTCGTTTTAAGAATTGAATCGGAAAGAAATCCAAATAATTTCCTATTTTTGTGCCATGAAATGAATTTCTAATGCAATTTTTCCGAAAGGTTAGCAATCTAAAAATGCAAGAATGATCTCACCTTTATCTGAGAGCGGCAGCGCGTAACGATTTCTGATTGAGTAACCTTGGTGACGCGCACTTAGAGGCTGATCGCAATGAATGTTGTCCACATTGACTGCGATGATGATGCGATTTATTTGGAGCGTGGCCTACGTAAAATGATAAAAAATAAAGAACATGATGACTCTCATTGATCCATATTTTCATTTTTTAAATCGTTATTGTCTCTAACGAAAAATTGTGAACATTGGATCACAATATGTTCATATCACTGCTGTTACTGTTACGTTTAGTTAATACATCATGCTCTGAAATATTTTCTCTTTCATGTTAATTTAGTATCATGATAGACTTTAGTTCAAAAATAGACTTGAATTCAAAAGGAACCTTGGAATCAATTTATTGTGAGTGGATAATTTTATTATATAATTATTGTCCCTAGTTTTACTAAATATAACCGCACAGTTATCCGTTTCTCTATACAAAAAACAGCAATGCATACTCACTTCATTAATACTACCTTCTTTGGACTGCTCATTAAATATATACAACGCATGTACATTTTTGTCGATTGAACAATGCATAAATATAGGAAAGGAACTCATATTCCTGGCATTTATGAATAATTGACTTTTCTGCAGCAACCCATTCTAGGCCCCTAATTCTCTAATTTTATCTTTACTAAAAAATTGAACTGCGCACATTAAAAATTAAATCACTCCAAAAGCTTTGCTCTGTTCTTTATAACAGATAAATGGTGTTATATTGTATACATTGCCTATGGCAACGTTCACACTAATTGTAAGAGGTGAGAGATAGCTCCTCTCGATATTTTTAATTAATTATATGATGACGTATGGTTTAAAACGCTCACTTATATACTATTCCTGTCACCCTTTTACTGTTAAATTCATTGCTAAATGTTTTTTGCTCATGAAAAATTCTCGAAATACATTAAAAAATTGAAAATTCCTTAATTAAAGTGACCTCATCACACTAATTTTAAAATCTTATGCATCCCTAATATAGTTTATTAATAAATAATACACGAGGATGTCAAACCATGATTTACCTCAAAATAACCGCATTAAAGGAGGAAAGCGCAGGGAGCCGAAAACTTAGTGATATACTTTCTTCTATGAAAGGAATGATAATAACATTTAATGAAGGATTGCGTTCAATAACGATAAAGTAACAAAAAAGACGATTAAAAACTAAGATAGACTCCGAGATAAGATTTTATCATTCAATAATAAAAATAAAATTTGGATGATAAATAACCACAATGCTTTCTTGCCATATTAATGATATTAAAAGAATGTATGTAAATTATTCAGCCCGAAGGCCGGTTGGTACCTCACCCCCTCTGACATAAGCTAATAAGAGCTTGCAGAGATGAGTGAGGTTCATCAGGCAGGATGAGGAGTGAGGTAGTTGCCATTGCTTTCCTCACTGAGCCAGAATGCTATAAGCGGAACATGTCCACACAAGTGAAGCACAATTACTCTTTAAGTAACACTTTTCTTGGTATTCCGTAAGGAGAGACCTTGATTGGTGCAATTATTTACTCATACCTCAGTAGCTTTCATTTCATCACAGCCATGATCAAGACTGGGACAAAAGAAAATTAAAGGTACATTTTCTCTATCCTGTACCACATGACAAATGAAAATATTCCAATCACCCGAGTATATATTTATTTATTTATTGACGACTTTATTGGGCGAAATTGGGACTAAAAAGTCCCATCTTCCATTTGTATGGTACCGGGAGCATTAAAAGAATAATAATATTTATTAAATATAAGCATTGTATTTTTATAATCAGTCCTTAATATATACTTGAGAGTTTCTTTTACATTCTAACGTGCAATTGGAACTGTGACTCTATTATTATGAACTGGATAATTTGGAATCTGTAACTCTGAACTCAGAGAGGTAAATAATCGATTGGACGTTTGAGCCTGTAATCCATACTTTCACTAACGCTAAAATCATTATCAGATGTGATCAGAAATGAATTAGACTTAAGTTTACATTACCAATCCTTATGACTTCGTCATGGTCACGTCAATTGAGGCGATACTTTGAAATGAGCTTATGACGGAATGTATGATATAACTCAGAAGATTAGAAAGTCCGAAGAAATAAAAACGCCTTTCTGAAAGCCGTCATGGCAAAAAAATCACTTAGATTGAATTTTGTAAACATCGACCAAAGAAACGTACTTAATTCATCCAAATAAAATATTACCAGGGGTTTCCAAACGTTGCAAATAATCTTCCAAATTAATACCCATAAATTCTAGTAAATTATGCTTCTTTTAGCAACCAGAAAATGTTTTTTTTATGGATACATATTACTGAATAGGTGGAATTTTTAAATTAATATGACTTTGGTAAAGCATCAATTGAACCCAAACAAAATCAATACGACGAAATTCAGTTTTGTTTTAGTAACCGTAGTTTTTCTCGTAGAGGAATTGAACAGTATATGACAAAATATTGTCATTAATATTAATACGTATTCTTTACTCTAAAATTTTTCAGCTGAATATCAGCCTTCGGCGTTGGAATCTCAATTATTTTCTGTACTTTGAAGAAAACCGAAAACTTTCGACAATTAGAGAGAACTTCAAAAACTTGGACGCGAGAGTGTGGTAATGCTGGTTTTTGACGCGATAAAATATTTCCTCCTCCATTTTTGAGAATTAAAGCTAAAATTTTACTATTTTCATAACTTATTGCACTGTTTCTGTCCTAGCTCTACATTTACACTTTTTCGAAAAAATTGCTTCAGATTCAAATTACACTCTGTTGTTTATGAATAGTTCCTGCTATCATACTCTAATGAATGGAGTACTTTTATTTGTCATTTGGCACAGGATAGAGAAAATGTACCTTTAATTTTCTTTTGTCCCTGTCTTGATCATGGCTGTGATGAAATGAACGCCACCGAAGTATGAGTGAATAATTGCACTAATCAAGGTATCTCCTTACGGAATGCCAAGAAAAGTGTTACTCAAAGAGTAATTGTGCTTCACTTGCGTGGACATGTTCCGCTTATAGCATTCTGGCTCAGTGAGGAAAGCAATGGCAAACTACCTCACTCCTCATCCTGCCAAGTGAACCTCATTCCTCTCCGCAGGCTCTTATTAGCTTATGTCAGAGGGGGTGAGGTACCAACCGGATTTCAGGCTAAATACTTTACAGAAAGTTTATGAATGAACAAAACACAGCAAATGTTGCAAACTTTGGTAAATTTCATTAGGCGTTACATTTTTTAAAGCGACATTGCAAACAAATCCGGCGATACTATCATTATCGGATAATTGTAATGGAAATAAGAGTATGAAGGAAATTAATATCGTACATATAAGCGTTGTAAAAATACCCGTTAAGAGGGATAAAATGGCTGTCATGCATGTGAAATTACCCTTCCGGAGAAAAGAGATAAGGTGGAATTTAATATCTCCAAATCTGATCGTTCCAACTTTAGATACCGCCTTTTTCGCAATTTATGCTTTCATAATAACAGCGAGGTCTCTTCTGTTTACTCTAAATACGCTCAATTTTCATTTATTTATCAGAGATAATTTTGTCATTTTTTTTCTCTTCTTCAATAATTTGAGAAAAGCATACAGCCAAAAGAGTACGTCTCAGGAATTAAATAGGATTTTTGGTATTCAAAGAATCTCTTGATATTTTCACTACCGCTGAAATTCATTCTCAGCTTACGAGGATCTTGAAGCAACGCGATGTATGGGGAACAATGCCGTCCTAATGAAACCACTACTGAGAAAAACGTTCTGCAATAGGGTCAGAATTTTAGGATCGCTCCCAGAGCTGAGAACGGATACGGTTGCAACACGTAACGCCTGTTCGCTCTATCTCTAAGAATCTATTGCAACGTCTCTGAAATGCTCCCGATTCACTTCTGTTCCACGAATATTTATGAGGTCCCTCACATTTCCCCGGGATTTCAGCTATTTTAGACTTGATGACACAAGCGATTGAATATTTTGAGCAAAGTCAGGCCATTGCGATGGATGTCATTCGGCAAAACGATAGCACACTTATTTTATAGACAAAATATATATCCGCTGTTCTTTTTTTGACTGATCTTAAGATCTCGTCGAACAAACATGGCTGAATAAATATCAAAATGGCGCAGGTCTGTATTTTTAAGACATTTGTCCGAAAAGTTTAAATTTTCAATAAGGCTTAGATAATGAAATTTTTTTAAAGTGCAATTGATAACATGAATATATTTTTTCTTTCTTTACCACAAAATTTATTAAATATGCAACAATTCATTTCACCAAAAAAATCCTAAATTAAGATACTGAGGGCATTAAAAACTGTCAATTTTTTCCCAATATTAATATTTAAAACGTAAGTATATTTAAATATTACAATAAAATATATTGAATTAATTTTAGAAAAATATTATTAAGATAAGTCGAAAGATAAAGTAAATAAAATTTGTTTAATTCGTAGGGACAAATATGTCCCTTTGTCTTTAAAGGGTTAAATGGGAAGAGTACAGCTATTTAGGAATGACGCCTTCAACCTCCTTTTGGCCCTGCATTCTCAATCCTTTCTTTAACCTCGACTCTATGAAGCAAAGTATGCAAATTAAACAATGGCCTAGTTTTAATCTCAATGTTAATACGCAGAGGTTATCAACTCCAGGACGTGAAGTTTCAAGGTGGATCACATCAAGAAAATCATTTCTATGTGAAATAACCTTCAACATATTATTCGTAATAAATTTATGAAAATTTTAAACAATAATTTCCATCAAATTCAGATCTATCAGATGAAATACTAAGATGGAATCATTGCCATTATAAAAACGAGAATGGGAATGTGCGAAGGAGGCAAGAAATTTAAGATTTGCACAAGTATATTCTACTATTCTTGCTCTTTGCCTTTTGCTGCATGTTGGACTAGTACATTTGAGCTAAAATGGGCTAAGGCAGGATTTGATTGCGGAAGAGGTAAGATCCATACAGAAAACGGCGGGTTGCCTATAATCCAGGGGCAGGCTAAGTTTCTTTCGAAATAGCTGGCAACTGACGAAAATATTAAAAACTCTACTTGGATGTACTTCCAATTTATCAGAATCTCCTATTTCAAATTTTAAATAGTTAATTTCTATCAAAGTTTGAACAGAGCAGAAATAAATAAAGATATTAAGTGAAATATACAGTAATAGAATGCTATAATATTTACGCTTTTCCTAAATAAAAATAATATCACAATGCAACATCATGAAAACCGGAATTACTAAAAGATATGTATTGCTGGAATACTTATTTTCAAATACTTAGTATGTATTGTTGAAAACGTATACTTCTCCTATTACTTGCTCCACATTGTAGTACGTAAACAAGTGACCGAGTATCCAATGGATATTCTACAAGGGAGAAATATAAATTCTTAACTTTACCCAATTTAATTGTGTTTATTATCTGTGCTATATCCTGTGAGTGCGGTTACTTCAACTCATTGTCGTTGACAGTTAGCATTTTGCAAGCAAACCAACATTATGAAATACAAAACTGCAGTAATTCAGCAAATTTCAATGTAGTTATTATCTTTGTAGTCAGTTATATTCTCGTCTATTCCTATAACTCGGAAGTCTATTCTTCCTTGGGATTTATCCTGGCAGCACCCCATTTCGTGCAAATACCTTTACCAAATTTCCATGCATAAGATACATGCATGCAACACAAACTGGCACATTTTTCGTTCGTTCTTCAATTAGTACCAAAAGTAATAGTAATGAAAATTTATGGACCGTGTAGAATAACGCAGAATAAAACACGCTAAATTTTGGTGTAATTAGTTTTCCTGTTTGATCTCTACTTTAGTATTTTTTTCAACTCCAAACTCGGGTATCCATAATAGAAAATCCGACTATTGTATAGTAAACTAACAGAAGCGCCCGATGATTCTCAACAAGGTGAAACTAGAGGTTTAAACGCAATAATTTCATAGCAATTTAAAATAGTAGGCAACGTCACTTGTATTATTTTTCTTTACGTAAGTGAAATATAATCGAAGTAATCGAATAGGAAATTAGAATAGCTGGAAATGTACCCCAGCTATACGCCAACAGATACTCTGTATCTGTTGGCGTATAGCTATACATATAATGCAGTTATACTCAGCAAAAAGAAAATCAAGTATTTCCTGAAATTTGCCCGTTATCAAAAAGAGATCGTCGAGAAGTATTCTATAATATTTGCACTTTAATCATTGCGGTTAACCATTTCTGATCATAATTACGTACCTAAAAATGCTGGTAACCTTCTTAAATAAAATTTCTAGTTATCCATGTAACATTTCGTCCTTTCTATCATCATATATGTATGGGACTAAAATCTCGTGTATTCTTACGGGATAACCTATGAGCTCGGATTCAACAATGGGATCGGTCGTCCGGGGGAATAGTTGTTAACAACCTCTAATGCTCACCAAATTTTGGTTTATTTCACCGATATTCTCGCAGATTCAAATCGAAAGCTATATTACACGAATAAAATAAGAATTTTTATTCAATTTTCTTTCTTTTGGTGCTTGTCTCGTCAACGTGCACTATTCTATTTCTAGTTTTCTATTATTATTATTCTAGTTCTATTGTTGGTAGTTTATGTTGGCCCATAGTTTCCTTTGGATATCTCGGGAATGGTATCTCATGTCCTTAATATTCCACAGAGGAATTTTGTCTTCCACAGCACTTATCAGATTTTCCACATCCATATCAATGTGATACGTAAAAAATGATTCACGTAACTGGATTTAAAATAAGTCACACAATTTTTGCGGGAACGTTTAGGAAACGAAAACGTTTTAAGAAAAAGAAACTCCAACACTCAATTCAATCGCAAACCTTCTACAAATAGCACTTTGAACGCAGTGTCGTGAAGCTCCTCTATTGCCTCCCTTCAAACAAGTTTCTTTTTCCTAAAAACGGAACCCTTGCTTTCACCTGGATTTCCCAATCTATTCATATGGTTCTTACTAGAGACATCCCTTCTCTTGAGATTCGAAATTGGGAGAATTTCTAGAAGGACGAAAATAACGAAGGATTTTGGAATGGCAAAAGAAAAAAGACTTTAATCGAGATTTAACTATAATATCAATATCTAAGACACAGCATTTATGAATGAGTTAAGTTTTAATTTCTTTTTACGATTATATTCTTATCGACGATTGATTTTTATACGAGTTCCGTCTTGATTTATTGAGGAAAAAACTCAATTTTATTTATATTCTCGCCCAATTTAGCCGTTGTATCACTGTGATCATTGTCCTCCTAGCATTAACCTATAAATTGCAATAGGCGGAAAAGTAATATTGTTCATTTTCTTTTATCGACAAATTTCTTCATTTTACAAAGTTATTGATAACGTTATCGATAGTGCATTACGAAAGTTCGTTCACTTGTAGCCCTCAAAATATACTTTATATTTTCTTCTAATGCTGCGTAAACGTTCATAATTGTCCTTCGTTTGCTTAAAAATGTTTCCTAAACCTTAGGTTTCAATATACATATTTCTTTTTCCGTTCAAATCTATTCACATTTCAATCAGTGTCAAAAGTATAACCTTTTGATTGTTATATACAGTAAATATTTGAAATGACTGGTATTTGTCAATAAAACACTCAAAATGAGAATTATTAATACTTAAAATGCAATTGGTATAATATTTTGTAGTGCTTAAAATTTTCAGTGAGCATATATCTTTCCTAGTCATGCACTACGCTCATCTGCTTACGAGCGACGGATCCTATTTCTGTATCAAAGTAATTAAATATTTGAGGAATTTATCTATAAGACCCACAAGAGAAGAGAATTGAATTCTCAAAACACATTTGGAATGGTATTTCTTATTTCCGTTTGTTTCTGTGTAATGGGATAATCCGCGCGTATACGGCCGTATACGCGTCGCTCGTAGTCGCTTCCAGTAGACGCTTTAAGATTCAATTACTAAAAAGGGAAGCACAGTTAAAGCTTTACCTAAACCACAAGAATTATCATAGATTCACCATTGAAAAATAACTTACCTTCAGATACAGTCTAAATGGTTTTTACCATCACATCAATTATACATTTTTATCATTTTTACTTTCTCCATACACGAAGTATAGAGAAAGTATTGTTTTCATGAAAAAAATCGACTTCGAGATTTCAACGGAAATACATGTTTTGGGGTCCCTACAAACACGTTTTGACCATTTTCGGAATGATGTCTGTGTGTATGTGTGTGTGTGTGTGTGTGTGTGATAGTGGGCGCTCTAACGTGAAAACTATTACTCGTATCAATACCAAACTTCATACATAGTACTGTGGTGTGTGCTGTCAGAGTTGATTAGTTTTTGGAGTAAATCGGTCAACCGGAAGTCGAGCTTTATTCATTAAAGCTCATTTCCGGTTTTCAAAATATCTCCATAAATATGATATATACGTATATTGTATTGCTTATAAAAGTTTTAGATAATTTATTTTGCTATAACTTTTGTATTTAACATAGTTTTGTATCACCGGTTGATTAGGAGTTATTCGTGAAATACTGATAAACCGGAAGAAGATGATTATGTACTTTGTGGGTGCTCTAACATAAAAACTATTTGTCGGATCAACACCAAATTTCATATATAGTACTTTTTTTACAGTCGTTAGAGTTGATTAGTTTTTGGAGTAAATCGGTCAATCGGAAGTTGAGCTTCATTCCTCAAAGCTCATTTCCGGTTTTCAAAATATCTGCATAAATATGATATTTAGGTATATACTATTATTTATAAATGTTTTAGAAAATGTATTTTACTATAACTTTTGTATGAAACATAATTTTGTATCACTGATTGTTTAGGAGTTATTTATGAAATACTGATAAACCGGAAGTTGCTGATTATGTACTTAGTGTGCGCTCTGGGCTCTATGGGCGAAAGGCCAAATTCATCGTTTTTTATCGAGCATGTCCCGAAAAACATCATTTATAATGTTTGTGACGTAAAAGATAATAATATATAAATTAATCACTCATCTTCCAAGTTTAGATGGAATTTAGAGTTCGAAATTACTGTCGTAGATAAATATTTACATCTTATATATGGAGAAAGTCATGTGCTGGCCACATCAGATTTTTTCATTTAGAATTTTTTTTTATTTTTTGCATATCGGTAATATAAAAACAATTTCTTTACAAAAATGAAGATATTTACAAAATAATGTTAAATTTTCAAGTAGAAAATACCTCAGTCTCTTAACTCTTGCTGAATGTTAAACCGAAATTTCTAGAGCCATACAACAGGTTAATTTCAGATTTTTGCCTTAGAATTCTGATAACCAGTTTCCTGTTAACATTTTAGTAATATGCATTCATACCCAAATTGAGTTCCCAATAGATAAATACCGCTTAACTAATATATCCCTCATCTTACAACCATATAATTCCAAAATATTTTAATTTATTATAATGTAACCTTGTTGCTCCTGGATAGCCTAGTGGATAACATGTTTGACTTAGGTGGAAGTAGTCACAGGATCTATTCCTGTTAGGAGCTCACATTCACAGATTGTCCTTAACTGTCACAATTATAATCCAACCCCTAAAGATAGATTTCATTCCCATGTAAGATTTTGTAAATTCACCCCATATTATGTAAGGCAGAAAGAAGAGTTTCCGTTGTCTTTCAGTAGGAATTTTCAGAAGTATATGTACAACTATGTACAGTAAAATCTTGATGTAAAGTTCTTTCATTGGACCAAGGAAAATCGACTCTAGATGTGGAAAACAAGGTGCAAAAATAAAATGGTGTATTTGCTATCATTTAGACCTCAAAATTTGGACCTAATAGTAAGAAAACGTTAGGAACAACAATGTAAGATCAGCACTTCACTGTATATGTATAAATTCTGCCCTTATTATTCTGTTTGTTAATTCATCAGCACAAAAGCTGGTTGGATCCTCAACTGCTCCATCATTAGCTAGCAAAAAAAAGCAAACAGCTTTGGAAAGGGAAAGAGGTAATTAAGTAAGATGAGCAGTGAAGTTTGCTTCACCTTGTTTTCCTCATGAGACTAGAATGCTAAAATTAGAATAAGTCCTTCTGCACAATGACCCTGTGAATAATCCTTTTCATAACATTCAATCAGGAGCAAACAAAATGAATTCCTCTATCAAGCATGGCTTACATCTCAATAGCTTCCATATCATCACAGCCATTAATTACAAAGACAAAATAAATAAATGATAAATGCTACCCTATCCAGCATAAAAGAAATTTAAAAAATCCATCCATCATCGTATAGAGCAGGAAAATCGTCATTATGAAACAATATTATAATTACTCAGATGGGAATTTAAAACATATTTTCAGTCATAGAATATTCAAGGAATAGGAGCTAAATTTTTAATAATAGTGATTTTGATATGCAATATTTGATTACAATTCTTAAATCTATTTGTTAGGAAATATTTTACAATGCCAGTATACTTTGTAAATTTAGTTTAAAATTTGGCCTCAATAATTGACTGATCAAGCTGTTGAAAATTAACAAATGTTAAATTCATTATATTAATTCGAGAGACCACATTAATGTAACATTACATCTCTCTTTACAGTTGGTGGCCAGGCTGGCAATAAAGGCAAAGCAGAGGAAGAATACACATGTCCAGAGGATACAGGAAATGGAAACTATGCAGATCCAGTAACTTGCAGAAGATTTTATCAGGTAATGGTTAATCAAATAGCAAACGTACCATTCCATGATATGCTTCATAAACGTATCATATAATTAATAATTTAATAATTAAGGCCAAATAGGATGATTAAGGTGACCTTGGGGATTTGATGCTACTTGTTAAAATATTTTTATTAATCAAAGATAATCATGTTCAGAAGACTAGCAATTAAGTAAATCTCGATGGAATTTTAGCATATCATATAATGTATTGAACCAGTGTTTAAATTAAGCGTAAACTAACTTTTAGGGTTGATTTTATGAATACGGTTTCAATATAATAATAATCACACATCATTAGCTTTACTCCCTTACGCCTTTAAATTACTATTGGTAATGTTAAAAGTTTATAAGCTATAAAAAGACAAAGTTTGACCACTAGAGCTTGGAACTTCCATGATTGTGCTATTTCAAGGGTACTTTACACACTGTTTACTTGCAGTCTAAGGTTTTCCTTTACTACTCCTAAGATTTTAAGCTCTTGTGTCTTAACATAATGTTTTGTTTTTTCCCTTTTGAATACTATCAAGGAAATGATTGATATGGCCGAAGAGTACATTAGAATAATATTTGTGGACATAAGTTTGGATTAATGTGTTTATTAGGGTGGTCCTTATTTTCGAAAGTTTGAAATTCTTTCGGGACGCCCCCTAAAGTTGTTCCATTTGGTTAGAAAATAAATCGTGTGAAATATTATTTAAATCGGATAACGGAAAGACGTGCCGCATCGCACTTAAACTTTATAATTTTCAACATTTTTGGCCTTTTTTCGAACATCACAGGAGATAACGGAGTCTTCCCATATTTCAACTGTTTTGATTTTTCTACCAATGCATTGTTAGACATTAACTGTGATTTTTTTAAAATATTAATTAGATCTGCCAAGTAGTTTTCGAGATTCAGCCCAAATAGAGAGCGCGCACCGTACAAGTGGCGCCGTTCACTAGGCGCCTCCGCTCGAATCCGAGAATCTCGCCACCTTGTATTCTATCTTGTCAAATAATTCAAGGAACTTAGTTTCCTTTTTCTTTAGCGATTCATTCGATCTACTTGAAGATTTCTGCAATATTCTCCATTCCTGATAAAGTGACTATAGCTTCTCAATATTGCGTAGAAGTTTTCTTGTATGTATTCGCGCTTTCTACCAGAAAAAATCCACCTCCTTTACTGCTAAATTGGCACTAGTACGTAAATCTAAGTTTACTCTTCGCATATTATAAAAAAGCACTCTTAGCACTTGGCCATTCGATGGCAACTTAGAGCCAACAATTTGATTCGTGTAGTATCCAATCAGGTAAATTCGGTCAGTAGTTCTGGTTTCCATTTCGGTAATCACTTCCGTGCATCTAAGAGAATACTTACACCGAAAGGCAGTATTTTAAGCTGCTCGCTCAGTGAAATCACAGCACATTCTGGTTCGCCGGTGGAGTCTGAGAAGCAAGGGTTTAGGTAATTTAAGGCAGCACTCTTTTGTATTTTTCTGTTACAAATAATGTATCAGAATTGATGTGCAAAGTAAAATTCTAGGTTCGTCTTTTACAATCACAAATGAATCAATCAATTAATCTCGGAATCTACAATGAAGAGCTGATAAATCTTTCAGAGAGGGATACCCCTGGTAATATGCCATTCCCGTAGCCAAAATAAATCATAAAAGCTTATACTGTCGAAGAGTATATCTGTAATCAACGAAGTTTTGCTATACTTAATGCTTTGTTATTTCCTTGTAACAGTTTAGATGAAAATCCAGGCGATATTGATGATCGCTTAGCATACATGTGATACGAAAAACAGGGCATTAGGAGTTCCCATGGTTCACAAGCATTTGTTTGAAACTTGGAAGATTTATCTTATGCTTTACTAGATGAACGTAGATTAATATTCCCTAAAACAACATAAATTATTAATTTTTTATCTAGTAGTGTAATACAAGACAAAATTAACGACAGCAAAATTCATAGACTCGAGCGGAGATGGCGAGGGGACGGCGCCACTTTACTTCCTTTTATGCATAGTTAAATTCAAAATTTTAAAGAATATAACATATAATTAGGTATTTAACCGACGCTATGCTGAAAAAATATGGTAAAAATTGATTAGAGCTATAAAAACAAGATAGAATACAAGGCGGCGAGATTCTTGGATTCGAGCGGAGGCGCCTAGTGAACGGCGCCACTTGTACGGCGCGCGCTCTCTATTTGGGCTGAATCTCGAAAACTACTTGGCAGATCTAATTAATATTTTACGAAAATCACAGTTAATGTCTAACAATGCATTGGTAGAAAAATCAAAACAGTTGAAATATGGGAAGGCTCCGTTATCTCCTGTGATGTTCGAAAAAAGGCCAAAAATGTTGAAAATTATAAACTTTAAGTGCGATGCGGCAAGTCTTTCCGTTATCCGATTTAAATAATATTTCACATGATTTATTTTCTAACTAAATGAAACAACTTTAGGGGGCGTCCCGAAAGAATTTCTCAAAAAATTTTTTTCCCATATAAATAAGGACCACCCTAGTGTTTAAAGGCAAAGGATCATAAGATGCAGTACAGTTGGTGAGATTAATAACAGAAAATACATTGAAATATGATTATGAGTGCAGCATTTTTTCTTTGATCTGGTAAAAATTATGTAAATAAATTGAAAATGGAAGATAAATAGAAATTAATTAATCAGATTGAAAATGTCAGTGCTTGAGCTTTATTGAGGATAGACAACTTCTTCTAGATGAAAGAATACCCTAGAACAACCAAGACAAGTAACCTTCATAGGAAGAAGATTTGGAAATGAAATTAGTGTAAAATATAAGAGAGCATTGCAAAATACTGCATGGAGCTTTTACCTTGTTTTACATGCACCACCGGTAAAGTAAGTAATCTTCCTCCACTCCATTTATGAAACTTCTGTCAAACAATATTTTTGCTTTCCTTGATGGAGCGGGGTATTGGTGAGGAGCTCAGGGACTAGCTTGGATGCTGAAGTCTAGCTGTACCCAGGGAATCAAACAGGAACCAAACCAAAACTGAAACAAAAAATAACATTTTTAGCAAAGTTAATAAGGGACCCAAACTGAGGAATTAAAATTCTTGAATCGAAACCAAACTTAATTCCAATCCAAAATTAGGTTCCATAAAATGCCCTTTTAATCAAGTGTTAATGCTAAGTTCCCAGAACGGCTTGTGAAAACATTCTGACAGGGTAGCCTAGATGGCTAAGGCAGCCTCCAGGAGTGGAAGATCCAGTGTTCGATTCCCAGCCCCGTCAGACTTTTTTCAAGTCAGTTTATCCTTGGGATTTTTCCTGGGTGCATGCCCTTATATTCAAAGAACTTGTAGCCCTTTCCATTATAAAGATCATTCCAAAATGTGTTATAGAAAATTAATCATAATAGAGAACTCAGAATAAGGTGCAATCATAGAATGAATACCAATAATTATGATGATTTCTGGAGCAGATAGAAGCAGTGAAAGGTTAACCCTAAATTATTTAGTTAATCTAACTACAGCAAGCTTATTGATTTTAATTGCGGTTTTAATGCTCATACAAAACTTTTATGCTGATATTTCACTAAACGCTGATATGCATATATGCTGTAGAACTAACTATAAAATTAAGATGACAAAATTGATACCAAATTACATTTATTTAATTTGATTCTTTGCTGGGTCAGAGGTAGATGATGAAAATCTAATTAAATAAACATGGCTATTTTATCTCACCTAAAGAGTCATCACTATGACTGAAACTGTGTGAATACATATATCAGCTAAAGTAATAAGTATGTATGTTAAATACTAAGAGTAAATCAAAACATACTAAAAGAGAATACAAACTATTCAGATAAATTCTGAGGAATGAAAAGAACTAATCTAATGGAAAGACAAGTACAATAAATTATTAAAATTACAGGTACTTACAAAGAAAAAAAACGTGAGATTAAGTAAAGAAAGATGGCAACAAAGGGACCATCAAAATAACATATTTCTTTGTCATAGATGTTGAAGCAACTGTAAAGATGGATGTTAAAAGATTACATAGATGACTCAAATAATTTCATAATCATACCTCATATTGTAAAGGAACAATATGGTCACACTGCAACACTGAAAAAAAAAACACATTTTTTCACAAATGTAACACAGGAATTTCTGACTTAATTTAATTTATGCATTAAAATACTAGTTTTATTAACATTATAATTCATGGTAGCCAGCAACTATGAATTTCAATCTATTCCTTCCATTACCCAGTTAAAAAAAAAGAAAGAACATACTGCATCCCAGTTAAGTGTAACAATATAAAAATACTGCCAGGATAATCAAGGTTTAGATACCAAAAAGACCAAGAGATAAGCAGTCTTTGACAATAGAGGATATTAATGTTTTTCTCTATTTAATTTCAAAATATAATCTTTGCAGTGTGTGGATGGATATCCTTACCTAAACAGATGTCCATCAGGACTCTACTTTGATGATATCGGTAAGCTGTGTACATTTAAGGAAGAGGCAAGGTGTGGACCAATTAACACAAGTAAGTAGTTTATACACTTCACAAATTACTACAAAAGGGTTATGGTAGGCATATTTTACACTATAGTGTAATCTTAATCTAATCTAATCGTTATAACGATAAGATTCTTTAATGGATAGCATTGCTGTATTCTTTCAATAGCTTAATGGAAAGAAGTTTGCTAATCACTTACTCATTTTAGTTTCTCTTTGAAGCTATACTATAAGCGACAGGACGGTGCGTCTATCAGAAACGTTATTGGAATTTATTCTGCAATACTTCTACAACTAACTTAGTTATAATCGATTAAAACACGATTTTAAATACTGAAAGGCCTCTACTTATACATAATCCAAAATATCTTACTACACAAAAATGCCACGCATTAAATTTAAGTAGAACTCGAGGATAGCTTCTTTCTAAGAAAAAGTGTAGTAACAATGTCTAGGCATCATAAAAATCATCAAGCATCACCAAATAACGAACCGAAGATTTGATCCCATCCGCATATAGAGGAACTTAATGTTAGGTCTTTGAAAAATTTACATCTTTCTCTAACAACATCCACGCTTATTTTCGTTGGAGTACATACTTTTCCTTTTAACTTCCTCCTTACTTATAATTGCTTTTGGCTAATGCCAGACTTAGTGAAAACTTGTACATTTTCATTTTCTCCGTTATGCTTAATTTGAATGCTTAATTTTCACCCGTAATTAATTTTATTCCAAATGCGATGCCAGAATATCACTTCGAATAATTTGCCCGCCTAAACAACGATTTGCGCCAAAAGGCGCCAACTATTTAAAAAATACCACAAAACGAGGAACGAAAGTAATTCTCCAAGCATTTTCTTATAACTAGTGTGAATTATGGCGAATTGTTTTGATAAACAAAGGCTAACTTTAAAATCTGGCAATATCCATTTTTCTTATTTTTTATTCTGTGGGCACAAATTTATACCTCAGAGCACCTATAAAAGCCTCTCGCTCAGCCAAGCGAGAAAAGGCATGCTGCTGCATCTAGCGGCGTCCGCTGGAATTATAACACCTTCCTGTACCTTATAATAAATTTGAATTTGAAAAAAAGCCCATTCTACAATACATAAGTTTTTTGGGTTTCTGGACGGCGCTGTATTTTCGGGGTCTCAGGGAACCAGGTTCACCTTGTGTAGGGAGTCCTCGGAGGACCCCAGAGTGACATTTTTAATAATTCTTCTATAACTATGACAAATAGATTTTTCTGGATATTTTTATGCGTCCTACACCTGTCAAAGATGAAAAAGTGTGATTAGGCAAATAAAATTTTTTTATTGAAACGTATATAAATAAAACCTCCCTTGGTATTGCACTTAGTACTCAACGTTACTGCTGCTGTTAGATCAAATCAGCCCTAACTAAAATTAAACACGAGATTAGGACTGTGGTTATACGAATCTGTAACATATATTTCCGGAAAATGATACAGTTAGTTAAGTAATTAACCACTGAAAGAGAAAATGAGTGGGTTGAGAGTTGGTTAATATTGAGAGGAGAGGGACTGTAAGAAGGTATTTGAGGGTAGATTTAAAGGGGAAAAAAACAGAGGGGAAGACAAAGACAAAGATGTTGGAAGACTTAAAGGATGGGGTTACCTACCAGGAAGTGAAGGAGATGGAATTTGATAGAGATTTTTTATGCACATGAACCTATGAAAGGTAGAACACTCATGTATACAGTTAAATACCCAAAATTTCACAAAATATATCTAAAGAAACCAAAAAAAACTAGTTTCAGTTATTTATCCCAACAAAAAATTTAGAAATAAAAGAAGAAATGTTTACCAACTGTGTTGAGGGCTAATCAGCTTAGCCTAAATTCTGACAATTAGTAGCGGAGATTGAATTGGTGATAGTAATCTAGCTTATTTTTAGGAGTTTGTTTCCCAATAAATTAAATTTTAGTGGCTACAAATACTGCTTACTCTACCATCTCTATGACAAGAGAAGGCGTTATAGAACAGGCAGCCCCAAGCAGGCACTGCTGAGGTCTAACTTTAACCATACCAAACCATCTAACCAGACCAAACCGTCTTATATAAATTCTTTAGATTTCTCTTGTTGACTTATTTTAAAATGAGAAGTTATTATAAATTTACGAGTAGATTTGATATTTTATGTAAAAAATCTTTACAGATGTAATGTTTACAATATAAAGAAGTTATCTCTAGTAAATGCAAGTCCAAATGCTTGATATCCAGGAAACAGCTTCACCAATCCTGGGTATAATTTTTGAACATCTAGTCAGGTATTCATCTTTAACAACTCAATAATTTAGGTTTGAAGCCAAATGATTTGTAAGTTTAAAAGGTGAGATGGGGTTCATTGGAGGAGATTCATATCTGGGAAAAACAATAGACAACATTATATTTTAAATTAAAGAGTGTTGTGTATAATTAAATGGAGATGAAAGAGATTAGAAAAGGAACAATACCGTTCCACCACACTTAAAAAATATATTTTGGCATTAGACTAACTAAAGAAATTAAACATTTATTAAACTAAAGAATCTAGAAGTAGCTCTATAATGCAAAAGATAGATGAAAAGAGTAGGCATGGTGAAATTACTAAAGGTTAGCCAGAATTGACTCCAGAATATAGATCAGGATGCAGGTTGAAAAGAAGATTTTGAAATGACAGAATAGATTTCATAAAGCGAGTTGAAAGTTGATAAGGAAAGATAGTTATGACTTAGATGGCTGATAGATGAGAGCACAGGGTTACATCAACAAAGTGAAAATTGCCTCTAAGAAGAATTACTTGATAAATAAAGGTAATATATTATGATACAATCTCTCCATAACACTGTGCATAACATGCTATATCTTATAAGATTACCATAGTAATTATTCCCTCCTTAATTCAGCTTAAGTTCCTGAAAAAGAAACAAAAATAAAAGAGAATCAATTCAAGCTGCTTATAGCTTCAAATAAACAAATGGATGATATCATTCCTTTGATTTTACCTCACAATCACATAATGATGATCATACTATAATGGAATCATTCACAATAAGTGAGATTATAGCAAAAGATACAGAAACAACTATAGTCAAAATTAATATCTACTAGAATCAATAGCTTGGGCAGTGACTTCATGGTATGGATTCATCAGGTACATAAGCAAATACCAACTTATACAATACCACAGAATTTTTTATTAGAATACGACAATGACCTGAGGATGACTCCACAAGTCGAAACCATGGTCGTATTCCAATAAAAAAATTTGTGGTATTGTGAAAATTGGTGTTCACTTTTGTTGCTAATATTAAATAATTCCTTTGAAGAAAAAAATGTAAGAGAAGCATCTTCATCTTGAGCTAATACTATGAAACTGTAAATTGGTCATAAAATATATATTAAGCTCATAATTTGAATTTCCATAACTTGAATAATTTTTTATTATAATGTTATTCTCTTTACATTTTAAACTTACAAAAACTTACTAAGTACTTTCCTAATTTCAAATTATAGCTCCAGCACCTTCAACAGAGCCTCCTCTAGATTTGGCAAAGAGATGTGACACATCTGCGTGTAACCTCCCATATTGCTTTTGCTCCAAAGATGGAACCTTGATACCCGGAGGCTTAGATCCAGAGGATGTAAGACACATAATCTTGAGCAATTGATTTCCATCAATTTCATTGCCAAAATTGGCATTTGATGTAAAAAATCAATTAGAGGAATAATTAATTTGGAAGAGCTTCTTTGAGGATTTTCCATATTTCTCTATTCTATGATATTTTACATTTTTAGTTACATCTTATCTTTTTGATATTATTCAGTTTACTTTTAATAATATCAATAATTTTCTTCTCTACATTATTATTAATGAATTAATATTATAAATAAAAATTTAAGATAATAAAATGTTTCAAAACTAATTTCCATACTGAAATTATAACATTAAATTTTTTATACATAAGTAATTATTGATTCTGCAGTGAAACTAGAAGTTAATGGCCCCTAAGTAGAAGCAATATCTTGGAGAGGGTGGATTTGAAATCCAAGAATTGCACACAGTATGGGTTCTGATTATGAAGTTATTTTATTTTTTCATTTTGTATTCAACTCCCAAAGGAACTCTTCCCTCTATCTGTTGACAATCTTTGCAGACAGGGGCCATAAGGTTTCAGTTTCAATAAATGTAAAATTTTTGGTATCATATTAATTATCCCCAGCTTTCTTCATTTACAGACACCACAAATGATTCTTTTGACATTCGATGGAGCCATAAACTTGAACAACTTTGACCTGTATAGGAAAGTTTTTGGAGATGATGAAAGAAGAAATCCAAATGAATGCCCGTTAAGAGGAACATTTTTTGTAGCTCACGAGTACAGTAACTACCACATGGTGCAACAGCTAGCACATGAGGGTCATGAAATTGCAACAGAAACTATTTCGTGAGACATTTTATTTCCTTTAATAACTCTGCATTTTATGCATAACAAATAGTACTGTATTCATTTCATGGCTTCATTTATTTTGTCTTTGTCATATCTTGACACAAACTTGTTGTAACATGGAAGCTGATAGAATTGAGTTCCTAAATTCTTCCTAATATTTAATTTAAATTGGGTTAATTGATACGTAGTTACAATGAATTATAAAGAAATTTGCAGAATTGAAATTTTCATAAAAACCTCCAGCTACTATAGAAAATACTCCCTTTAAATTTAAGTACATAGTATCTTGTTGGGAAGGTTAGATTATCCATGGAGTATATCTAAGAAGAGATCCTAAATATTACTTGAAAGAAAATTTAATGGAAGCAGGAAAATTATTACCAACCTTTTTACTTGCAGATGCCAATATTTTTACTTCTTAAAACTCACAAGCATAAATACTAAGAGTTTATAATCAAATTCAAATAAGGTTATATGAGGTCTTCTCAAAATTGATGCTTTTGTAGCCACTATTGAAATATTCGAACAATAGAGTTGTTTAAAAAATGCAATGCCTCTACTTTTATTGAGTAGAAGGATAACAATCAATATTTGATAATTCCTGATTTCAGTTTAAAAAAGCTTATAAAAATATTTGTAAATCAGGAATACCTTTTCATCCCAATATTTTTAAAAATTCTCTTTTAGATTCCTTATTTTAGTATATTTTATTGCTATTTACATTAAAAAAGAAAGAAAAGCTATTAGTTTGTACAGCTATGTGCAAAAAAACTTTAATCCTTAGCCTTATATAGCCCAGGGAATTTAAAGTTCTTTTTTGCACATAGCTATACTTACATACATACCTCTTAATTACATACATTTATATTTTGGGTTGTGTAATACTTATGGTTTCAGTTTACAGCGAGGACTTGAAGACAAAGGCTATGAGGAGTGGGTCGGAGAGATGATAGGAATGAGAGAGATTCTGCATCACTTTGCAAATGTCTCCAGAAGCGATGTTGTTGGCATGAGAGCACCATTCCTCAAACCAGGACGAAACACACAGTATGAGGTTAGGAAAATTCTTTGGAAATGAAAACATTATCTGTTCTGAAATCATTTGTATATAAGACAACAGTCAAAAGTTATGCTTTCTGCATGGACAATTCAAAAGGTGTTTAATCTTTAATACGTAAGTGAGATATCAATGTGTGGCTGTTAAGTTTAAGTGGATGAAGTACAATCAACTCGTCTGATAAAATCTTCTCTTCTTTTTCAACTATTCAGGTGTTACAAGACTTCGGTTATATTTACGACAGTTCTATGGGAGTGCCGCCATCAAGGGTTCCAATTTGGCCATACACACTCGACTATAAGATACCCCATGAATGCCGTGCAGACACATGTCCAACAAGGTCCTTCCCAGGTATAGTTGAATAAGTCTCAGTGAAATTAGCTATTTACATAGTTGTAATGATTATCCTTTTATTTTTTACTCTGTTTTTAAATAATTTAGTAGATAGCATTAATAAAATTTCTTTGATAAAGATTCCACTATTATTAAGGCTGTCCTGTGAATCTTTGGGGGTAAATTGCTGGAAATTATAATTGTTATAATAAATATTTGAATATTGGTGGTAAAAATTTTGAGATATAGTATAATTGCGATCTTGAGGCTGAGTCTAACTTAGAACATCAGAGAAGCAGCACTTACTGAGAGGTAAGCTTCTGGTGTTTTTAGTAGAATGTCATGGGACTCAAAATTGCAAATGGACTATACATATATAGTGCTACATATATTTTTTTTTTCTTTGCAAAGACTACACAAGCAAATCTTGTAACTATGGAGCTTTAAAGCAACCACTCAATTAGGATATATCACTGGAAAAACGCAATTTTTCATCAGAAAATTATCCATGAATTGACTTTCTTATGGCAATTGTTACTTTTTCAAAATAATCAATAGCAAGTTAAATATATATATTTCTAGGTGTATGGGAAGTTCCACTTAATGCTCATTATGTGGAAAGCTATGAAGGAGGGCATTGTCCATTCCTTGATCAGTGTGTTCTCCATAGTCATGATGCAAATGATGTATTTCAATGGCTGCAGGAAGACTTCGCTAGACATAGAGACCAGAACAAGGCTCCTTACATGATGCCCTTCCATACAAATTGGTTCCAAATCAAGGCTTTGGAGCAAGGCTTGCACAAATTCATAGACTGGACTCTTACTCAGTAAGTGGCTTTCATTCATTGACTTTTAAAAACGGTTTCCAAATGTGGTTTATAAAACAAAAAAATTCCAAAAGTTAATTATTTTCCACCTGCATGTTTAAAATTGCTATGAAGTCTACTCACCATTTACTTTAAATTATAACCGCTAAAGAGGGATTTTTAATTGTATGATTTTCTAAGGTGGAACAAAAAGTAAATGTTAATCTTTACACCCAGTCCTGACAAAAATCTTTATTTTTTTATTTTCAAAACATACCTTAAAATAATGTTTCTCTCTTCATTATGTTCTTACTTATGGTTGTAGTTTAATATGGATGACTAATTTTTCCTTTGGAGACATTAAAAAGTAAAAAAAAAACATTTTCCTCAAACACATCTTGGATGTAGGAAAGTTCACATTAATATATCTGTGAAAGCTGTTTAGTTTGGATGTAATAGATGGAATTGAGGGTTAGCATTCAGATATTATTCAATTTTTAAATATGAATTTCAGGGATGATGTATGGTATGTCACCATAACACAAGCTCTGGTGTGGATGACTGATCCCAGGACACTAAAAGAGATAAACAGTGGTTATGACGCTTGGAAATGTGAACGAAAACCAGAGGAATTACCTGCCGCTCCATGTAACCTACCCAACAAGTGTGCACTGTCATTTAGGCCACCTGAGGCCAACGTTTCAACCACAAGGTCAGGGAAACAATCCTTAAATAGTGTGAATGCTATAATAGTTAGCAAGGGTGCTTATTGAGATTTGTCTCTTCTTCAGATACCTTACGGCGTGCAGGGAATGTCCGAATAAATATCCATGGATAGGAGATTCAGAAGGCACGGGAATTGCTGGACGAGATGTTTACAACCCAGAAAATTAATTTTATATGTATTGAATAACAGTCTTAAGAAATTACTTGAGGAGCTGAGGATTCAGGAGTTGAAATTTATGATCTCCATTTTCATTAATTATTGATTGAATGATATTTCAGTCAATATATCATGTAAGAAATTTAAGACATCTTTGGAAAACAATCTCATCAAGAATGTATCTATTTCATTTAATTATTATTATTATTCAGAGTCAATTGATATCTGTGAGTGACCGTGAGCATTTCAATCGAAATACATGAATGGAGTATTTTTGTACAATTATGGGAAAAAAATAAAATAATTCGTTTTGTAAGTCTTGAGGATACTTATTAATTGGATATGACAGTCATGACCAAATAGTGGTTCTTTGCTCAGCCGTTTACCATCTATAGTTAGCAATATAAGAAGTTGTTGATTTTGGTAAAAGATTTTATTTATTCCTAAAATAATTTGCTCAAGATATCTAGAGTAGAGATAAATTGGTACAGATATCAATATTACCCTTCTCTTCTCTTTTTTTCTTAAATTAGTTTCCATAATGTTTTGGAAATCATTCATACAAAAAACAATTACCAAAAATCAAATGACCTTTCTCTATCACCATAAGAAGTCATGATATTGGAAGGTTACTTTTGATTTATCTTAATGTTAAATGAGTTAGTAATTCAGTTGGCTATTGCAGTAGCTAACATGAAATTCATAATTTCCCATGTTTCTAACACAGTTACATCCTAAACATGAAAAGAATCTCATATGGTCAGGTTTTCATTTAAATGCCGCTGTATTGACATAACAGTATACAGTTTATTTTCACTGAAGTAATTGAAGTAATATTTCTGAAGTGCTGAAGTTAATATATATGATAGACTAATATTTATGATGAACTAATATAACATTACTATGGCGACAAGTTTGGCCACCACTGGTTCATACCATCACTAATTTAGAACTTTCAATAAAAAATGGTTTTGGTAAAATAGCAATTTATGGGCAGGCTGAAGGAATAACATGAATGACATAGTCATCAGACTGATTACTCCAATGCCATCAAAGTTTGATAAACCACAGTTTATCCACAACCTATATCTAATAAATCCAGAATTAATCCATGTTTTCACAATGGTGAGTCAATATTATGGCTCTGTAAGAAATCAAAACCATTATCAATGTAATCATTGACAAACAAAATACCTACCTTGTTATCTGGAACATGAAAGGAAGAATGGTAATATCTGAGAAGTTTGTGAAACAAAATAGAATGATAAAAACACATCATACATTAATATTTGGAACAATTGGAATTGTATTTTGCTTTAAAAACCTTGAGGCATATGGAAGAGATTTAAATAAAAATCTTATGACTGGCTTCATTTTCTGCCTTACAAAAATTATTGCATATTAACCCTTGTGTAGGCACCCGGGTACCCGGGTACCCACTAAGGTATATTTTTGCTTGTACGTTGATTATAAAGAAAGATATCGCTTTGATGCTTCAGATCGTCGTTATCTACCTGAATCCCTAGTAAATACTACTATTATAAATACTTTAACTATATTTAATGCTTAAATAAAAGCATTAAAAGTTCACATACGTCCTGGGGGCACCCGGGGTACCCGGGTACCCACCTGAAATTTCCTTCTCATTTTCTGACACATATGCGTTGGAATTCGTTCCTTAAAAACTTTTTTCAATAAATAGACATTTTCTGAAGATATTAAAGCCAATTTTGAATCAATTGAACGGTTAGAACTTTTATTATGAATAAACATAGAAAGGTATGTTTCTTACTTCCGTAAAACGGCCAGCGTCAGTCACGCGAAATATCGGCTTTTCAGTTACGGAGGCTCAACTTTGGAGTCGTATAAAAGTTTAAGTAGAAATTGCACAAAAAAACAAGTGACATCAACGTTTAATACGTTCTATTGCACATGTAACCATATAAGCTAATCATTTCTGTTTTCATAACATTTGGTATTTATCATAGATGGAACGGAAAAGTGCCCATTTTTACGAGCTGTTTCACGGAGTGCTCTTTTTGAACGTTTGTTCCTCAAACGCTATTACGTCAATCACAAAGATATTTTGTTAGAATATTAATACGGGTATAAGTAATTAAAATACGAAGTTTCAGAATATTTGTATGAAACAATAAAAAGTTGTTGTCGATTTTGTAAAACAACTTTTTCTCGGAAGTGGATAGCCGTAGAAATACAAAATTGGGTTCGTTAGAAAGATTTTGAAATGAGTTTTCACGATAAATAATTATTTTTCACAACAAGTTAGCGGATTTTTTTATACGAATTAATATTTAACGCCGAGATTTGCAACTGCTGAGCAGTGTTACCGTGTTGATGTCTTCGGGAGTTCCTAACCTCCCTATCTCGCCCTGCTCTTTCTTTGTCTCATTTTTCAGCTACGATAATATCGTTTTATCTGAAAAAAACAAATTTTAAGTACTAACACCTCAAATTTACCCGAGCGCCTTAAGTTAAGCTTTAGTAATATTGCTGTACTGACTGTGTGGTAGTTTTTCGTTAGCTTCTATTGGGCAATATATGCTGCACAATATGTACATCGATGATAATTTTCACGGAGAATTTTTATTCACATCAATCGTTAGATTTGATATACGTTTTCGAATGTTAATTACAGACAAGTTTTTGACATACATCGCACACTTTTCTAGTTTTTCTTCTCCTTCTTATCAATTGCTTATAGCACAGGTGAAAGCTCCCATTGATGTTCTTTCTTCCGGAGCTGTCCGATGTAGATGCACCAAGAGTAGAATCATCTGCAATAACTGGCTGCCCGATAACACTTTCAATCGCTATCTTTGTTGTAATATTGCGCATAACTTGCAAATTTTGTGATCTTTGCTAAATTACTGGCTTCGCCAGCTCTTCACTTAATTTTCGCATAAATCTACGTCGTTGGTTGGTTTTTGACGTCAGCATTTCGTTGTTTTCATAGTATATCCGATACATCCGATAGGATGCAAAAGTAGCTACGTCGATTATATTGAAAAACATAGCTAGCGGCCATCTCAAAATGCGGCATTTTGTTGTATACCTAATAATCATTTGGTCCATTGTATCACCTCCAGATTTAAACTTACTGTAATAGAAAATTATATGGGGCTTCTTCTTACCACTTTCATCAATATTTATATCAGAATGCATTGTTGAAATTAAAATAACTGCTTTCCCCTTCTTTGGGACATAAGAGCAAATAATTACTCTTTAGTGGAAATTAATTATTGTTCTTCAAATAGCCTTTGCACGAAAAAATTCTAAGAAAAAAAGGAAGTGACACTATGTTTTATGTATTCTACATAAACCTGTGAAGCGTTCGGCTCTCTCAGTAATGTAAATACCAGAAGAAAGCCAGGAGTAGCACTGAAGCACATATATTCAGTTTCTACGAAACATAAGGGTAAGAAAGATGATCAATAAGATAAGATAATAAGGAAAAATACGAAACGTAATTGATATGATTAGGCGTGGCTTCGCAGACCATGGCGATAGAAAGAAAGCCTCTCTGAGGGACGGAGTGTAGTACAAAAGCTCGAGATGCAAGACCAATAATTCGGCAACACTGCTGCACAATGCGAATCCCGGCGTTAAATATAAATTCGTATAAAAAAATCCGCTAATTTGTTGTGAAAAATAATTATTTACCGTGAAAACTCATTTCGAAATCTTTCTAACGAACCCAATTTTGTATTTCTATGGCTATCCACTTCCGAGAAAAAGTTGTTTTACAAAATTGACAACAACTTTTTATTGTTTCATACAAATATTCTGAAACTTCGTATTTTAATTACTAATACCCGTATTAATATTCTATCAAAATATCTTTGTGATTGAAGTAATAGCGTTTGAGGAACAAACGTTCAAAAAGAGCACTCCGTGAAACAGCTCGTAAAAATGGGCACTTTTCCGTTCCATCTATGATAAACACCAAATGTTATGAAAACAGAAATGATTAGCTTATATGGTTACAAGCGCAATAGAACGTACTAAAGGTTGATGTCACTTGTTTTTTTGTGCAATTTCTACTTTAAATTTTACAAGACTTCAAATTTGAATTTTTAATGAAAAAAAAGGAATTCAGGCGTCAAGAACCGAAGAATAAACATACCTTTCTAATTTTGTTAATTGTAGAAGTTCTAACCGGTCAAATGATATAAAAATGACTTTAATACCTTTATAAAATATATATTTATTAAATAAAATGTTCAGAGAACGAATTCCTTTACAAATGTGTTCAAAAATGAGATCTAAAGAGGTGGGTACCCGGGTACCCCGGGTGCCCAACAACGTAGGTAAAGTTGGGTGCCTACACAAGGGTTAAAAGTGTGCTTCAAGGAAAATAATATTAATACAATAACGTTTAATCTGAAACAGCATAATGTTACTAATTTTTCAATGAAGATTCAATACCTGCTGACAAGGTAATGAAGAAAAACATTATGTTCATATTTACCATATGAGACAAATATACTACATTATTCTATTATGAATTGGGGAAGAATTGGGTTAGAAATCATTTTAGTTTCCATAATCAGATTCACCACTTAGTCTAACCTAATATCCACTATTCCACCTAGATCATTGAATGGTAGGTTAACAGTATAGCTATGCACTTCAAAGAAGCAGTGGTAAAAAATTATAGTTTTTCAAAAAATATTTTTATATAATTATTATGCAAATTATTCTAAATTTGTTACCAAAAGTAATTTTAGTAAAGCCCATTAGAGAACACTGATAATATACTGTGATTTTTTTTTGCAGTAAATAGAAACACTAAAATAAGAATCAATAAAAATAATTCATTTATTCTTTCAGTGTACAACATTGCAATCATCAAGTTTCTATAAAAAAAAACTTCAAACATTCAACAGATATACCAAAAATTGATTTATACAAAATTAAAAGACTTCGTTATAAACAAAGAGATTAAATTTTCTCAAGCTGAAACAATTATTTAAAAAACATATATTGGCATAACCAGAATGTGCCATGAAGCAACAAATCTAGAACATACATTATTTCAAACTTGGCAAGAAAACAAGGTAATACCAGAAATATACCAAAGAATTTCCATTTTGATTTTCAATAGAAAATAACAAAAATATTACAGTACTAACACATCCACCAATGCTTAATGATCAAAACACAAAAGTAAATAATTAATTATCTATTGTTGATGATCTTGATGCACAATCAGAGGCAAATTTGTTTTTGAGTATCAATGTACTTATATATATGTGGTAGAAACATACATGATTTTCATATAAAACTTCTATAAAATACATGCATTAATACCAGTTTTGCAAAGATGTCTGTAAACAATCTAGAAAGCCACACACTGTGTCAGCCCCTGAATACCTTCAGGAATATTATTAACTTTTCTAGTTAAAAGGCCATTTTCTTTATTTCTAATATGACAGTCTGTAGAGAATATTTTGCAGGTCCTTGGAAGTACAATATTTTTCTGAGTAAAACATGAGGAAGTTATAGTGATAGGCCATGTTTTAAATGTACTTTTGAATACTTAATATTGGCATGGAGAATTTATAATAATTCAAGGAATACTTTTCTTTGGTTAAAAATTGTAACCTCTCCATGAAAAAAGGTCTTTCATGGATCAGGAGTCTAAGAAAAACTTCCACTCCCAAATGATGACAGATTTTAATTGATTGATTCACATTTCATTTAACCTGCCTTGTGACAGCATATGGAAGAAACTGGTAGACCCGAATAATTTACTTGAGGATACTGCTGTAATCAATGATATAACTTAAATATTAAAATTTCCACACCACTATAAAGAAAAATAGAGCATGAAGAATCTCAAAATTATAATAAAACTTACATACATGTCACAAAAAGTGTTCGGGAATCACTAACAATTAACTTCAACATATATATTAAAGGTCTTATAAACAACCTCTTACATTAAAATTCAATCCAGCACCTCCTCTCATTCATTAAAATAGAAAAACATACACATTAAATTCAATGAACTTCATTTTGATCATCAGGGATGTTACTTAGGAATAAAACTTGAAGGCTTTTGGCAATAAAAATTATTCTCAAGAGCAATGTTTTAAGAAGTGATAATAAGAATGCTTCTACATTCCTACAAAGCTGAAGGAAAACAGGAACATGTTAGCATTATTCAACAACTTTGACTTAACAGAAAGCTAAATCTATTAACAAATGCAAGTCATAATACAGGTACAAATTTTCCATTAATTTTCATTGATTTAAAAACTTTGAGAAAATGAATTACAGTTAGAAGATAGTTCAGTGGCTGTACGAAATTAATTTTACTGAGAAATTTAATTTAAGATATGTTTGAGCCTATGATATTAGTTACTAAAGCACAATTGAAGCAAAACTTCTGACAATCTCATTAAGTTCAAAGAACAGAACAATACAAGATGTTCTGACTGATTAGCTTTTGCATAGATAAATTAAATTCAGTTGGTATTTGAAGCAGTTGAAATATAGCATCAGTCTTACGACCACCTAATGATAATTATACAAAAATCTAAAATTCAACTAAATATTGAAAGCAGGTTGAGCCAAGACTTTGATAACATCTGAATACATATCTTGCACCTAAAGGCATAAATTCTTCATTCAAGTGTAATGGAGGATAATAATTGTGTAAGGCTAGGCGCTGACATGCAATTTTCAGTCCTTCAACTATTCGATTGCCATTGTGACTACCAAGGATTCTTATGAGACTGCACTCACATGCAACTGTTAAGTTGGCCAATTAAATAGTTTGTGTATTTCCTCAAACTGAATGCAACTAAATGGTAGTGCAATCGATTAGTGGGTTACACACTGACATGCAATTAATTAATAGCATGTCAACGCCTTTGAAATCCATGTTAATACTGAGAAAAAGGACAAACTGTTTAGTTGCATGTGTGCACACATTATGGTCAGATCGTTTAGTTGTCCTGGTGAGCACATAACTATGATCGGCCAATTAAATAGTTGCACACCTAAAAATTGCATGTCAGAACGTAGGAGGAAAATTCCTATGAGGAATTCATTAAGAGTGCTTCACTGATCTGGTCTAGGTTCCTGTTACATTTGAAATTTTTACACTGATAGCCACTCTTATGAATCCTATACTCCCCTCCAACCACTTCCCCAGTTTTCTCTATCTAACAGGAAGGATAGAATAAATGGGCAATATAGAGGTGCTCATTAAAACTGTGCAGCAAACTCAGAAATTAATCAGTACATAATTTCTACTAAAACATCTTGTGAAATTTTACATTATGTAACTCAAGGATTCAAAATTTTAACAAACAGAAATCGGAGATGTTTTGGATTAAAGCATTAAACCAAGTTACTCATGATATACATAGGTATATCCTTCATCAAGGTTTGTATTTTTATTTGAAACATTAAAAGGTAAAACTGCTTTAAATAAGTTACATGAGAATTAAAAATATATTCAAAATCCAAACATCGATAATTAAACAAAATTTACAAATTTAAAATGAAATACTTTCTTGAAAAATAAATATTTTAAAACCGCAATTTATTTGCACGACTTTGATGACGAAAAAGGGAGCACTGAAAAACAGATAGATGTGATGTATGTAAAATGTTAACCACAAAATAAACAGTGAATGATATTTCACCAAATAGGATAACTATAAATGAGTACCAAGAAAAAGGGCAATGAGAGCAACACAATCTGATATTAAGCAGAAAAGTCTTAAAGAGATGGGTTTGATAAAAGCAAAAATGGCCTTAATACAGAATGAAAAATCAAATAAATCAAAATATTATGCTGAGGCATGCTTCCTTTGGTATTAAACCGACCAAATAAACAAACAAGAGTAAGTCAGCACAACATCATACAAAAAATTCTCCATGGAAAATAGGAAACATCAGAAGATTTCACAGAAATAGGATTTATATATTTACATGTGTTTTTGCTTAAATAAATTTGACAGATTAAGCTGACAAAGGAATACTAGATTTGGGAGGAATAACAAAGAAATCTTTTTCACAAATATTATTGCTTTAGAACAGGAAAATAGCTCTTCATGAGCAATTATTGTCATTTCATTAGTTATTTAGGCACAAAATAATATTTAATATCCTCTATTAGATTTCTTGCATCCATTTAAGTGAGCCATTTGAGATTTCTTTCTGTGAATCTAATAAATGCATCTGTAAAATAACCCATCTCACCACAGCTTAACTTATAATTAAACCAATGTCAAAAACCTCTAAATTTAAAGCCATAATAAATTAAAAATTTTAAGCTACATTTTGAAACTCATACTAAGCTAAATTATGATTCTATAGATAATGGTATATATTAATATATATCAATGACATGCAGAATTATCTTAATTAAAAGGTGACTTAATGATGATGGTGAGAAATCATGGGATTCCAATAGGGGGACAAACAGCACTTTCCTTTACAAATACAGCACACCTTAATAGACATTCTTATGAAACTACTTAATTTTTAAATTAAACATAAGTTATTCAAAGGTATAAATCAGAAAGCATAACTCATAAAATTATCTAGGTATTAAAAAATTGATAACCTTCCTTTTCATTCAAATACTCAAAAACAATAGGTAATTAGCCAGTGCACTTACACAAAGAAAGGTTTGTGCAAGATAATTTGTACTCTTCTACCTTTAGTCTCCTATGTAAGAGTTGAATTATGGAATAAAAAACTGAATTATAACCTTCTTTGGATTCTATTTGCTCCAGAGCCAACGGTAAGAAGATCAATGTATCCCATTAGGAACGATACAAGCAAAAAATTAAAATTCTACTGATATTCTTCAATAAATTTAGTCAAATTTTGTAAATAGCTAATAAATATAAGTTTTCAGTTTCAGTTAAAAAAAGAAAATATTTCAAAGACTAGATACCAAACTAGACACAGTAGAATTTAACCAACTTAAAAATCAAAATATAAACTACTGGCTCAAAGAGGAAACGAAAAATCAAAACTGCAGAAATTTATGCTTAAAGAGATTTCCAAAAATGCCTCATATTTCAAAGTTTTGTAATCATTCAAAGTCAACCATCAAAATGATATTCAGATCAATTACTTTTGCACATAAAAATTCACAAATAGTACCTGATTACATGTCATTCTTACAAAGCACCATGGTATATTCCTAAATATTAAAACAACAATAGGTCATGTAACTCATATTCAAAATCCTATGTTTGGACATGGATATTTTTAGTATTGCATATCACTGAAAATCATTAGAGTAATCTGTAACCGATTAATATTTCCATCACTGGCAGAAAGATATAGATGCCAAAGATCCTATTAGCATTCTGTGCAAAATTTATACATGTACTTTATGTATCTCATAAAAATTGGTAGAATACATTATCATAATCTACATGTATTAAATCCCAAACGAGACATTCCATCATCTCTTTGGGACACCAAGTATAAATGTTAAATATGTAGAAAAGTTACATACTGCACTAATTTTTATCTCTGCATTATATGCCAATCACAGAATCTACTGAAGATTACAAAAAAATATTCATCACAAAAGCAAAATCCACTTTTGCTACGGATTCAAAGCAATTAAAAACTTAGGATATCTGCCTTTAGATTATAAATTGATATTCAAAACATAACATATTTAAATAAATAAGAGTAGGCAACATTAAATAAAATACAAAGAAAAATATTATCACAAATAGAAAACCCTGGTAAACCTTCCAAGAATTCTTTGAGAAAATCAATAACCGATAGTTGTAAAAGAATTGTCTTTCAGTCAAATGACAGTATGATTTCACTCACACAGTCAAGATCTTGTTATGCAGGAATATATGAGTGAGAAAAGATGTACTGGTGCATCAACAGCAGCCAATTCTCACCTACAACAGCAAAATCTGAAACAAAGGGTCATATCAATCATTTGAATGTTCAAATCCAAGAAACCTACAAGACAATGAAGGTTGAAGTCATAAAGCAAAGGAAATGACTATTAATTGAAGGGAATTTATGAGAACCTTAATCTTTAAATCCCTTAAATTCATCGTATCAGAAGATGAGGAATACATTCCTTCTCAAAGTAAGTAGCAATTAAAGTTTCAAATAGAATACATTAAATTCATGAAATAACAAAAATTCAGAGGAAACATTAATTGAGTCATCATATACTTTCCTGCTATACATAAATCAACTATGGGTCCTTCACCAAAAATTTTACAACATTCTTTATTTTCCCATTATTTTTTAATTTAAAGTTTAAAATTAAATTATTTAAAACATCTCTGTAATCAATATTAGTTTAAATAATGAATTATTACAAATGAGAAGCAAAAACAACACAAAAATTGTTGCAGAGGTAGGAAATCAATGTTGTGGGAGGAAATTCAATCCCTCTAAAAGCTATATTAGCTATATTAATGAAGTCAAGCAAAACTAGAGCACAAATGAAGATATACAGAAATAGCTGAAGTGATCCAAAGTTTGAGAAATGTAAATCCAGAAATTAAATTGGCTAACAATTACGAGGCATGTTTGAAAAGTAAGTACCATATAACTCTACTACCGCATTAACTTGACAATCACCACTTTGCATGCATGCACATCATTCCTCTTTATTTGGTTTTCCACAGATGCCATAACAGCATCAGTGGATTGCATTTAACATTTTTTCATCATTTGATATTTTTAAGTCCATTGATTTTCCAGCCAATAGTGAAGTGCATTCAGTCATCCAATTTTCAACGCGATAAAGATTAAACAAGCTGACATGCATTGCCAAAACTGTGAGATTTATGGAAAAAACGTGATGAGTAATGGAATGGTTAGTAAGTGGGTGTGATAATTTAATGAAGGGTGATCAAATGTGCATGACGAAGAAAGGAGTGGGCAGCCTTATGTCGTCAATCGGGAATTGGTTGAAGTTGAAGAAAAAATTCTGTGAAATTGTCATCCACCTTACAGCTTTGAACTGTCACCTTCTGAATACCACCTGTTCCTTCACATTCAGCAACAGCTCTAAGAAAATGACGAAGGTGTAAAAAAGTACAATTAATCTTCATCTTCATTGGCAGCAGATTTTTATGAAGAGGGGTTTCAAACACTTGTTGTTCGATATGATAAATGCTTCAACAATGGTGAACCGATGTAGAAAAGTAGTTCAAACTACGTACTTTCTGATGAATATAAAATTATTTTTGTACAATCTTGTTTTATTTTTATGCCAAAACAACTTATTTTTCATACATGCCTTGTTATATAAAATTTGAAGTCAATTTTGAGCAAAACGTAGGAATGACAATATTCTTTGGAAATGAAGAGGAACAAATTTTCTTCAGGTGACAAATATAACACCATCAATTCAAAACTAATGTTTGACTATTTCAATGGAGAAAGATTAATAAATAAGAGTATGTCTGTAAGGATTACAGGCAGCAAATCTAACATGAAAAAGTTGTTTTTGGAAAATCAAAATAGGTGATGGGCAGCATTGTAAGTCTTTATGCATAAACAGAGAAAGTAAAATAATAACTTACCAGTGTGATGGAAGAGTGTTTCCTTTTCAGAAACATTTTGCCATTGATTTCCAGAGGTAGTAAATTTCCAAATAGGCTAGCAGATCACCTTATGACGATTTCTTCACAACTTTTCTAACTTTTCCAGTCCATTCATCACAAATCGCAAAATATCACTTAAGTCTCTTCAATCCATTGAATTCATTCAACGAAGTACTCCTCTCTAAACTTCGTATTGATGGAGACTTGCACCACTTGGTGATGACGAGGCATGTCGATTGTTAGACGGAGGAGGGATACAAGGCAAAAGCCACAGAAGAGGGTGACTTCGCCCACACACTTCAGCCATTAGCGTATAGCGAGGTCTGTTGGGGCGCTTTGGCTCTGCTTTCAAACCTTTCAGTCTCATTGCTTGCACCTGCTCCACTCCTGTTTCATCTGTGAGGATGGCTTGAATCTGGTCGGCTAGAATGGCTCCCACAAACATTCCAAAGAGTGTACTCTCCAATACCAGGATGACTGAGTGCAGACTATAATAACAAGATATAAAAACCAATTACCAAGAGAAGATAATGATGACAAGCAGAAGGAAAATGATAACTCTACAAACTTAGAAATACAGTGGTGCCCTAATATGAAACTAAACTTGTTTCCAAATATTTCAAAACATGAATTCCATCTGGAAAGTTACATAACTTGTATTTTATCATTTTTTTAGATTCAGTGGACATAATTTACACAAAAATAAATCATTTTAAGCAGTTTTAAAAAGTAGTGTTTTGTGATATCTTGAATTATTCAATTACTGTAATTTGTGATACTTTCCTCTAGTAAATTACTTTTTATATATTTATTTTGTAGAAAATTATTCAATTTATTTTGCGATATTTTGGTCTATTTAATTACTATCTATATTTAAAGATGTTCTGATTTTTACATTTACATATTATATTTGCCTCCCCCCAATTTAAGGTGCCATCAGTAATACTCTGATTATTCACTCTTCTCCACTATACTCTAATTACTCTGATCAAAAGTTATTAAAAAGAATATCCCTCAAAAACAATAACATTTACTCTTCCAACTACTCTTCTTTTGGGCATGATAAATCCTAATTTTTTTTCTACCTTAAATTTGATAACTGGTTTCTTGGATTTAAGATATCTATATATGTATACGAGTAAAATGTAGCTTGCATACTGCAAGCAGATCGGCATATTAATTTCATATCGGCATCATTTAGGGAGGGTCCTCAAAAGAAAATAAAAGGATTGTAAATATTCTTAAAATTCGCTGCAATTTCATCGTCTGGTAACAAACCCGGGTCATACTGGTAAAATTACTATGCAGCACTATAGAAGATCACCAATTCTGACTCTGTGTGAAAATTCAAGCAGAAATGTTGGCTACAACTGCCTCAAAAGACGTTCTACTTTTCACGAATTTAAATGGCTCTCTGGATTCGAACCAAGGACGATCTTGGAAATCTAAAATATGTTTCAGAAACCTATTTATGATATCTAAGTATATGCTGAATTTCAAGTTTCTATATTATTGGGAAAGGTTTCAAAATAATTCCTAAAAATCGGATCAACTTCTGATTGCAGAGACACCTGGTGTCGAACCCAGGACATATTGTAAACTGTGAATGAACAGTTTGATTTGTAAGTACCTGCTCTTGTATCATGGAAAGTTTGAAGTCGATAGCATGCCGGGAAAGACCTAAATTTTGTTTCCGTCATCTCCGTAAGAAATGCATTGAGAAGTGCAAATGGCCCTCTGGGATCGAACCAAGAACCATCAGCGAACATGTAAAATTTTATTATGAAATATATTCATTATATCTATCCACGTGCCGAGTTTCAAGTATCCATGTTATCGGGAAAGGATCCAAAAAAAATCTTCAAAATCGCCGCAATGCATTTTAAACGGCCGATATTTGCCCCGACCTAGGATCGAACCATGGACCATATTCGTCGATGTCTTTCTGATTTACGTTGGAGTAGCACGGCTTCTAGCGATCCCTTGAATTTCAATTCTCTACGTTTCCGGGAAGTGCACCAAAAAAATTTTCGAAAATCCCCGCCATGTATCCTTATGGAGAAAATCGCGACTTTGAGGCCTTCTGGAATCGAACCCATGACACTGAGGTTCAAAATCGCATTTTTTCTGGTGGTTGTACGTTATGGCCAATTCGCCGTAAAAATTTCAAGTCAATCACGCTTGTGGTTTAGGCTGTGAATTAGTATCCTATCTATCTATCTATCTATATAGGTATACGAGTAAAATGTTGCTTGCATACTGCAAGCAGATCGACAACACTATTTTCATGTCGGCATCATATCCGGACGGCCATCAAAAGAAAAAAAGAAAAGATTGAAATTTTTCTTAAAATTTGCCTAAATTCCATCGTCCGGCATCGAACCCGGGTCTTTACTGTGAACTTACTATGCAGCACAATAGAACATCACCATCTCTAGCGATGTGTGAAAATTCAAGCAGAAACATGGGCTACAACTGCCTCAAAAGACGTTCTAATTTTTACGAATTTAAATGGCTCTCTGGATTCGAACCAAGGACGATCTTGGAAATATAAAAAATGTTTCTGAAAGTTATTTATGATCTCTATCTATATGCCGAATTTGAAGTTTCTATATTATTGGCAAAGGTTTCAAAATAATTCCTAAAAATCGGATTAACTTCTGATTGCAGAGACACCTGGTGTCGAACCCAGGACTCTTTGATAGCTGTGAATGTACTGTTTGATTTGTATGGACTTGATCTTTGTACATGCAAAGTTTGAAGTTGATATCGTGCCGGGAAGTACCTAAAATTTGTTTCCGTTATCTCCGTAAGAAAAGCATTGGGAAGTGCAAATGGTCCTCTGGGATCGAACCAAGGACCATAAGCTAATATGTAAAATTCGATTATGAAATAAATTCATGATATCTATCGACGTGCCGAGTTTCAATAATCCATGTTATCGGGAAAGGATCCAAAAAAAATCTTAAAAATCGCCGCAATGCATTTTAAACGGCCGATTTTTGCCCCGGCCTAGCATCGAACCAAGGACAATATTCGAAGATATCTTTCCGATTTTCGTTGGCTATGCACGGCATTTAGCGGTCCCTCGAGTTTCAACTCTCTGCTTTTCCGGGAAGTGCCTCAAAAAAATTTTCGAAAATCCCCGCCATGTAATCTTATGGGGAAAATCGCGATTTTGGGGCCCTCTGGAATCGAACCCATGACACTGAGGTTCAAAATCGCAATTTTTCTGGAGGTTATACGTTATGGCCAATATGTCGTAAAAATTTCAGATCAATGACGCTTGTAGTTTAGGCTGTGAATTTGTATCCTATCTATCTATATAGGTATATATATGAATGAATCCGGAGAAGCATCTATATATAATAGATACATGAATGAATCCGGAGAAGCATCTATATATAATAGATAAAGCAGAAATTCTGCGGGTTTGTATGTTTGTTTGTCTTTGATTGGAGTCCACACTATATGCTCAATTCCCATCAAACTTTGCATACATGTTCTCAGGAAGGAAGTACTGGCACATTTTTATTTGATACTTTTGCTGGGTTCGAACCAAGATCGCTCAGATAGGTTATTAAACAGAATACAAGTTAACTTCACTTCTATTGGTTGGGGCTATATTTCTTTTGAAGAATTAAATTATAAAAAATAGTCGTGCAGAGTCGAGACAAGCACCTTAAGGATGGAAATTGAATGAGGATTCTTATTTTGGTTATGAGATATTGTTTAAAAATCGAAATTACAAGAATTTTGACAAAATACGCAAAAAATATCCAAACATTTTGAGATAGTACACAACCAGTCTCCCTGATAACAAATTTAATCGTTGAATCCAAGACCATGCATTTTCCTATATAGTAGGAATAGGTAGGGATTATAGTTATGTGTAAGGGGTTTTTACATTGTCGATTACATGACCAAAAACTTGACTAGCATATACGACTGACAACTAAGTTATGGTCATCATGCTCGACTCATGTGGATCAAACGAGAGTCCGGAAAAGTATGTTCAGTTACAAAAAATTCTCAAATGTGATATACATTAGATACCACTCTAAGCAAGGAGAACAAATATAATCTACCTCTTTATTCCCCATTGAGAGTCAATGGGCCCTGCAGCTAGTTTTTGATCAAATTGTTTTGAATATCGAGTTTAAATAAATATTGTACTACTATACATAAGTATATCAAATGTAACTACATGTTAGACAAAGCAAGGTTTTAGGGAATGAGACATCATAAGAGCAACAATGAAAATTGCAAATCTTCCAATGAGATACATCCTGAGTTTTAACCACCTTTTTTGTGAAAAAACATGTCTGATACCTAGTAATCATTCAAATGGACTGCGCCAAAGTAAATTCCTTATGTCATGTACAAATGGAAATAGATAAAGCACAATTGTTAGTAAAACATACATTCTTGTCTGCTTCACCATAACCTCTTCACTGCAACTAGGACATTCTCCTAACCATGAAGTGCCAACCAAGAGAATGGCATATAAAGAAAGCACACCCACGTAGATCAGAAACTGGATGAAGTACTTCTGGTTCTGCTCTCCAACACAATTATTTATCCTGTAACATCATAAAAAGTAAATCGGTATAAATTAAGCCTTACAATAGTTGTTCACAAAATTATCAAAATTACAAGACATTTTCAAGAAATTATATGAGCATGGATAAGTGAAAGTATAGGAACTGAAATGAAATCAAGGTTGAAGATTGTTTATTAAAATTCTGTAAGTGGTGGAAATGATGAGAAGAAAAGACTTAAAGGAAAAAAGAAAGTTGAGGTAGTGAAAATAGCTTAGTCAAATATTGAGAATTGATTGATAATTACAGTGATTGAAGGTGAATGCAGAGGGGAAGACAAAAATTTTGGGATTAGCTATTGAGTTCGAATGGAAGGGCTATGTAATGGAGAATTTTAGGGCACATGCCTACAGAGATGTGGGAGACCAAAAAGTAGAAACGTTGTAAAAGTAAAATATGTCATATCATTTTCTATTTTGATGAACTTGCAACAATTATTTTCAGTTTAAAAAATTCTTGAAGGTAATAATTCATAAAATCAAACAACTACAAAAATACTCATAAAATTCAAAAAGAAATGAATTAACTTTAAAACTATAAAAACTTTTTCGGATACATGATTCATCTGACATCAGTAGGATGTAAATCAATACACACGATATCATAAACATGAAAACAAAATGTGCTGTAAACAGAAGTCCAACTTAAAATGAGATAAAGAACTCGATGTAAATAAACAACATTGAAAATACTTAATATAAATAACCAGCTGTTTCAAAGTTAAAATCCTCACTTCGTCAAAATAGTGTTTTCTTAACTTAGGAGACGATTATAAAACAATATTTTTATTACCAGGGGCAATGGTGATCCATTCTTCTGATGCATCGATTGCAAATTCTACAGTGGTGAGCTCTAGGTGGTCTGTAAGTTTCACAACGAGTGCAAACAGTCCAATCTTCATGTTGTAAAGAAACCTGCGAACCTGAATTGACCATCAGAATTAGCTCAGATTATAACAAGATCTCACCAACCAACGACGTAAATATGTACCAGTGTGAATATCCGAGAAATCCAGTCTACTTTCCGGTAAAGGGACTATCCCTGGGTCAGAGCAAACTGCTTTCATATGTGCCATTCCCAGGAGAAATATAATTGTGTTAAATAAGACAACATTGAAAGGGCCCCATAGACTGTAAAAGGAGACACGCATTATGTCAAAAATAGAGAGATAGATAGAGAGAGAATTAAATAAGATACAAGCAAGTTGAAAACACCAAATGGGATACCTGTTATGCATCGTATGGAGAACAACCCACTGAATGATAACATAATCGGCGTAAAATACTGCTACATATGTTAATAATATACAGAGAACTCCACAAGGATCTTTAATACAGACAGGCATTGTTGCAATAACTTTGGAAAGCTTTATAATTTATACCTTCCTTCAGAGTAAAACATGGAAATCAATTCAACCTAAATCATGATAGTAATTAAACCTTCCTACCTACAAAAACTATTTCCCGAAACATAGAGCACTACGCGCAACCTTACATTCGCCTGTCATCATCTCAAATTTGTTCGAATATTTGAAATTGCTAATGGTAATAGCGGAGGTTTTGGTCTATGCATGCTGATTCTCCCGTCTTTTATCGTTCTCAGTTTCCATGACAACTAAGAAAGTTTCGGATCTCGCCTATACTTTATGCATGTATCAAAGGGGGTGAATTAGTAATTAATCCTAAAAATGTTATCCTCGGACGACGAAGCAAGTGTTTATGAGGATGAAAGTAAAAAAACAGTAATACCCTCAGACTTGATTTCCAAACCTATCGTTAGCGAAAATAGTGCAATTCCTATCGACATTCTGAGTTTTCAGTATCCTTCTAATTTGTACCCTCTGATTAGGTCTTCATAATCGTTATGAATCTCGGCCTAGCTCACCGAGAATGTTAGCTGTTACTACTATTCTTGAATAATGTATATAATTTGTACATGAAAGTAATTTTTCCCACTTTTGTTGCTTTACGAATAATTCCTTATCACAAACCAGTCATTCTTATGGCTATAGCTGCAAAATGAAGTATAATCTATCAGTCGTCGGAGGAAAAGCCTTGATTTACATCGCAGGAAATGTCATGACATTCATTGATGTACAGAGTAAGCGAATGAAATTTAGAAGAAGTGCTATGGGAGGAGGTATTGGATTCATATGCGTGAGTTAACCGGCTCTTAAGATCCATACGTTTATTCTTTTTGATGGATGAAATGGTCTATTAGAAATGTGACAATTTTTTATTTATGCTCCTTGTAAGAAAATTTCTAAATTTAATTGCGAAATTATTTCTTGTCTTTCAAAAGTTTATTCTTTTGTAGTTTATTTATGTCAAGTTATAATAATTTCATATGTTTTATATTGTTATTCAGTCAAACACAACCTCATCCCAGTTTGCCGTTGCAGAAAAGGGATCACTCCCTCCCATATTTGTTTATGAGTGGCCCACTTTAAAAGTGTTAGCTATTCTTCGTAATGGAACCGAAAAGGTCTTCACTTATTTGAGTTTCAGGTAATCATGAACATTAAAAAATCTAACAAATAATACCGTATTGATTCCAATTATTGTTATACCTCACATCTTTTCAGTTAGGTATGATATAACAATTGTTGTGAGCTGTCATAATTGTGATTGATTTTTTCCCAAATAAATTCATGTCTTTGACTTTTTGCAATATGTTAACATGCAATCTTGGAGCTTTTTCATGAATATTTTTTATTCGTGCTCAAAACAATGATACAAATTTTTGTACCGGAATTTTTGAACTGGTTGTTAAGTTGTAGTTGCAGAGAAAAGATTAATAGATGTGGTATATTTTCTGATTTAGAAATCTTCACTACTAGCTTGTTTCATAAGAAAATATTTTAATGTTCTATATTTCTTAAAGGTGGTCAAGAGTTCAGGCTAAGATATTTTCAGTAGCCATCCCCCAGAAATTCAAGCCTTTCTCTTCCCTTATCTCATAGCAGTGGAGCCCAATTTAACAGAATTCTGCTTGGTTTATCAAACTCAGTAATATATACAGTATTTTGTAAAGATTTACTGACCCAAGCAACTTAATAATCTTTGTTAACTCTTCCCTTAGCTGCATCTTAAATGCAAAAATTTGATAGCAATAGAAAGGTCACCTGCTGTTGAAAGAAAATCATATCTCCTCCATATTAATCATGAATTTTCTGTAATTTAGATTCACAGAAATGCTTTCTTTTTACCTCTCATAGTCCAAAAAAAACTTCTACACTCTCTTAAACACCTTGTTGTTTAGAATTTATCAACATTATTACTTAAAATGACTGAGGAATTGGATATTCACTTACTGTAATTCTTATTGACTACTCTCTCATCTCTTAGAAAATATATATCTATCTGCACTATTAGATGCATGCATGAATGAAATTACTTCTCTTTAACTACATAGAATTTTGCTCCCAAAATTTTGATCTTTTGCTTCATACTGAGGAAAATAATTCTATTAAGGAAATCAATTCTGGTTGCAATTAAGTTTAATTTTCCACATGTATGTTAGTCAGGATGGGAGTATGCTCTGTTCACAAGGGAATGCTCCAGATTTCTTTCTTACCATTTGGAACTGGAGAGAAGAACAAATTATCTTGCAATATCAATCTATTGGCCAAGTCTCTAAATGTATATTTTCTCAACATAATCCCAAGGTTTTAGTTACTGCTGGTAAGTTGCTTATGAAAAGTCGGTTTGAATCTATTTTTTCAGTTTTCTTTCTTAGCTTTGAATACTCATGATTTTTTACATTCAACAGGAAATGGTCATATTAAGTTTTGGAAAATCGTGAATACCTTTTCAGGATTAAAACTTGAGGGAGAGCCAGGGATATTTGATAAAACATCACCAACTGACATAATTGCGTTGTTACCAATGCCTCAGGGAATGGTAAATGATAAGCATTTAATTTCTTTGAGGTTATGAATGTCTATTTGAGCAAATCATGATATTTATAAATTAATTGCTGATTATCTTTCAAAAGCTTTTCCTTCCTTTACTTTTCTTTCCAATATTTTGGGTAAAAAATGTACAATTTATTTGAAATTATGTAATAAATAAAACTAATGATGAATTGCCCTTTAAAGACTGATGTCAGAAAGGTCAGCTATAAAATCTCAACTTAATTTTAAATGATACAACACTGTTTGGATCTAGTTCAGAATAATAATAAGTCGTCTTTACTCAGGTGAAATTAGTAGTTAAAATATGAAGATTAGCTGTAACATTTATCAATCCAAAAAATATTGTTACGTAGCTGGAAAGTGGGGCACTTGTGTTAGTTACGTGGTTTGTGTTAGCGACAGGATTGCATTGTTGAAAGGGATGGAACGAAAGGTTGGATCGTTTTGATGGTAGTAATTTGATATTTGGCTTTGCTCGATTGAGTTAAGGAAATAAAGTTTGTCTTTCTTAAAAAAAAATTGTTATGTAAACTGTGAGTTTGGGGATAAGTGAGACTCGTTTATAAAGAAACACAAACTTTAACTCAATCGAGCAAAGCCAAATATCAAATTACAACTGTCAAAATGATCCAACCTTTCATTCCCTGTCCCTCTCAACAATGCAATTCCGTCGCTAACACAAACTACGTTACCAACACAAGTCCGCCACTTTCCAGCTACGTAACAATATTAATATTTAGAAACTAGAAAATTAATATGTTACTCTTAATTTTTATTTATTTTAAGTTCTTGACTGGATGTGAGTGGGGAAATATGTTGCTCTGGAATTGGAACTCTATTCAATTTGAAATATCCAAAAGATCACCCAAAACATGCCACAATGGTCCAATAACAACTATATATTATGATGATGCAAGCGATAGACTTTTGACTTTGGGTATGATGTATAGTTTTTGACTTTATAGGTATAATATTTTATCCTAGTAAATTTTTTTGTGGAATATTTTGTGTAATATGATTTTTCTACCATGAAATGTAAAATTTTTCTGTTATAATTTAGCACTTTGAGTATATTTTTCACTTCACTGTGATCAAAAGATACATAAATAAATCACAATATCACTTTTCAGATTTTAGAAGTAGACTTTATTCAAATTCCAAAATATGTCTAGTTAACTTAAATTTATTTAATAATATTTTATTAAATCCACAATTGCAGTTTTAATTACATTATCAATATTTTAGTATTCCTTTCCTATAAATATGTGTCTTCTAGTTGAAAGAAATTTCTTGTTAAAACAGAGAAAGATCTTGATCAAGATTTGGTAGCATGCACAAAAATTTTAATCTTTTGTGTCCACAATCATGCCTCTCTCTAGTTTATCCATGATCTTAATTTAAAGTAATTAATTTAGTTAGAATGCTAGCCATCAGCCTCGTTGGCTGAGCGGTTAGGGTTCTAGCGCTATCGCTCCGACCCCAAGGTGCCTTGGTTAAGTAACCCCTGACAAACTCTATAGAGCTCAGGAGGACTTAACTAAATTTCAAGGGCAACAGCAGCAGTTAAATAAAAATAATTAATCCATGAATTATTTTTTCATTTCAACTCAATAGGAATGGATGGATGCATGAAAGTGTGGTCTTATGGCCCCATACAAAAGACTGAAATGTCTGAGGACATGCACACTCTAGGTTGTTTACCAATTGATGAGTATGAAATGGAAATGCCTGCTGCTTTTCTATCATCGTTGAAACAGTTTCCTAATGACCCCTCTGATGAATCTTGGATTGTTCAGGTTAAATATTTAATTATCAAGCATATCATATAGACTATTATTTTTGTAATTGATAGTTTGAAATATCTCTTATAGAGCAAAACAAAATACATGGAATTTTCATATATATATATGTTCAATTCAATTTAACAATATATACATACACTGTGTGAATCAAGGGGGGGGGGATTTCCTGGCTCGTAAAATTGTTTTCCTGGTTGATCATACCAATATGTTTCCCTGCCAGGGAAAGTTGTTTAACCCCCTGTAGTTGCTTTAGTAGTAACCAGTAGTTGCCTTTAGCAACTACTGGTTACTTGTACTATTGTGCGCAAAGGGGGTGTATTCCCTTCAATTGCAGTCTTTCGCAAAATCTTTCAATATCGTAACAGAGGAAATGTTATTTATTTTGATGAAGGTCAGTGGCGTGGCGAGCCTTCGCGGGGCCTCGTATAAAAATTTGTTTGGGGACCCTTAGGAAGGGTAAAGATTTCTCACAAAAAAAAAAAATGTTTGCATAAAATTAAAAGAAATATTTATTCATCATAATTATCTATCTGTCACTTTTTCCAAAATTTTTACAAACAATTCAAATTAAATATACACTCTCCTTGCCTTTTTTTTGGCAAACTGATTTATTAAATCATTTATAGCTGATAATGACTTTAGTTTTTCTTAAGTTTCTGCCTCTATAGATAAATTTGGGAAGTTTTTATTAATTTTTGCTTACGCACGTTGGGGGCCCCCTTGGCCCGGGGGCCCCGTATAATTGATACGGCAGATACGGTGGTAGCTACGCCCCTGATGAAGGTGCACAAAGCAGATTGGCTAAATATTTCTCCCCCTCAGCAAGAAGCTCGATTCGCTCTCTGTGTACATACATATTATAACTTGAAGTATGGATAAGTTTTTGGTAATGGTTGTTTAAGAAATGGAAAGTATTAAAATGTTAGCTGTTGATTGGGACATTTACATCCAAAGCTTCTTCTATTTGAAATATCAATTTGTAGTTAGATATTCTCAAGTTTCAATTAAAAACTGATGGTTTTTACTTGACAGACAAGTATTACTTAAACTCATAATATCCAGAATACTCCCAAGGAAAAACGGACTTGAAAAAAGTCTGACAGGGCCGGGAATCGAACCCGGGATCTTCCTCTAACCGGGAGGCTGCCTTAACCATCTAGGCTACCCGACCAGAACATTTTAACAAGCCGTTTTGGGGACTTTGTGTGCAAGGGCAAGTCCCCAAAACGGCTTGTTAAAATGTTCTGGTCGGGTAGCCTAGATGGTTAAGGCAGCCTCCCGGTTAGAGGAAGATCCCGGGTTCGATTCCCGGCCCTGTCAGACTTTTTTCAAGTCCGATTTTCCTTGGGAATTTTCCTGGGTGCACGCCCTTATGTGCAAAGTCACCTAAACCCTTTCCTTATCCAGAATACTCTTTGTATTTTTATTGAATACTAAATTTCCATTGATGGTGTTTAATATTTAAGTTTTTTGACATTTGATGGAACCTTTACTTTGTTTAGGATGCCAAAGGAGCCATATGGAGAATGAATCTTAGTGCAAAAAATGAGTGTAGTGCAGAAGAATGCTTATTTCGAGCCCCTGCTGGTAAAATTGTTGGACTTGCCTGCTCTCCGAGAGGAAGTGCTTTTGCTGTACTCAGTGAGGAGGGTGGATTATACATTTATGACTTCAATCAGAGAAGGCTTTTAGGATATAAATTGTTTTCAGAGAGAGGTTCCAGTTTGATGTGGATGCCCGTGAAGGTATGTAATCACATAGTTCTAATAATTTTAAAATAACTTCATACTTTGTTCAGAAATTGTATCCTTAAAGTCCTCTGTTTTATATTCTTGTTGGTCATAAATAATATTCTTTTAGTGCTGCATGTATCATTACTTTAATAAACTTAGTATTTATATGGGTAAGGTAACCAGGCCTGTTATTTTAATTTTGTGGGGCCTATGCAACAATATTGTAAGGGGCCCTATAGACCCCACTGCCAGGCTGCCCCTCCATAACAATTTTATAGAATACATATTACATTCATTGTAAAAAGTTGATTTCCATATCCCATTAAAAAATTAATTTAATAGCTCTACGTGCTATAGAAAGCACGTTTCTAAATTCAAACTGCTAACATTGCAGTGCAATGATTGCACCGTTCCAATGACAGTTGAAAAACCACCTCGTTTTAAATTCGTTACATACGTTACATTCGTTCGAGGCTAGCAAAATATAACATTAAAATATCATAATATGGTACAGAAATTGAATTTATTATGCTTTTTATTTTATTTGTTTAGTAAAAATTTTAATTATTGAAATGTTTTGTCCCCTTTTTGTGGCTTGGCAGCGGGGTCCTACGCGACCGCATATGCCTAAAAACAGCCCTGAAAGTATCTTTGCACATAAGGCATGCACCCAGGAAAAATTCCAAGGAAAAATGGACTTGAAAAAAGTCTGATGGAGTGGGTAATTGAACTCAGGATTTTTCTCTGTCTAGAGGGCTGCTTTAACTAACTGAGCTACCTGGCCAGAACATTCTAACAAGACGTTTATAGAGGAAGATCCTGGGTCTGATTCACTCAGACTTTTTTCAAGTCCATTTTTCCTTGATATTTATGTATGGCTAGGATGTGTCATATTATTTAATGTAGTGATATATTAGAAATTAAATGTTAAGTTTTTAGGGTTAGCTCTAGTTATGTCTAATACACATAATATATATTTGCTGGTTACAGGTTGATTTAAGAGGAAGCAAGCTTCTCTTGGGATTTCAGAGTGGTGTCATACGTTTGGTATCAATAAGCTATGTGAAAAGTGATGAAAAATCATCTGATGCTAGTGAAATGCAAGAGCTAGATTCTGAAAGCAGCTACGAAGAAGAAACTGGAAGCAATGAAAGAGGAAAGGAAGGGAACCTTATTTCCACTATTAAAGGTTTCCGACGTAAAAGAACAAGTTTCTGGACACAGAGGCAGAAAAGGTCAAGTCTCCAAGCTTTTGAAAGTACCAAACTCTTGGATAGAAAAGTCAAGGAATCCCTTGCTTCGGCTGAAGAGCTTGAATTTTGTCTTCTGCAGGTGATAAAACCTCACAAAAAATCTGTATCAGTCATTTCACACAATTTAAAACTCAGTTTATTTGTCACAGCAAGTGAGGATGGATCTGTTTTCTTATATGATATACTAAGGAAAGATAAAACGGTCAACTTGAATCCAATCGGATTTATTCCAGTAGGAAATCCAGTGACCTGTGTTGATTGGATGCCAAGTGTGGTAAGTTTTAAATTCATATTTATTTTAATATTTAACTATTACTGAACCTAAAGGTTTATTATAAATAGTATATAAGAATAAAATAAAAATTATGAAAGTTATAAAATCTATTTAATTTTTGGGAATTGCTAGTTATTGTTTTGGGTACTTATTTAACTATTCTTTACTAAGAAAAATATTCCAATATTTATCATATTTCATTGCTTACAGGCTGATGTATTGCTAATCTGTTGCTCCAAAGGTCAACTCGCAGAAGTTACATTCTCTCAAGAAGAACTGAAGACAAAAGAATCTTCATATGAATTGGACATTGCTGTGAGGCACTATCTTTTCAAAAGCAAAAAGTCACAGATCTTGCAAGATATCTATCTGAAGAAAAAGGAAAAAGAGAAAATAAAGAAAAGAGAAAGGAAAGGGAAAGAATTGGAAGCAATGAAAGAAACACAGGGTGGAAAATTGTCTGTTGACCCTGAGATCTATTTAGGTATGTTTATCATAAGTATTTACTGATATGATTCTGGATTGTTTTATTGTTGATAATTTATACTTCTGAGGTAAAAATTGATAACTGAGGAAAGTATTTATTTCAATGCTAACTCCTTCGGAACTGAAACTATTGGAGTTTTATAGCCCTTGTGATCTAAGAAGGGGAGGACCCTGTAGCTGCACCTCAGATCTGGTTGAAATTTGGCAGGGAAATAATTCTTGATGCATCATTCATGAATCACCTCCTTTTTGGGATTAGCAAAAAATGATATATCCAGAAAATCACCTTTTATTTTGAATATCTGAATATTGTTTTTGTATCACGTATCAGCCAACTGTTAGCCTACTTGGTACGGTACTTGAATCCGGCAGCAAAGCTCCCATATGTTAGATGATAATAATAATAATAACTACTCTAATGGAAACAGGAAGGCCCCACTAACATCCATTTAAATTATCATTACTATTTACAAAGACACACAACCATTCCCTAGCCAGAAAAATCCGAGTAGCCGAGATTCGAACCCGGGACCTTGGCATTGGAGTACTAGCACACTGACCACTCTGCCACCTCAGCCGGTTCTGAGATCCCTGCTTGTCGATGTTTTTCTGTCTTTCATTCACATTTTTTTCTCCAATGAATGTTCACATAAAGCAATTTTAATGATTAATGGTTAATTAATGTCCCTCTACAGTAGGATTTAATGCAATTACTTGAAATAAAAGACAGTTTTTCTAGATAAATCGTAAATTTGCTAACACCAAAAGGGGGTGATTCGAGAATGTTACACTGAGAACTACCTCTCTGCCAAATTTCAACCAGATCTGAGTTGTAGCTACTGAGTAACTCCCCTTGTAAGGATAAACATGTATATTTCTCCACTTTTGTCCTCTTATGAACTAACTTGCCTTGTAAATTAGTGGTTTCTATGTGGTTGGGTGGCATCTGCTTTTCCTTTTATTATTTGCTTGAGTTAGGTCTGCTTCTTGTTATTATATTCTTGGCTTAGCATTGGATATTTAGGTGCCAGGATCAGAACAGTAGAATAACCTTTACAGTTGCCATTATTGTAAACTCTACAAATCTTATGGCTTAGGATGTGCTATTTCCTAGTAAACCCAAGCCACTCTCTTTAACCCCTATTTTCTGTCCTTATAAGGTCATCCTTACTTCATCTTATTTTATTTATGTTGTTAATATCAGTTTCTCTGGAGTTTCAATTGGACTTAAATCATTTATGGATGCTAGAATTATGAGTTAAAATATCATTATCATACATTTTGAACACTCCCATATCTTGATAAAGATGTAGGTAATGTGTTTAGATTATACATATATGTATTAATCTTCATGGTACTGAAACCAAAATTTGTCTTCGATATACTGATATACTAACAAGTTTAACTTACCATTAAGTAGCTATTACTTTAACTTTCTGTATATCATAGCCTAGAAATCTGAAGTGTATTGGCCCCTGTTTATGGGTGTACTATGTGTGAAAAAAGTCTCTCTCCATTAAAAAAATGTCTAAATGTACCTTACTTACTTAAAGATAAGCCTTGTACGTGAATCTCTACAGCAAAGCTGTAAAAACTAATTCTCAGAAAAGTAAAAATTGATGTATTCGTTATTGATTTTGTGTTAAGATTATTGCCATGCCTAAAATAATATAAACATTGTATGGCATTTAGTGAGTATGGTAAAAATTTTGTAATAATGTTCTTTATTTGAGGACAAACTGATTTTTGACCACTCATCATTTACACCTATGCTGAGTCCTACTAGTTTTATTGTGAATGGAACCGATCAGAAGGTTATTTTAAGGAATACTGACCTATATTGATGAAATGAAATTCAGTAATAATAACAAAGAATTGGATGAAACTTTCTCCTAGCTGATTCTGAGGAGGAAGAAGAATTGGAACCTCTATACATTCCTGAGATTCCTAACGAGATTCTCTTTGGTTATTATACTGAATTTGGTCATGCAAAAATTTCGGTCAGAGGATATGACTGTGGATACATCTATGAATACAACTTTGAAGCTGAAGATGTTATTTCCTGGTCAGCTATAGAAGGGATTGAGGATGTTGAAGCAATCTGCTTTGTTTTTAGGTATGTAAGGTTTCAAATCCTGGCATGGTAATTGAATTTAACTTGTATTATTGCCATCATTTATGTTTTCTCCATTCTTTTTTAGTGAAACTTGTTGAAATGAACCAGACATTTTACACTGTAAACAAATAATTTTTCTGCATTGACCTTTGAATTATCTCTATTTTAGAAGCAGACATGAAAAATTATTTAATTTAATTATTTCTATTATGGAAAATGATACCCATTTTAACAGTTCATACACACACAAACATATGACAAAACATACATCCATGCCCTAACAAGAAAAATCTGGTTAGCTGAGAATGCAGGACCTTCGTGTTGATTAAGGGAAGCTAATACTAACCATTCCGCCACTGACATTGGTAGCAGAATGGTTAGTGTGCTAGAATTTGCATGAAATACAAAGAGCATTTTTTTCTCTCTCTCTCAGATAATTCCTCAAGCAAACTCTTAACTCCAATGCCAAGGTCCCGTGTTTGAATCCCAGCTACTCGGATTTTTCTGGCTAGGGAATGGATGTGTGTTTTTGTAAAAAAAATTTCAGTACATATTTTACTGAAGTTGAATAAATGAATAAAAATAACCCTGAATATTTCCCGGTTAATCAAATTCTTGTTCTGGATTGATAATCTTCATGAGGGAATATGCTTCATTTTAATTTGTGCTATTAGTGTAATTATTAATAGTGTTTTTTTTGTTTGGAGGTGGGGAATGCGTTTACGCACCATGCCGAGTGGCTTTTGTAGCCCCCCGTGTGTGGGACTCGCTCAAAAATGAGAATACCCACTAAACCCCACCCCTTCATCTGGAACTCACGCTGGAACCGCTCTCGCATTACTTCGGCGTGGTCCTTATTTCTTAGAGGTTCAACTTTTCCTCTTAACTCCTCTTTTTTAGTTCGACAGACATCCCTTCTCCTTCTTCCCTCTCAACACTAGCTCTGTATATTACGCTACCACTTTCCATTTGTCCTCCTACTCGATCATAATATTCACTATAGTTATGACCCTCACTTCTCCTGTTACAGCTCTATTCGTTCTTCTCTCCAACAAGGGCAGTGAAATAGTGAGTGCTCAACATCATCATTCTTGGAACCACAAAGTATACATTCTGGGGAAGATACTTTTCCCATTTTGTGAAGGTATTCTCTGAAGTAGCCATGGCTGTTTAGCAATTGGGTGATGTAAAAATTTACTTCTATTTATTATATATATTTATTTCCTTCTATCTACCCGAGGAGTCAGCCACTTAATCAGTTTATAGGCCCATCTACCCTTCTTTTCCTGGTCCCACCTCTTCTGCCATTCTTCCATTGTTTGTTTTCTTTCTTCTGTCCTTGCCGTGAGTCTCTTTTTATAAATGTGCTTCTTCTCTAGTGCGAGGAGGTCGATTGGTATCCTCCCGGCAATAACCATCACTGCTGCTTCCGAGAATGTGCGATAAGAGCAGGCCACTCTTAGCGCTCCCCTCCTTTGTAATGCAGTGATGCGCTTCCTGTACTTTGCAGTGCTTAAGGCATTAGCCCATATTTCTGCTCCATAAAGAAGCTGTGAATCTACCATAGCCATCAACAACTTTCTTTTGCACAGTTTTGGGCCGTCCACATTTACCATCAATCTGCTCAGGGATGCTGTTGTAGCTGCTGCTTTGTCTACCGTTCTCTTGATTTGGGGCCAGAAAGTGAGCTTAGAGTCAAACTCCACACCCATCTTGCGGACTGCTTAGTTTCTAATGTTTCTCCTTCTATTTGCATTTCCAGAATAGTTCTGATTCTCTTCCTTGTAAGCACCGCAATCTCTGTCTTTGGAAGGGCGAGTTTCAGGCTGTGATCCTCCATCCATGCATTCACCCTCCTCATTAATTGGTTCAGTATGAGTTGAGCCATCTCTGGGTATCGGGCCTCTATCACTGCTGCAACGTTGTCTGCATACCCTACCAGGAAGGTCTTTTCTGGCATCTATTTTCTCAGGAGGCTTTCATAAATAGCATTCCATAAGATCGGACCAAGTATGGATCCTTGAGCTACTCCGGCAGATAGGCTTTTGTACCTCCTTCCACTCTTATTCTTGTACATGAGTACCCTGTTGTTAAAATAGTCTTTAATCATCCTTTGAAGATAAGGGGGTATTTTAAAGTTCTTTTCTAGGGAATCGATGATGTCACTCCATCTGGCTGAGTTAAATGCATTCTTTACGTCTAGAGTGACTAGTAGTACAATTGGCTGGGCTTGGTGGCAAGCCCTATGTGCTTTTTGGACTGCCATTACAACTTCTTGCATAGCGTCTATAGTCGATCGTCCACATCTAAAACCATACTGCCTCTCAGAGAAATTACCAGCTTTCTCTATGGCCTCCAGTAGGCGTGGTTTCATTAGTTTCTCTAGAATTTTACCTGCGGTATCTAATAGGCATATTGGCCTGTATCCTGCAGAGATCCCTTTCCCCTTGTCAATTAAAACAAGGTTTGCTTCCTTCCATCGTGTGCTAAAGATGCCGGCGCCTAGGCAGGTGTTATACATTTTCAGCAGAATTTGCAGGGCTATCTTCATAGCTTCTGGGTTCCTTCTGCTGGGATGCCATCTGGTCCTGGGACTTTCCTGTTCTTTAGTGAGGATACGGCTGCTCCTAATTCCCCCATCGTGAAGGCCGTACTATTACAGGAGACTATTTCCGCCTCAGTCTCAGTGTCCGTTCTCAGCGGATATTAGTGTTAATATTAAACTTATAAAGATATCTATTCCAATTTAGGAAAAGTAATTTAATTGTATGATCTTTTAAAATTTAATTAGTGAATTATGTTGTTTTGTTTCCTTCAGCAAGATGTCTATTGTATGCTTTAAAAATATTTAGCTATTGTAAAATTGGAAAAGACTCTGTTGAATGGAAATATAACAAGTCCTAAGTCTCAATAAACTCAAACTTAGGGGATGGGTTGAGGTGAAATAGAAACCTCCTTTGGAATACATCAAAGTAATTTTTAATGAATTAAATTTATTTCAAGTCCTGACAAGAAGTACCTAATACTTGGAATGGAAGATGGTAAAATTATAGTGATCAAACAAAAGGCAGGCAACCTTACTGACCTTACAGATTATTGGATTCTTGCCATGCATGATGGAGCTGTGAGGAAACTTTCCTTCAGCTCTGACTTTCAGATGCTACTTAGCTGTGGAGATGATGGGAACATCTTCTCGTACAGTTTTGAAGAAATAAAAGTGGCTTCCTCTTCAGAAGATTTGGGAAATACATTTCATTTAAGTGCACCAAGTCAAGTGGTATGGTTAACCAGAAATGTGTTCATACATATCTTACTCGAATGATTAATCCAATCCACTGGAATTGTGAATTTATTGCTCTATCCATAGATTCCTATCAGGGATATTCTTGATGGTGAGAGGATGCTCAGCTTAGAGGAAGTTAGGCAGCGAGAGAAGCAAGAGAAGGAGAAAAAAATCAATGATGCAGAGAAGGCATTGGTTTTAAATAAAATAAAAGGTTTACAGAAACGGTTTGATTCGGTACTAGAAAGGTATAAAAAATTAACTATGGCATATATTTCGTACTTTTAGAGTATTTATTAAATCTTATTTCCTAATGCCTTTGCAGGAATTCAAAGTTGCCACCTTCTGAGCAGTTCACGGATAAAGACTTTGAACTACACCCTGAATTGACTAAATTAACCCAAGCCATAATTGATGAGAAGATGGAATCTCTCTATAGAAAATATGAGTGGGATTTGAAAAAGAGTAAACTAGCATTAGACAAGAGAGCTGACTATTTTCTTAACTGTTTGGAAACCTTAATGCCCACTGTACGTTCCTTAAGGTAAGGTTTCATTTAAATATTTCACTTTCATTAACTTAAACTGAGAGAGAATATTTCCATACTTCCCTAACATTATCATTATTTTATATGATAAATGAGCTGGAGAGTTGAATAAATTTAAATGTTTGAATTTGCCTATGGAAGTGAGAGTTAGGCTACAAAAGTGGCCACTTACTGCCCAAAAAACCTCTAGTTAAATCAGCATATATTGCCAAGTAAGAATAGACTTGGAAAAAAAATTCTTCCTTGGGATTTATCATGGCTGCACGCCATTTCATGCAAATAACCTTTCCCTTTTTTCCTTGTTTACCTACCTTAAGTAGTATTCCTTACAATCACTATGTGTGGCTGGTGCTTATATGAAGCCATGACCGCAAACAATGCCATCCTGTGGACGAAATCGCTAAGTCCTTTGCCCACATAGTCTCCCGAATAGCTTGAGAGAATGTTCTGGCGGGATAGCTCAATGGACAGAGCACCTGACCGGCAATTGGGAGACCCGGGTTCTTTTTGTGCAAATAACCTTTACCTATTTTCCAGCATATTTTGACTGAGTTAAAAATGAGAACCTCAATCTAAAGTAACAAGTTATTTGTAGTGCCCTATCAAATAATTTCAGGAATTTGTTAAATTTTAAATTAGGAATTACTTATTTGTTTATTACAACTATCATCATAAATTGTCTCTCTGTATCAATAGTATGTCTACAAAGTATTAAGCCCGAAGACCGGTTGGTACCTCACCCCCTCTGGCATAAGCTACTAAGAGCGTGCAGGGAGGAATGAGGTTCACTAGGCAGGATGAGGAGTGAGATAGTTTGCCATTGCTTTCCTCACTGAGCCAGAATGCTATAAGCGGAACATGTCCACGCATGTGTAGCACAATGACTCTATGAGTAACACTTTTCTTTCTATTCTGTAAGGAGAATTCTTGATTAGTGCAATTATTCGTTCGTACCTCGGTAGCTTTCATTTCATCACAGCCATAATCAAGACTGGGACAAAAGAAAATGAAAGATACATTTTTCTCTATCCTGTACCACATGACAAATGAAAATAGTCTATTCATCAGAGTATGGTAGCAGGAACAATCAATAGTATACAAAAAGTAATCTTATACATTGTATGTCAATCTTTGAAAGAAATGCTTTTATGTATTCAGTTCAGTTGCTAGGTTATTATTAAGTTTCTTTGAAGGCTTCCACTCTTCACCTTCCAATTTGCATTGGAATGATATTTTCTCACTATCAATCACTGTATTTCAGGGGTGATATAAAAGTTGAGGGATTTAGACTAAGAAAAATACCTGTTCCCTTCTATGAGGCTAAGGAAACAGCTCTTAAAAAATTGAATGAGCAGTCATCAAAATTCAGGTAAGTTCATCAGATTGGGGATGCATAAAATATTCTCACGTTATTATATTTTACTTGTCCAATATTTATGTATCCCTCTTTTAAATAATCTTTCACTTTTTGATTGAAAATTTATGATAAACCAAATTTAATGCTGAGTCCATGACTCAAATAATAGTTTTTATGTTGACGCATCAGGGTGGCAAAAGAGGAAGAGATACCCGCAACAGCTCCTCCTAAAGATCAACAGACTTTTGCCACATTTGAAGCTATTCTCAACTCACTTCTTCCTTTGGGAAATGTTGATCTTTCCAAACTGAGAATTAATGTCACCAGAACTATGGGGAAGTATGTTAAAAGTAGGCAGGAATTGGAAAAGAGGACAGCAGAGGTAAATGTTGATTGGCCAAATTTTATTATCATAATTCCATTTTTATTATCTATTAATGATTATTGATTCAGTGGTTTGATTAAATCTGAAGTGTTTTATCTGTAAATTTTACTTTTGTTGTTTTTGTATGAGATGATGTTATTTTTCATTATGTGTCAACTATAAATTAAATTTATAATTACAGTTAAATTAGTTTCAGCTGTTTACATTTTGCAGTCAAATAGATTTTTATGTAATCAAAGATCCCAAGAAACCATTTTCATCTTTAGATGGAGGAGTCTTCTTTTAGAGTTTCATTTATAACATGAATCACCACATATCAGTTTTTTGGTGTTTTGTTCTGTACCATTAGATACACTCCTGGGTTCTACATTGCAGCAAAGAGGTTATCAAAGCCCTCATCCAACGTGAAGTTTCATTTTGCTCATGCACTCTAAATTTTAATCCATTGGAAGACTCATATCAGTAGCTTTAACCACTTCAAATTGAATTATTACAAACAGATACTTTTTGTTATCTTAGCATTTCTGTTTTCCTAACTTATTTTCAATAAAATTGCAATTTTGAGTTTATTGGAAACATTAAAGTTCAAATACTTAACTTCCTCAATATTTTGCAAAGCAGATGATATTTGATGACCCCCACATCGTATTATATGTAACTTTTCTTTTCAAGTTTCAGGGATGAATTTCCATTTCAGCATTGTAATGTAATCTGTGTCCAGCATTCAATTCTGCATTTTGCAATTTATGTGTCTCTTGAGAATTCCCAACAAATATTTTGTCAGCTTTTTTATAATTATTAACTTTTAAAAACTGTCATAACTTATTCACATTCGCAGTGGGATGCATTATTAAGTAGTAAACCTAGTGACAATGACAATGATAAGATGGACATGGAAGCCATAGAAGAAGCTAAGCAGACTATTGGAAACTATACACTGAAAACCAGTCCAAATTATAGAGTTCCTTCTCATCTTCGCATAACTACCGTTGAAAAATACCATCAGCTGCTTAATGCACATCTATTGGTGATTGTTCTTATTTAAATGGATTCTTACTTAGATAATTTCTTTATGCTATTCTTGTCTTAATTTATTCGAATTCTACTTTTTGCATAAAATGACTGGTTTGTGAAGATTCACAATAAGAAACAAGAATTTAATGGAAAGGTAAAGAAGTTGGTGGAAAAGAAGGCTTCATTGGGTGTTTATGTGAATAAGCTATCATCTGAGCATGAAATTATAAGAGGAGGAAAATTCTTGGATTATGAACTTCTCCTCTCTAGTTCAGATGAAACAGCTTCAAAGGTGAGTATCATATCAAATCAAAAGACAGAAAGTAATTCCTAAATCCTTCAAATGATGAAGAATTTCAGAATTATAGTCTTAATCATTAATGTAGTAGTATTTTATTAGGATCATATCAACCTCATCGAACATTTGCAACAAAAACTTTTCAGATTTTTATCCTATCGATTTAAATTCTCACATCTTGATTGAGAAAGTGTAGTTATATAAAACATATATGTATATATGTTAGAATATTGAATATGGAAAGTTTAGAGGATAGGAGAAGGAATTTTGGAATTATTTTCTTGCACGAAGTGTTAAATAACAATATTGACTCTCCAGAACTTCTATATCTTATTAATTTGAACCACAATGCTGTGTAAGAAACTATAAATATCCTTTTCAGGTGTCATTTCATAAACATAATTTTTCTTACTTCATACCATTACCAAGTTTTATGAGGGATACAAATAGTATTGATGTTGACTACTTTCATTCCTCTCTTTACCAAATGAAAAAACTAATGCTCATAATAAACTCAAATGCTAAAAATGCACTATGCATTTTTGTACCTTGCATTTTTGCATCTTCTACTCTCACTGTATTATTACATCTTGAAAATTATCTATCTATAAGTTTCCTATTGATTTAATATTTCTGCCATATAAATAACATTTTTATAGTTTAAATATGTAAGATTTATTTATTGTCCAATTGGGTTTTTGACCCATACTTAATAAATATTGTTATTATTGTTAATAGTGCTTTGATAGCTGAGGTCAATATGCACATATCAGAACACACCTGGAATTAAATTCCAAAAATGCTCTCACCAAAACGCAAATATGCTATCCCCATGGCTATCCAGGAAGTACAGCTTTTACAGTTTCCAAATTATTAATGTAGAAAATAATATTGAATAACTTATCGACTAGCAATAAGCTAAATGTTTTCAGCTTTAATCAAGGCAATATCGAAAGTTTTTCAGCATTAATTTCACTTTTTCTCAGCTGAAGGATCTCATGCAAGACGTGAGAAAAGAACCACCCAAACTTGATGACTACTTTCTCATGAAATATCATAAGCTCAAGCAATCATTGGAAGAGGAGATTGATTGGCTTGCTTATCCTGTAACAATTAGTGATTCATCAGATTCAGAAGGGATAGACAAGGATTGTGGTTTAACACCATTAGAAATTAAAATGGCAGCTATAAAAAGAGAAAGGTGAATTCAGGTGAAAGTAAATTTATTGAAATAATTTTATTCATTTTTTCCATGAAAAGAGGTGATATTTAAATCTTCAAATTTGAATCTCAATGTATACAATAAAACTCGAAAATACCAAGACTTTTTAAAAGAGATTTTGTCTACAAATAGGCTGGGCATTTAATTTGGTTAAAAACAGTGTTTTCTGAACACAATTTAGTTTTAAAGTTTCATGTATAGCATCTTAAAATCAATTTTTTTGATCATATGTACAGGGTCTTGCATAATACCAAAATCATTGAAAATGCCATTGCTGAAGAGATAAAATTGTTTGATGATGAAGTTACCTCATTGAGCATGGCCAAAAGTCAATTAGATTTTGAAGTAAAATATCTTAAGTGTTACACCATCACACTTCAAGAGGAATTGCTAATTATCAAGGAATTTGAAGCCCAAGAAGAAGTTCTGTCTGAGAAGGTTCAAGATAAGTTATTAGAAAAGAAAAAAATTATTGAAAAGGTATGTTACCTGCTGAAAGATTTATAAATCCAGCTGTGGTTTAATACTTAATATTTTGTCATGATCACTAAATCTCACAAATACATTTCGATCTCCGCCACGAAAATCACCACATTCGCTCCGATTCTCCCAGCACACACCCTGAATCCCCGACTCTCTCTACTCTCTCCCTACGCTCTGCGCTCACTCTTTCTCGACATACAATTCTAGACTCCCTCGCTAACGGTACCATGCCCAGTTGTAGCATGGCTTCTGAGTTCCTAGTGGACCACAGAGGAACTACATGGGCAGGCCCTCCACTTCATTATGTATATCAGTTGACTGCCTCACGGCATGATCTAAACTGATCTTGACATTGATGATTGTTAATTGAAAGTGATCATTTATGGCACCAAAGAATATCAATAATACAGGAACTACATAACTCTATGATGTGCTATGTTGCAATAATAATGATAATGACAACTTTATTGGTGAATTTTAGTCTTAAGAGACCACTCTTTCACATCATCAAGTACACAAACAACCAGGGACCACTTTAGGCACCAGGAATAGAACCAGGGACAGCTGTCGCCAAAGCCTAACGTGTTGCCCACTTGGCTATTTGGGAGCCTGTATGAATATTACCTAAACTAGCGGATTAGTTTGAAAGAAATCTGAAAATACATGTAAATTTTAAATTTTGTACAAATAGTATAATGTTTATTATGAATTTACAATGACGTACAATTTATCTGCAATTATTTGTTACTCAAATTCTTTAAGATTATTTTTGTTATCAAACTCTTACGTCAAATTGCATCCAAACTTTGAGTTAAAAAGTGATATATCTATATAAACAGAGATATATACTATATACAACATATTAAATATACCTACAATGAGAAAGACTGTACTTTCAATTTTGTGGGAAGCTAATTCTTATAATGATTTTAACCTCGAAATGCAAGAGTCCATAATCATGATAACCTTTACAGATACAAGATATAGAGAGTAAAATTGAGGTAAGAAAACAGAAAGTCGAGGATATGGTAGATCAACAGAAGAATGTAATTGCTAATTTTGAATCTGCTATTAATAACAGCACCTCTGCTTCTGTATTGAAAAAGATATTCAAGAAAAAATACAAACCCCCAAAAATTAAAGCCGAAAATGATTGTAAGTACTACTTTGTTATTATTTTGGTTTTTATTTTCCTTTTTTTCAAATCTCCATCAAATATAATCATTAAATTAATTTTTAGAAAGATTCTAAGGTCCCTAAAAATATTTATATTATATTTTAGAAATTGTTTGCATTTGCTTCAAATTATTTGTCTTATATTCATTAGCCTGTGGTACACATACCTGTATCTCTTCCTTGAACTCCTGTATGTATTGTTTTAGTACCTGCCTCAACAATTCTAATATTTTGTACCTGAAGAAAAGGTTAGGTTTGTCTGCTACCATTGCTACCATATGTTAATGATTGGGATATTTTCATTTTCCTTTTGGTAAAGGATAGAGGAAAAGGTATCTTTCTAGTACCATTATCTCAGTCTTTTTCATAACTGTAATAAAGCTAATTAAGTACAAGTGTTGCGGGATAATGATATATATATATTGGTCATTTCTAGTTGAATGCTAAGAATAGTATTGTTAAAAGACTTTCTGATGTCAAGTATATCTCAGTGAGGAAAGCAATCTCAATCCTCCTTTTGCTTAATTGCTTCATCTAATTTCAAAATATTTTTTAGCTAATGCTGGAGGAGTTCAGAATACAACCAGCCTTTGCTTTAATAACTTTAGAAAGAGATGAATGATTGTAAAATTTATCATAAATTTGACTATAATTTTATTGAAGATTTTACAAGTGGCAAAATTAAGTGTTAGGAAAATTGAAATCTGAAGAAGTATAACGGAGGAGGTGCTCAGTGAAAGCAAAAGCAGTTATTGGAATAGTCACTGTAGGAGTCCAAGTTCCTATTCAAGATCAAAAAGAGAATCTGGCTGTACAATTTGCATCAAAATTGAAAGATACAATTGTCAACCAATCATATAGGTGATAGAGATTTTCCTAGGGATTTTTTTATTGGTAAATTTGATGTCACTTTATCCTAGAGACTGATACTTATGGGTATTTTTTGTAACTGTTTTATATAAAGATACAACTTGGGCAAAAATGTTCACCTGTGCATGAAATTGTTACTTAAATAAAATTAAGACTTGAACCACATAACCTCTTCATCATGGGAATATCCCATATCCCATATCATGGGAATATCCCATGTTAATCAAATTATGAGAAATTTCAATTTCTGGTTTCAATCTTTTTTCAGCTTCTGAAGAAGAGAGTTCCAGCTCAGAATCTAGCACAGATACTTCAGACGAGGGTGAAGAGTTTGTCATGCCAGTCAAAATTGATGAAACCATTTGTCCTGAAGGTTGTGCTCCTGAATTATTTGAGATGACATTAAGTCTTAGAAGTCAAAGGTATTATTTTATTCTTAATCATCAAGTACATATGATTCATCTAAGATTGGGATGATGAAACTTTTGGGTAAAGAGTACTACATGTATATTATAAGATGTAGAACTATTGGTGCCGATGTTGCTCCTTATCATAGAGTGAGATGCTGAATATCTGTTTTATTTTGTTAATTACGGTTGTAAGATGTTATTCATTAGACTAATTATTGATTAACAGTATTATGTGATTATTGTTTGGATCTTCAATAGTCTAAGCAAAAAATATACCCTACGGACAGTCAGAGTTTGGCGTGCAAAAAATATCTCTCGTATACCACATTGAGCCCACAAGCCATAGGCTCACCAGCCCCATCATACGATATCCTCACTATTTACCACAGTGTCTTTTAATAATATTATACTATACTATGAATGAATAGGGAGATTATTTTTTGTAATTTAGAATAGTATACAGATCTAAGTATATTTGTAAATTGACTTTCCTGATGGCATGTCAAAGAAATACAAAACACTAATGACATTTATTTTATACACTTTATAGACATAAGATTGAAGAAGAAATGATGGAAGAAAAAGAGCAATTAGATCTGTTGAAGAAAGATTTGGATGTAAGCTGTAAAAATCTCAAAAGTGTTGAAAATGCTCACCAGAAATGTGATGAAGAATTAGGTGTAGTGCTGGTAATATGCTTTCCTCAGAATTCACTTTTGCTTTCAATAGGATCCTTTAACAGGTATTTAGTGAGCTGATTCCATCCCTAAGATGTTACCTGCTGGTTTAGAAAACTTATACCTTATTTATAATAAAAAATAATCCATCCCATACAATGGCACTGACTTCATTACTTGCACATCACACTTTTGTGCAAATTTCATTTCCTGAATATTTCTGTATATTACATATTATTACAATGTATAAAATTAGTTCAAATATATTAATTACAATTTTTTCCGTTTTTTTTTAAATAGAGTAAGAAGCAGCTTGTGAAATATTCCTCTATTTCGACAATTCTTTAGGTATGAATAGGTTGAAGATTGCTGCTTTATTATAGTTCTGCATAGTAGAGAGCCTGTGCATAAATTTTATCCTTCTTGGAAGGGTATACCTCCCCTCACAAGAACTCCTTACCTTGCATACTCCATGAAACGACCTTCACTCCCTCATGGTTGACAGTTATCGCTAATCATTCTTGTTTTTCTTCAAAATACTCCATGTCTACGCCTAAGGAATGTATTGAGAGAATTTATCAACATCGCTGAGCATAGAAGACACTGACTGCATGAGAATGGAGTGAAGGGATACCAAAGGTGGAGGTATTCAGAGGGGCGTAGGTTGTTGATGCTCCACCTACTGGTACTGAAAAAGGCTCTTTACTATGCAGGACTATAGTAACTCCTATTTATCCTATTGATGATTTGGTTTCTGTAGGTTCATGCATTTTCAATGCATATAAATGTATTTCCAATGCATATAAAGCATAGTTTTAGGAAATCAGACTAAACATTTACCTTTCTCCTAATGTGAGTGAGAGAATAATGGGAAAAAATTATGCTTGTGTGAGAAAATATTATCTACTTTATTCAAAATGAAAAAAGGAGAATACTACCACTTATGCTTCTATTTAACTCTTTGGAATTTTTAACATTATTGCTCATTCAGCAGTAATTCCATGGATCTCTCTTTGTTTCCTATATAATAGCAACTATACAATCCCTTTTTCTTCTCTTACTCTTTTGATCAGATGTTTCATTTTTAATATTTTGTATTTTATGTAACATTTAAAAACTTAGAAAGAAAAACAGAAGCAGCTAAATGATTTAGATGTGGTTGTGGTTCTGAAGTTAAGTCAAATACAGCAAATGACTTCAACTGATGATTTAAGAGCATTATCAAAGTATGTGCTTTTTTCAAAAGAGAAGTTAAGTAAACTGCATGCAAGAACCAAAGAATTGGAAGCTGAATGTGCAAATCAAATTAAAAAACACAGGTAAGAGGTGAAATAGTAGAACTTTCAGACCAATCTATCATTAAAGAAAATATTTCATAGCGCATGTAGAATTTTTAATATAAATCAATATAATAAAAATACTTTAACACACTATTATGCATTGTTTTAATATCCTGTGGTTAAGAAAATATTCAGGTTAAGCTTCAGAGTCAAGCATAAATAAAAATTAATTTCAATACTACCTGAAATATTGACTAAAGCATGAAGAAATGTTATTTCTTCTATTAGGAATATGTTCAGCAGAAAATGCATGTTCTGCTCCTTGTGGTAGATACTTCTCACATTACTTTTGAATTGTTTCATCTCTGTCATTTTTAAGATCACTTCAGAAGCATGTTCATCGTCTTAATGTGGACCGTAAATTTATGAAGGAGAGAATAGCGCAACTTAAGGAAGAACTTCATCTTAAGATGGAAAAAAAATTTGGAAAGACAGTTGATATTTCAAAACTTCAGCACGCTATTCTGCATAAGTATTTACTTGACGCACAGAATCAATTCAAGGAAGTGAAAGATGTTTATGAGAAAGGATATGCTGGTTGGCAGGTAAGAGCTATTTTTGAGAGTGTAGTTCGTACTTTTTGTTTTGAAATTGAACTCAATCTTCTATTCAGACTCAGCAACATTATGTAATATTTTCATTCACAAAGTATTTGAAATTACCACAAAGAGATGTCACTCCCAACTCTACTCTAACTGCTTCAACCCTGTCATTGCCATACAATGTTATGAAAAATTCGTAATTTTCAAAGTGATCTGATAGCCTATGAAAAATGTTTCATGAAGTGTGCTACTATGAATATAAATTAGGGGAGTGCCGATGACTGTCCTTCAATGACAAATTTTAAAGAGTTAGAAACAGCTGCCAATGGCAGTTTTCAACCTTAGCTATGAGTCTACAACTGCCATCATGTGACAGTAGCCAGCATTCAAAACATAATTTTCATGAATCTCAACAGTAAGGTTCTGCTGAATAGACACTATGAATGACAAACCAGTGTTATTGCCCTGTTACACCGTTTCTTTGTGGTAGAGAACAGGAAAAGTTATGGATCAAAGGAAATGATAAGTGAAATAAGTATAATTTTTTTTAATAATCGACTTCTATGTAATGTAAAAATTAGGAGAAACTGATCAAAATTGTTCTGAGAAGATATCCTTTGGACCCTATTTATGGCAGGATGTTTATTGCCATAGCTTTATTTTTCCTAGCTTATGATTTTCAGATTCAACTTTTAATAATATTTAATTACAAACCGCTGGTATAGAAAAGAAATAGAAAGATGTAATATATTTACAAGATAGCCTCAGTATTAGCTCTCGTAATGTATATTGGCTAATATCCTTGGATCATCTGTCACATACAAGTATTTTATGTCTTTCATGCCACAACGTGAGAAGATGGAATAAAATTAAATTTCTATTTCCATAAGAGAATGGAGGCATTCAGATTATAAACCTATATTTTACCATTTTTTCTAGCATCAGCTTCATTGGAAACAAAATAAGCTGACTGAGGTGACAGCAGCCAATACTGAGAAGAAAAGTCTTCTAGCTGCATTGCAAGATGAAAAAACTAAGCTGGATAAATATCTAAAACATCAAGATGATCTTTCTGTAAGTGTTGATATATTTTATTTTCATTTCTCTTTGTACTTACTTCTCATGAAATTTCTTTCTTTGGAATTCATCATCTTTTTCTAGAAATCAGCTTTAGAAGCTAAATTGGATTCGTATCTAACTGATGTTGAGAAGTTGATGAAAATTAAGAGGAAGCAGCAAAGAGAAATTGAGACTCTGAGAGGAGAAATCATAAAGCTAAGCAGGAAAACTAGACATGGTGCTCTTCCACCATTGGAACTTTCCAAGACTAATGACCTGCATGAAGATGATGAAGAAGTTACAGCAGATGATCTCTTCACTTTTAAAACTGTGAGTTCATCCTTGCTAATGTTTCTTGCTCTTAGGAACTATTACAGCAAATGCAATTTATCGTTTTTGGCTGTAGTTCATGGAATAATGTAATGAAGATAAAGAAACACTCTTTAAATTGCAAACCGTTTATAATCATGTGGAAATAAAAGGTGTGGATCCTAAACATTAGAAACAAAAAACATATCTAAATTACTGTTATGTTCAACCCTTAAATTATTTTAATAACAATTTTAAAAAAATCTGATGCAAGTGCTTATCTCTATACATAATATAAGAATTGCTTGGATTTTCACATTTTGAAAGTTTCTCAGACTTTATTAACAAATACTTAGAATGTATATATTACTAAGCTCTTTTGGTAAATACAATTCTTTTAGTCTTACTCAGAACATAAGTCCCAAACATTGATTTTATTTTCAGGAAATATTGGAAGTTCCAGCAGATGATGAGATAGGATATGGTTATGATGAGGAATCATCTGATGAAACCTAAACATCGCAAGAAAATATAGTTGTGAAAGTAGTAAAGTTTTACTCAACCGAGGAAAGCTTCCAATTCTTTTCTTATTATTGGCAAACACAATACATATATAGTTCCAAGATCAGGATGGATGTAGTCAACAAGTTTGGAAGCTACTCAATCTCTATAATTTTTCATTGAAGTAAGAGTAAACAAATTTTAAATTTGTTTAATCAAATACTAAAAAAAATGACTGTAGAATCCTCATTGTTGGTTCATTCCTTTTTATTGGACACTCATGAGGCTGCTAAGGCATGCAAAGTATCTGTTAAGTTAACTTTTGCTATTATGTCTTTTCTCTTCCAATAAACTACTCTTGGGAATTTCCATCATAAAAGTAATGTATCATTAAATATATTTTTATCATGTCACTGATGTATTTGAACGCAACATTAGTTACCATTGCCTGATATCCTAGAAAATTTAGCAAGGCTGTAATTTGATTTATTTTATACTAATTCCATGAAATTATAGATTGAATGTATGCATACTGTATGATGTGCACATCAGCAAGTACTTTTATAATAAAGTTAACAAGAGTAGGAAATAAGCCATATTGGATTCAAGGTTTTCATAAAATATTACAAAAATACTATGATACATATATTGTACAATTTTACTATGGGTTTTATTACGAAAATCATTTTTAAGTCAGTAAGGTACAAAAATATAGTATGGTGCCTACAGCTTTTGAGACAATTTTGATACCAAACATAAGGAAATTAAAGGAAAAAATTCTACATTTAGTATTATATATGATGGAGATTTTGTAGCAGTAGACAATTTCTTATCTGTATTAACCTTGTATATTTTTCTCCTTATCTTTTACACAATACGAATATATTTCTAGCCCAAAACTGCAAATTTACAGGTGATGTTACATCCTTGCTATTAAGGATCTGTCAGCTAACTCATAAAACTTGATCTGCTTTAACTATAAGAAAGTAATTGAGATTAAAACTACAGTGGTTTATTTCTTTTAAGGTGTCTTCTTAAAATCAATTATATATAATAATAATACATATTATTTATATATAAAGAAATTCTAATTATGAAAAATAATTGCACGATCCTTAAGTTATCTCAATTACTTACAAATAAATAGCTTTTACTAGGCTGATGAAACACGTCAAAGGTGTTGCACTGCTACTATTTATTTTAGAATTGTTACGCTCAATTATTTGTATAAATCAACAATAAACATGAGTACTCAACAACTGTAAGAAAGTTCTCCAAATATCCTATAAAACTTACAAAATTTGGGGCAAAAAGAATTCTTTGATCACATGCTCATATTTCACTGAAAACTAAACTGGAATGCTCAAACTGATGACATTTTTATGTAAAGTCAACAAATGGCAAACTATGTCTTCACTAAAGTAAGCTGCTAAAAGTAACGGCACTTCAATCTATCTCTGCATAAATAATAAAACATTTCATCTCTACTAAATACAAACAAAATAAGTTATTCACACATGCACACATCAGAATCATAAACAACATTATTCATCACTGAACACAAGAAAAGATGAATATTGGTTCTTCATAAGAGTATTGGCTTTTTTACATAAGTCTTTCCTTAAAAATACAACTATATACACTCATCCATTTACAACACTTTTGCACTTGGGCAAACAACCTTATTGTTTCTTGAAGCTCTTCAAAATTGGATAAATGTTGTCGAATGCTTCATAGATTTCTTGCCTCACTTTTGCTCCTATTCAAATAAGTAAAAAAAACTTTCGTTAGTGGAAGGATCAAGGAATATTAAAATTCTTCTCGACATTACTTATCGAAGAAGATGATCCATAATTGATGAGAATTTCCATTTGGAATAAAAAGAAAATTGAAGAAATATAAATTTGAGTACAAAATTCTTTCCGATACATCTGTTATAGTATAAGTTTGAAGTGTAGTTGATGTATACACTTCACTAGTCAGTGAATGCATTTATGTAAGATTTTGGTAAAAGTATGAACTCCAGGGTTGGAATAATTACTATTCCTATCAAATCTACATAATAACTAGGAAATACATACAATCACTATGGCAGATTGGTTAAAGTATGAATTAGATTTTGATTGTTCTTATACCGTTAACCTTGTGAGGGTGGTTGAGTTGTTCATCTATTAGTATGCCAATATTTTCATCTTTGGAATATTTAATCCTAGATTACGTTCATTTAAACAAGTGGATCTAGTGAACTTATAGGAATTAAGTGTTGGACCTGCTAATCAAGACAATTAAAATATATTTAAAACATGAATGTCAGAAGATATGTGTAGCATTTGGAGTCAGGGTTGGATCCTTGCTTTTCCTTTTCGTGCATGCTTTTACTCAGTGGCGGATCTAGGATCGAGCTGTGGGGGGGGCTTGAGAGTTGGGATTAAAGATTCATTTTCTATTTATCGATTTTTGTAAGAAATTTTATAAAATCAAACTCGGTAAACATATTTGAATTATGCTTATTATTATTTATCGTTGTAGATAAACAATATTTTCTTCACATCTCAATAGTATGAATGATGCATTTAAGTAATTATTCTTCACGTTGACTTTGGGGGGGGGGGGGCTACAGCCCCCATAGCCCCCCCCTGGATCCGCCCCTGCTTTTACTGAATTAGATGTGAAAATTTATTGGTTAAAGTATATATTTCCACCCTGAGTGCATACTTTTACTTTAACCTATCCACTACATAAGATGCATAAAAACACACCTTGAATTTCACTAGTGTATAATAGTGAAAATTAAAATCTATTCCAACACTACCCTATTGTACTCTGAAGAAATGTCAAGTTTTCTCACCTGTTAAAACTACTTTTCCAGAGACAAAGATCAACAGCACAATCCTTGGTTTCACCATTCGGTAAATTAACCCAGGGAAGAGTTCAGGTTCATAGCTAAGAGAGAGAACGACAATATGAAATGAGTCTAGCTTTCTTTTCTGCTGATAAAATTTTCAATTCACAACTTAATTATACGAGCTGTATAAGTGATTAAAGCAATAAACCACATCCTTGTTTGAGAGAGGATCAACAAAAATAAATCATACAAGAATATTTGGCATCAAAGAAAATTACTCAGAAAATTACTCAGAAAACTACAGCTCTTGTGAGTCTCAGCTTCAAACCAATAAACATACATACATAATATATGCAAATATTCATAATATATACAAACCAAAATACATAAATGTATATCTTTTAGGTTTAATGAAAGGTATGAATCAAAATTACCTGCTAAATTGTCCATGTGTCAAAACTAAACCCTCTAACCTAATGGGAAATTTCACATCACAACTTCCAACCATATTTTGAATCTTGAAATCCAAAAACTTGGCCTATAATAAAATGCAAATAACAAAAAATATTATTCATTGTAGAATTAGGAATACATCAAAAGAAACATTTTCAAGGAAAACAACTTTTAAGATGATATTTTCCTGGGCTAGTTCCAATGTAAAAAATAATAACTACCTGAAAACCAAGCTTTTGTACGATACGAGCGTACTTTCGGGCAGCAAGCCGAGAATCTTCTTCACTTTTCGCTCCTGTGCACACCATTTTTCCAGAACTAAATATCAGGGCTGTAGTCCTTGGCTCTCTGATCCTCATTATCACTGCAGCAAATCGCTTTGGGTTGTACTCTGCATTTCTTGCATGAAGTGCTATCTTTTTCAAATCCAGTTTACATCCCAAATTTACCGTGCTTACAATATTTCTGAAATAAAATTCAATATTTTATCAGATGATCATCATTATCAAGATGATGACAGTTGATCTTCCAAAGAAGATTTAATAGGTATCTTGATGTAAACCAGAAATTTCATAATAAGTTGAAAAAAATATTAAATTAAACTTACTGCAACTGTGGTACAATTCCTGGGTCTGCAGAGCTTGGAGTCATAGGTGTCATTGGTCCTGGAGTTGCCGGTCCCATGCTTGGAGTCTGTGCATGCTGACTAGACTGTCCAACCATAGGAGACATCAAGTTTTGCTGCAATGAAAACAAGAGTAAGGTAAGTTAAATTTACATGCATTTAAGTAAATGGTAATATACAAAAAAGAACGAATATGAAATACTTACTGGAGTCTGAGGCTGCATTAAGCTCTGGGGAGTGGCAAACCCCACAGAAGAAAATGATTGCATGCTTTTATGAGGAGCAGCCATCAAAGGCGGGGGAATGTGCGGCATTGCTGGAGACTGTTGTTGTTGTTGCTGCTGCTGGGCTTGAGGGAGAATTTGTTGATCTTCTTCCGGCTGATGAAGAGGAGTTCCAATACTTGGGATACTGAATCCCGGGCTCGGTAACATCTGATCCATTTTGAAATTTGAGAAGAAACTTTTTTCGAAGAATCAATTTCCAGAAACCGCAAGATGCGCAACGTTCATAACATACAACGACTATTCAAGCTCAACTTTGGTATGTATGAGATATTAATTAAATAATCCTCAAAGAACTACAACAGTTCACAATTATAAAGATTCAGTTTTTAAATCTTTGAGCACGACACTCAGTAATCGAGCATTGTCCGCCATTAGATACAAACGCAGCTCCAGCTTCAGTTGTCTATGCTGGGATTTCTGCAATTTTGTAACAGACTTCATCTGCGGCGTCGTTGGCGCCGATTCTAAAGCAGTGTCTGCCATTAATCTTGACTTATTTTCACTGACCGGCGCCCACAAATTCTTAAGTTGATACAAGACTATTAAAGATGGCTTTCTAAGCTATTCTTTCGTCTCCATAAGAATCGATAGGAGAGAAAATGTTCGCTTCAAATAATATTTTATGCAGCTTCTGAGTCAACATAATCATTTCTTAACATGTTTTTGAAAGTTTTTATTAGGGGTATTACGTTACTGAATCCATTACATTGATAGTGGGTAATGAATTTACATTCGCCGAATCGTATTTACTAGAATTATTTATTTAATCGAATTTACGATCGTCGTTCCTTTTTCCTATTCATTTGAATATTCAAGTTCAGCTCTGTCATCGCGATTTCTTAAATTAAAATATTTTAAATTAATTATCATTCCCGTCTAAAATAAATAAAAGTAAAGTTTAGCATTAATTTAAGTTAGATAAATGTAGTTATCTCCCATTTTCTTGTGTGTTGGTTTCATTTTACATTTTGAGAGAGCCGGAATACAATATATGTATATTGTATAAAGGCCCCCCTTACCCACGCAATAACCGCATCTTCATCATAATTAAGCGGTATATTTTATCAAAATATTTAGGCTTAAAATTGAGCCCACTCAAACGGTTACAGGTTAGAGGGAGTATTGCAACTTTAAAACCATTCGTACGTATGAAACAATCTGAAAATATTTTCTTTTGAAGGAGAGACACAAAAGTAGGTATTATTCAATAATATTACTGAAAATGTGATAGAAGATGCTTCTGCACATGCAAAGGGTACCTTGCAAGGTAAAAATTGAAATAAAAATGAATTCTATGATCAAGAGATGAATTTTTTATATCTATTTTGGATGATTTTTGGTAAGCTTTAGAAAAATTGTTTAATGTTTTCAAATTCCTTCCAGTAATTTCTGAAATTCCAACGCGAGAATTATCAATCATTCTGAATCTTTTGGCCTCCCTCGAATCGTATCTCTTAATGAAAACGTTTCAAAAATAACTAAAAATGAAGTAAAAATACTAATTCAAATGCCGATATGTATCGCTAAATCTGTTTTTTGATGACTTAAAACTGAAACATCAATTAATGTGAAATTTGGAGCAGTTCATTGCAATTGAGAGAAAATAAAATTCGAACTAATTAATAGTATGTTTTGAAATCATAGGCCGTAACTTCCCCGAAGTGATAAGGTCTATTTAAGGAATGAGTCATTATCAGTCATATAAATTTCGCTTCGTGCGCATATCGATCATTCATAGATCGATTGTGTCGAATTTCAACTCAAGATAAAAGGGAAAGTTGATATGGTACATATTAGTGTATCTAGGCGCAATGTAAATATATTCTGTTATTATTAGAATCGATGTAGCAGTTTATTGTTTAAAATTTTTGATGTTAGATAATAAAAATGTCTGGAGGGAATTCGAGTAATAACCTCCTTCCAAATTCACTGTCAGAGTCCAGCGGTTATTATATTGGATTGGGCTTAGCAATAAGTTCCAGCATATTTATCGGTACGTTAAAAGAGTGTATGATTTTTTAGTTTTCTTTTACTTGCCGCTTTTAACATGTAATTTGTTAGGTTCCAGTTTCATCATAAAGAAACGGGCATTGATCAGACTTTCGAGAAAGGGAGGCCTAAGGGCTGGTGCTGGAGGCTTTGGTTACTTGAAAGAATGGATATGGTGGGCTGGTTTTTTTTCTAGTGAGTATTTTTATCTTAAATAGTAGAGTTTAATGTTTAATTTATGTACCTTATAGGTTTAAGTAAATGTTAAGGTTTAAGTGTGAACATCATCAAAGCAGGGCAGTCCTTAAGTATCAAGCCTACTCTATTTCTCTAAGTTAAAGGCAGAATTGCTTGAGAAAATGACCTAACAAGAAACATTGCCGGATCGGCCAAAATATTCATAGACGACATGTTAAAATAATGCAATTCGGGCAATGACAATTGACTTTTCTGCAGTGGGACTTGGAGAAGTCGCGAACTTTGCAGCCTACGCCTTTGCTCCTGCAACTCTTGTAACGCCTCTTGGAGCTCTTAGTGTTTTAGTCTCTGCAATTTTATCATCGTACTTCCTGAAGGAAAATCTCAATCTTCTTGGAAAGGTAAACATTTTTATGCTACTATACTTACTTTAAGTTAAATATTCATTTGCGTTTAGTTTTCTTTCTTGATACAATTAATGTATTTTAAGCATTTACTGTTTTCTTGAATACGGCTTATTTAAAAGTTCTATTTTATGATAATTTACTGATAAAGTAAATGTTGAGTCAGGTATGTCATTGAAATGTGTTGTCTTCCATTTAGTATGAAACCATGAATCGGTCTATTTTATATAATTCAAGTTTATAAATATGTTACAAACTCAGCCATTTTAAACTCATCAAATGTTATATAACTTGTTACGTAATGTTTAGTTTATAATTAATAGTTAAGTGAGACTTGTATATACATGTAATTTATTTAATTTTGCTATGGAAGTATAAAATAAAAAATAAACTTGAGCAGTGCCAGAAGAATGCTCAAATTTGAAAATGAGTAACTTGAATAACTATTTGTTAGCGTTCATGGTTGAGCTGAATTGCCAATATCTGTGAAGGTACATATATTAAAAACCTGTTTTTATTTAAATATATTAAATTTTCTTAAATAGATTATATATTTATACTTTTGCTGTTTCAACTTCCTAATATCTATTTTGAATACAATAATTTTTGCCTATTCAGACATTACATTCATTTACTCAACATCTGGAAAAAATATTCAATGTTGCAAAACCAATGTTTGTTTTGATAATTTCTCTTGTAGCAATTCTAAGTGGTATAAATTAAAATATCTACATTCATCTCCACAATTCAGTGTGTAATTTCCATCTAAAACTTCCAATGAAACTTCTTCCTCTTATCACACTAGGATTTTGTTTTGCAAAAATCACTTCTTTCATTTGCAATTTCGTAATATTTTTTCTCATATTTAAGAATTCGTGCACCTTTTCCATTCTTTAATATTTGACATAAATCAGAATTATTGCATTTATTCTTGAAAATTAGTGTTGAGTATTTTGATTGATACTAGTCCTCCAATTAGTTTTTCAGCTGTGCATTCCCTGTGTTAGTATTTTATGTTTATTTTAAATAAACTAAATTCTTGCTCTAATCATCTTTCAGCCATTATATGTTAATTATATGTATATTGTGATAAGGCTGTGTTGGAAATATGAGGAAGTTATTATTCTTTAAATTGTTAAAGGATTTTTGCTATAAGCCTTTTCTGAAGAATGTTTCATTCTATGATAAATGTTCTATCATTTCTGTTAGGTTGGTTGCGTGCTATGCATTTTAGGATCTACTGTCATAGTCTTACACTCCCCAAAAGATGAAGCTGTTGAAAGTTTAGAAGTTCTTCAAGAATATGTTCAGAGTCCTGGTGAGTATAAAAACTTGAAAATTCACCATAGTTGCCTTTCTGGGTAACAGTGAATAAAATGAAGAATTACTGCAACAACATATTGATGTTTCAGAAGTCATTGTGTAAATTGATAGAGTGAAATTTTACCCAAAGCTTCATTTGGGTATCCCTGTAAAATGCAATAATTTAATATGGATCTGAAGATACATTATCAATAGTAGATAAATCACATTATGCAGTGATTTAAATGAAAGTAAGAGTTTTTTGGTTTGAGCTATCTCCTGTGCTTTAACTTGGTTGCTTTTGTGTAGGAACCACAGTTATTGCTTTGATAGATTTTATTGCGCCAGATCCACATTGATGCATACATTTTTAAAGGTTGGTATAATGCTAATACTATGCATATACTACACATCTTTGTGTAAGCTTATCCTTTAAAACGGTTAGCGATACTCTATCAGTCTAAAGTTTGTGCCATTCTTACAGTCCCCTTAGTCTGTCTGGTATTGTTTTGGTTTAGGATCGTTTTGTTGGTTTTACAGCTTCAATTATGCAAGTAAACTTGATAAATGAAAGACAAAATTGGAAAACCACTTAACCAAAACAAGTAAAACTTGCATTAATGTTATGTATATAATGTTATTCATATCATAAATATGGTGATACTGGCCTTGGCGGCCGAGTGGTTAGTGTACAAAGTGCTATCGCTCCAACCCCAAGGTCCTGGGTTGGAATCCCGGCTGATCAGGATTTTTCTAATCAGGGAATGGTTGTGTGTTTGTATGGTTGGCAGCAGGTAGGGAATCTGGCTGTAAAAGTCATATCATCGCCAAAACTAACCTCATCATTACCCAGTTCATCAGCCGACCCCATAAAGAATATATGGGAATAAGGCTTAAAGAAAAAAATATATATGTTGTGATATATTATGTACCTATATTATGAATATTCATCATATGCAAATAGTAAATCTCATTAATCTATGTTTCTTCTTTCTTTTAGGTTTTGTTGCATATCTCTCGATCATCATTTTAATATCCTTGTTCTTTGCGCTATATCTATCTCCTCGTCAAGGACATTCCAGCGTACTAGTCTACATCACAGTAAGAAACTTTCTTATTTACTTTAGATTTTGTTGAATTGAATGGAATATTTTGCTGTTAACCAAAATTATTGTCTTGATGTTAGATATAAAGTTGTATTTTATTATAAATTTTATATTAAAGAGAGAAATTAAGTCTTCTTCAAAGTATATGAATTGACACTTAATTCAGCTGTGCTTAAATCCGTTTAACTGAGATCGGATGTATTGGTACCTTATTATAAAAGCCTCCTATGTATTATTTAATTAATTAATGGTTGATGAAATGAATGCTTGATGAAAATCTGCTAATTGGTTAACACAATATGGGTTATGGAAACTGTTTTTAAAAATTCTCAATAATATGAGTGATGGATTTAATTACTGTATATGCTGGGTATAAGTCGACCTCTGAAGCCTAAAAAAATCTAAAATACCAGGGGTTGACTTATATGCCGAACATAGAATTTAACCCTTTGCCACCAAGGGGTAAATAAGTGATACGGCCTGCTTTGTTGCTGCACTTGTTGCACACAAACTCTTGCAACTCACCACAATTGTTTCTTACTGATACTAAATTTTGGCAAGTGTAATTAACGTAGATATCTCATAAAACAAATTTCATCACGAAATACAATTTGAATTGAAAGTACGTTATGTTATGACTTGTTTTCATAATAAAAGATTTAAATTAATAAACCATTTTCATATCTTTAAAATAAATTTGATGCATATTTATTCTTTGCAAATTATATTCATTTCTTCTCATGTATTTTTATTTTACAAACATTTTATATATATTTCGATGTTTTCTTTTTACAATGAAGATCAATAAGCACATCATGGTTTGTTTTTGTTTATATAATGGTTATGATTTGACTTAGCTTTAGGAGTTAATGGAAGTCGTTTTAGCTGTGTCGTGATTTGATATTAACTCACTATTCTACCATTATTTTTATAATATTTAAAAAAATACCATTGTGCTTCTGTTTTGTAACGTATTTTATGTTGTAAAGCCTGAGTGATACTAATGAAAGATACTTGTGTAATAGTTAAGCAGAGGCGAGAAGTTGACATGGTAGCTGAAAGAAACAATTCTAGCATCTTAATCTGATGCAGTAAATATTTCTTAAGCTATCATATATTTATTGATACCATAGTTTTTATTCCCATAGAGCTGGGTAAGTGGTGTTACCTTATTTTTGGGTCGACTTATACGCCGGCATATACAGTATATTCTTTATTTTATAGGTATGTTCTGCAATAGGTTCCATCTCTGTAATGTGTTGCAAAGGGATTGGACTTGCAATCAAGACTACAATATCAGGAGAATCCTCCGAGTTAGGTAATTGGTTCACATGGGCTCTCGTGTTTGTTCTTGCTGCAAGTATTGCCGTGCAGATGAACTACTTGAACAAGGTAAACTTCTCTTTAAGGATCATGTTTTTATAAGAAATTGCTTTGATTTTCACTTATTTAAATGATAAGGATAAATAAATAAAACAACTAAGAATTTCACCTCATTTTTGGCTTTTAATTGTTCACTTTAGGTATATCTATATACTTATAGCAACATTAAATTACTGTTTTTCCATCGATCGACAGTTTATAAACAAATTTCTAGATACAACGAAGAGTGCATTATTTTCATGTATAGAACTTTGAATTATAATCAAGCTCTTCTCAAGTTTATATGAAACATTATTTATATGGTTATTAATGTAATAAATTATTCAAATATAAATATCTGCAAGAAAATATAAAAAAAAAACTCGGAGACCTATGTAAATATTAGACTTGAAAATCAGCCGCCTTTCTAGGTATAACATGATGTGAAAAATCCACATTTTTTTTTGCTATATTTTTATTTGTTCACGTAAGATTTGGAATGGTATCACACAAAGTCATAGAATTTAAAAACTGGAAAATATTCTACTTACAAAATTTTGAAGTAAAAGGCTGAAAAGTGGTCAGATGACCACTACCGTCCTTCTAGTGTTAAATAATAACCAAGAAATGATTTATTTTGCAGGCTTTGGATGTTTTCAACACTAGTGTTGTAACCCCTGTGTATTACGTATTATTCACAACCCTTGTGATCATAGCCTCAGCCATCCTATTCCGCGAGTGGCAGCATATGTCAGCAGATGACGTCCTTGGCTGCCTCTGTGGATTTTTCACTGTCGTGGCTGCCATATTCCTTCTCAATGCTTTCCGTGATTTAGACATTTCTTTCTCTGATGTCAGAGGAATTCTTCAACCAAAGCGTGAACTTCTCACTGGTGGCTCTTCTTCCGGCATATCCTCCAAAGGTTAGTTTCTCTCCTTTTTATCAATGAAATTGGGTTTGATTTTTCTTTTGTAAATTATCATTAGAGTTTTTGGATCGGAAGGATTTCCCTGCAAATTCTTTATTCTGTGATGCTTTTAAATCAATGTCCCACAATTTTAAAATACATAAATTCTTTTACCAAATTTAGGAGGCCAAACTGCTAGTGTGAATGTGTTATAGTGTGATATCATTCTGTATTTTTGACCCTTATTTTCTAGTCATATTTCATTAAAATATTTTTTATTAATTGCTTTTTACATCCAATATCTGACTGTGATTCTCCCACAGAGGGTTTGCATTGTCAACGATTGATTTCACATGCAATTATCATCCTACATACTACTACATTACATAGGATAAGAAATAATGTAAACAGAAATTAAATTTCTTGGTGTAAAAAGTACAAATGTTGGAAATTTCAATTCTTTGAGTTTCACCATAACACACGCAGGATTTAAAGCCATTTAAAAAAGTCAACTAGTGGAAAGTAAATAAATGCATGGTCTTCCTGCAAATTAGAGCTGCTAATCACATTTAAAAACAAGCGTCGACTATACAAACCTTCCATGGTTGAATCATGGTCAGGTACCAAAATATTTTAATGTGCATTAAAAAAGGGAAGAAATCTATGCCATTGCTTTGCATGAAAATTTGTAGAAGAAAAATATGTAAATTAAAGACAGAAAAAAGTTGATGAACATGGATCGAATATGGGAGACTTTCCGCTGGAGACAAGTACCTTACCAAGTCGGCTAACAGTAGGCTGAATAGTGGCCTGTCATTCCATGATTAAATGCAAATACATGAATAAAAGGGGTTCTGTTTAATAAACTGTAGATTTTCTAATTTAAAAATTTGTGAAGGGCTGTGAGATGACAAACACATTTTTGTAGACATTAATAAAAACTTAACTAGCTTAAGTAACCTAATCATAAAACTCATCTCTATTCGAAAACAAATTTTGAGGGGTTTATCATTTCAAAACAATTTTTTTGTTCTAATATGAAAATTTGAATTTTCTGCAATGTAAGAACTAAAGAGAACTATTACTTACGTCGTTACAGTGCCCCATGGACTTTTATAACTTTTTCTTGTGTATTGCTTACTGAAATGTGGTTGTCTACGTACTGGTGCATCTTATGCGCAATCAAATACAGCATTTGGTAACTGATACAATTTAATTGATATTATCCTTTCTACTAATTGTTTACAGTTATCTTTCCTCATTTTTAATTATTTATGTTAGTTACCATCTGTAATTTAAAAAAAATAGTGCCATTGAAGACATTTCAGTTTGATTCTCTTCTGGTTCCAGCTTATCTTGGCTCACAGCATGTTGGTTCTGGTGCAGAGGATGAAGAGTGCCTAATAGAGGGCAGTGTTGGTAACAGAAGAACTTCCTATGGTAGCAGCATTATTGGGAGGGCTGGCAGGTGACGCTATTATCTGCCTGCTCTTGCTTCAGAGTTCATGCCCTCTAAGCTGCCATTTTTTCATATCCGAGGCAGCTCTCCATAATTGTTTGTGGTGCTTACTGTAAGACTGATCATTGCCATTCCTTTATTTATACCTTTTAATGACCACCCCCTTTAAAATTTTGGTTTACAATCATGTATAGATGTACAAAATGAAATTTATTTTTCAAAATTGCTTAAATTGTGGATTTGGGATGGTTTTTACCCCTCATAATGGATTGGGTCCTATGTTCAAGACTTTTTGTGAGGTAGTATTGGTCACGATTCACCCTTTCCATTATTATTTTTCTTTCCTTAGGTTATTTTTAGCCTATTTGCCGATGAGATGGTGTTGCTTAGGTGAATTCGTGCTAGTGTGAGACAGGTGAAACACTTTTGTGAGAGAGGTCGTACACTTTTCCTTTTGTAGTTCCTAAAACTATTTGGGGGATGTTTAGGTAGTCATCACATTGTGATTGATTTTTATTAAAATAAGACGCAAAAGTTATCCAAGGAATACTTTATGGCTCAGCTGCTGTGCACACATTTTTTCACTAAGCTGTTTGCTATTGAATAGGCGGTGGCAGAGCTGTTAAAGTTACTCTGCCAAGTAAGGTAATGTTAATTATGAAGTCAAGACATTTTTTGGTAAATTTAGCTTCAAAGAAGAAAAAATAAAGAAAAATCTATTGCATCTAAGCTAATAACCTTGGATGTATAAAGGTAAAAATTATCTTCAACTGGGGTGTTATACTTACAGATTCTTTGGCATTAAGTCTACTGACATTCATTCTTACAGTATCATTATTTATGATATCTTTGGCTTTCAGAGCCGTTTTATGCTCTTAGGATATGAAGAGCATACCAGATTTTAGGGGAACTATACTTTGGGTATGCTGTAGCAAACAGTCATGTTCTCTCTATCAAGAGAAGCAAAATTTTGGTGATTGCAGCCACCTTATATACTATCTTTGACATTCATGATAATTCTAGTTATCACAACCTGATGAAAAGCATCTGGCAAATCGAGGGGTTTTGACATTTTTCATGTGTCATCTCCCACACCTGGAGTAAGCTCAATTGCGCTTTGATATTTCTTTCTGCCACAATTCAAAAATCCTTGGGAAGTAAATTGAACTTTATTTTTTCAATTTTTAATGACTTCCTTTGGCATTAGAATGAAATGCTTTCTGTTTCCTTTGCAAAACCAGAGTTATACTGCAGAAAGAGTTACTTCTGTAGTGTAATTTGTCTTGCTATAAGCAGTGTATTGAAAGGGAGATATTTACTAGTATGGTTTAATTAAAAAAATTAGGACAATTTTGATCCTCTACTTGTGGTTTCAAGTTGTGCTGCTAAGCTATAGCTAGCTTATAAATTTGTTTTCAAGTTTGTAATAATAGGCCTGTACTGGTCTATAAATTCCTCCATGATAAGCAAAACTTTGGATCATTTCAAAGTAAAGTAGGAGAAAACAATATGTACGAGAAATAATCTCTTTTCGTGAAGATGCTAGACTAAAGGTTTTGACTTTATAATTATGTGATATATTTATTTTAAGTTAATTTGGCATTAAATGCCTTGTAATGAGGATGAAATTTTCTAAGTCTTTCAGTTTGAGTACTAGTTTATAACGCACTTTTAAGAATCAGTTACTTTTTGCGTAGGGTTAGAAAATGCAGGATTGTAAATTTAGTTATTTTTTCAACCATCAACACTTTTGCTTATATTTTGCCGTATCTCTTTAAAGTAATTCCTTTCCAACCATGGATTCTTCAGCTGCAATTGTCTGTTTTTTAATTTTCTTTTTTGATGTTAACATTTTTGCTAAAGGTAGTATGGTATTCGGAGTATATATCCAGTTCAAGATCCATGTTTACCTTTCCAATCCAAAATAAAAGACAATATCAGACTAACCTTCTCTTCATTGCAAAAATTATTAACTTGTGAATTATAATTTTTCTTTGTGAGAAAGTATTTTATACCAATTTTCCATCTCTAACCTTATGTTTTTCATTACTCTTTGGTCTACCCTCTTTTGCAATTCTTGGGGTTGTTTAAAGACTTCTGTTGGTTAGTTATGGTACTTTTAAAACTAAATACAGCTTACAGATGCCGGTGTTCACGAAATTATGGAGGATTTTTTTTGACAAGTTCAAGCTACAGACAGCTGAGGTTTTATGTTCAGTGAAATATTTTATATAATACAAAAAGTGTAACTTTGTATGAGACTCTTTAATTATGATCAAATTTTGTGAGTTCTGTTGAAAAAACTTTTTGATATTTTTTATTGGGTTATTTAAAACCTAGTATTGGGGATTTATGGAGTCAAATTTGCAGGAGTGGAAATCTAATTGTCTTGGCAGCTATTGCAATGAATATATCATCTCATCATGAATTTTGATTTGAACTTGAATGAAATTGATTTTCATGTCTCAAATTCTAACTAGTAATTGTAATAATTTTATAGGCATTGTATTCCCCGAGTCTTTCTCTCAGTGGTTGTACTTCTGTAATGTGACAATTGGTCAAGTTTGGTGCCATATTGATCATCTTTAAAAAGTTGGTTGTTATTTGCCGGAAGTATTAGATTATTCTCTAGTGTTCGATTAAACCTCCAAGAGGATAATGTAGTAACAATGCCATTCAGTAGAAACTGAAAGGTCCAACTGCAACTTACGTATGTAATGAATATGAGGATAAATTTCTGAAGTTGCCCTTTAACCCTTGTTAAATCTATAAGAAAATCAACTTTATTTTCATTCTAGGCTGAGGTTAATGCTAAGTTTGAATTTGTCACAGAAACAAGCACTCTTATATTTTCTATTTTTGATTCTTTGCAATTGGAATGGCAATAATAAAAAGTCATATGTATATATGGCATCATGTGCACTTTGATCTCATTGTAATAAATCTAAGAATAATTTACAACTAGAGGGACACTTAAAAATGGTGTATTTTATATAGTATGTTTTAAGTTAGATATGGTTACTCACTTTTCCAATATATTTTCCACTCTAATTTCACAATGTAATTTTGTACAGACAAGTGTGGTAACTTACTTGGAAAATCCATTTGTGTATAATTTAAAATTAAAATAGGAAAATTCATTTCTTGTCCAATGCTTGTTACTTTTCTTTTAAATTTTTGTAGTTAGGGTTTTAGAAATTGTTTCATAAAATTTAGAACACTTAGAGTTTCCCTGATTTATCAGAATAAGTTCATCTAGTTTTGTTTCTTTTGGTAATTACAGCTGCGTACCATTGTTCAGACTGGGAAATCTATGGTTAATTCCCAAATTTAAGAAATTCCTAATTTTATGAAACTTTCTCTCTTTGACTTACATCCTTAATGGCTTTTAAAAATCATCTTAATTCTCTGTTATTCTTTAGTGACTCTAATATAAGGATTCTCTTATAGGATAATTATCTATGAAGATGCAGTAATTTTGCTTTTCTGTAGAAACCAATTGGGGGAAATATTATTTGGTTGTCATAGCATATGTATGTGAATGACTTTCAGTTGGCAAAAATTATATTTTCCCTATATCTCAGTTTTTCATTAAATATGATTCCAAAATATGCCATTCAATCTTTTGCTGCAACTGAACCGATTAATTAATTGGGAATCTTTGGAAGACCTGACTATGACTTGCAGTTATAGACTGAATGATCACTTCCTTTACACTCCAACTTAAATTGTCTATCAACTTCTAAGTATTGAGATTGATTGATGAAACTACAAGACAATATTTTGTGATTTTGCACGAATATTTTGATGATATTTGTTTACACTTTGTATCATTAGCAAATATTTAATTAATAATTACCAAAGCTTCCACGAGAGGAAAAATTGTATGTTCTATTTTTATGGTGATTAAAATGACATAAATCAAGTGTATTGACTGATCATTATCCAATAAAATGAACTAAAAAAACCCTTGTGATTTTTCACCCTTAATTCTCCATTCCTGCCCCAATGCACATGAATCGAATGCTCTGGTATACACAAGTTTTACACTCCACAGGGTAACCAATTTAACCGGATTAGCCAATAGGCAGTTGCCTGGGGCCCCCGAAAAATGAAAAAATCTTTGAAAATTTTTATGAAAGCTATGAGTTTTTATTTTAATTGAAAAAAGAAGGGAACGGATGTGAAGAAAAAGGGCCCCCAAATTGATGGTTGCCTAGGGCCCAGTTGAGGGTTAATCCGGCCTTGACACTCCATCATCCCTTTTCTCTTACAACTGAATTCCTTTTTTCCAAGAATCCTCCAAAAATATTTATCTTCTTTTTCCCCTCTTAACCTTCCCCAAATGACCAATTATGAACTCGATAATATATGATTAACTTCCTTACTTCGTAACATTTTCTTCCCCCAATTTAGTTTAGTAATTAAGATGCTGAATTGAAGCTTATGTACCTGATGATGGTGTAATCCACACTGAAACCATGGTCAGGTGAATACATTAAAATTAATAATTTATTTAGCTCAAACAGGTTACTCCAATTACATGTGCTGTAGTATAAAGGATTACTCAAAAATAAAATTCAGTTAAAAAATTAATCAAAGCAATAAAAAAGACAAGAGGATTATGCTGGGGAATTAGAGCAAACATTGAGCAAGATTTTCTCTTTATGGTATTGATTCAGGGAATCACAAAAGAAATTCACTGAGTTGTATAGTCCATTAACTACTACTACTTGGGATGGGCAAAAAAAATTTGAACAAAACAAAACCTGAACATTTTCCTTTGAGAATGTCACCACCATTAACAATGCATATTGAGTTCTGTGAGATGCTAAAGCAGCACAAAAAAGTCCAATCAGGGATTATGAAGTGTCAAATACACCTTTGAATACCTTGAGAGTGTCGGAGGTATCTTAAAATTTACATCTGACCCATAGTCACAGGATTCAAAATATTTACAAATATTCAGATAGTCATTTCCAGGATATTTAATATCCACAATAATGCACAATCACTTGACAAATCTCTTTTGGACTCTCTGAACAGATTCAATGTAAGTTTCGTTGCAAGGATTCCAAGCAACTTGAGCATATTTTGAGATTGGGCAAACCAACATATTGTATGAGAGAATCATAGTATGTGTAGAAAATGTTCAGAGGGAGTTGAATTCAATAAAACCAAGGAGTTTAAAGACACAATAGTATAATTCTCTAGTGTAAGCATTAAAAGTTAACTTTGAGTTGAATATTACATTAACCCACGGACAGGATACTTCAATTTGTTAGTGAATTTGTTCAGAACAATGTTCTGCCAAATTTCACTTGAGACTACCAATTATGTATGAAACCCATTATTGTTAACATTATTAGTATTAACACACCACAATGCCACGTAAGATTTTGTTTCATGTAAGTGTCAGGTGTACAACTTGACTGTCTTTCTATCACGAGGCAAAACTCATTTGATAAGAGAAATTAAAACAAAACATCCTCCAGAAATATTCCATGCACAAACCGGTTTTAAGATTTCAAATTCAAAACCTGGAATCCAATAATATTAAATCACCTTCAAACTCAGTTTTTTGGGAATTTAAACGACTCAAAACTTCAACGGCACGAGTTAATGTATTAGTATTGTTAAAAGTGCTTCGACAGCGTAGGTCATTTCGCACATTGGCTCCCACCGGGATTCGAACCCGGGACCGTTTTCACCAAAGGCAAACGCGCTGTCCACATGACTATCCGGAACAAACATGAACAAATACATTAAGTTTGGTAAACATTATGCAGAAAACATCCTTTATTAAATCATCAATTTACAAATCAAACCCTCCCATAATGGAGAAACTAACATTTCTTTCGTTAAAATATAATAGGTACTATATTACAGTGGTACGCAAATTTAAATTATAGATTTAAATCAACGTACTGGAACCCACGGAGTGAGAACCTCCCCGAACCTTTTTCTTTCTGAAAGCAGAAAATAATGCTTTGAGTTCAATCTACTCGAATTTCACCAACTCATACTATTCTCAGAAATCAATATGTTTACCTGGAATAGGGAAGTCCTCAGGATGAAGCTGAATGTAATGCCTCAAGACAGCATCCCTCTTCGCTAACCCTTCATTTCTGCGGGTATCAAAATATTTTCCAGCACCGAGTCCAATGGCACCAAAAATTATGTGTTTCTGGATACCTTTTAATAAAGTAGAAATACATGTAAAGTCATGCAATGCTACAAACAATAAATGAAGATCCTCTGATACTAACCACTCATAACTGGCTTTTTGGACACAAAATTAACAAATATCGCTGAGGAAACTCCCGCAAATGCACCGAATAAAGGATTAAAAATTTGTGACAGGAAAGGCTCGGGTCGATCCCTTTCATCGAATAATATTTCGATACCGTTAGGCATTTTCCCAGAGAATTTCGAACTCCTGCGAACACGACTAAATTTACTAAAACTTTCGAGTAGCAGACTACCACGGCAGTTGTTTGATAGCTTCCAGTTTTCGCCGCGTGAAGGATGAGTCGAAGTAGGAAAATGTTCGCGCTTCTTTTAATTTCCTTCAATTCTAATCACCTGTAGCTTGAACAAAGTTTGAAATGTTAAAAATTGCCTCAAACTAATCTTTATGTAATCTAGGAGAATCCTCTAGAGCTTCCCCTCTACGAAGCCTTGCTAATACTTGGAAAGGTAAAAATAATTACCATTCTAAGAAACTCTCTCTTTATAAAATTATCTTATTTTTCGAAATATTTGACTCATTTTTATCATTAAGTTTCAGATACCTTGACAGGATGGTCTTGATTAAGTATTTTTTGTAGCCATGTTCTCTATTTTTATATTATAGTGTCATCAATTAAAATTTAAAGATATTTGTAAAACTAATGTCCTCACAATAGGTCTATAGGTAGCACAATTTAAGTTTTGAAGTTATAGATTTTAACTACAATTTTTTTTAAATGCAACTCTTCCTGCACCAACATAGTTTTCCTGGTAAGCAGCTCAGTGCTTGGGATATTTTCTCCCTCCCTCTCTCTCTTATAGTTCTGAAGCCCCTATACCTGAATAAGCTCTGTGAAGTACCGTATTTGACGGCTAATAAGACGCACCGGCGTATAAGACGCACCGGCGTATAAGACGCACCGGCGTATAAGACGCACCGGCGTATAAGACGCACCCTCATTAATTTGGCCACTCACAAGGAAAAAAAGTTTTAATAGTCCGTGCGAAAGCGCGGTACCACAATAACTTAAAATGTTGTTTCTTTTAGTTGTCACGTTTCGTAAAAGCCAAATATTAACACAATCATTGAATGCAATTACCAAAGATATTTATTATTAAGAAAATTTAACAAACGGAAGCTATTTCGAGGTTATATATTTCAATAATTGAACGGCAAGCAATCGAACAAAATACAAAATAAAGCAGAAACAATATAAAATACAGATTCGGGGAAAACATATTATGTTTATGTTTTTTAGCAGTCTTCAATTGATCTTCCTGCAGTCGCCAAGTACGTATCATTTTTTCGGTAGGTGGTGGACCAAAATGCTTTGTGCTGCTGCTTTGTTTCCATGCACTTTAGCGTAATTTAACACTCCTAGTTTATATTGAATAGTGTAGTTTAATTTCTTATTTCCCGTAGTCATATTTCCGAGGGTATTTTTTTAAACTAATTGTTTTACTCAACAAGAAGAGGACAAGCTGTTTTGTTATGATCAGCAGGGTTGCGAGATCCAAACCTTAAAATACCGCGATACCACTGCCAGATCGCGCTAAAATAGTCCAAATCCGCCCAATGTTCATTTTCAAACTACATGTTGGAAGTTCATAATAAGTAATACCAAAGTGATAATCAGAGTATAACTGATATAATGGAGCCGAAATAGGTAGTATAGACCATCTGGGCTAAAAATAGCATTCAGTACTGAAAGTTAACCTGTGGAGGTTGAACCTTCACATATAAGACGCAGGGAAATTTTTCGAGACATAATTTAGGAAAAAAGGTGCGTCTTATATGCCGTCAAATACGGTATGTTGTATTTAATTATAACTGTTTGATATTTGCATTTAAAGAGATACTGATTTACCTTGAGGATTTTTATTCATTATCAGTAGCACAAAATAGTCACATTGACACAGACTATGACTGATGACCAACAAAAAAATTTTCTTTGCCAAAAACTCCAGGGCTAGATATACTTTTTACAACATTTCCACTATCCATATTCATTGTATCTGTGTTGCAAGACTTCATTCAACCAATGTGAATTGATTGGTCGAAACTTGTACAGCTTTTGATACAATATCAATCCCTCTCCTGATGGTTAGCTAATGAATAATTCGTTTGCATGGTAGCTGATATGATCCAAATATTTGGTATTCTCTTGAATTTGATTGATTGATCCTTATGTGGATTCTCAGCATCCAGAAAATGCTCTCACTCTCTTAAAAATCTATACTCTTCTATCTAACCTATATTTTAATTACTGTATTTATCATCATACAACATGCACTTTTTTCAGAAAATATAGGCTTGAAATTCATGCAGTGTGTTATACTCTTGTATAAAATATCCTATTTACAACTCATTACATGAAAAGAATTATAATAATTTTTAACTCAGTTTGGAATGTCTTTTTTAGGTATTTTATTATAATAATATCTCGTTATCTGCAAACAACTTGCAGCAATACTTTTAAAAATAAGCTGCTCTACACTGAAATGTTTACTAGTCTCCACATGTGAAACACTGCATCTTTTCTGATTGAAATAAAAAATATTATGATGAAATACCTAATAATTACAGTCAACTGTGGAAACAAGATGGATAGAGAAGCAAACATCTGACTTGCATATTAACACTCAACTGACTTGATTTGTACGTAACACAAACAGCGCAAATATGCTTTCATCTGAAATCATTCTATGTTGTAAAAGAACTTTCAAATGAGATTTTTTTCTTTTACTGATCACCTTTATGTAGCAAATTGTATTTATAGACTAGCTTTCGTAGCTTTTAGTAGTTGCTCTGTAGTGTGTGTTTGACTGACCATTCCAAGTCTCTAATTTAAAATTTTAGTTCTTCAATTCAAATTTCATTCTTAAAATCATGATGTATGTTATACAGGTATAAATAGGGAACTTTATTGGAAGAATATGATGTTAGGATTTGCCTGATTTCAGGACCTTTATTTACTTAGAATATTTTTTTACATATACCTGAGTTCACCATATAAAACTAGAGGCAGCATTATATTTTGTTTTATTATTGTTATTGCAGAAAGTGGGAAAAATGCATGTATATTGAAAGGGTTTAACAAGGCTATGAGATCTGAAGAATTGTTTTGGCTCATATTCTTGACTTGAGATGCTCATTAAATTGTATGGTGTCCCAGTAAAAATGCATAGCTTATAATATAGTGCAGCTACTAAGTTGACAATTTTGTAATATATATATATTTTTTTTTAAAAGTTTATTTCAATATATTCACATAGCAACAAAATATCTTAAAAGATTCACCGTATGTAAGTAGTTGTAAAATATGGAACCTAAACGAATCCTATGTTACTCAAACAAAATAGCAATTTTTTTATATTAATGTTGGCCCAAACAATAGAGGGAGCATATTCTGATAAAAAAGGTTGGTTGAACTTTTGAGAGCTCCTACTTGAGCCTGAAATAATTTCTTATTGCAATTCTTATAGTACAAATTCAATTTCTTAATGCATAAATATCTATTATATATAGACGCTTCTCCGGATATACCTATATACACATTCATTCATTCATAGGGGATCAAAATTCATGTTCAACTATGTTCCGCAAGTGAAACCGAGTTGAAATTTTTATGACGCATTGGCCATAACGTGTAACCTTCAGGAAAAAGCCGACTTATAACCTCGGTGTCATGGGTTCGATTCCAGAAGGCCCCAAAGTTGCAATTTTCTCCATAAGAATACATGGTGGGGATATTTGAAAACTTTTTTGAGGCACTTCCCAGATATGTAGAGAGATGAAATTCAAGGGATCGCTAGAAGTCATTCATATACAACGAAAATCAAAAAGTCCATTTCGAATATTGTCCATGGTTTGATGCTAGGACAGGGCAAAAATCGGCCGTTTAAAATGCATTGCGGGGATTTCCAAGATTTGTTTTGGACCCCTTCCCGATGGCATGGAAACTTGAAATTCGGCATGAGGTTAGATATCATAAATATATTTCATAATCAAATTTTACTTATTCGCTGAAGGTCCTTGCTTCGATCCCAGAGGGCCATTTGCATTCCTCAATGCATTTCTTATGGAGATAACGGAAACAAATTTTAGGTACTTCCCGGCATGATATCGACTTCAAACTTTGCATAAATTAAGATCAAGTACTTACAAATCAAACTAGGCATTCACAGCCACCAATGTGTCCTGGGTTCGACACCAGGCGTCTCTACAATCAGTAACTGATCCGATTTTTAAGAATTATTTTGAACCCTTTCCCAATAATATAAAAACTTGAAATTCGGCTCATAGATACATTTCAAAAACATATTTTAGATTTCCAGGATCATTCTTGGTTCGAATCCAGAGAGCCATTTACATTCGTGAAATGTAGAACGTCGTTTGAGGCAGTTGCAGTCAATATTTCTCCTTGAATTTTCACACGTAGTTAAAGTTGGTGATCTTCTGTTGTGCTGCATAGTAAGTTCAACAGGAAGACCCGGGTTCGATGCCAGACGATTAAATTGCAGAAAATTTTTAGAATATTTTCAATCCTTTTATTCTTTCTTTTGAGGACCATCCCGATATAATGCCGATATGAAATTAGTGTAGTCGATCTGCTTGCAGTATGCAAGCTACATTTTACTCGTATTCTATATAACTGTATGTGCATACTTAATTAATCAAGGACCTGGCTAGTAGTGATATGATAGTAATATGATCTGATTCACATTGTTTTTGTTAAAATCTTTCATTTAGCCTGATCTATGTTCATTATAAGCAAAATTTGAAATATTCAAGATTATTTCTAGGGCTTCATAAATCTACTTGATATTTGGTTATGGTGAAAAACTTGTGTTAACCCTTAACCAGTGACGTGCAATTTTTGTCACACTACCAGTGACGTGCGGTCTGAGAGACCGCAATTTTTTAAATATGTTTAAAGTTACTAAATGACACATTTAACAAAGTTTAAAAGCCTTGATAAACTAATCAGTTATTCAATAATTTGAATTCAAATTTAATTTTATGTTAATATGAACAAAATTTCAATTATTAATCATTTTACGAAGATAGTCAAAAATTTGAATGAAAAAAACATATCCTATCAAAATAATGTCGCATATTAAAAATCAGGTGCCTATTTTTGTAGCAAAGCCTTTAATGTATTTTTGGGATGATAATTGATAAAATGTTCTTGAAAAATATTTCATTTATTGTGTTTTTCATGGATTCTGCAAACGTTCGATATTACATTTTTCGTGAAAAATGTCCTACCCCTCCAAAGAAGCACAGCTCTTGCAAATATTTTTTATGCATTATAAAAAAACTGGTTGTCTACATTTGGACCATCAGAAGGAGGTTTTCCGTTTTTTGCATGGAGGGCAAAGTCGGCAAGTCTTCCGCTTCTCTAGTTTATCTTCGAAATTTTGAGGTTTTTCAACTGTTAGGTTCAGAATTCGGCCTATATTGGCTCCTAATTGTGTGGGAATCTTGCTGTTTGACATTATCTTCTTTAATTGTGGCTTTACTAACTCCGCTGCAATGCATTTAATAAAATCGTACCTATTCAGATACTTCTTGTCTTTTAGAGACTGCTGGAGCATAAAAGAATTCACCAATGAAATGTCTAAAATCCTAAGAAACACTGCCATTGGCCATTTCCTTGTTCTTCGACTAGATGAGTAGCTGCTGCACATTTTATGTAGTGTATCTACTCCACCCTTGATTGAATTATAGAAAGCTATAATTTCAGGTTTCATTGTCACGTCATCTGTGCTCTCTGTGGTGCATTGACGACACCAACCAAAGAGTCCTGTTTCTCTTTGGCACATGAGGAACTAGAGTCATGTTGCCGTATATCCATACAACGAGAACCCTTTTGTGCCTTCTTTCGAAGGCCCGAACTCATTGGAACTCCCTTTAATTTTTTCTTATCGTCCCGACATAGGTCCCTCCCCGACATCCACCCTCAGCTTCTAAACCAGTTCAATTGAAGTGAACCAATTATCAACTGTAATATTTCGATTGGAATGAAATATTGGCTCAGTGAGACGCGGAACTGATTGCGTAGGTTTCGAAGTCTTTTTGTCTTCCTCTGACAGACCTTTTCCGTTGGTACTTTTTCCGGCGTACAAATAGGCATTATACAAATAGCTATTCGATGTATCCGTCAAACACATCATTTTGAGACCATACTTAGCTGGCTTACTCAGGATGTACATTTTAAATTGGCACCGACCCCTGAAGGCAATTAACATTTCGTCAATACAAGTTGTTGTGCCCAGTGAATAGTAACAATGAGAATTTTTTACGAAATGATTTAACAAATCAGAAATTGGTGCAACTGGGTCACTTTCGTACCGGACGATTCGGTCTTTATGTTTATCAAACCGAAGACATAAAAGGAGAGCAGCAAATCGTTGTCCATACATTACTAAACGAAAAATTTCCTTTCCCATGCCATCTGCAGCAAAAGTACTACTAATATCTTCATCGTTAGATTTAAATATTGCCGAATATATTAATAACCCAAGTAAAGCTCTTAATTCAATATAATCTAAATCTTGGATTTCTGGCCTACTCTGGTATACTTTTCTCTTAACTTCTGAAGTTTGACATTTGTCCAACACAAAATCAAATTTATTATATCGTCGTCAAAAATATGCGACCAAAAATGGAGAGGTTGCAGTACCCTATCTAGAGGTATAATAGATTGCTTCAAACCTGGTTTTTCCGCGACAATGTTATGCAGACAAGTGTAAACGTTTCTCTTTGGCTTTTTAGAACTGTTTTCCCAGGCAATTGGTTTTCCTGCCGCCATATTTGCAAATTATTTTACTACAAAGATATATTTTAAAAAGAAACGAAGTTACTGAAAAAATATAACTCACATGATTCGTCTTTCAAAAGAACCGTGTATGCGATCCGTGTAGCAAGATGATTACTTGGCAACGAATAGAGTGAAACTAAAGAAAGCAGTTTGGGGAAAATTCGAGAAATACGTATTCTTTCACATCTGGTCATGTACTGCTCGAACATTCTCCTCGGGTTTTCCCCAGGATCACTTCACCCTTTCCATTGGGGGTCCATATTACGCTGACAATATGCTTCACTAAAGGTCATTCATCCAGGGCTAGGCACAAATGAGTAGTGACAACAAAGAGAAATTCTCGCAGGATTTTGTTATTCTGAGTTTGCCGCCACTTCGGTCGCATCCTTAGTAAGTGACATTCTAGTGTCAGAATCACAGCGAAATATAAAGACGAAAAATTCGGTTCCATACACATAAGGTGTTTTAATGCAAGTATGATTTAATAGTTTTCTAAAAAGATTTTTATTGTTGGAGTTGATATTATAAAATAACGAAAACAATCAGTATTCTTTAGGACGACCTCAACATTAGCCTACTATCATAAAATCCATATATTTTGCCTAATTTATGATTTTCAAATAGTAATAACAAAGAAATGTGAAAATAATAAACAAATTTAATAAATAAAGTTGAATTTTGTAAGCCTCCGTAATAATATTCACCCATATTACGAATTGAGTTTTCCCGAATTAGTGACGTGCGGTCTCTCAGACCGCGCAAGAAATTAAATCGCAAATTAATAGAAATACAAGTAAGATAAATGAAATTCGAAGAATTCTATATATTACGTAAAGGTATCTAAGAAGGTACCATAAATAACAGATTTGTTGAAAATCAAATAATTTTTTTATTCACAATTAAAAAATCGCTGCGGTCTCTCAGACCGCACGTCACTGGTTAAGGGTTAAGAAAAATAACTTCTGCTTAATCCATGAAGTTTGAGACTTTGAAAAACATTTTAGGATGATTGAAAAAAATTCACTTTAGGGTATATCTTGGTTACAAATCTTTGTTTTTAATTTTATATAACTATTTTCTCATGGATATTACAACTCTAAATTACTTTATACAGTCAACTTTTTCGCAAATTTTGACTTACTCTTATTTTGCTGATAAAAAGCATATTCAAATATACGAATGCTATAGAATCTACTTCAGGTTAAAGGAAACTTTCTCCAGTATCTGAGTTTTTTTGTTGGAAATTTAAACTTATTTATACATTGTTTTTAAATATAAATCCTTTAATTCTATTAAATCATTATGATTCTGAAAAAGTACCTGTCATCCTCATGACATGTTAAATCACAACTACCCATCAGCTTCTTCATGGAAGGATATTATTTAAATCTGGTGTCCAAGCATAAATAGCAATATTTGATTTTAAATATGTATTAGCATGCTAGATGAACAATTCCATTTTAAAATATCAATTTGAAAAATTCAAATCAGCCATTTTTGTAATTTAAATTTACTGGAGCTTATGTCCAATAATTTAATATTCAGTGCAAAGTATAGTTAGAGTTTACCAAAGAAAGTTGTAAAATAAAAACAGTCTCAATAAATAAATATTTATTTAAAAAAATAGATTTTACAAATACACATGCAAAATCTGAGTCAGAAAAATAATGGTCATTTATGCCTGTCATGGTAGCAGTGAATGACAATCAATGGTTCTCTAGCCTACACGTCAATGTAAATTCATGGTTAAAAATTGGACTAGTTTTGTCAGTATGTCATATGTGAGATGTTGCATTTGCCTATGCTCACCCATCAAATGTCTATGCCCAACAATATCTTCATTTCTGTTGATAATAGAAGCATCCCTGTTTCTCACAACTTAGTTCTAAAAGAAGCAACATCTTTTTGTACAGTAAAAGAGCAAATATAGACCATTTTACAGTCAATTACATTTTACCAACAGTTGCTCTTCTTGGGCAAGATTTTTATGTACATTAAAAAAACTCGACATTTTCTTGCTTTCTTGAAAATTTTACAAAAAGAATCCAGGAACTAGATTATATATTGAACTGACTGATGAAATTAGCAGCCTCTGCCACCTATTTTATGGGGTTGAAAGTGGTGGATGAATTTTTTAGATAATGGTTCAAATCACATTCTTCTTGGCTTCCTATTATCCCCCCACCACCCGTCTCGTCTTTTTAGGCTACTATCTTGAAGTTTCTGCTGAAGATCCGATTCCTCTGCTTCTCCAATAACTTTGCCATCAGCAATATCCAACAGCTCTACATCTGGAGGTGGGGCTATAATACCACCTTTCTTTTGTTGATCTGACATGAGCTGATTTACCAATGTGTCCCGACTAAGATCAATCACGTGTCCATAATTTCCATCAGCCTCATCACCTCGGTTAAACACTTCCACAGAATCATCAATGGCGTTCGAGGCATCTGATATCTCTTCAGATTTTGGAATGAATCCTCTCGTTGTTACAGGCCTTTTGAACCAACGCCTGTTATCCATATCAACGGAAGAAGTTGATGGTTTTCGATGCTGAGTAAGCCATTTGAGCATTTGAGGAGAGATTCTTCTGTCCTCAAAGCTCGAGGGAGAAGAATTTGAGCCCCAAGCATCCTTCACCGTCTCAACCTACACATTGCAGAAGAAGGAAGTGAAGAGAAGATAGAAAGTTTGAGACAACTAAACAAGAATTAACCCAAAGTGTAACTAAGAGTCCATCTATCCATAAGCTTTAACATAATTTAAGATAGCTAGAAGATATTGATATTTAATTTAAAAATCATTAGAGATTATTTTTCTTCTATATTACATAAATCAACGCATCAAGGTGCCTCGTTGCTCAAATTTGCATTTAAAAAAATTTTTGAGCTTAAAATGAAGTGCAGGTAACAATTTCTTTAAACATTTTTGAATTTGTCAATATCTACTAGCTGGGCCATATAAAAGAAACACAAATACATGCAACTAACTTAACTCAAATATGAATGCCAATTTGACCTCAAAATTTACGAGCATGAAATGTGTGCAAAGAATTCTATACGAACTGGAAAATGGATCCTCCATACATGCATATTGTTTTCACATTATGTTGGAAAATTATTCATCCATAGTTTAAATTGAGCTTGAAATTACAACAACTCCCTAAGTTCAACTTTATCACCATTCCAAAGTATAATGCACATGAAAAGATTGTTTTAAATTATGCTATTAATTTAAAATTTTAGTCCAAAGCAAGAGTTTTCTACATTGATTCAAATATTGTATTTGATTCTTAAGTAATTGGCATTTCATATTTAAGACGACTTTTATAAATGCTAAAAAAACAGACAACACAACTAAACATTTGCTGTATATTCCATTGCATGCTCTAAAAAAATATTAAAAGATTGCAACATGAATCTTAAATGTGACAGTGTGAAAAGTTGAAAAAAAAATACCTGGTAAGGAATGAAGATTGATCCAGAAATTTCATGCATTAGTTTAAAATAAAAATGAAGTGTTAGTATCATGCATACACAAAAACTAAAACACACACAGCTAACCGACTGGACATCACCAAGATGTTGAAAAGAAATTCATTTTTCCAATGTAGATTGTACCAACAGCTTGAGAAATATATAAAATTGTTTTCATCATAGGAATGACCCAACAGTAAAAATTAGAAGAGAGAAGAATAAAAAAATCCCAGACCAAGTTACTATCTCTTTCCCAAATTAAAAATTGTTCTTTACTTACGCAAGCTTACTTTCACAAATTTTTGAACCGATGCTTTGAATTTTCTTTACCTCTGAAAATTTCATTTTGTACTTATTTTTTATTCAGTTTCTTTCTAGAATAAGAATATATTTCTGAAAATCTCTCACATCCACAATTTATTTTGAAACAATGGCAAAGAAATGTTTAAATATATAGTTTACAGTTTATTACACTAGATGTTGTGGATACATGATGAATTAAAATGGGGTTTAAAAAGTTTATTGCAATATTACGTGCAGTGACAATTTAAATTGAGTTACTATGAAAACTTTTAATCTACATGAAAGATATCTTTATTTGTATAAATTTGGTCTGTAAATAGTTGTGTGTATACAATCTTTTAATCTCTGCTAATAATCGAGAGATGAGATTCATCTTAAACTATTATCAGAGGAGTTAAGCTTTCGCTCATAGTTCAATGATGTTTTTCTCTACATCCTCTTTATTTCTTTTTGAAATCACAAATATTACAAAATTTAACATATTTAAATTTAGCCTCACACAAGTACAGCTTTATTACTGTAGCAAAGGTACGTCAGTAAAACCCCAAAAATCCACGATGACTACTTCTTTTTGGAAACAACTAAAACTGTTTCTTTTAGAAAATACAAATACTGTTGGTGAAATAATTATTAAGCAGATATAGTGTCCAGTCTGAAATCTATATTGCATCTGCAACAATATTCTTTTCAATAGACTCTGTTGTCCCATCTTGTGTTTCCACTTCACTGGGAGAACCCACCTCCTCACTGCTTCCCTCAATTTTCGTGCCCGATTCCTCTGGTTTTATGTCTACAACTCTGATATGGAAGACAGCAGATGCGCCATCAGATCCTTGCTTGTATGTGGTTTCATTCACAGTTACGACATGTCCATTGATAACCTATAATCAATTCATTTGGTTATCCATCAGAACATGGTATTAATGTGTTACAAAGAAGGGTTGTATTTGGCTTGACAGAAATGCATACCTTTGTAGTGGAAGTGGTATTTCCTGGAATGTTCTCGAAGGATGGGAAAAATAGAGATGTGCCATTGACTGCGCCATGGGGCTCCTGCGGCATCCTGCTGAGAACTTCTTGCATCTGACTTCTCAGTTGCGTCAGCATTGCTAGAAAAGTTAAAAAAATAATGAATAGAAATACAATTTTTGGAGGACATTTTCTTAAGATACAAAAAGATGAATCACGCATGATAGCAAACTTCTTTAAGAATTGGATATTCTTGGAAAGCCTACCACAGATAAAGAAAGAGGATTTAATATACTTAATAAAACAATTAATATGTCAATTATATCACGTGAAAATGGCTTATAGTTATCTAGAAAACTTCCATCGACGTTCAAATAACTGTATCCATATGCAATTCAACTGATAATCGTGAATTTCATTGCATTCCCTGAGAAATTTCCTGTATTTTCTTATAGAAAAAGCAATTTCGCTGCTCTATATTGATGTTCAAAATTCTTGTTAGATCTCATTGAAAACAGTTTCTCATAATGTTGATTTAAATGAAATGGAGTTTTTGTATGTAAATTTACTTCCCTACGACGCTTCCGGTTTTCATTAGCTGTCTATGTTTCTACAGCCGAATTTTCCGGCTTTGATAAAACGACTTCCTTTCACTGTCGAAAAACAGTTGTTGAGAGCAGCGAGCAGAGCTGGTGGAATAACAAAAACAGTAAAATACTATTCGGGTTTATCAGTTTCGTCTTCATGAAAATCTGTAAGATGTTCATCCCTTAATCTACATTCCTATCGAAACTGCTTTTACTAAGCCATGCTAATGAAATTTTCGCTCCAGAGGTTCCTCCTTAGCTATATTATCTGAAACGAATAGTTTTATACAGGGGAGTTGATTAATGAACAAGTCTTCGCGCATACTTACAAAAATATAAAAAGGAGATAAAGTAACTTTGGCAGTTGCACCATTACATTATATTAGTACTAGTGTAAGTATTTTAAATAATGCCCCTGTCTGTAACCGAACCGGAGACAGCTTCCACAAGACGAACGTACTACCCACTTTGCTATCTGTGAGCCACTAAATTTTCTTCGTAAGGAATTATTTCGCCACAAAAATCAACCTCACAGGCATGGCATTACTGAAACAATATATGTATTAAAAATTTACTGTCTTGGTGTAGACCGAATATTTAAATCTTGTAAAACGGATACGAGCAAAATTAAAGTTTTCAATAAATTCCAATTATTTCCGCTCGAGACATTTTGGATAAACTGTCACTAAATCATAATGAAAAAATCTTACGTGTGGAAAAGCTAGCTTTCAGAATCCTCTGAATAGGTTTTAATTCAAGTAAATTTGATTTGCGTTATCTCTAGCGGAAAGCATCGCCTTCGACTTCCTTTCACTTAAATATCTGCTGTTAATAGAGCTAAAGAAAGAGGCGTGGACGAGGGGAATGTTCGTGTTTGGAGTTCGCTCTAAATACTGGGCAGTTATTCACGTGTCAGAATTCCAAGCAGGGTAAACTAACGGTTCGAATGGGACGCCGATGCCGGAGAGCAATTTGGAGAAGGCAGAGGAAGCTTTCAAAACCGATATTTGTGCGGAGATTATCTTCTTCGGATGGTCGAAATAGAATTTCTTCATTTGATCTTTATCACCATTTAATACATAATAATCTTGTAGTTTCATTTTGTTTTTAACGAGCTTGTTTTACTGTGCCAATGTGACTACTATTAATGGTGGAATTAATTTTATTGCTATCATGTACATTTATTTAAATGTTAACGTGACTATGGTTGTCGATGTAACTCATACATGTCCTTATTGTAAGTGTATTTCATATATTTTGTCATGTATCTTACCATCTTTAGGTTATTACTATCGGTAGGTTTGCGCAAGTTCTTCACACTTCCCTTCTTCGTGGGTGTTTTCCTGAGGTGCATTAATTTTTTCCTAAGAAATTCTTAGGTTTTTACATCTACAATTCTTCTCGTTTTTCCTCATACTCTCTTCAAATTGATTATTGTATATTCTATGACGATAGGTTAGATGGAAGAGGAGACTTTTAGTCTCAGTTTCTCCCGAATAAAGACGTTTTATTATTTTTACTATAATTTCAGCCTAATATTTTTTAACCGTTATCTGAAAGATCTAGCATACGTAAATATAACAATTTTATAACCAATAAAACAATACGAAAATCTTTAGATATGGTATTTACAATATTTTACGCATTCGTTGTGTTGAGTAGTTGTTTACCTTGTCTTTTACTATAGCCATGAATTAGACTGGCTTTGAAGACTACATTAAACCTTAAAATTGAATCTCAAGTAAGCAAATGCTGCTGCCACCAACCTTGCATTCCTTGGAAAAAGGATCCAAATGAGTTAGACCAAGGGGAAGGTGCATATCCACCGCCATAGTCATCCTCGACACTGTCTTCAACGGATTCTTTATTCCGGTCCTCCAGAGGAACAACTACCACTTCATCGGCGCGAGTTGGTCTGTTGAATGGATCCCTGAAGTAGTTGCCTGTTGATCGGAAAGAGGTAATTAGAAACATTTACGTCAAAATTATGTAGTATCAACTTGTCATCATGCTATGCGTGATAATAATTTTAACAGCGTTCATTAAACAATGTGAATCTTTCGTGACTTTTGTTATGTGAAAACTACTTGTATGTAGAAGTTCATAATAGGCTGTAGGTAATGAATTTCACCATGAATAGCCAACCGCATTAAATAAGATTTCTAATGTACTGAATACTTTTAAGAAATAAAGAGCGCCGAATTATCCTATATTCAATAAAAATTAGGAAGGCTAGCTCATATGGCATGGCCAATTGCCATGTGCGACCAATTGATCACACTAGATTTGGGGAATTTCATTCAACAATTTACGTTACGCTTCTTTAATCTCTGAAATCCTTCATACTTATGAAATTTCTTTGACAGAAATGTACCGAGGCCTTACAGAAGTTTGTATATTTACTAAATATTGTTATATATATTAGTATCCACCCGTTAATGTAGCGAGTTAAATGATCATGGACAGGTTGTGACCAAGCGAATATCTTAGAACGAATCGCTAAAACATCTAATGGGTTATTGTGAAAATTTCCATCGAATTTTATTTTGGGCATATCTTGATCTACGATGCAAGGATAGTTATCAAATAATCTAGAATTTTAGTATTACTTCCAACATTTAAGAAGTGAAAAGTTATCTCGTTAGATATACTCGTTTGACGTTTCCGCATATTCTCACGAACATGGATATTTTTGCGTTTGACTCGCGAATCCTATCGAGGACGAGTTTCAAATCGAAGGGTAAACAAAGTAATAAAAAAGTAAAATAGCAGAACGTTTCCATGCAGTGTTTCCGCTTTGAGATTACGTCATCTTCTTCCATCTCCGGGAATACGGGCTTAGAGGCACGAGAGGATGGTCGCGGATACCAAGAAAGCGCCAACGCACACCGCTCACCTGACCCATTTAAGGTCACGCAAACGCGTCACCGTCACGGGGTACCGGCATTGCGGGGAGGGAAGAATACCCAAGTGTTTACAAAATCGGATTAAATCGGAGTGCGTGACAGCACGTCCCAAGTGCGCGACTGATCGAATTCTTACATAACGTTATTCTAGAGAATACTTATTTAAAGCTAGTTCTCGTCGATGACCGAATTTTCATGTCTCTCTGTTACGCAATATCAATCTTTAGGATAATCCCATTTTTGGGAATTTCGCGACGATAGCAGTCCTTCCTGGAGTAATATTATCTAGTCTTGCTAGGAGTTTTGTCTTAAAAAAACTCTTTAACCAATTTTGGCAAAGGTTTCGATAACTACGAAGATAGACATAATTTGTACACACACAAATTGAAAAAAACTTTCCCCCACACTTTACTCTTGTCTTTTTGTTTTAATTTATGCGTGTACAAATTATGCCGACATAAGAGGTTAGGTGGATGAGGCCTGCCCTGGCCTAACCTCGTCAGTATAGGGTTAAACAAACAAGATGTTTTATTTGGATTTTTCTGTATTTAAATAAAAAGATGAAAAAGCTATTCGTTCCACGCTAGGATAAATTGGTAGTTCGAGTCCACCGTATTTTTATTAGATTCTGTAGATTATTCAATATCTCTCGTTTCTAACTACGCATTTCAAAGTACTCTACTCACAAAATTTGCAGTCGTAAATCTTAAATTTTCAATTTTCTACGTAATTGCATCCTCGTTTTTGTAGCCAATTTCTCTGTGTGTGTAAGTGATCATTCTCGGCTTCGGTTCTTCTCCGAGGAGCAGCTATTTCTAAGAACTTGATCGCAATATAAAATTTTATACAAATCTAATAGAATAAATATGCGAGCTTTAGCATACATTTCAGCTCTTTGCTTCCCTCTAAGCTTCCTCAGGAATTTGTTAACTCAACCACTAGCTTCCCATCGACCATTTTTGCTTATGATAAAGGAAGTGTTTCATTTCGAAAAATTTCATCCAAGTAACTATCTTCATTATGCGCGTATTATGGTTTATTTACCTTAATTTGGTACGGTTAGTATTTTTGTAAAAGGCTCTCCAAGCGTCACAAGTGTGTCTTGTTTTCGTCGTTATGTGAAGCTCAAGGAGGACTCCTCAGTATGCCTTCGAAACGTAAGAGGCCGTTCAACTCGGTGCAGGCCTTGGACGATATTATTAAGCAATTCTTAGGACGCCTTCCAGTTCAGTAGCCTTCCAAACGCTGTCAACAAAACGGTAAAACATGCGCTCGCTTTTTTACGATTTTTTTCGCCTATTCATCTCGTTCAAAGTACAGGCAATGGAGATGAAACAATATTTACGATTTTTTCACCAGTTGAAATGTGTTAAAATGATTTCAGCGCTAGAAATTCATCCACATATATTCAAAATATTCCTATCGTTTTTAATCAAGAAATCATTTCTGATAAAATTCTACTGTTAAAGCGGGAAACGACTGAATATACACAGTTCTTACAATGATTTTAAAATTTGCATCTCCTCCAAAATATATTCATTAAGATTTACTACGCTGAAGATTACGTATTTTTTTTACTTAGAAGAGCTAAAGTTTGGACTGTTTTAATGTTAAAATGAATGATAGTTTCAACAGAAAGCGGGTTATGTTAGGTTTAGATGCAACTAATGGTCTTCTACAGAGAAGCTCGTAAGCAATTCAAAATAGAAATTACGTATCCATAGATCGTTCTTACGTAATTATTCGAATAATGTATGCGCTCTTTTCTCCTGATACCATAGCATTTCAAAACGGTTGACTGCTCATGAATATAAATAAGTTGGAAAACATCCAATTTTAAGGAATGGTATTGTAGGAAAGTAAAATATTTTGGTGAGAGATAGTATATATTTTTTCCAAAATAATAGCAAATTTTATGCATATTTTAATGGATTTTAGGAAAATTAGTTTTTCTGTGTTTTGGGATATAACGAAGGAAACAAGTTGTATTATATTTGAAAACAAATAATAGTGTATGACCTCCCAGTTCCAATTAAGCAAATTTAAACAATATTTTTCTTTCTTAAAATAACCAAGCAGCTATGGTGGCAGTTTTTCTATTAAGAGCATATTATTTCTCTATACATCCAAATCAATGTTATATAGGTAAATTTTGAATACCTGAGGTATATTTGTTAGACTTCTACTTGCTTTAAAACAGGTTTTTTGCGTGTGGCGTAGCTTGGAAATCTTATGAAACCTCACTAATTCGTATTTTACTGTGCACTTCATTCACCAGATTAACAGTGGGAGTGCACCATTTGTCTAAAATGCTCATTATAAGATTGATAAGACAAATCACATTTTTCATAATGGATTAACCTTTGACGTACGAATTAACTTGAGATTTCATTCCACGAGAATGAATGCCAAGAATCGGGCCACGGCTGGATATTTTTATTACAGTCTTTCGATTACAAAATTCCTTCAATCGACCTTTGAATTTACCATTCAGTTTTACCGTTTAAAGCGAGAAAGTTATTCATGCACCACAAATTCTCGTATTGCTACAAAAGAACAAGGACAAAAAATACGGATATATTAAAAGAGACGACTCTCGCTGGTCAGTGTGCGCAATAGGAAAAAAGGATTGGTAATAGGACTAATTCTGGGTGGACCGTATTTAGCACTCCGCTTTTAGTTTTGGCACCAAGGGATGAACTTTTCGCTCGTGCTGGAGACAATGGTTCCTTCCCGTCTGCGAATTTATCGGCAATCAGTATCCAAGGAGACGGCATTAGATCCGCACTTCGCTATTTTATCTGCGCATTTCTTTCCTACGCCGTGAGATTCCCTCATCCGTGTCCATCCCGGTTGGCCCAATGCACGCCATTGCGGACTCACGCGAAGGCCTCACACACGCATCCGCTTCGTGTATCTCAATCGAATCATTGTTCTTGGGGGAAATGCAAGTTAGCGCTCGCTGCCTGCCTTCCGACTTATCTTTCCCGCCAAAGAAGCTGATCTCGGCTGTGATAAAAGGTGTGCGAACGAGAAGATGACGTCGCACCGGTGCACTCCGTGGGTGCGTTGGAGGGTTCCTGCAGACGCGAGCTCTCGGTCCGCCAGAGCTTTCCGTTTACGTTTCGCCCACGCGAGAAAAAGGAGATTTTCCCCTTCTCGTTTGTTGAGTTTGCGGATTGTTTCCAGACGAAGTGCATCGCTAGGTTGAGAGCCACATTTCGTCATCCCTATCTTATGGGAAGCTCGGTGTTGCTATGGCGAAGTTTTTCAACCACCGGTGATCCAACCAGAGGTTTATTGTTCAGGCCTGGCGACGGGCAATATAATTCTACAAAACGTGCTCCATATACTGGACGTAGTTTTTTTAGTGGTATTTTGTGTGATTCACTCTTCGGCATCAGATGAATTCAATGGGATTCCTTTAAAACAAACTTTTCTCAAACTACTAATCAATTCCATGGTCACGCCAATCCTTCGAAATATCTCAATCCGCGAAATTAAGATAGCTTATCTCATAAAAAACCAAGAGGAACAATAAGTATTTAAGGAACGCATAACCATTCGAAGTCGAATTTATGTAGATATGTGGTATGCCGCATGCAGAAAGAATGCAATTCAATTACATAAATAATTTAGTATCATCCACGCTTTCAACCATAAAAATGGGGGGAAATGCGATGATGTAGCTCGATTAAAGTCGGCTTTCCATAGGCTTTCTTGTAGCCGAATATCTCCCTTAACTCGAGAGTATCGAATCAATACTACACTTGGGAATGAAAGAATCGTAAACAAACTCGAAGCCTTGCAAGTAGTCTGCCGATTTCCATCCTCGGTCCCCATTTGCTACGAAAACAATCCGAATCGTTAAAAGCCATTCGATTTTTTTCAAGTTAACTTTCTTCGTCGAGTTAATAATTCGATTTTATATCTATACTACTGTTCATTAGATGCCTTTAGTAATAATTTACATCCCATTTTCCAACTGATGTTGGATATATTTCAGTGAAAAAAAATTCTGGGCTTTTCCAGAAGTAGGTTTCCAGTACGATCAATGTTTCGCCATTATCGCGCAAACTTCACTTTGCCGGTGCGCAATAACTTCGTGTATCTTCACGTTAAAAGTCACGCTTAGTAGAGCCTTAATCACTGGTAGATAATAAAATCGGATATAAATAGATACTGCAATTATACTATCGTCACGTAAATTCAACGAACACGTTTTTATCGAAGAGCACCTGTCATTAAGGGGAAGTATGCTATCGGAAGGTTCTCAAGACAATTTAAGTTTCTTCGTTGCAACTAAACTCCGCGACAAAAATCAAAGTGGAATCGATCACAGGCAATATAAATTAGAGTTTCAGTATTCAATAAAGAAAGCCAAGATGTGTCACTAAATTGATTAGGCTTCCTCCATCAGATCAAGAGCAAACAACAAACAGCCAAAAAGTTGTTAGAATCAGTTAAGAGGGAAGGAAATGCACTGCCTACTCATTGAAACGTGCGTGGAATCTCTAGAAAATCGAGTTCATTAAAGGCTTTCGACTCAGTTCTAATAAAATTGTTTATTTCCTTGATACGCTCTCAACCATGCTTCGATCGCGTCTTCAAATATGGAATTTCCCATTATCTAACCCAAAGCTGCACTTCCGTAGCAATTCTCTAACTTTCTCCCAGAAGTTTTGTCCGCTAATTTCCTTTTCATATCTTTCCGACTCCTTGGTTTTGCTTCGGACAGTGAGATGATCTCTTCCTTTCTCCGAATCGGGAATGATCTAGAGGCCTTTCGAATTGCCGAGAGCCTCTTCCCGTCTGAGTTCTAATTGGTGGTCAGTACGCATCGCCCTCAATTAGCGTTAAGGACGCTTCGAGAATGCATTGCCCATTCGGTCACCAACAGTCACCGCTGTGCATACAGACTTCGCTTTCTTACTGAGCGGCATTTCCTTGTCCCATTACACCCCATTCTCGGGCTTGGACTCCCGAGGAGACAAACACACAAACCCCAATCAATGGGGCAATTTTCTGGAACCGGTGCAATTTGAGTTCCACTTAACGACCTAACATTGAATCAATGAAACAAAACTAGCCTCCAAGGCCGGGTGACTAACGGAGTGTTTAAAGAAAGGTAAAATGGAGCTGACGCAACGCAATGTAGTCTCTCGAAAGAATAAATTGTTGATGGAAACAATTCAATGTCATTGCAACGCAATTCACCTCGTGGATCCGTACAATATATTCTGTCAACAGTAAATGGTTAGATTATATTGATCGACGAAATGTGGGAACGTATTTGAAGCGGTGAAGCTTTTCTCAGTGCGTTGAACATTTAAAAGCGTGTGCTGAATCATCCAGAAGTATCAATCAAATCAATTGAGCAAGGTCTTTATTGAAATTGAACAGTAATGCTTGAAATGCAACTTGACTTATGGTTAATTTTGAGCCAATTGATCCATAAGAATTCATAAACTTGTAATAGTTTTTCTGATTAAAATAATTTGGTGTCTCGGCTTTAAAATTATGAGAATAGTAACGCTTTATAGTTGATGTTTTCCTAATGTTTTAGACGAAACAGAAATTCAAGATAAATATTCCATGGTAATGAATGAATTAATAAAATACTTAAGTAAGAAAGAACCAGCAAACGTACAATTAAAATCAACTATACCTACATAAAATTGTCTAAATAAAAGAAAGCATCGACATAAAAAAAATATGCTCAATTTTGACTTCGATCGAAGAGAATTTTTATTTTCCTAATCATTAATTCGAAATGCTGTATGTCAGTAACTAAGATTTTAGGGCACACGAACCTACCAATAACTTCAACAGGAGCGTAAAGGCTCAAATCAACGAACTGTTAATGAAATCAAAAAATGTACTGCTAATGAATGAAATGCAAAAAATATCGAATGTGAATCATGCACAGGTGTTGAAAGAGGAAGTTGTTGTACTGACAATTAGCAAGTAATAATTAGCATTATTATAGAATAAATAAATTATGTATTGCGCTACTGTTATTTCACCGTAGTCTTTTAAAGCTAGATATCTGTTAGCGATAAAAATTTACTTGGCACGCTCTACTCTTTTAATTATAGTACTATCGATAAAAAGAGAAAACTAGCACTCTTATTCGGATAAAGACCTCGGAAGTGAAGTCAATTCATTTTATGCGTCGAAAAACCGGTCCTCACTCAATCAAAACAAAAGATCTAGGAAAGGCCTTGATACAATAATGAACGGAGCGTTATTTCAGAGCAATTATTATAGCTCTATATACCAAACATGTTGACCGAGGACAAACTTCTCGCATCTGGTAAACAGTAATGATTTTATCTTCCTAAAACAGAAACAGTAACATTTACAACAGAAGTAATTTTGCTTTGCTACTGAAGATTGTTTACAGTAGCTTCTTACGTCGTCAGGTCTTGTTTACAGTGAATAATTATGGTTCTGCCATTGTTTGACGGATTTACGTTCTCTCCATTTTTTCTTTAATATTAGTCCTCTAATTTTAGCCTAATATTATCAGCATACATCTTGGTCTCAAATCTTATCCTCGTGGAAAACCCTCGTACCCGGTGAAAATATGCATGAAGTTCAACAGGTACTTGCGAACCACCATGCAACTTCCACTAATCGCCATGTCCTTAACAAACTGAGCGTTTTCGTCGCAGTTGCTCGCCACGGAATCGGGAAAACCGCAGCATGTGTCCCTTGCCGAGAAACGAGGATTAAAAGTGTCGTCACCCTTGCATGGCTTTTCTTCGCCCTCCTGAATTTCCAACCTAAACGGATAAACAAAGTTGTCGTGTTTTCCGAAAGAGCTCACGATTTATAAGTTATGGCGGGTGAGAAAACAGTTGGCGCGAATAATGTCTAAAAAAATATGATTACTCATGCTTATCCTTTACGCAACGCTCAACCTTAAAAGAGCAGATAGAATTAAATTACGCCGTTTGGAAATGTTATAGATGTTTGAGTTTGTAATATATCTCCACTCGAGTGTCTCTTCACACATCATTAACCACCATCCGAGGGCCCCTCACGTGTGGCCCTGGAAGGGCCTTCCAACGCCTTTTCGATCACAGAGGCTGCTTTCGCATTCATTTTTCCTTGGCAGAAGAACTGACAATCGTCGGAGGCGCGAACTGATCGCCAATATCGGCATTCTGCGCGTGCCATGCGTCAGCTGACCAAAGACCTCTGCAGGTGGGAAGTTGGAGGGCAAAACAAAAACATTAAGGGGGTCACCAGGCGCTTCATGGCTGAAAATCATCGATAACTCAATCTTTCGACATTCGTGAAATTTACGGAGTACACCATAACTTTGTGGGATTCCGGCATAACTTAAAATTGTTAAACGTTAAATTACCTCATTTGGTTAGTATAATTTACATGTGTTGTTGGTAAAACCTTTGTTTTATTTAATGATTTTTAGTCTCGACATTCGAACCTAAATGGTAAAATATAACGATATAATGTAATTACAGTCGCTAGTTTTAGTTTATAGGTTTTTAGAGGTCTTCTAGTAGGTACTATTAGGCAATGAATAGTGAATTGGAATTATTCACCCCGAAGTATGTCGTGTCATTTTCAATAACGGGACATTATACCGGTTATGAATAAGTTAAAAATCTATGTTTAGAACGGTGTAACGGAACACCTAAATTCTTTGTTCACATATCCTAATGACGGCCTAAATATTTTCCTTAGGTTTGTGGAGGATTTAGAAAATACTTTGGCTCGCATTCGAAATCATTATGAGAAACCGAAGAAGAATGTAAATTTAAGTTTCTTTCGATCAGTGACATAGTAATTCTGTTAGAGGGAGGATGAGTTGGGTATTTCATTATTTGCACGGATTAACTATTTATGGCGCCCTCTCAGCTTAAATTCTAATCTATCTTGGTTAAATATACCATGGTTAGAGAACGCGATATACTCTCAAAAAGGATTTTCTTCCCGGTGCAGTTTTTCGATGCTATCCACTTTAAACTCTTACTTTAAATAGGAAGCATTAAATTTTGTCAGTGGCTCGTGGCCGCAGTCAAGATAAGAACGACGGACCTAATTAACTCGCGCCTGTCAGGTTTCGTAATTTGCCAGAGAAAAGCGACTAAAGAAACTATATTTCCCAAGTATCATTTTATTTAAATGTGGACAATTTTTCTACGTCAGGAAGATTTATTCTAACTTAAGTCACGAAATCTGACGTTGCCGTAAACAGTCAAGTTTAAATTTTTCTAAAATTCCCGCACCTTCATAGGGATCATGAGAATTCCTTTATTTAAAAAGATTCCGCGGATCCCGAAACTCTGATGTAATACCAGAAGTCTACTCTAAAAACAGGACACCATTGGCATTCCCATAATGATATAACTACCGTATATACTCGAGCATAAGCAGAGGCACCAAATTTTACCTCAAAAATACTGGGAAAACTAATCGACTCGAACCTGAATGCCTGTGGAAAATGCGGGACATACTGATCAATCTTGTTGTTGTCAGGTTGGAAACAACTGTTTTCAATCCGGCAACTCCCGGCAGACGGCACGTGATTGCGGAAAAATTTGACAAAGAATTGTTAATTGAGCAAGTGAGGTACTAAAAAGCCGATTTCCGGCTACGACAGACTTTTTCCACCGGAGAACAAGTGGGACCCTCACTCGAGTATAAACCGAAGGGAGATTTTTCTGCATAACGGGTAAGCTGTAAAACTCGGCTGATACAAGAGTATACGTGGTAATAAGTACTCTAATACTGTCACTTAATTACTTTACTCTGAAATATAACTACGATTGCAATAGGAAACTAAAGATTTTTACGAATTTGATACTAAATTATACTACTAATCTTAGGAGTTATTTGGCTATTGCGATCCACTCAAGCTTTGACAACCCTTGGCTACATGAACGAAAAGGTGGTGGATGGGCAAGAGAATATGGCATCACGTTCAAATAAGTATCAATTTGATAGTCTCTATCGAAAAAAACCTGTTAGAAGGCTTTATGAGGAAAGCAAGAGCAAACTACGCCACTCCTCATCTCGCTTAGTAAACCCTATTCCTCTCTACTAGCTCTTGGTTAAAATGTTAGGGGAGGCGAGTTACCAGGCCTTCGGTACGAATACTTAACAGACAAGCAAAACAAACTTCTGCGACAGACCACCGATAAAATACGAAAATAAAAGAGCCGTTGTTTGGAAATCTCGGAGAGGTCGATTAACCCCCGCGCACCGCCCCCCTTCCGAGCCCGCCCTTGGGGAGCAATCGGTGTCACTGGGCAAGAGCACTCACCTTCTCTGGGGAAAGAGGCAGCCAGGACGGCGAGAGACGCCACCAGTAACACGGAGAACAATTGCTTAGCCATCATGTCTTCGCTCTGTCACTCTGCGAATGGAACTGAAGCCGCAGAGCTCGCGTACGATATATTTGGGGCCGTCTTCCGCCACCGCTGGTGAGTTGTCGTGGCGGTCGAGGGGGGGGAAGGGGTGGGGGAACCTTACGGTCACGGGGGAGAAGGGTGGGGAGAGGGGGAGTGACGTAATGCCCGCCAGCCGACCTTGAGTTCTCCAGGGTGACCTCAGAGAAGGAGGAGGGTATCGCAGGAGAGGGTGCCTTCGTCTTCTAGGAACCCATACCAGCAGCGCAGCCGCGGGCCGCGTCACAGGCCGTAATAAGCTCGCGTTTAGCGGAGAAAAAGGGATTGTGACACCCCTTCCGGGAATTCTCTCCTTCCGTCGCGGCGACCACGGAGGCGTCGCTTCCGATGGATTGGCGACGACGCCTTCCGATTCCCGCGCCTCGGAGGCGGTCCCCCTTTTATTCCACTTTTTTCCGCGACCTTAACATCTTTCCTTCCCGCGGATAACATCCCGGGAGTTCTTTCCTCTGCGGCCAAGTGTTATTGACTTTCCAGAGGGCGATAATTCGAAAGCAAAGCCTTCGCTCTCAATGCGAGTCGATGGTGTTTGAAAATAAGACCGCGCGGTCAAACATGTGCGGGAGTTTAAACACGCAGGCATAAGCACCACGTGAGGGTTTTGCGGTTGGGTTGCAAAATGCCGCCTCTTTCGCTTGTATTCAATGCGGCGATTTCGTAATTCTGTTACGAAAAAGGAGGTAACAATCGGATTATTCGCGTTGGTTTCCTTTGCATTTGCTGCATTTGTTTTTGCGTTCTGAAAGGGGTCTACCTCGAAAGACCGACGCTCGATTGACCGACAGTTCAGTTGACCGACAGATTGATTGAACGACATACCAACACATCCCATTAACGATTATGCATCACTTCGATGACATATGTATTTGCAACACCTCATTTACAATGGAACTAAGTCTAGATGTCGTTCAATCAAGCTGTCGATCAACTGAGCTGCCGGTCAACTCCTCTGAAAGTGGCTGCGCTGAAATGTACTGGTAGATTATGGAGGTGAATCGAATGAGTGTATTCCTTGCCATAAGGAGTATATCTCTGGGAATCTCGACACACAAACATACTTGTCCTGTACGGGATTTGAACTCGAGACTTCTGCACTGTCCTACTCTCGAGGAAGTCATAGCTTACCTTGCGGAGCGAGACGAGATCCATACGTTATGGCTATATGTAGACAAGACTTGACTGATTCGTTCCTCCTGCGGTGTAACTGACCCATGTGCGCTGTAGAGAAACCGCAAGGGACCCTCTGGGCAAACTAACTTCCTACACATTTTCTGCGTTGGAAGTAATCATTTTATTTCCAGTGGACTGTTCTATTTTATGCCTCTAAGAAGGTCATAATTTCAGAAGGGAAAGTCGAATTTACTACATAAATCGCAAAAAAGAAATTAAATTCGTCTTCTATTCCCTCAGGATAATTGGATGCCTGATATAATCCATAGCATATACACTACTTGTATAATTTTACTAATTTTTTCACTATTCAAGTAATTGTGATTAGGAAATTCTTCCATAAAAACAATTAACTCTTCCCCTTGAGGAAGTGATATGAATTTTCTTTTTGGGTCATAAGGGATGATTCTCAACCCCGCCCATTATTTTTTTTATCATCAGAACTCTCAGATGCAGGCGTAACTTCGCGGTGAAAGAAAAACACTAGGTCTCCATGTTGTATTTTGATAAAATTAGAGAAAATATTAATGCGAAGACCAAGCGTGATTTTCTGTATTATTCAATCTGAAATAAAGCTCCTATTAGTGACAGGATAGTATTACTTTTCTGTTCATTTACCGTATAATTATAATACGTTTATCGAATTTCTGCTGGCATAGCTATGTTGTTTATCTCAGTCTTCATTGTATAATTGTTTCTTAATTAAGCTGCTACATTTTCAAAGAAAATCATAGCTAAATTAGAAGAAACTGTGTTTCTTCTTCAGATGTCTGAATATCCCCAAGTAGGTATTCGTTTTGCATCATGCCATTTAAGTGAATTATTTTCATATAAATGGGTGGAAATAACTGTGCAAAATTCCACTTTAAAAGTTTTATATTACCGCGACCGGTTTCGGACGTCAGTCCATTATCAAGCTAAAAAAAATCACTTTTAAAGTGGAATTTTTCACAGTTATTTCCACCCATTTATTAGGATGGAGTTCCACTAAGTTAAAGCTTCCTTGATTGATTTCATTTGAATTATTTTCCTTTGGTTATGTATTCCCCTATTTTATATTTTGAGTCGATAAGTGTTTTCATTGACTTATGCTGCAAATTACTCAACTGTATAATGAGATATACACGAATTTAACTAAAAAAAACATTTATAATTTTCGTTTGTTGGCTCTTTCATAGGTCTCCAAATTTACTTATTTTCTGCCGCAATTAGACATACAGTTATGGCGCGTTTTGGTTTTTAAAATCGTCTTGAGCATCTTTCGAAAGGAATTACCAAAATTTCAGCCATTTGGACGCTCAGTTGCTGTTTTAAAATCAAATAAAAATAAATTTGAAGAAAAAAATTGTCTTGTATCTTTGTTGGGTTTTTAACTATTTTGATAACTTTCACTTTTTAGACTATCGTACATAGCGTTTCGTGCACACAATTAAAAAAATAATTTGCTATTTTCAAATGAGTAATTGAACGTGGTGGAAATAACTAAGCAGAAGTTTCACAAAATATGAGACCTTAAAATAACATAGCCCCAATAAATAATAATATTTTGTGAAAATTTTGCGTAGTTATTTCCCCCATAATGCAGTTTCACCAGGTAACGGCTTCTAAAATTAATTTGGTTTTTAAGTAATTTACCTGTATGCAGTAAAAGGAATCGTCATAATGAGTTGTTATGTCATAATCGTCATAATGATGTTATTAATCGTCATAAAAGTTGGGCATCTTACCACTAGTGCAGCTTTGCCAGTGTGGTTGTTTGGAAAAAAATATGATAATTCGCTCACCTTCGAGAAGTTTCCGTATTGGACGTCACAGGAAGGGCAATTATATTATAATATTAAATATTGTGGAATGCATTGTTAGGTCCCTCGATTGTGGTACAACTCCTTCTCTCTTGGGATCGTAAACTCAGCCAGGGACGTCACGAACCTACGCCCCCTTCGTAAATACGCCTTGCCGAGTATGGACATATTAGGATAAGCGCGGCATTCTAAACGCGCACGAATTGCGTGGGTGCCATTGTACTCGCTCTGGCTGTGTTTATGTGGAGCACCCACGCGCCTATACTGCGTCACTTGGAATCAGAGCAAAAAAAGAACAATTTTAGATACGGTGACGAAATCGCGTCTCGGATGCAAAGTAGTCTTCCGCGGTGAATCACTTCCCTCGTTTTCTCAAAAATACTGAGTCGGAATCTGCATTTTGCGAAAAGACCTAGGGGAAGGGGTATTGTGTTAACGCGGAAGTGTCCTTCGTGACGTCTCAGGGTCTCTCATTCTTTAAGAATAGCGTGTGATCTGTAACGTAAGCAAACGTCACGGAATTAATGTATCCGTAACTATACGTGAGCGGCATTTGTGGGATGATGATTTGTGTTGAGAATTTCCATAACTGCGAATATTCATCCTCAACGAATTAAATGGAAGAGGAGACTTTTAGTCTGAATTCCGAATAAAGTCCTGTTTTTATTTTTATATTGAACGCTAGATCACAATGTTTAACCTTTCTTGTTTACTCAGAAACTCACAACTGCCGCGTTATTATAATTATATCGAGTGCTACATTACCATTTTTATTTTCTAAACTCACAGCTGTTCCTGCTACCATATCCTGATGAACGGAATATTTTTCATTCTATTATATTCTATATTCTATTTCGCTACAGCATGGAGAAACGTATCTTTCATTTACTTTTCTTACGGTGACAAATTTTACTCTCTTTTTGAGTAAACGTTAAAAAAGCTTCCGTGTAAATTGTTTAACGTTTTCTACTCGAAGCTTGTTGTTGCTACCTCATCTTAATGAATCGAATATTCTTAATTTGTCTTTTAGTTCGGGATAGAGAAAAATGCATCTTTCATTTACTTTTCTCGCTATCTTCTTCATTGCTGCGATGACGTAAAAGCTAGGAGGTAAGAGTGAAGGTGAGTTATTGCAGAAAATCAAGGCATCTTCTTATGGATAGCTTAGTAAAGTGTTAATGTTAGAGTCATTGTTTTCACTTACGTGGAGATGGTGAGCTTTTATAGCATTCCGTCTGATTGAGGAAAGCAATGGAAAACTGCCTCACTCCTCATCCTGCTCAGTAAGCCCTCTACTCTTGGTGGCTGTTAAAGAGGGTGAGGTAATAATAATAATAATAATTATCGTCTTTATTTGGGCGAGATTGAGACTAAAAAGTCTCTTCTTCCATCTAAGCCATAATAAGTTATCAACCAGCCCTTCGAGTTGATTACAGACAACTCACAAAAGCCAGCTGGTTTCAAAACAGTTCTGTTATTTCAAAATTTAAGCTCGACTTGAGGTAATGATTATTTATACAAAGTTTTAGATTAGAAATACCTCTTGATTCATGTTTCTATAACGTCACTGCGGTAGTAGATATGATTTCCTTTTTTATTTTAATGATACGTTATTAAATCGAAGACATCCGTAGGCATGCCTTGATTTAAGGAAAACAATTTTACTTCCTACTTCAAACAACGCTCCTCTGGGCATCGTGGAACTTTCTAGATTTTAATCTTGCCAAGTGCGGTTCAAGATGCGTATCTTCGAGCGTTTGCGTCGGCGGGAAACGCAATCTTCAACACAACGTCCCATTGTGCACATTTCAGAAAACAGACATCGTGCTAATATTTCAATTGTATATCATAAATATTCGGTGTGATTTTCATAAATGATATAATGTGTATATGAAAGAATAGCTGCGTTTACTTTTAATTTATACTGGTTTTTGTAGGTTTCATCAATATTTGTGAGTCGAAATACTTAGACAATTTTAAAAAAAGGTTACAATAACATTATGATAAAATTCTAAGATCGTAATACATTCTATTGCAATTACTACGTTGTAGATGTAGATGTTTACGTTGGAATCTTATTATAATTCTTTTTTATTCTTTGGCTATATGCTCCATAATGTTTAATTTCAAAGCAGACGTTGTCGTCTAAAAACATCCAAAATATAATAATAAAATAATGTATTCTTATCGTAGTAGTAGAGTTGAATAAAAATGGTGCCTCAACAACTAAGGTCATATGCAACAGTTTCTCAGCATTTAAAAACCCTCTTCTTTTAAATAACAACAGTACAATGTATTAAAAATAAAATAATCTAAATATTTTTCTTCGTCAGATCATATAAAAATTTAAAGTTTATATTAAAAAAATGGGTAAGTAAATCTTAAAGAAGCCAATAGAATTTACAGCACTTGGAATAAACCGATTTTCTTTAAAAAACTTTATACTCTGGATATTTCCTCGGCGTCATCTCTTAAAATTGAGGCTAGGTCTCCATTCTTATCGTCTTTAAATTATGAAGATAGAGGATCTTGATTGATCAAAGACGGAGAAAAATTATCTGCCGCTTTATATATAATTGTTACAGCGATGACAGTGAGTTAAGAAACTCAGGAAGCTTGTATAATAACTCTTTCTCATTTCACTGCATATCATGACCGAAGCTTGCATAATCTAGCATAGCATATCGTCAGGTCTTGATTTTTTTTCCATTTAGTCATCGCTTCGAGTAATTTGTTTTGAATGAACTTCGATATGCGAGTGCTGATTTTAATTCGAAATCGTGAACAATAATAAAATTTAGGACCATTTCAGGAGTTATTAAGTTTAAAACAATCGACGATACAGGAGGAAGTAGATACATTTTATTCTAATCGTTAATGGAGTTAGGAAAAACAAGGAGTTTTCATTGTGAAGTGAATGTTTCATAAAACAAGTAGCGTTCCACTAAGACAGGCTAAATAACATTGATAATGTTTGCGTAAATTTTGTTTGATATATGGAAATAAACAAATTTATAACTAATAGCCTCTCTTGAATCCTTAGGTTAATTTGACTCATTTAGTTTAACTTAATAATTGAAATTTGAGTGCCCCTGTATATTCGCTCCGTATCAATAATTAAACGAGATTTTTAATAAGAAATAAGATCAACTAATGAGAAATTTATTCAGAATTAGCTAAAGAGCCCATATTTGTAATTTATAAAAACTATTTCCCAATGTAAATTACATTGGGAAAATTATATTAATACCACATTATTTCTGAAATAAATGTTGATAAGATTCGTTCTTAATTCGAGAAGATTAATAAGAATTTACCCTCTCAAGGAATTCCTTATCATACGACGAAGAAAATCGTTGCGTGGTATTTTTACCTTATTTCTTCAACATTCTTTTGGTCAAACGGTGGTATATAGATTTATATGGCAAAGATTATCAATTCTTACTAAAATTCATACTTTTGAATCCTAAATTTAATGATTATTTAAAACGAACTTAGAAAGATAGATACTTACTCATATTATAAATTTGATATTTTCGCAACAGCAACTGTTCTGAAAGGATAAGCACAAATTAATTAAAAAGGATTCTCAACTTACTAATAACTAATTTTGATCAACACAGGTGATGGAAAAAATTGAATTTATCTTTCCAAAAAAAAGCGTGCGCCTGCGTTAAAGTGAAATTTTCACCTCATATACAACATAAAATTAATCAACTAACTAATGAAAATACTAACCTAAAAAAAGGTTTTACGCGTGGTATTTTCATAGATGTTTTGAATGTTTTTTAAGGAAATTAATGTTTCTAAATTAATGCAATTTTGTATTAAAAATTACATTCGTAGAGGAAAATTGGCTTTGATATATCTAGCTGAACTACTCGTTGATTATCGGCAAGGAAATAAATTTATATATCAAATCTACATGAATAACGTTGGTTAAATTATTCCTCTTTTAATTTTGTCATTAATTCTTGCAATTACTTCTAAATTCGTCTAATTTCGTTAAGGTTTCTTAAAATTCGCTCCGAATCAACAACCGCATTGGTCGCCAGGTGAATGGGTTGTTTACAATCTCAATATTTACAAAATCCTCATGTGTTTTTTCAAAATTCGCGGAATTTTGAATCGAAAGCGATATTTCACAGTAATAATTAATACTGATTTTTAATTTACTTTATTTATAATCTTGTCTTGACTTTGCTCGACTCTTCTTTCTAATTTAATTATTCGATATTAGTAAACCCTGAGACCGATAAAAGTGAAATTTACATGAAACCTTTATGAAAATGTATCTGAACGAACTTAATTTGGAACCAGAAAAATACCTGGACTCAGAGAACACGTGCGCAAAGTTTGACGCTTATCGGGAAAATAGTTTGGACTCCAATTTAAGGCAAGCATACAAAAAAACACAGAATTTTCACTTTGTATTTATAGAAGAGGTTTATTTTGAATCAGCGATGTATTTTCGGAGAGAAAAGCCTTACAAAACCAACAACAACGTGAGTGTTTCCTTCTTATTCTTTAAAATGTCTCTTTAAATTCCATTCTAATTAATAAGTAATAAATACTATTCGTACTGACACGTAATAAATACTTATCCTGTTTTTCAAGCAAGAAATATCTACTAGAACTTAAAATGCCTGACAAAGTCTTCATAAACAAGATATATCCAATCTTAAATTCTTTTTCTTCCTTCTTGTTGTGATGCTTAGATTCGCTTGTTTTGAATGACCGTGGAGTTTGCGGAAGAATGTTGTGGTTTCAAATGCATGTCTTGAACACATATTTAGATAGAGTATCTTTTGAATCTTGGAAAAAGCGAGAAACTAGCTTGATACCAATCTGAACGTTTTCAATTGTACGCTAGATAATTTTGAAAGAGTATCACATATCATATATTAATTATGTGGCGTAAAGCAATTTCTGATAAATATAATTTCAACCGTGGATTTTTAGATTTAGTTATTAAAAATTATAAATGCAGTGCTTTCTTAAAAATTCTCGTGCTCTCGGTGCTGAAAGTTTAGATAAGATAAATTATTATTAATAAATTGAAGAAGTAGCAAATGTATAGAACTTGAAAAAAAGGCGAGAAAAATCATTAAGTATAGGTTCTACAAGAGTTTTTATTCCGCGACCGGTTTTGAATAAAGTCTAGTTATCATCAGCTTTAGACTTTGTTATTTTTCTCCTTACCTAAATTATTAATTATGGAAATAACCTGTTCGAAAGAAATTATATATATAGAAAACTACGTTCAAATAAAAATTAGTTACATAAGGATACTAGATGTCGTGTTGCTATAAATTTAAATTCTTTCTCTTTAAATATACGGTATTAGTTTTCATAAAATCCAGAAAATACTCATTTCTTATTTAATTCAAATCGCACGAATTATCTCGTTTGCTTAACTTTTGGTTTTCCTCGTTTGAACTATTTGCTTTTCTCACTTTAAATTTTGCTAGGGATTATATTTAATCGTCATATTCCGAAAGGGTATTTCTCAAGCTTCATGAAACACACAATTTCGCAAGATGGCCGCCACTGGGGATAAGCCAAATTGCGGAACTCGGTTTGGGAAATCATATTGCAAATAATCCTGCCTTCTTAAAATGCTGCCTTCGCAATTACTGTCACATATATCCTCAATAATTTAGGCGATAGCTGACCCTTCCTTGGCAAATGAATATATGCGTTTCTATTAAACTTAAGGTCTCTCGCCGGAATTCGTCTTTGTTTTAGTTGTTTTGTTTAGGTAGAAGTGGCATTGTATAATGACCCAGTTCCGTTTGAATTCATGTAGACAAAGGGAACGCAAATTCAGCTGATTAACCAAGTATGAAATTGTCGTTATGATGGTTGGCATAAAAGAATTTTCCTCTGTATTTTTCCAGAAAAAATTTTCTCGTGCTTGTTGTGCTTATGACTGCACTTATTTATTGAACTGTGGGTCTATTTAACAATACTTTTCTCTTCAGTTAAGGATACCCGATGAACTACACTTTGTATAACCGTACTCTCACTTTTTATTCTCATGGCTATGATTTACTTTTATTCTCATGTCACTGTTGTAGATTTTTATAATTAATGGAAATGTTTGCTAAATTCTTAGAAATGTATTTCTATCATGTTTTTTGTAAATAGTTGAGCTTTGCAGTGGAGATTGAAAAGTATTATATTTGACTCTTTTCAAATAACTTTTGATGTGGGAAATTTTTCAATTTGTTGTTAAATGAAAAGTATAGCTTTCTTCATCATAGCTTCATCTATGAAATTCTCGAAAATTGCGATATATTAATACTTATGGTCAGGCATACGATGCGAGGTTTAACATTCACCTGGTTTAAATTGGTGGGCCTTCCCGATACTTCGTTCAGCCATGAGAAGGAGAAGTTGTTTTATGACTTGTTATTTATTGTTATATCTTTTTTCTTAAATAATTTTTTCTTTTTCCATCTAAGAATTCATCCATTTCATCAGTCATCATGCTAATACTGCTTTGTCTGCACTTGTTTTTTTACAAAACTTTGTGCTTAACAATAATGTTTGAATCCGAAAAATTATAGTAACTCTTTTTCAAGAGGCCATGTTGTAAATGCAGATAGCAAATACGGACAGCTAAGCATGAAAAAAATCTTAATCGGAGGCTTTTGATAAATACAATTTAAAGAATCGAAGAAGAAATAAGATGTTTACTTTCTACATAAATAATGTATAACTAATCTAATAAATAATGAGTAATTTCTGTGGAAAGTAAACATCTTATTATTCTTAGATTTTTAAATGAAATTCCACCAGGTTTCACTTAAAACTTTTAATTTTTAAATACAATTTATTTTAGTGACTCAGTAATGATTTGTTATACATATATGTCTTCTGGAATTCCGTGAGCTAATTGATAGGCTAAACGATTTTGCGAGATTTTTTTTAAATATTATTTACATTCCATCGCTTTGGATGGGCTCTAAGTAAAGAAGCAGCGTTTCATTCTCAATCTCCTGATTCCCTTTTATTGTGGGAATTAATTCTATTCTGCATTTTTCTCTGGCAAAATTCCAGTAAGAGGGTGAGAAAATAAAAAATCGATGTTCTATTTTAAGTCTACTATACTACTTTTGATGTTTCTTGTGTCATAACTCAATAGGAAAATAAGCGTTGGAATTATTGGGCTATAATTTATAATCTAGTTGAGAAATCTCGATAAATACATGATTAAATTTTTGTAATGATATAGTGAAAATTCAGTGTGTTTCGCAATACTCAAAATGAAATATTACGCTGTATAAAAGTGTATACAATGGTATTACACCTTTGACATTTAAGCTTCCACATCTTCTAAGGGCCTTGGATTCTTTCCTATTCATGGAACTTTATTTTCTATCCGTGGCAAGGATTAAAAGGTGCGACTTTCTGAAATCACCGAAGAAAAATTTACAAAATGAAAGGAAACGTAAGCAAAGAAAGTCCAGTTCCCATAAGTGACGTAGCTCACATTGGATGAACTTGGGTGGAACATTTATGTGTATTTCATGCGAAATTTTTTTCAGAGCGACTTTCTTTTGGGTGAAACAAAAGCAATGAGTTACATTTTTATTTCAATAACCACGGTAGAGACGTATCTGAAAATCAAGAATATATTTAAAAAGAATGGAGATACGTTTTTTATTTCAGTACATATAATCTTGGGTGGATTCTAAGATAAATTTAGATTTAGATATATACCATGCGAGCCGCCAGAGGCGTATGGCAGGGGGTGTAATTCACCACCATTATTCAATCCACTCTATTAGCATCTCTAATAGCCTGTGTAAAAAACGACCTAAAGTAATTATATGTCCTTGCGATCACTTCCCTAAAACGCTTCGTCGATGCCTCTCGGAGATCGCGTTCGCTCCTTACTGGCGCTAATATTTCACTTCGTCTATAAATTCTGAAAGAATGATCTTTTCGAAAAGTTTCCGACGATATTCAGATATTCTCACCTGGAGTGAACTCCAACCGAGGGACTCTATCGTTGCAGTAACGCTGCTATCGAACCTGAAATCCCCTAAGATACTTATGAGGTAGGCTGTACATACATGAATTTTCCCGCAATACAGATATTTCTGCGTTTGTTTGTTTGCTTGATGTAATTTCGCTATTTTAAGTAAACTGCATTATATTGCATTGGATGGTAGAGTAGAGTATAGTATAGTGGCATTACATACTAAAAATAATAAACTGTAAAGCTGATGATGGAGCTACGCTCTGAAACCTAGGTAACATTTCTTGGTATAAATAAGTCGTCTTTATAGTTTATTATTTTTTCTGCATTTACTGAGGTTTATATAATACCTAGTAACTATGTGATGAATTCAGAGGTTAGATGTGAAAGAGGCGAATAGAACCTTACTTAGGTGTGAGAGTTTAATAATTACAATTAAGCATACAATGAAATATAGATGGTCAGGCTTACTTTGTGCATTCTTGTGCAAAGCATACAATGTTACTGCCAAATGCCAGCAGTACCACTGTTAATATCAGTGGCGTGATCATTTCATTCAACAGGAAGGAAGTCAAAAGTAGACTTTTCCTGTTGAACAGGTGTTCTGGTTCGGAGGAATTTCATAAATATAGGTTTTGATCAGGTTTTTCCGTCTCGGGTCCATCAAGTGACCCTTCCGCTCTCCTACGTAATCCGATGGATTCAGATTAATGATTTGCAGTTAGAGGAAGGTCGGCGGCCTTCCAAAGGGCTGAACGGCGTATAGGATCTGCAAGTGCCACCGCAGGAAATGCCGCTCTTTGACCTTTCGCTCCTTGAATTTCGCAGTTTCACTCGTGGGATGCGTCACTTTCTCGAGAGTGTGATTTGCTTGTTTGTGCGGAACTTGTTTATGTTCTGCTTGTGCCTTCCTCTCTCGTTGCTGAGGGAGCAAGTGAAAGGCAGACAATACCCGTCCGATTGCGACGATTCTAGAATGATGTTAGATATCTCCAGATTGCATACCCGCATTGCATCATGAACCCTTTTCATCGCTGCACAGGTTTAAAATAATACAAGTTGACATCATTTCGAGAGGGTCCTCAAAAGAAAAAAAAAAAGATTGAATTTATTCTTAAAATTCGCTGCAATTTATTCGTCCGGCATCTAACCCGGGTCTTTCTGGTTATACTTTCTATGCAACACAATAGGAGATCACTATCTCTAACCATGTGTGAAAATTCAAGCAGAAATATTGGCTGCAACTGCCTCCTACTTTTCCCTTATATTCCTTATGACAGAAAAGTTATTGTGCTCTGGCATCGAACCCAGGAACAGTACGGTCTTATCTAATTTTTTTTCTTAAACCAATTCTTACCATACATCTTCTCGTCAAGCACGAACTTCCTATTATTTCGATAAATGCATCAAAAAATAATCAAAAACAACCTCATTGTATTTTAAAGGGCAGTTTTTTGCATTGTCCTAGCATCGAACCCAGGATATTTTCTGTAAAAGTCATTCATGTTATCGATAGATCCTGACCATATCTATCGGCTCCTTGAGTTTTAATTCCCTACCTATCCGGAAAGTATTTTTTTAAATTCCATAAAATCAAAGCGATGCATTTAAATGGAAAAAATCGGGACTTTGGGGCCCTTTGGAATCGAACCCATGACACTGAGGTTCAAAATCGCATTTTTTCTGGTGGTTACACGTTATGGCCAATACGTCGTAAAACTTTCAAGTCAATGACGCTGGTGGTTTAGCCTATGAATTAGTATCCTATCTATCTATCTATATCCTTGAATGAATCCGGAGAAGCATCTATATTTAATAGATATTTGTAGTATATCACAGATAGAATGACGGGAATACCTATAATTGTTATATATTAATATGTAATTAGCAATGTATTTTACTACTGTACTTTTTTTGATGAATCATCTATTCACTTCAGTGCAATATCCGAATTTATTGTGAATGTTACATGTCAATAAATAAACTAAACTACCTGAAGAGGTCTTCAAACCCTTAGCGAAAAACATATAGGAGTTTGGATCTAGATGTAGCTGTTTATTGTGAAAGAGTGATATGAATGGGACATTTTTTTAAATTTTGCAATGGACAATGGGAAAAAATGGCATGTAGCTTAGCAAAGAAACGACAAAAAATGTAAAAGTGACTATTTAAAAGTAACTGTATTAAGGAGACATCTGGGGAGTATGTATATTAAGGTGGACTCCATGAAGATGTTGTATAAACTAAGACTCGCTGTATTAGATGCGTGTTTTCTGTGAATACAGTGATAAAATTGCAATTTTTTAATCAGTAGGAGACTTTCTAGGGTAAGGAATTGTAGACGATGTTTTATTGCAAATGTTGTTAGTAAATTTATTTAGTTATAGCCACCATCTTACAGCGTTCGAACTGAAATCTAAACATAAGTACTTTTACGCCCACTGAAAGCCCACTTTCGGAGTGTGGCAGGTTGTGCATAAGCCATGATTCTACTTCCCTAATCAGCTGCTGAACTTGAATGTCTTCTAACAAGTTTCCAAAAAAACACATACATTGAGATACCTTATTTCTATCACATTTGTACATGATCAGAATTTTACGATCCTCGATAATATTTCAAATGGGTGTTATCATCTCACTGTCGCACTAGGATTTACTTTGCATACTAAAAAACCAGGTTGAGCTCAAAGACAATTGATTCAGATATGAATTCGATCACGATGGTTTAGAGTGACTCAGAACGCAGGTGACTTTGGATTGAGTTCTGTGGAGGTGTGTTTGTGATACGGAAAGAAATATTAACTTTAGATTGTGGAATTGGATGAGAATAGTTAAATTAGATTGGCTGTAATGGAAAACAGGAAGTTAATGGTAGTTTTCAGGGGCATTTCTCTGGTGGTCAGTCCTAAGCATGGTCGCTCCTTGCAAGCATCCTTATCCTCGGCTTAGGATATCATTAACGGTCATCTCTCTATTTCTATGAACCACACCCTCATAGCAGGGAGACAACCAAACCAACTGACCGTGTGTTACACAATTTTAAAAGTTATAAACCATTGTATCCCAAGACCCCCTCCTCAATATCGACTACCTGTAAAAAAACCCTAGGTAACTACTTTTTACATGAAGGAAGAGTTAAGAATATTAATTAAGTTAAGTTTATTTATTTACATTTAACATTCACAATGAATTCAGATATTGCACTGAAGTGAATAGATGTCTCGTCAAATACAAAATCAGTACAGTCGTAAAATAAATTACTAATTACATATGCCAGTGTCACATTATTAATATTACAATTATGTACTCCATATTACAAAATAAATATGAATATGTATATATTCACATACTTACATATAAAAATGCATAATTTTTCTCAAAAGAAGAACAAAACTGAATTCCAAATTCTTGAATTATAAAATGAAAGGAAGTGGTTGGGTCGACAAGTATGTGCAGAAAGAATGGCTTAAAAGGCAACGGAAGGAAAAACAAGATGAATGAGAAAGACGGAGAAAGGAGGGGTTGGACAATATAAATGGAGGAATAGTTGTTAAGGAATAAAGAATGCGGCAGTCAATAAGGATATAATAGAAATCCATGCCTGTGGTAATGAAGGAGAGTTATGATGACACTTTTCTTCGTAAAAGCCTCTCGATTTCATTTATATCCATGAGGAAAAGTTGGGTGAATTTTACTTTTGTGGTTTTCCTTCCTTGAGCAAATTTTGGACTGAAATAAATTTATTTGATGATCTTCAATATTCTATGTTAGATGACATCTAGCTTATCTTAATGTGTTCTACTTTAGATGAATTGATTTCAATTGAAAAATATCGCTTGAATGTTTTTGTAATTTATTAGCAGATATTAGTACAATAATTGAAACATATTAGCTAAAACTATTTTATAAAATTAAAGGATGCAGCAGTAAATGAAAGGAGCTTCATAGTGTTGAATACAGAGATATCTAAGTCCAATTTTTTGTCTTATCAAGCCCATTATTTTTGCTTTCGCCATAAAAAAATCATTATTAAACAGGAATGAGAGTAGATGAAGATATTATGGGTTAAGAAAATACTTTGGATTCTGAGTAACTTTTAATTTGTTTGAAAAATACTATAATATCATTCCTTAAATAAGGGCCTTACATATTGGATCTGTGGAGTTATCTAAAAGTTTTACGCGAGGAATAGACACCACTAATTCTTGATATTTTTAAAGGCAGTTTTTTCTCTTAAATAATTTTTTACGTGTTATTTAGGAATAAGTTTTATGTAAAGGGTAATTTAAAATTTTTAGTTTCGACGTGACAAGCATTATCAGCGAATTAATTTACCCAAATGACAATCTTATCATAGGTTACTAATTGTTTTTGGCTATCACTTATGCATTGACTGGAGAGGACTCTCTCTAATTCATTAAGCGAGTCCTCTTTCCTCATTTACTTTTTCAACTTTCACCAAAGATATTGTTTGAATTTAATATTGCCTTGCATACCATCAAATGATATATAATAAAAGTCACTTTGTTACTTCCACATGTACATTAATTACACGGCCCAGGTTTTGTTGCCGTGCAACATTACTACCTGATGATGTTGCACAGCAGCGAAACCTGGATCGTGTAATTAAAGTACATGTGGAAGTAACAAAGTGACTTATGTTCTATAATCATGAAGAACTTCCACAAAATAATGCCAGAAACTATTAATTCCATCAAATATTGATGACTTAAAGCTGTGTACTCTGCAAAAAGCATGGTTATGCCATAAAAATTACACCCAAGACAACTTTTCATGGTTTTCCCGAGTTATGTATTGTTCACTAGCTACTTATTAACTGGCATGCGTACACCCAGATCTATTATTGAGCTACAATTATATCACAAAGACATTATTTTGAATTCAAATCAGAATCAATACAAAAAGCATATTTCAATTTTTTCGAGGATTGGTATTCAATTCATTCATCCATACTTATGAAAAATGTTTGATAAGGTTGAAAATAGTACCATCTGGGCTTACGAAGTCAGGGAAAGAGATCAAAGGTAAAAAGTCCGCGTACATAGTCAGGAAAAATCAAGAAACTTAAGAGTCTCTTGATATGCGATCTTTTTCCTTTATTAACTTGATGTCAGGATCTTGTGGTACTATCTCAGCAGAATTAAGGTGTGAACAGGAAAAACGAAAGGGAATTGAAGAAAGCTCGGAGGTTTGTTCCTTGACCAGGAAAAGTCACGGTAATGTCAAGGGATATTTGCAAGGTCGCACAAAGGGTAAGGTAGTGGGCGGTGGACAGTGATGGATTAGTGTTTATTTTAATTCAAACTCATACAAGGCACAAGCATTCATGCTAAGAAATAACAGGCAATTCCCTTATGCACTCCATATCGAGATTTTTTGTTATCTTTTCTTTGAGGTTTTTCTTCCGTGACTTATTTCCCGTGACTAATTTCTCTAAGGCTTTTTTCGTCTTCGTTTAGACATGCCACTCAAAACATTCTTACAAAAAGTTCTTTACATTTCTATGAGAACTTCAAGGTAGGCCAAGTTTAGGGCAATCAAGGGAAGTCTAGCGTACGATTAAAGGCGACAGTAAAAAAATTCACTCCCGAGAAACTTTCAGTAGTTTGCAACCAAAATCCAACACATTATAATAATATTTCTTCGCTGATATTTATATAGAACCTGCTTCCATCTTTCTAATTAGAATTTCCGTCTCTCTTCAGGAGATCATGATTACTTGTTTAGCACATTATTTATTCATTTACGTGCCAAAAAACCTTTAATGACAAAGTCAAAAGATAAAACTGGAACAAATTAAACAGATTTTATTCTTCCTATCATCTTTTGATTTCGTCATAAAAATTATTATTATGAAATTACTTCTTTTTATAGTTATTATTATTATTATTTATTAAATTAATTCTTTTTATCGTTTGACTTAGTCATTAAAAGTTTTTAATGTGAAATTACACCAAGTAACGTTTGACAATATTTATTTCATTAATGTGTCCTCATTCGTATGAAGTCGTCATAGGCGGTAAAAACTAGTAAAAATAATAATAAAATAACTATAAATAAAGAAACCAAAATGAATCTCCTTCCCTAGAAGAAGAGAGCAAACAGAAGGTAGCGTGACACTAAGTGATTATTTCGCAATTTAAGGAAAAAAACATGCCAATTACATAAATCGTCATCTTCTCCAAGAAGAATGTCTTGAGGATAAGTGGAAAAGGAATCATGGTTTATGTAAAAAAGTGAATTGTGTTATCCAAACCCTGTGGATTTAAATAAATATCGTCTTTATTTTGGGCGAAATCGAGACCTTAGAGACCTTAGAGAGACCTTATTTGTCCATTTAGTTCATCGTCAACGTAAGATATATCTAATTGGTAATAATAATGAAATCTAATATAATTAATAGTTACTAGGAAAAATTTAGTTGTGGATTTAGAAAACCTAAGGTAAGCTTAAGATACAGCAAAGTATCGGGAAAACACCAACAAGGAAAGGAGTGTGAAAAACGTACCCAAACCTAATGAAAGAAATAACTAAAAGATGTTAAAAATATAACCCTGTAATGACCTGGAATAAAAGATCAAAATCTCCTATAATGTTCATTACAAATAGTATACAATATTAAGAAAACTTTTAGAAAGAAACTATATGTACGCAGTAAAATTTTATGAATTGTCAATCAATAGCAGAGAAGATTGAAAGTTAACGGTGTATAGCATAAGCTATATAGTAATGAATAATTAATAAATATATTTTTCACAATCACTGAGAATCACTGGGTCAAAAATTAATCGATGGTAAAAAAACGAAGATATCAGAGAAACTTACAAATAAGATGATTAAAAATATAAAAAATAAAGTCAAAAGGTATTCGTGTATCTTGAATCCATACCACGAACTTAGAATGTACTCCATACTAAATGAATAAGAAGTAGTGAAACGCATACATAGCGGTTAGCCTTAAAATTATAGAAGTTTTCTTGGGTTTCGTTAAAAGCCTGAACACTTATTCGTGCCAATGTGTGTGTACTCAGATAAAATGGACATCCTTGTCCATCAAACTCAAAACCTCAAACCTTTTCGAAAGTCGAAGGGCTACAGGACAATGAACCATCACCGCATTCCGGAAGGTATGGCGTGCGTAATCTTTACTGCAGAAGTGAAAGCTTTTTAAGAACATTCCAGAGAACCATGAATCAAATGAATCACTAAGAATCCGCTTATGCAAGACATTCCGTCGATGTTTAAATACACGTTTAACCTGAGAACCAATGATCAACGATAATGATTCATTTACTTCGTCAGCTTTGAACTCTCTCATCTTTACCGCTTCAAATGTTCCTTCCCTTCTACGGAATATGGAAGAACAGTTATGGTTGCTTTAATTGGGACGACTTTACTTATGACCATTTCCTGTTCAGAAGGTAGCCTTAACTCTGACCTTTGTTTTTGACCTTGAAATTACTATTATTACGAAATCAGTCGCTTCGTAAGCTCTTGCATTACTTCCTTCTGTGTTGCAGCACTCGTAAGTTTTTCTGCACTGCAAAATACCTTTGCTCGAATAGTCCAGGACGTAAGGGTGAGTGAGCCTTTATGTCTTTCTAAAGTTACTTCCTATAAGGAAAATCGGACTGAATTCGGACGAATCCAGAGAAAGGTCGAAAATTAAACATATATTTCTTGCCTTGCAAAATACCTCAGACGTAACGGTGAGAGTTTATGTCTTTTTAAAGTTACTTCCTGTAAGGAAAATCTGATTTAATCCGGATCAGTCCGTATTTTTTATGAGATTTTTTGTCTCAAGACTAGAATTCAACCTGTTTTGAACATAGCGGGAAGGGTGAACCAAATTATATCTGAAACAATCTTGCCCGTATAGATTTCTGAGAATTTGACGAAATTTGAATACATTTCACTTTGTTGCTACGTAATTGCCTAAGAATTCTCGAAGAAAATTTAATCTTCGTCTTCCCTAAAACTTATGTTGATTAAAATTTCAATATCAAGTTGAACATCAAAATTTGATTTTTTATCTTTCCTACTCGTAATTTTCATTTATCTTTCAGTGATTATAATTATAATTTAATGAAAGTCTCTACAGTCCTTCTGAGAAGAAGCCAAAAATATATTTCTTCATTTTAAGTTATTTATTTTTTTCAATTTTGAATTTCAGATGCTTTTTCATCATTCATTATACCAGCTCGTGGAATTAATTTAACAACTCACGGAAATTACTGCGTAATTACTGATGCGTAGGTGTTCAATAGTACATACAAATGTAGCTTTACGAATTCATTCTTTCTGTGAAACCATACGCGACAGTAATAGGCTGAAAAAAATAGCCCTAACGTTCTGTGTTTACACCACATGCCACACGTCGAAAGGCGGCTTGCAGGATATTTATGTAGATGTGGCTCAAAAGCAGCAAAATGGCGGTATCTATTCCTTAAATTTATGACCTCAACACTCATAGCTGTTTCAAAACAAGACTAACCCATTTTAGCATTTAAAAAAATTATTTTCTCATTTTTGAGATGGGTAAGGTCATACTAAATGGAATTTGTTTTACAGACTTCGCCTTTCATCTGAAGTCCCCTTAATCTGCTTTGCTTATCATTCTAAACTTTCCGCTGAATTAGATTATGTGTCGGTCCTTGGAATTTCGTCATTATATTAGTCTTATCTCCTCTCCATATAATTGAGGAATATCAACGCGTCGTTATTCATTTGATTATAATAAGCGTTTCAACGTTGAAACATGGGAATGAAGCGTGAATCATTTAATTACAATTTTTTTTAAACGTATGATAACCTTGCCCTTGGCGAAAAGTGAATAGTATCACGATCGACGAGAGTTGAAAGGCTCTCATCGAAGGAGGATTTTCATAGACAATTTTGTTACTTTTTGTTTTGATACTGCACGCGTTGTAAGCTTAAATTTAAACTTCTTGTCGTTATTAATTAAATTTCCCTGAGAGAATATAAAATAACTACATTAATGTATATGCTGTGTGATTAAAATTGAATATAAATCATGAAGATCGGTCATTGTTGGATCATGTATGTTTGGTAGCAAAGTCAAATATTATGAAGTGTGCTAAGCATAATTGTGTACTGAATCATAAACTTGAAATATTTATTTTCTTCAAAATGTTAATGATATTTGCAAAAATGATTCATTTCACTGATAAGTTGATTTTCTCTCGTCCTTTTCTCTTCATAAAATTACCTGAAAAATTAATTGATTTAAAGGGAATGTTATACGTTTCGTAAAGACCTTAATTTCGTACCGCTAGGCATAAGTATTAAAAGCATTAACCAAATCACTCCCGAAGGTGTTGATACACTATGAAAGGAAAATAATTATGATAGGAAGTTACATGAGATATCAAATGAAATATCGCCTGAATGAATAATTCATTGATAGATATCTTCAAGTTTGTAATGTGGATTTTTGGCCTTTCGTGAAGTATGCGTGGCAAATTTTAATATTCAATTGCAAAAGAAAGATAAGTTTACAGAATTATGAAAGGCAAGAATGTTTTGGAAGCATTTTTCTTATAATCTATCTGATGAAATTTTAATAAACATTATGTGTAAGATTCCACAAGCCTTAAGTTATGTAATTTCTTATTACTTCACTCGGTTCTTCTGCAGAAAGTCAACTTTAAAACTAACATTTTAATTTATTTTATCAACATTATGTTTGTGACTGTCACCAATAGTGGAATTATATTTAGAAACGTAGGATATAAGTGGGAAGAGAATGTTTATGAAATCTTGGTCAATAAATGGATATTATATAACGAAAGTCAACGATGAGGGGAAATTATCCCGCAGAAATTCATTATTTATTTTCATTCCTAAGACGCAATTCCAGCATTGAGATCAATTAACAGCTAATTTGCTGGTACTTATTTTAAGTTGGAAAATCCCAGATGGCACTTTCATCACAGAGAACAATCACTACAAAAATTACTTAATTACTTCATTTTTGAGAAGTTAAGAAGTAAAGCGATGCGGAATTGAATTCAATGCGCAAACTCCACAAAATATCTTGAATAATTTGTCGGATACCAAGGGATAATTATTTTATATGTTCACTATTCTACGTAACTTTATTTCGTATTTAGTATGAGTTTCGAAAACAGGGTGGGGCATAATGGAGTCCCCGATTTAGGGGATAAATCGAAAAAAAAAAAAATGCTTCAAAATAACTGTAAAAAAATTAATTTCTGAGAAAGAGCATACAATGCCATTTTTTAATCAATTTTCGAAAATAATATCATCTAAGTGCCCGCCTTGGAGAGCAATACACATGTTGAGTCGTTCAAAGCAGTTTTCATACACTCTTCTCAGCATAACTTGCGAAATTGCAGCGATAACATCCTCAATTGCCTCCTTTAGGTCTTCGACAGTTCGATGGCGACATTTGAAAACCTCAGCTTTGAGGTACCCCCACAGGAAAAAGTTGCATGGAGTTAAATCCGGAGATCGAGGGGGCCATAGAACATCCCCTCGCAAGGAGATCAGGTGGTTGCAAGAAACGTGCAGATGCTTGCATCTGCACGTTTCACAGACTTGTTGGCTCAATTTCTGGGCCATCATCATTTTGCAGGGGTGTAAGGGAAGGTCTGCGTGTGAAATTCTCCTCACTGTTCTCAACGATATTCCTAGGGCCGTGGCATGTTTCCGGGCAGAGCACAGAGGAGACTGTTCAATAGACGCTCTAACTGCCTCGATGTTATCGGGTGTTTTCATGGTTTTCGTTCGACTAACTGGTTTTCTAGGAATGGCAGATCCCGTTGCTCTTAGATTACTAATCCATTTCCAAATGGTTTTAGGAAAAGGAACACTTTAGAGACGAGATAAACCGAAACGCCCTCTGCGTCGCTACGACGCTTTCCCCGTTTTTGAAGAATGCCTCCACAACAAATCCTCGGTGCTCACCTGACCACGGCATGACGACTGCTGTAAATAGCATCATCCCCCCCAACCTAACCATTCCTACCGCATTCCTCTAATTGGTCAGAGCGCCTTACAGTGTTTTTTTGAAACTAGGGACTCCATTATGCCCCACCCTTATTTACCGCATGTTACCGTGTCTCATTTTAAAACATGAATGCAAATAAGGAGATGATCAAAATTGGTGACAGACAATAAAAATATCGTACATAAAAAGTTTAAATAATCTTTTATCACAATATGATAAATTATTATCCAATACTGCATGCACATCAGAGGAGCAGTATTTTTCTTAGAATTTATGTAAACGTTTATGGTTTTAACTGCAGAAATGTTAAAAAAGAAGATATAATGAAGAGTTCAACATTAAATTACTGAAATAATGACATTTGATTGAACATGAGAAACACGGAAACTTGTTTCTTTGACTCTTTGACTAAAATTCCATATTAAAAAAAACTTAATTATCTTTCATAATGAATGTTCTTATTCTATAGAGATTAAAAGTATTTTACTACAATATTAGGGTATTAGAGGTTGATTTCATTTCGATGGTTTGGAACCAAATAGAGAATTTATAACTACGCATATGCATTCTTATTCTTTTCTTAAGCTCGAATATGCGATAACCATAGCATAATATTGAGAGATTTATAAATATTATAGGAAGCATAAATATTGTAATATCTGCCATATTTCAAGTATCTCCTGGCTCTTTTATCTAAATGAATTCAGTACTTCTTATACTGTCTTTCCTCCACAATGGGAACATGTATCCTTTCATCCACTAATTTCACAGTTTATTCGAAAATTGTTGGACATACCTCGAGAAGTAGGAGTTCACTTTAGATATTCATTCCTCCTTGAATGAAATTAAACACAGAGAACATTAATTTAATATCAGAACAGGTCCAGAGAGTGCGAAAGTTTTAAGAAAATATGGACTTATCTTTCTCTTATCAGTCCATATTTCCTCGGAAGCGGTTAGATATGCCGAAGGCCTTGAGGAAGTGATACTGTTTTTTATCCATTGGCTAGGAAAATTAATTTTTTAAAATCGAAATAACGCGTTTCTACCACGTTAAAAGGGTCAACAAGTAGAAGATGCGTGATTCTTTTGTATTGATATCTCTATCTTCGTTCACAGCTTGGATTATTGAGTTGCAATTGAACGATTTAAATGAAGATATTTTGGAAATAATTATTTAATTAAATATAAGTATTAATAAAATATAAATTAATATTCGTGAGAGACAGTATTATTAATTACACTCTTGTTTTCCTTATCAAATTTCACTTTACCTTCGGTTTACCACATAAAAATCGTAACTGGAAGGTAAATTCGAATAGTTCATAAATGCTGATTGAATATCCTATCCTTTATCAAAGAATACTCGTGTAAATACAGCGAATTGTAAGATATTACTATATTTAAGTTTGAGTGAGGATTTGCAGTCGGTTTATTATAACGGAGGGTTGTAAATATTGAATTTTACGTAAAATATTCAAAATTTATGTTACGTAGATGCTAGAAACTTCTTAATAATACGCCGATGAATTAGATTTTCTATATAATCATATCGTATATATAGCATATAATTTTCCCCATTTTAGAGATAATTTGCGAAACCACGTTCTCTTTAGTATGTGCTTAATCCAATCATACTTTATCTTTCGGAAGTTGTTTTAGCTCGCTGTCATTTCTCAGGATCATCACAAGACCAAGTATAAGTAAAAGTGGGTTCTTGGTAGTTTATTGTTTAGAATGTCATGTCCTGTCCGAAAAGTGAGAGACCTGGGTTCGATTGCCAGTTATTTCGCTATTTTTCACTTATGTTCATCTATATGTTTCATGGCGCACAGATCAATTTATTAAACGTAATTCCCTCATCCAAGTGTGACCATCATAAATCGTCATAAGCATTCCCGAATCGAAAAGATCTTTGACTATGCAAATCTGAGATGACTGTATTCAAATTAAGACATCCTGCCTCACGTCTTATTGATTCGGCAAAAAGGGTGAGTTCAAATCATCGCCGTGTACACCGAGTTTCTTTCCCAGTATTACTATTTCATTAACGTGTACGATGAAAATGAACGAGTCATATTTCGCACCTACAAAAATGAGGAAACATTTGCAACACCTTCTTTCCTTCTGCCTATTTAGGGTTCTATTTCAAAGGGGGTTCCCGAATCAATCAACGCTTCGTAAGAAAGAAATAAATCACCTTTTAAATAGGGAAATTCTTCATCGGCACCTCCATCAGAGTAGCGACATTGATGTAGGTTATCGTGCCACTGTCACATTGCTCATCGCTCATTTTTAATTCTCAGAATACGTACTACTAAGCATATTTGTGATACTGACATGAGTTGCTATTTACTGAGACTTCCTTAAATTCTTAAATTTGTTAAGTAATTGTTATAAGAAATTTGTTGTAAGAAATAGTTTCAATGACCGCTACAAATTGATTTTGGAGAATGCATATCCTATATCTGTATATCGTTAAAAACAAGTGTTAAAGATGTGAAGTAAAATATAGCTTGTATAGAAAAATAAATGCTCACATCTGTAGAAATATCTACCAATTAATAAAAAATAAGCAGTATGTAAAACAATAAAAGTTGAGTATATTTTAAGGAACATAACCGTATCTAACTACTTGTTTCCTACTATTTAATAGTCACTTATGCGTATGAGCTTATGTGTAACGCAAAGATTCTTTGATTCGTAAAAATGTTATAAAATTGCTTGGTAAACTTTGTTATTTCTTATCGTCGTAATATGTTACTTGCGATTCCAGCTATTTCTGGTTTATCAGAAATAGCTGGAATCTGTATGAGTTAAGTAAAAATTTATCGAAGCTTTCGTAAAATCCATTCGTGAAAAGGAAGAAAGTTTCTGAAATATAATATTTACCAGATCACAGTCGTAGGATAATTAACCCAAAGGATACTTCCTCATTTTATTAAGGCTCCCTAAGAAAATTCCCTTCCCTTTATCATTCAAGATATGATAATTTCGAGCATAGTAAAAAATGCATATAGTAAGCCAGGTTAAACGAATTCAAATTGGAAGATATCGTTTTGTAACCGTGGACAATAGTTATTGTCCACGGTTACAAAACGGTTGCATAATTATAATCATCCGTAATATTAGAAATGCCCGTATTAGTAAATGTATCATGGCTTGTATTTTTAGTCCAGTTGTCACCTCCCCTTTCTGAATCACTCAGAAATGTCCGGTAAGATTGATTAGAAAAGAGAAAAGATGCGGGAATACGGGAATCAACTTTTATTCCTAGATTAGCGTCAAGGGTTCCATAGCAAGGACTGTTATGAAAATTCTATTCCGGGAATACGGTTGGTGTATGATCCATCATTGGGAAAGAGATCTAATCTTCGGAAAGCAGAACTGCAGCTTCTAGTCCTCATACATTCTGAGAAATCCTTAGCACATCCTTCTCTCCTTTTGATTCATTCCTATGACATAATATGAGATGGAATCGTCAGTAATTCATCACACACAAAGTGGAATGCAGAGAGGACTGCCTTGACTTTCAGTGACGACACGAATAGTATTCACCTTACTGGAGTTCGCTGTTGATGTCTGGATCAAAGTTGAAAAATAATTTCTTCAAGACTCAATTCAAAAAATAATCAAGCGCCTGGCTTCTTGATACCTAATAGTTTTTCGGTTTTACTTTCCGTCCCAGAAAATTATATTAAGTTCGACGTTATTTCGTAGAGAAAAATTGAACATGGTAAGAAAAATTACTCTTTATTTATATAATAGGTAACATTTTTACAAAACTCCACTAATGTTATTCATCTTAGAGTTATACTTTTTTATTAATACCTGCCTCGTAACTGAATAATTGTTTTTTTCCGGACTAAAATATTTCAAGCAAGTAGATACAAAATAATCAAGTGCATGGCTTCATGATATCTATAATTTATTTAACTATATTTTCCGCTTCAGAAGTTTTTAAGTCTGACTTTAATTTGCTGACGGATATTTTAACACTGTAGAGAAATTTACTATTCATTTATCTATTAGATGCGATTAAAAAAATGTATTTTTTCCCATGGTACTACGTAGCAAATTGTGACAGGATTTGTTTTAGTTTCTTATCGAAGTTGTCCAATTTTTATATCTCTCAATGTTAAAACCTGAGCTTTCGCTGATGTGTCCCACCATACTGGCTTAGGGAGACTCTAGTTGATTTGAAATGTGTATACATCTTTACTTTTACTTTATTGCACTGTAGAATAATATTGTATATTGACTCATCAAATTAATATTCCCATTTGGGTTGATACGCGATGTTAAATAAGTTTGCGGAGTATAGCTTCGTATTACCGTCTTACATTATAAACTAGTGTATTATGCCGTATTTAAAGCTGTCAAAACATTGATGTCTCTTCACTGCGAAGTACTCTTACTTCAACCTTCCTTGTCGTGATATCCGCGTTTCATAAGAGATGAAATCACGAACAGTACGAAAGGAGGGTCGAGGTCAAAGGTACTTAGAATTGAGGAAACAACGTTGGCTATAAAAATCAAGTTTCCCTCGAATTTAACCTCTGTTTAACATATAGAGGTCATATCTTCCCTTACAAGGTGCCGTTTCCAAGGTTTTCCCAGTCTCTCCAAATTGACATATGCAAAAATGATGGGTGCTTCGTATTCACTCATTATTTACCCATTTCCTAGGATTAAATTCCGTTATCATCATTGCACTGTTGAGCAAATTACTGTTATGTCTCTAATCATCAGTGGCAGGACCTTTCTTCCAGTCATCTTCAAACCGACTCGTGAATTGCTTATCTAATGTGATAATTCCACTTATTCTCGCGTATCTTAGAATGGTGTGACCTATGTAACGTCCTTTCGTATTCACGAAGAAAGAACATCGATTTAATCAATCTCACAGATGGAATGATTAACAAGGAGTAAGATTAAGAAATAATTTTCTTCTTGGAATCCTTCTCTATAGTAGTTCATTTATGATTAGATAATATTCATTAGCTATTTCAAAAAGTGGGGATCCAAAATTCTCCAGATGTTTGATATTACTATGGATATCACAAGTGTTGTTTTCAAAACCTTTTTTATGGGTGTTCCTATTGCGCGAATATGCTATTTACATAGCATATTCTCACGTTTTCTATACCTATCAATTGATTCTTTTATAATAAATTATTAATTTAATTGTTTTAAATATTGTCGGACGTCTTGATGCCTTTCATGGTTCGTCCGTGTTTATCCTTGTCTCCAAACTAACCCGTTGGCTTGGATTACCTTCATATTCATTTAAAGACGACCGCCTGTGCTAAAAGCTATGCACTAAATGTTATTTATTCACCAAAAGTTAACCCTAAAACATTATGGCTTGATGGGATATCAATGTTCTGACAGCTAGAGTTACGGCATAATTCAATGTTTCATAAAATACATATTACATTAATATGATGCTATATTCCGCAAAAATATTTTAACATCACGATTTAACACGAAATGGGCATATTAACTTGATGAGGTAATATTCAATATTATCGTATACCAAATGAAATAAAAGTAAAGTCATATACGAATTTCGGAACATTAGAGTCTAAGTCAGTATGGTGTGGCTCATCAAGGGGGGCTCAGGTTTGTAACAGTAAGAGATATAAAAATAGAAAAAATATGAAAAGACAAACAAATTTCATATAACTATTCATTACAACAATACTGGGGGATTTATTACAAAACATACATTTATATACATTTAAATTAACAATTTGTATGTGAATTCCCCCTTCCACAGGCTGAAAGGCGGCTTGCTGGGTACATATATATATATAGATGTAGACGTGACTTTCAAGTCAGAACGTTCCAAATATAGATATATCCTCGAAAAATGAAAGTTACGTCATATCCACAAACCTCGCAAGAAACCAAAATTTGTACAAACGTAATTTTGAACTCGGAGTCTGGAATCGAAGGCGAAAAACCTCAATTATCAACTTGAGAGTTTAAGTTATTTAGTTATAACTGGATTCGAGTTATTTCAATCAACCACAATTTCTGCTGCTTTAATTTCTGCCCGTTTATTTTGAGGAAGTATTAAAAATGGCGGATTAATGTCACTAATGCATTGAAATTCACGCATAAATTTTTACTATTACGAAACAACTTTGTTTATAATACATTGCGATTTTGTTACTATTAAGTAGCAATTTGTCACTAATAAGTCGCAATCGTGTTGCCAATACGTTACAATTTTGTTTCTAATAAATTAAGCTATGTATTACTTAATTCTTAATGTAATGTTACGCTCAGTTTGGCATTTTATTTTTACTACTTTCGACACACAAAGGAAACTAAGGCAAAGTAAACCAACGCGCTTTACCCTTTCAATAAAACTGTCACACACAGGAATGAATTCATGAGTTGGATACATCTGATTTATTATGCCCATCCGTCTTACCCATGCATCCAATTCCGCCGGGATGACCTAAGACGCATGGGATTAATTTCTGCGAAGAAGAGATAACATCCGCAGGCAGAAATAAGGAGCTCCACCGCAGAATGATAAGATTTCCCAAAAAATTGCGCAACTATCGTTCAACCACATTTATTATTTTAACAAGATAAAAGGGCAAATTCTTTGGCGTCTAAATTCTTCTCTCGTGTTTGGAGAATCACTCTCATCTTACTCATATACTTCATTTAACAGCAAGATTATAATGGAATAAAGCTTTTATCTACATCTCATGTATCTTGCATAGGCATTGTTGTATATTATTATTGGTATTCTGATAGGATATTGACTACATGAACAATCTACATTGTTTGTCTGCTTCTTCTATTTTTTCGTTTATCGTGAACATTTTATTTATGGAATGAAATATGTTGAGCATAGTCTGTCGCAAGGGCCAGACATTTACAATCAATCCAACTAAAGTCTTGTAGTTTAACAAAAAAAATTCTCAGCTAAGGTTCAGTTTTGTTCAATTAAAAATAATACTTACTTCACCTTATAAGACCTAAGAAACTTAAGATATATTAAAATTAACATTTACAACGACATTTTACTTAATACGACGTTTTTCACAATCTTTTTGAAACTGATTCTTCTACTATTGGCTCTGCATTTATTATTTACACCACTACATTTATTCAATCGTTTAGGAATCTTATATATTTAAATTCCTTTTCACCCTATCAATTCAATACTCTTGAGATAAAATAATGTTATGTCTTAATGAATGTGAGAAGATCTTAAATATTTTCATGTGAAGAATTGTTTTCTTAATATCCAACAAATGAACAAAAACGGGTTTCCGCAGCTTATTCAGAGGTCGAAAAAACGGTTTCGGTGACCGATCTCCATCACCTGGTCGAACAAAACAAATTACATGTTGGCTCGGTACCCATACACTCATCATTTTTTTTACACTCATCATTTTTTTTACACTCATCATTTTTTTTTTACACCCATCCTTTACTTAGTTCTTCTCTCCATCTGCACTCACCTTACTCTTTCAGTTATTGATTAAATATACCTGTGCTGTTTTCTTTATTTGTTGATGGGAAGTCATCGAAACCGGTAAATCTCCAGATAAAATGTGGAAAAAGTACGACATATTCTTGACCATTTTTTAGGTAGGATGGATTTCCGCGTAGGTACAAATACTCCTCCTATATACTGTGAATGTTGTATTTTTCTGAGTTTCCCATTTCGTATACATATTATTGTAAATTGGTGAGTGAAAGAAGATAAGTAATATTATGTATGGTGTGAAATGGAGTAACACGTAAACATATTGGTATGTTATTAGAGGTATGGCATCATACTCACTTTTACGATACGTTCCGCGACTTTTTATAATGTTATATGCCCTTAACCGTGATATTTGTTCTATTTATTTTAACTTTAGTTAACACCGCGGTCTCTCTCCTTTTACCTTTTACCGCTGTGTTTTCACTATTTGTATAACTTATAATCTCGTAAGTGCGGGAAGTCATCGTTAATAATATGCATCCCTTTGAGGGATATGGCCTAGCCAGTGGTATTTCTCCGTAGATATCGTGTTAAGCGCATCAACTCCTTTTGCTGGAGTTGGCTTTTCTTTGCCGGACCCGCTACCTCTTTAAATACATAGCTTCCCAATATTTTCATGGTCAACACCATCCGAAAGTGAACGCGCCACTGCCTAATCCGGGGGCCTAAGTCATTGTCAATATGTAAACACAAACCACTCACATTGCAGCAGTATAGCTAGATTTTACTCTCAATTACATTTTAAACATCCTGGACCCGATAAAATAAATGGCTAATAATCTACTATTTCTTTTCTATTTCGCCAGGATTTTTGCTTGCAGAATATCAATCTTCATTTACCTTGCGTTAAGAACTTCTCTGTAGAATATTCAACCCCTATAAAGTTTTCGGTCAATTTGAACATCAAGCTTTCCTTATATTAATAAACAAAATTTCTCAAGAAGGAATGAGGCTCGCTAGGCAAGATGAGGAGTGAGGTATTATTCCTGTGCACTCTTCATTGAGTCAGTGATCTATGAGAGGAAAAGTCAATTCAAATGTAAAATGATGACAATATGGATTATTCCCAAGGAAAAACGGACTTGAAAAAAGTCTGGCATTCCTCATGGAATTGAAAAACTAAGTAATTAAAGTAGTACCATTTTTCAGCACCATGAATTACTCAGTAGCTCTCATTTTATTGCGATAAGACAGAAAAAAATTGAAAGACAATTTTTTATCCTTTACTGAAAAATAAATGAAAAATACTTAACAATAATCCTAATCAAGATTTGTTGGCAGAAATGTCGTGTCAATGATAACCATCCATTTATAGCTAATTCGTCGAGAATTTTCGAAATGTTTCAAATATTTAACTGGTCCTCTAAAAGAAGGTATTTGGTTTGGAATCTCTGCTTAAGTTTTCAGTGGTCTAAATTGAAATTGGGCCAATTTACAAATATATTGACATTTATTTAATCGGTGCTATGCGGGGACTGACTAAAACTGGTCACTTTATGGAGACGGTTACATAAACAGATTCTATTGTGCACTGGAAAGTAACAACTAATACATAAATATATATGCATTTCACTTAACTACAAATAAGCATATTAAACTAATAAAATGTATTAAATCATTAGCGTTGCAGACGTCTGAGGAAGAAAAGGAGAAAGTTTAATTGAGAGTAATCAAAAACATTTTTCCATCATGATCAGTGCACTTTGTACGGAACTTAGATAAAAATATGTAATTTATGATAATAAGTCAATCAATATTACATTACTAACTTCAGGAGGTTTTTATTGATTTACATTCTACTGTCTGATATAAGGTTTTCTTAGCTTATTAGCTAGGAATGAAAGAATGCCTTCAAGAGTGATATGAAAGTCTTCATAAAGGATGGCATGGACTAGAAGCTTTACTCAAAGGAGGTGCTCCGTATGTAATTTTTGATGAGTTATGAGGATGAATAAGCCTTTTCATATATGCCTCCCTTCGCCTCTGATTAAATCATAAGTCTAAAAAATAGGATATTAGATATTGCCGACGTATCTAATATATTAATCATCGATGTGTATATCGATATATTTATTCATCCGATGTCATAACTCCCGGAAGGAATGCATTGGAAAAATGTTCGAACATTAATTTCATGCACTTCCCGACGTTATAGGATTATACATTTTTGGGAGTCATTAAAGATCCAATGGAGTGTTACGTATTGATATTTCTTTGTCTAAAGTTATCTTGGTTCGATTCTGGCGACTCGAATCTTCTATTATAAGAAATACAAATAGGTCAGTTTGACCGATTGCAGACATATTTTCTTTAGCAGAATTAAATAAAAAATAATGGTCTTATGGAATCGAATTGTATACCAAAATGAAGGAAATTGAATAAATATACTTATTTTGGTCGTAGAATATCACTTTTAAGTCGACGTTGAAAGAATTAAGACATACATGATGAAAAATTTGTGTAATGTTTTGGGCATAAACAATACCCTAACGACAAAGGTGATTGTTGAACTCAACTCTCATTCATTTATTGTCAGAGTTTAAATGCATTAAAATGAACATTTCTAATAAAAAAATCCATTATAATATTGGGATTATTTATATTTTTGGTTAATAAATTTCATTTTAATTCCGTCCTTATCGAAGGGGGAATTTACTTGTATCTGTAATAATCAAACGAAATTTCAGTGCTTTAGACAGCTTCAATATTTATTTTGGAAATTTGTTAAAACAAGCAGTGGATATAGTGATACTATCAAGGAAACCATTATATGAAATTCATTGCTACCTCGACACTCACATCTATAAAATAATAGAAGTTCTGCTATTAGAGACTTCTCGACTCGCCGATTCCGAAAAAGGTCATCAGCGTCATGTATTACATTTCAGTTTCTAAGCAGAAATACCGATGAAAATGATTCAATCAAATGCACAACCCTTTTAATTTCAGGGAAACCACTCTTCCATGATTTGCCTCTTGGCGAAAGAGTACGCGACGCTCTAAAGTCCATTTTTAGCATTCTCCGACTGTGCGAAACTGAAGTATCGCTTTGGAGAATTCCATTGGTCAGCCAGAAGACACCGACGGCGCAAGCATATTTCTTTCACGACGCCGAGTACGTTGGCGAGATCCCACTTTCGTCCTTCGCCGCTTCTTCCCACGAATACTCCCACTCTCCCGCCGCGATTGCGCGCCGCGTGTTTCATTCATTTAGCCGCGAAAGAATTGTTTACCGACAAAGCCTTCCTCCTGCTCCATTGACTTCCGTATTTTGTCATCCAACCACGTAGAATATATTACCCCGTATTGTTTCTGCAGCACAAGCGGCGTATACGTTTCTCAGAAAGACTGAATGAAAAGACATCGATAATGCATTTGATTTCCGCTTGCGCCTTCGAGCATCTTGGATCGTTTAGTATTGCCATCTATGAATGGAGCACTCAATTTTGCCTTGAGATGCATCTAGTGCATTAAATGTACGAGCTAATTCCGAAACGGTGAGAATATCCTGCTTTAGAGGTTTAAAACCTCTCCAAAGGCGTTCTGTAGCGAGTTCATACTAATTTTAGAAACAACGGAGATCCTCAGATTATTTAGGGGTCATTAATTCGGACTTTTCCATTGTTTCCGGAATCGGTTGCAACGCAGCACGAAATACAAACAATGACGGCTTTTGGAATGTTTTTAAACCTTTAATTCATTAACACCTGTGTTCCAATTTCTTTTTCTTGCAATTTTCCTTATACTGGCTCTCTGTGGGAGAGTTTGATTCTGGCTGTGGTAGGTTTACTAGACCGATACTGTTTTTGGCTGCTTAAGAGTGGCCGGGCTTAAAAGATACTAGTGTTGCATGCTAAGAGAGGTTATAAGCGAGGAAAAGAAATTTAGTGTGAGAAGGCTTAGGAGAAAGAAAAAAAGTGTATTTAGTTTTTAACTTTGTATGAATTCTCTCCTATGATATCCTTTTGAATGTTGCTTTCGTCTGTAAAGTATTCAGCCCTGAGGCCAGGTGAAACCTCACCCCCTCAATCATTAGAGACCAAAAGTAGTAAGGGTATGAGACTTATTTTGCTAAATGAGGAGTGAGGTAGTTTGCTCTTGCTTCCCTCACTGAGCCAAAATGCTAAAAGCTGAACTACCCCACTTAAGTAAAGAGCAATGACTGTACGAATAATACTTTTCTTGTCAGTCCATAAAGAAAGACATAGATCAGCGCCATTATTCTGCATCACTTATACCTCAGTGGCTTTTGTGCCATCACAGCTTAAGACTGTAGATGAAAGATGGATTTATCTTTCCTTTACCAAATCACAAATGATTAATACTCCATTCATCAAAAAGGGATATTGCTTTCGTAAGGATATAATTTTCCTCTTCCATATTGTCGGATGAACAACTATTGTATATAATTACGGATAATTAATCCAGGGGGCTCCCAGATAGTCACGTGGACAGCGCGTTTACCTTTAATGAAAGCTGTCCCGGGTTCGATTCCCAGTGGGAATCATGTGCGAAATGACCTAAGCTGTCGAAGCATTTTTAATAACACTACTACTATAATTCATCCATGTCTCTGTATCAATTAAGTAGTAAAAAATGTGTATGGAGGAACATTAAGAAACATTTTCGGCGTGAATTAACTCCATGACTTACAAACAGCCTCCATATTACCGGTTCCAATTTCAACTCCCATATTACTCCGTTCCGTCTTTGTCAATACTTCGTCACTGAATAACATCACCATTTCGGAAAGTTCACACCCTTGGCATTGGTGTAAATTTATTCACACTCTTCCCGCTGCCCACCATACCTCAACCTGTCCGCCACTTTAATTGTTCTTCCTTTCATTGGAAAACGAGTGACGTATGTTATGTGAGAACATACGGGGCGTAGATTTCTAAGGAATGTGATGCGGTAATCACGAAAATTTTCCAAATGAAATATGATGAAGTGGTCACTCACGCAAATAAAATCATCAGAGAAGGAACAAATACTATTGTTGGAAGCGTGTTACTCAAAATGTAAGATGCTTTTGTTTTTAGAAATAGCTTTACCTATCTACTATGATTAATATTTAAGTACTGAATGCAAGTTTGGCCTTTTTTTCTTAATTGTGTTAGCCTTAGCCTTCTGGATAGCCAAGTGGGTTCGGCTTCGGCGGAAGCGATTCTGGGTTCGATTCCCGGTGAGAGCCCACGTGAGAAATTACCTAAGATGTCGAAGATATTTAATGAATACAAGTTCCAACTGTTAGCCTTTCATTTTTTGCTAAAATTGTCCAGATCCATCCGATATAATTCTATGAATGTAGTTAACCATTCAATGCTCCGCCGAATGACGTTAGAAAGAGGCGTTTAAAAACACTAAGTTCAAAATTGTGATATTCTCTCTGTGATATTCACGCGTAACATTATCCATAAAAGGTACCAATAGTATAGTGGTAACTATTTGCCTTAGTCAGAATCTAGGTCCAAGTATTATATCTCTATATAGAGATCGCTAACTTGGATATTAAGAATGGAGAAAGTCAAACGTTAGGAGGTCTTCGAGATGTGAGTTTGGCGTAGAATGGTGAAAGTAAATTGGGATGATAGGGAAACAAACACGGAGCTGCTGGAGATGGTTGGTGAGGAGAGGGCTTTAATTGAAGTGATTAATCTTCGACAGATGAAATAGATGGGTCAAATATTGAGGGGAGAGGGATTGGTAAAGATTGTAATTGAGGGTAGAATTCAGTGGAAAAAAATAAATAATAATGTAATAAAAGTTAACTAAAAGGAAATGAAGGATATGAAGTTAATACGGAGTTTTGAGTGTACATGAACCTACCCAAAGGTAGAACACTTATCTTTGTATGCATATAAGTCAATCCCAGTCAATTGATCCATTCTCCTTAAATATTTTTAATATATAATAATTTTGGGGAATCATAATCCACGATGATTGGTTGACTCATCTAAATTTATATTTCAAAGTGACAAGGCTAACAGAGTCAATTTTTCAACTTTGGAACAAATCAAATAAATAAAATTTGTTTTGTTGAGGTAGAATTCAGGGGGAAAAAACAAAGAGGAAGACAAAGACAAAATATATTGGATGGCATAAGGGGTGGGGTTATGTATAAGGAAATGAAAGAGATGGCGCTTGATAGGGATTTTTGAGTATATGTGATTCTACCGAAAGGTAGAACACCCATGTATGTAAGTTCGTGATGGAGATCGATAAGGATTAGACCTCAGCGGCGAAAATTGTGATCGTAATGAATATCGCATGTATTTTTCGTGGATACCACTTTCAAGATTGCCTCGACAATATATCAGAGAAAAAAGATTGCGAATTTGTGAAATTTAAAATTGGTATGATATTTACCAATTAATTTGCCGATTTCCAATCTTTTTTTGATCACGATATGACTGTAAACGACGATCTTCGGCTCTGTTCACCCTTATTGCCGACCATTAAAACTACTTTGGGTAGAGATTAGGATTTCCAAAATTCTTCATCAGAAAGATAAATCAAAAAATGTATAATACTTTTGAATTCCATCCAATGAAATTACTTCTTTCATGTTGATTATCAATTATTATTACGTGACTGACTTAAGTTTTTCTAAGGATTTTTTTATAATTAAATTAATGACTTTTTCTTATCGAGAAACATTAGTATGTAATTTAGATACATGTATATCTCATATCTTACGTGATATTTCGCGATATTTATATATTTTACATTATCTAACAGTTAAGTTATTACTGATAGTCTCATAGCTGTGGCTGAAATAATCTTATATAAATCTTATAATATATATATAATATAAATAACAATCCAATACTTAAGCTTTACATCAGTAGAAACTTCAAATCTATCTAAATTAGAAGTTATTCGAAGGCTTTTGCACCCACAATCTTTTTTCTCACAGATAATTGGAGCTTTTTCTTTGAGCTGTTACTGAAGGATGCTCCTTATGCCGTTTGTGCACTCCGTAGAGAATAAAACAGATGACGCGAAAACATATGTGTGATGGGACTGTCCCCTGAATCACCTGCTGAGTGATATTCACGGAATACTCATTTCGGCATCGATGTTGCCATCTTCAGTGGTTTGAAAGAACTGTTTTCGCCGAAACACCAAACATTGGTATGCCCTCCCAGAAGACGTTGTATCGTGGGTCTATGTCCAAATGAGCAACTTTATTGACAAATTCGATGATCAATCTCGTCCATTTATTTGCAACGTTGAAATTAGAAATCTTGGTCATTCCATATAGCATATTCACTTTTCAGCTAGCATTCAACTTCCATCGGGGCCAATGTAAGATGTGGAATCGCCGATAACAAACCGCCGGTTAGGACCTCACCCCCTCTAATATTAGCTACCAGAGCTGATATAGGGAAATTACTCTTTGATGAGGAATGAGGTAGTTTGTCTTCGCTTTCTTCACCAAGCCAGAATACTATAAACATGTGCGCGTAATAATACACAATGACTATACGAATAACACTTTTCTTGGCCCTCCAAAAGGAGAGACCTTAGTTAGTGCCACTATTCAGCATCATCCCTACTTCAGTGGCTTTCATGTCATTACAGCCATGGACAAAATAGCGAAAAGAATTGTATTATAAAACAAAGGCATTTTCCTCTATCTTGTGCTAAAATGCATATTAAAAATATTCTATACATCAAGATGAGGTAGCAACAACAAGCTTCAAATAGAAAACGTTGAAACGTTCACACGAAAGCTTTTTGAATATTTACTCAAATGAAGAGTAAAACTTTATTTGTCGTCGTAAGCATGCATCCTTCGCTTAGCATTCCGTACCGAAATACCACCATACACCATTTATTTCAGTTGAGAATTTTTCCTCCCTCTCGAAAATCACTTAGCATCAGCTTGAGAAGAAATAAACTCTGTAAAAGAAATTAATTACCCCACGTCATTACGTGGTCAAACAACTACCACAGGTGCTTATCTCTCGCCTATCCGCAAACCCATTCGGAAGAGTCTCTTTGGACAAGATCCAAAGAGTATGTGTGTAGAGTCAACAAACAATCTGTTTGGTAAACACCAAAGGAAAGTAAAATTAAGACTAAATCAATAAATAAATGTGCCAACACTTTTACCCGAAAATATTTTCCGTATTCAATGATGTTCCCAATTTGATGAACTTCTAATCGAAAAGGTCAATAGAAAAAAAAAACGGAAACGGTTCTGTCGCCAAAGAAACAATGTGTAATTCATGTACGTACGATAATCTTCGGATTTTGCTCTTTGTTACGACTTAATAATCCTTATTAAGGAAAGGGTTAAAGATTCTTTGCACATACGGGCGTACTCTTTTCAAGACCGTTTTTCCTTGATATTACTCCTTATTAAAATTATCATCACGGCTGATGGGGAGAAGCAAGAAAAATGAAGTCAAAGGTGATTAGACAAACGACTGATCTGTAAACTCGGAGACACTATTTCTGTCATTGCAATTAAAAACATTACAAAAGAGAATAATATGGAGTCTTAAGAACAAGTCACATGCGTCCGTCACATAAAATTAAGTAGATAACGATTGAATTCCTTAAAGTTATGTACTGTAAAACTAAAAGAACTATTGTTTCTTCTATCTTTAAAATAATGTTTCCTTTTTATTCTTCATGAACATCAGAAAGAAACTTCAGTATCGGCCTTCGCCTGGAGGATGTATTTTATATACATAAATCAAGTCAAGATCTTGGATTTTTCCGTTACATAATAGGCCTTCCGTCTTCGAAATCACTCAAAAGCTATTTCTAATTTGATTGCATATGATTAACATATGTTTTCTTGTCACAGGCGAGTAATCAAAAGAAACAGTGTAATTTACATATGATACACTCATGTTAATCAAATAATATAATTATGTATCTCAAAACCTATTAACGTAAACCATATTAAGCTAATCTTCGACCGTTACTCTTTCAGTTTACTTCTTAATTAGACCTTGAATGTAGTTTTAGTGATTGTTTTAACCTAGTGTGATTAATCATGTATCACGAGTTAGCTAGCCAAGACCAATGATTGCTGCTCACGATATTCACGAAACTCTATTTACATACGTGACATGATTGCTTTTTCCACCTCTATGTAAAAGCAATTTAATCACCAGCGTAATCCGCTATGTTAACCTTTTCCAGAAAAGCAACCGATAATCATCTAGAAGTTGGGAAGACGAGGATTCTCCGATGGAATAAATAACAGTGAAGGTCACTGGCGATTCTACGCAGATGCGCTATTCCAACGAGGGACAAAGTGGCCTTTCAATGTCATCGAAAAGTAAGTGCTTCCTCACCTTTGTTACCTTATAAAGTCCTTATTATTTATATTTTAAATTACATCGAACGTTTGTATATTCCAAAATTTCGATGCAGTTTTTAGTGTTTTTTTTTCAAACTATCACAACCAGGGAACTCTACGCCGACTGATTTTAATTTAACCACGATAATGCAAGCGTGCACTTAATTCTTTAAGACCTGAAATATTTCTATGAAGAAAAAAATATTTTTGAATTAAGTTGATGCTTCCGTTATTCAATATGCAATAAAATCTTATTATGAGACTCCTTTGATACAGGATTACATAATATGAAAGTAAAAGAAGCAAAACCGTAAAAATTAATATTTAGTCAGTATGAAAAGTGTGTAATAACCGCTGAAAATAGTGTCCAATATATTGCATACAGGGTCTGAAAGGGCTACTACAAACTTATCGTAATTTCCCTTGATTTTTTCCAAGAGCGAAGGACATATGTTTCGATAACTTCTTCCACAGGTATTTTTACTATTTCTTGTTCTTGGCATTGAATTTATTTATAATAATAATAATAATAATGATAATAATAATAAAAAGAAGGACTTTATTAGGGCAAGATTGAGACTAGGAAGTCTCTTCCTAGTTTATGGAACCACTGATTCCCTCAATACGTCGATTTGTATTGCCTTCCAAAGTATTCTGCCCCATAAAGGGGGTAGTTTTACTTGTAGCTAAACGATGATCACATTTATATGCTGTAACCACAAAAAATGAACTTTTTTCATTCACAACGACAAAAGTACGAGAGAGAGAAAGTGTTAAAATATTTTATATACAACATAAAAATCATGAATTACAGGAATTCCTTTAAGAAATCACTAGATGGTCAAGAGAAAAGTTTTCGTTTCAACCTTTGCTGGAATGTAAATTGTATAAAACTTCCCACGTAAGTCCTTTTACAAATGCATAAAAAGCTTCAACTTAAAAGGTAAACTATGCGTATGCAGAGAAAGTTTTCCACTTCCTATTTCATTTCAGCCTGTTATTAAGTGAATCAAAGTCTGTTTTCATTCATTACATCTATAGTCCTTGCCTTTTCTTTCCTGAAATGTACACCCACATTTTTAGAGTAATAGACGTAGGCAACACCTTCCTCGATAGCTGCATAGTCACTACGTAAAAATAATCACAGATGTTTGTCGAAAGCATTTGCTTTTTCCTCTCACTGGGTGGGAGACACTTTTCTTAGCAGTACTATGTACAGAGCGATCTTGATAAGCAGAAGAAAGATCAGAAGGGCACCCAAGTCCATCCAGTAACTGACGTCATTTAAGTTCATCTCCTCGAGCAGTTTCTCTGGCAGTCTGAAATAACAATAAGCTTCGGAACAGCTGAGGGAAGTCCTGTTAAATCCATACACAGCCTGCGTAGAGAAAAAATCAATAAGTTATAGATGGTTATCGAGAGTCGTTGTTGTGGACTATTTTATCCAATTAAAAACTTATTTTTTCCAAATTGATTATAGATCGTATAGTAAAATATAGATTAAAATTTGTGGAAGGAGATCGATTTTTGATTCAGATGCTTATCAAATGCAAATGAAACAAGATCGAATCTCGAAATCACGAAGTAAGCTTCAGTACTATATGCCACACTTTTGCTGAAAGTTTTACTTTTCTGTGAGGCATGGTAGTTGTTCCGTAATGTATAAACATAACCAATTCCAGAATTTCCACGAATTCGCTGTGTTTCTATTGGTTTCACACCGTCTCAGATTAAGTAGGAGAACGATATTGACTCTTAATGTATGTAATTTTAAATGCAACAAATTGTTATTCAAACAATGTAAAACATGTTAAATTATAAACATAGATTATTGTAAAGGAAAGTCTCAAAGTCCAGGTCTATACTATTTTTGTCCGACAATAATAATAATTATGGTCGATTGAAGCGAATGAGAAGTGAGTACTGTGAGAAATATTGACAGAATTCACTCTATAAAATCGATATTTTAGTCATTAAATATTACAAATATAGTGGACAAGTTCTTTTCTTAATTGGTTTAGCTTAGCTTATACCTATCCTATATTTGTTCCTTATTTACTCTTATTATTATTATTTACATGTTCATTATGGTAATTAATATGTTTTATTCGCCGTAGTGCTCATTGATTCTCAACGAAGGGAAAAAAAGTAAGAATAAATATAGTTGTCCTATTTGTACAGAAGAGAAACTTACTTCTATCATATTAGCTTATTTCAGTGGGGTAGATCATCGGAAACGAAAACTTTCTGTGGATATACCATCTTATCAAAGTTATCATAATGTGGTGCCGAAATATACTATCTACGATGTAAATATCTGTATTCACAGCATCTCTTTCTTATGAATTTTTCTCAAGATCAAAAAATGATTCTTATTTATTTTATGGTAGAAATAGAGGCTGAAAACGATTTACTCCTCACTATTTCATCTGAGAACGCTTTGTTTGGGATCGTTACGGATACCAATGGAAAGGAAGTATATTGTCTTCGGGGTGTCAACTCGTTATATGTATGTATGTGTTTTCAGGCGAATCAGCCTCTATATCGCCTCTATATCGCCATGAGTAGTAGGACATTACAAGTCAGTACATCCACAAGTCTCAACTCGTTATAATGTGCAAGCTTTGCATCTTCTAGTTTTCGACTTTTTGGTGAACATTTACGCTGATCTGCACTCTCAAAATTATTAAATAGAATAGGTGAACTGGTCGCGGATTTTCAGTGGAGGAATATAAATTAATAACTATAATACAATATCTGATAAGGATGCCGTTAAGCATAATTTTTAATTTGTACAAATTAATTAGAATTTGTCCCTTAGTTAATTGTCTTGTTGTCCATTCCATAAGATAGAGATTATACTCTCTTGGTATTAGGATTTTATATCGTCTACATTCTTTTAATCAAACCACAAAATTTAAAACAAAGATCCCAATTACTACAAGGATCTCAAACTTGATGATACTGAATCCTTGAATATCACTCACTATCAGTCATAATTAATTTTGGTGATATTTGGGTAACTTATTCATCGCGATTTTATGTAAATAATTGTACATAGACAAGTTTTGTTTTAATGGAATCAAACAGCTGTAGTATAAAGAAAATGTATTCATCTTTCTTTTTATAGAATGTATTGGCTTCAGTGTTGGAATTATAGCCCCAGGTTGAGAAGAAAATTATTTTATGAACATTTTTTATTTTACTGAAGATTTGGACATTAATTTACTTTTAAATTTTCCTCGATATTAAGGAAACTCTATTGATTTATTGTTAGCATTCTATGACAAAATTGATTTCTTTCCAACAGGTTGGCCAATTGGTAAAATATCAAAAGATTAATAAGAGAAATAGAAAGAATAACTTAAAATATCCTCACATTATTTTACTGGATTGAATAGTTTATACTTGGATTTTCTCGAAAAATATCACTTTAGAATTATTATCTTGGAAAGTTTCTTTAAAATAAACACACACAACATGATCTTTTATATCGGAAAATGCTTAAATGATTTGAATTGAGAAGTGTTAGAGGAGACGATTATTTAATCTTCCTTTCTTTAATCCTCCAATATTACGACATCGTTGGGTCTTTCGTAATCTTGCTAATGTACACATCCTAAGCACGTGAAGGCATTCCTGGCTATATCCATAAAACATTTACTCATCAAAGGAAACCAGAAAGTCAAGCACTCACTGAGACTGATAATACATTGCCTCGGACAGTTATCCTTTACTGGTGTCGTTTATAGTAATCAGAATTGTATAGCAGATGTATATTCTGATACAATATTGATAAGTACCACCATGTCTCTCGTTTAGTCAACGTTTTGTTCATTGCCATGTATGTACATATCTAACTCTCCTTGAAACCTACCTGCATCGTTCCTTCGTATGCATATCGTGAATGACTGACGTAAGAAAGTCCGCTAATGAACGAAGGCAGTGCATCCAGATGCACGAAGAAACCGGAGAACAGGAGCATTGGTATCGTGATCAGCGGAACGAGAAAAACGGCGAACTGCAATTAAAATAATGAGGAAACTTGTTATACAATTGCAAGCAGAATAAAGAGAAACCAATAATTATGTTATTATAATGATCGTGGGATTAAAGCTAAACTATCAAGCTTCATTACAAAATTTGAATGAAGTATTTAAATATTGAGATTCAAATACAGAAATTAGGGTAGAATGAAATACTCAGTTTCTGGAGTGCTAAGTTAGGATTTTTAAGGAAATCTTTTAAAAGGTGTTAAAGGTGTTACCTTGATTAATTTTATTTCTATAGACAGTCACCATCTTTAATTGAAGTTGGAAAGGGCAATTTAAAATATATCTTACACCTTTTCGGGTAGAATTAGCTTACTTTAAAAAAGAAACGTTATTTATCTTGAAGAATTCTTCGTTAAATTTTTATAAAATGCGTTATATATCGTTACGAATATCAAAGTGCGCTCTTCAAAAGTATTGAAGTATCTATTGATGCGAAACAAAATTTCCCTATAGTTTTAAACATGATGATCAATTCTAGAAGCACTTCTAATTTAATTTCCTTTCTGAGTACTGCAAAAGTAGCTTTTTATCATAACGATAATTGAGGGTGAAGATGTTTACTTAGGTTCATTTCAACGAAGTGATCACATATTTCCCAAAATCGGGGTTTCTTATTTTATTTTTATGCAAATACAGCTTTTTCATGCAATTTATACTTCCAATTCGGATCTCTGTCCTTGTACGATATTACATTTTCATTTCTTTTAATTGAATATACTAGGGTAATTGTAAAGCGGATATATAGATTACGTTCTTTGGCTTATGCATGATTTACTACTGAATTTTCATCTCTAGGAGAAGAAGACTATTTAGCATAATTTAGAACGAGTCGAAAATATTTAAATGCATTCGTATTTTTCTCAGACTCGGTAAAAGTATGCACTATGATTAATCACCGAGAATTATCTTTAATTACAAGGATTTTGTATCACAATAATAATCAATCCATCCTCCATTTTCAACCACATTGATTCGGCCTCCGAGACCTGGAGATAACCACATCCCATAACACCAGGAAAAATAATAAATAGACTTTTGGCTTACGTCGACGTCAAAGGCAGCTCCAAAGACGAGTCCGATTCCCTGTGCGACTGCAGTGTACGCCACGCAGATCATCCACACCATTAGGATTCTGTCGCTTTGCAAGGGTTGACCCGTCAAGTAATAGGCCGCTATAAGGAACAGAGAGGGGCTCAATAGCTGAAAAAAACACAAACACGTATTAATTTCAGATATCTCAGCTCCGCATTTTCTCATACCTCCATTAAGAATATATTCTTTTGAGTTGATGGATCAAAATTCGGCATGAAATTTTTCTTGGAAAAAAGAAACGTATGCACATACTAATGAGAAGACGGGATCCCAAGCACCTTCTACAGGGTGCCACATATGTTGTTGTCGGAGTGGTTGCCGAATCACTAGGATAGTAGTAGCAGTATCTTAAAGGGCCCGTAACCAAAAATGATCATTTTTGCAACAAACTGTACTTTTAAGCACATTTATAGCTATGTTAAACATTTATGGCATATTTATACGGTAGAATTCATTCACAAGCTAGAGGCAACCATTCTACTTTCATTTATGGCATTCCTTTAATTGTATTTTAGGAGTCGAATCCCATTCTTCTTCCTACGTCTTCAAAGTAGTCATTCCTCGGCAAAAGTCAATATTAAGTAAAACGAATATTAAATTGCACTCTTCAGAAGCATTTAAGTTTCTATTTATGAGAAAAAATCATTCTCTTTAGTTTTGAAAATGTTTAATATGACTTCTAATTAAATCCTTCTAGAGTACTGCAAAAATAGCTTAACCTATCTTTCTTTCGTAGGATATTGCCTTCAATTTTATTGGTCAGAAAGATACTATGCCCCATACAGTCCTATAAATTTAATATTCTTCTCTCTTGTTCATTCAAGAACTTCCTTTCCTCGACCACCACTTTTAGTATGTTGAAATCGCTATGACACATATGTAAATGACCCTTAATATTTCTATGTTAATCCTTTCTGTCTATTTGGTTCATCTTCCTCCAAATTCAAATTTTGCTGCCTCGACCAATGATTTTTTCTTCTTCCTCAGAGTCAAACCCTTACATTCATACCGTAAAATATTCCGTATCAGCGACTTTGCTAAGGGGTTTCTTGCAATTATGTCCATGGCAGAATGAAATAATTAAATCATTTTATAGTTATTTATGGATAATTCATCAACATATCCAACATGGGTATGTTGATAAGATTGTTTACAACTTCTTTTGCTTTAAGGTATGTATTTTTTCGAGTATCTCACTAGACTAATTATATGCAATTATTATTTGATCCTTAATTAGGCAAGTTTAGGCCCGTCTGGGCATCTCGTCCATCAAGCATCGCGTGTAAATTTTATTCAAGTACTTATATTATAAATCGATTAAGGACTAAAATAGAGAGAGAATACTGAAGGAAGGAATAATGAAAAATAACATAGATTAATTTTACCACAAGAAAACTAGTAAAAGATACTACGATAGACAAAAGGCATTGGATTTAAGACAGTTACTGTCATTGATAGATTGAATTTCAAGTGTAATTAAATTGCTATTTTCTTTGGTAGCTTAGAATAATCATTCTTACCTGCATCGGAATATCTGCAATGCATTTGGCAATGAAGTAGGTTCTCAGAGAAAACCATCCATTTCGATATTGGCGAATTATCACAGGCATTTCTATTGGATCTGTGGATAATAAAGAATGGATTTAAAAAGATATCGTATAGATATTTCGGCTGTATTACTATTACATAGTAGCATTTTGGATTTTACACAATCAGGAAAAATTTATGTCCTGCTATAACCTTTGAACTATTCAGTGGTGTACCTATGTATCATTTGAAGTGTATGGAATGATGATTGTTCTGAGGAATATTTATTCTGAAAAAAATCTGTATTTCTTTGGTGAAAAGTTTGATTATTGTTTTGTATCAGAAGATAAATGCAGTAAAAATGGCTTTATTATACGAAAATTAATCCCATCTCATTTATAACCCAAACTCAACGCTACATACAAAAATATATTATATTGGTTGGTCGCAGACTAAGTGTAATAGAAGTAAAAATATTGGGAATAAGGAAGCACTTGTTTTTGTCGAGTTAAATCTATGGCATAATGAGACCGCGAAATAGAAGCAATATTTTGTGGATATACACAAAAAGATTTATAAAAATGTACTCCTACGTATTTATCCGTCTGTGGTATATATATATGTATTTGGTTTCCAAAGAATTTGAGGAGATATACCCTATTTTGATATTTATGTAAGAAGTATATTTACATTGCCCTACCCCACCGAAAATGCTACCGGACTTGGTAGCATTGCTTCATTTATTCATGAAGTTACGTGATAAAATTTATTACGCTGATTAAGGGAACCGGATTTCTTCCGGAGTTTTGGAAATGCTCGTGAGTGAAAGTACAATAATTACTTCTATAATTCAATTTTCTCTAACAAATTAATAAATGCTATTCAAGAAATTATGGATGTATGACGCAGAAATATTGCGATTATAGGGTAGAATATAACGTTTTCAAACGTAAAAATCTAGTGAGAAATATTTACAGTTATTTTCAGATTCGTTTCATTAAGGAATGTAATTAGAGTATTGATTTGTGTATAGCTGATTTTCGTATTTATATCGTATTCCTATCGTATATATATTTTATTGCAGTAGATTAATTAATTGGTCTTTAGTTATTCCTGAATTAAATCGATTTTTACTGGGTAGGAATGATCATTTGTCTTGCATATGCATATCAACCTTGAATATGAAAAAACATATTATGCGCCTTTGCTACGCTATTCAGGAAAATCAAGACCAGTAACGAAATAGCATTAGCTATCGTGAGATTTCCTTCCTAAGGAAATGGCTTTTCTGAAATAAGGTCCGGATGATTAGCTGGCGAGTTACCGGCGTACTTTTTCCCATAGCCATTTGTTTTTGCGATCTGATTGAGTTAAATTGAAATTTACACCGAAAATGTTACTCTAGGCTGGTGCAGATACAATCTTATTTTTATGATACGTTTGAAATTGAAGATATCGAAAAATCTTTTTTTTCGTTACTCAAGTATTCCAGTAGTGGTCTTAGCTGTTCATGCTAATTGAAAAACCACACGTTTCATTAAATTTTCCATGAAGTTTAATGATAAGTCTGCTCTCCCTCTTTCTCAAAATAAACATCTGCTAATATGCCCTCTGCCTCTCTTACTTAGTTCAGATTTTGCTCGCTAGAGTGCGCAAGGCGCTTGAATCAGAATGTATGTGATTGTCCACTTGACGTTGTTGAGGGGCGAATCGTGCGAATACACTCGGCTAATTCCACTGACGTATTCCATAACATAAGCTCTCTTGGTGGTTAATTCATTGAGTAAATCAATGAAGATACAATTTTCACGGTTCCATTTTCGCTTCTGTATCAATATCAGAATTAGTATCTGGTAACCACATGAATTTCTTTCCAGTGTCTTACAATTTTCACAAATTTCTGTGCTTCTAAAGGCATCGGTTTACCCCATTGATTATGAATGAAATCTGCATACACTACAAATTATTATCATCAATAAGTCATTCTGTTATTGTAGAAGGAAGATCTATATACTTTGGTTCCTACTGTGAGTTAAATCTCCCATGAAACACACATGCTATTATCCAAGAGTAAGTCCGAATGGCCTATCTAATATCACGGGAAATTGAATTAAAAAATTCAAATGGTTAAAAATTTGAGAAATTGATCGACAATTGAAAAGATAGAAAAGAGAAGTAAAATGAGAATTTTTTATGTATTACCATTGTTTTCAACATTAGATTCTCACTGCATGAATGAAAACCTATGTGTGAGTTGCAGTTAATATTTTTCTATAAAAGAGAGTCTTCCCAATTCATTCGTGCAAATACCATATATACATTTATTATATTAATATATTTCTATGTATATCTGCTTCTTCGCTCTGTCTTGCCAATGTAGTCTAAGATCATAATAATTTAGCATGTAGGATAAAATATAGTCAGGGATTATTTAAGAAATATAAATTATTTGTTTTTATATGTAATGAGTTTTATATAAGGTAATGACCCAAATAAGAGTCACATGGATTCTGAGCTTCCAATGACACGAACAGAAAGAAGCGAAAAATGCTAATTGCAGAGACGAGTAAAGTCAAACTTCGGGTAAAAATTTAAAAGGTTTAGATTACAAAGACCCTTGGCTGCCAACATTAAGTTATGTTTTAATTCGCTAAATTTGAGGGAATATTTTATGCCAAATCTTATTTGTTTAGGAGAGGTAATTCACTTTAAAGTAGACAAAAGACGCTGTTTAGGAAAATGAGTTAAACTCTTCTTTCATTTTGTAAGAAAGAAGAAATAATCGTCCTTATTATCTTCTATGATCAGCTTTTTTAGAAGAATTCCCGTATTTTACGGACTATAAGACGCACCATAATTTTTGAGAATTTTTTTAATTCATCACAATGAAAATCACATGAACAATAAAAAAACAAGACATCAAGAGGTTGCAATTGTGAATTAGGTAAGTCCTCCCGGAATAGATAGAGATAGGGTTCCCGCGGCATCGAATGTATGGCCATTTTTAAGACTGGCGGGCATTTTAAACCAAACACTGGACATTTTTATATTGATTTCTAGTGTAAGACGCACCTGAATTTTGAGGCAATTTTTTGATGAAAAAAGTGCGTCTTATAGTATGTAAAATACGATATCTACGTCAAAATTCTTCAGTTTCGTCTACAAAATTTTTTCTCATTCAAGTTGTAACTTTAAAATAATACTGCAATGATTTTTTATACCAAATGAAAAGAGGCGTATACTTTTCCATACAGCTTTATTCAGAGGCTATCCGGTTTCGTTTGAGAGATGATGATTGCATGACTAGATGGAACCAGTGGTCTCCGAATAAACCCGTGCGGAAAAATATTTACCTCTCTTCATTCAGTATGAAGGTCGATATCCACAACATTTCGCCCTCCTCTGTAGGTATCCTTTAAATACTATATGTTTTTCTTTACAAAGACTGCAGTTAAGCCTTGCTTTCAATATGTTGCTGATTTACAATTACTCATACTTGTGTCGGTACATATTGTAAAATCTAGGCTTGATTTTGTTGGAATTTTATTCGAAAGAATTCCCTTTCGGAAGGTAACTTAAGAATTAATTCATTTCGGAGCTTCCACAGGTAGACAAATTCAGTTATTTTGAGGGACTCCCATTAAAAGTTTTGAGAAAATTTGAAACAACTTATTTATTTTACAATACCGGCGAAGTTAGTCGCTAGGGCAGGTGGCGACGTTATTTTACAGTGTATTTCAGCAACTAATGCAAACAACATTTCATAGTTCTGAGCATACAACTTCAGAAAAATAGTATTTAACTACCCCGTCCAATAACGACATTAGTTAACGAACTACGCTAATTTGCAATTTAAACAGCAACACTTCATAAAATAATTTAGTACTACTTAATGCCGTAGGAATGAATATGGATTGCTGCCGTTTGTATATACTACAAAATCGACAGACATTGGAATTAGTTATGTGGAACTTAAAGATCTTTGGTATACTCACATGTTTGGACGGTAGGCATTGCGTTGGCGAAAAACAGGAATAGCAGGAAGAAGAAAAGGCATCCCGCGTTGCTGACGGCCTTAAATGCATCGCCTCCGATGTCGTAGAATATCCCACCAAGGAGGAGACCAACGAAAAGGTGGCCAAATAACGTTAGCTGCGCCAAATACTGTGGGAGAAAACGTGAGGTGATATTAGAATAGACAAAGTAATAAAGTGTTTAGGTATATTTGCACCCAGGAAAAATCCCAAGGAAAAACGTGCTTGAAATGTCTGACGGGGACGAGAATCAAACCCGTGATCTTCCTCAACCTATATTCTACTAGAAGAAGATTCTATTTGCTACCCGGCCAGAACAGTTCTGTAGCCTAGTTGGTAAGGTAGCTTCCCGAGAGGAAGATCCCAGTTTCGATTCCCAGCCTAGTCAGACCTTTTTAAAGTCCGTTTTTCCTTGAGATGAAGTAGGTAATATTTGAGTTTGCAAATTATTCTTTTCTGACGTAAAACTACATTAGAGGGTTAAGATATTAGAATAGATTGATAAATATTTGAATTCGCGCAATAAAACATTTCAGATGGGAAACTACATAAGATATTAAAAAAGTCTCCCAAAGCAATCTTTGTTAACGTTCCGTGACTAGAAAGGAATCAATAAATTCACACTTCAGTAGCCAAGCTATCATCTTTAGGAGGTTTTGTTCTACCACTGAAGGTTATAGGTAGAAGCTACTGAAATGTGCATTGTTGTATTCCTAGAATGTTGGTAACCCGGGACTTTCCGGTGATCCAGAACTGGTGAAAACGCAGGTAAGGAACGCTCAAATACGGCTTTTGGAGGATTTTTATTCATCTATTTCACTGATAGCCACGTTACAATTTCCATTTCACTCCTTAAAGAGATACTTAATTAAAATTATTGGTAAAATCAGGATCAATATAATTTAGTAAAAGTAACTTAATTTAATTTTAGTTTTTTAAGTATAATATTACATGAAAAATAATTGAAGTGATATCCGTGGATGTCCTTTACTTTTCCCTCGGTGTTCAAATATTATTAAAAGGTTCGGAAGCATCCTTGTTTTAAAATTAAAATGTAAAGTAATCAAAACACATCCTCTCAAGTTAGGTGAGAATGTAGCAGTTTTAGTAGTTGAATGGGGAACAGCTCGAAGGGTTTTATATAAATGTCTATTATAATGAACCAAATATTTATAAATTAAAATTATTTTAATTATATATTTTAACAGGTAGAAAAAGTCATATTTTTATGAAAACTGATGAAAATAGGAGATCAGAAATTTATTTTTTTTACTTTATTTAGTTTCAATAGAACTTATTTCATTGTCTATTTAGAGTAATTAGGTATTGCAGGAATGATGGTGCTAGAAATTACTCATGAGAGAAGATTAAAAGTAGGTAAAAGAAGAATTGAACATAAAAAGAATAAAAAAACTTTTAATGACAACCTCAAAAAATGAAACTTGTACAAATTCCACAAATCTCTTTTGTCAAAGTCCAGTCTCTTTTAACTTTATCATCAACTTTGCACTTAAAAGTTTTTAATATGTAATTCCATCAAGTATCGCTTGACAATGTTTATTTAATAAAGAGATTGCATGTTTTGACTCACCAGATTTCTGTAGGTACATATGGACGTTCTCCAGAGCAATACTGATAGCTGAGTTTTTAACGATGATTTCGGGCTGTACTTCTCGAATTCAAATGAAACCGTTGGAATCCCTTTCTCCGATACTTCGATGGTAACTGAAAGGAGTTAATGGTGCATGTAAGATATGTGATATTTGGACATATAAGGTGAAGACAAAAGTAATGGATTTCCGACTGCACTGAGCATAATACTGGCAGAAATCGTTTTAATCGCAGCTATTTAAGTTTTGCATAAAAGTAAACAAAATAGAAAGAGAATTCAAACAAATATTGAAAAAATACCAGGATTTCATCATAAAATCAGTTTTTCTCATTTCTACCTTAGGAATGTATACTTTACTTAATCTGCTGCTTTTAGTAAGCATTCAGGAAAAAAATCTTGGAAAACCTTTGGTTCTGAGTTTGTAGTTAAAGATTTTCACATTTAAATCATCAGGTTTTGGTCTGCAAAAATATCAGTGTAATTTACTAAGAATACCAGAAATAAAACCATAGAAGGTCAACTAACAAAATATATTTTAAATTTATACAGATCATTGTCTGTATAAATAAAAAATATTTTGTCGCTTGAACTTCCTTGATTTTAGAGATGGAATTCTACGAAGTTAAAGTCGAGACGATTTCGTTTAATCCCAGAAATAACAACCAGTGGAGCAATAGCAGTAAATTTGAGAATATAATGTTAATGTTCTCCGTAAGTTAAGACGTTGATATAAGTTCTAATGTTCAATTAACAGTGAGTTTTGTATCGTTATTCTTATAAATATTAGCGACGTATCTACAAACACATTTTATTGTCACGCTTTCTTTGGTGATAGATATCAAGAGGTAGTATGAAGTATAGAAGAATAGTTATGAACTGAGATAATGATACCATTCCAAAGTTTACAGGAATTCCGCCTTGTTAAAAATAGGTGAAATTCCTTGTCTCAAATAAGTTGTCACAATGCGTGACATAAATTCTTTTTTACTCATTTTGAAAGTTATCTTTCGATGAAGATTAATTTTAAATCTCAGATAAAATGCTGGTTTTATTTTTCTTTTACCTTCAAATAAATATTTAACGATAAGAGATCAGGAAGTTTCATAATTTTACCTTCACCATGTCTGACCGCCGCTTGATATACGCGGAAATTTCTCGTGGTTGTACTTAATAATATCACTGGATAGGATTTCTTCACCGTCCTCTATTTATGAAATGTACGTTCTAATTTCAACGAAATAATTCCCGGGATACGTCAAGGAGACGGACAGGAAGTGGGGAATTTCTAACCACCAATTACTAGAAGGGAAATGCGGGCATCTTTTCAACTTAACATGAAGTCTACACAGAAATTACATCGAAATATATTTAGGCTGTACTTACGCAATTGTCCTCGAAGCTCACCTTTTAGGTAGAATTGATTATCTTGGTGCCTCGATAACTAAGGTCATTTGCAAGCTCACTTTCTATTGCGAAGTAATTCCCAAAAAATAATTTTACCAGGCGAATACGGGATCAATTCAAACCTTTGCACGCTTCGAGTTCGACAATTTTCATAGCTGAATTTGCAGTCTTGTCTTTCATGGGAGTAACATAACCCATTTGAAACGAATTGACCGCAAAGTTAGCTTTGAGGCGTCTTTTCTCCCTTGACATCTTAAAGGTGTTTCTTTCCACGAAATATTTCCTTTCCGGAAAATAAATGCTTTCTTGTGTTTCGCACGTACCGCATTACAGGGATTATCTAAGAAGTGCGTGGCACCTAGGCCGGATACACCTTCTAGGCAGCCTTGTCACACAAGGCTAGCAAGTAGGCTCTATCTTTAAAAATGTCCTATTTTCGGGAAATTTTATTTAAAATATACTTATTTTCATCATTCATCCTTGCTTTCAGTTTTTAACCACAAACTAAAATATGCGATGGCTACTTAAGCTGTTTCATTGACGTTCATTTTCATTTGCATTTCATGTTAAAATGTAATTTTAGCATATAAAGACAAAGTCTTTTCTGATTTTTTTCTACTTTTTTATTTATTGACTTTATAACTTTCAACGGAACCTTGGGTTAGCTCTGGACGATTAGATGTGAATCTCAAGGAGCCTAAAATTTAAGAACCACAGTAGAATTTTTCCCCTTACAAGATATGATCTGGCTCTGCATCTAAATACATGTTATTGTTAAATTTCAAATGAATCTTTGTACGAGCATCATTGTAGAAAAATAGCACTTTTTAAATGAATTTACGTCTCTAAAATATTAATGAATTTCTTTGAACTACGTGACTTTATTGCTTTTTGATCAAAATTCTGATTAAAATAGAAAATAAATTCTAAATAGAATTTGTAATTCAAATGAAAAAGTTGCAAGTTTTTTGATAGGTTAGATGTCAGATTGTTGTGCCGATAATAATGCTATTTATAATATTTACTAAATGATGGTCATGTAATAAAATCTGGCGCTGTAAATAAAAATGATCCGTCGCTAAGATTTTAGAGAGATAAATAAAAAAATCAGAATCTCTTAGACATCAAATCAATACAAAATGACATGAGATATTGTAGGAAAACAGTGAAACTCACTTTCTTTGGAAGTTGGTAATAGGGCTTCGGTGGCCCCACCGTTTTCTTCGGGCCTTTCATCCTTGCTTGCGATGGACGCTTGCTCTTCTTTCCATCGGCTTCTACTTGCAGACAGCAATTTATCCAATCCATCTCCATGTTCTCCGCAAGCTACTTCGATCACTGCAATCATAATGTTACAACTCCATCACTACATTAGGAACAGGCGCTATTACACTCTTACTGTTCATTCTAATCATCTAAAGATAATGATGTTTTTATTCAGACGTAATATAGTTCTTTCATTTAAAATAATGGCTCACATAATGAATGATTTTGTATCATACGCTTGCAGAATTTAGGGTCTAAGATTATCTTTCCACAGTAGTGCTTAAGTATGGTAATAGATACCATCGGAAATAAAACAATACCTATATGCTGTGAAGAAAGAAAATTTTGAACACGGCTGTTAATAAATTAGAGGTTTTACATCTTCAACAGTCGTCGTTGTCGGCATTCCACGTCTCATTCACTAGTATTTGGAGAAAACAAGAAAATATCACCGTGTTCTTAAAAGTATATAAAAAGAATAGAGAATATAAAGCGAAAAGAATGTACAATGAAGAATATATCGTGAAAAGAATATATAGTGAAAATCAAATATTCCGGCAGTAATTTACTTAGAGTGAAGTTACTATCAATAGGTAAATACAAGAATCGTCAAGAAATAAAAATTCTAACTATTAATTCACTAAAAGTTTATTATTCCATTATGCCCAAGGAGGAGAATGATTGGTTCATGATTTTCAATACTTTTCCTTCTTCGTATGACTGAATTATCTCAACTTATGATAAATAATAATTCAAACCCTTTATTCTTTAGTATATTGATAAAAGTTTCTCTCAAATTCTATGTGTATTTTTAAAATAACATGAACGATGGATTATTTTTCGCTCTAAAACTACCAGAAATAAATAGGTAAAATATATACATAAATAGAATTCAGAGGAAATTGACATATCCGAGAATAGGTGAGGAAAGGAGAATTAGGAATGAGACTTTTACTCTAAACGTTAGAATCAAACTTACCGAAGTCACTGGGATTGTAGAATTCGGGGCAATTAAATCCCAAAGAGGCGAAGAAGGGCACGAGATCGTTGGTGGGTCCCTGGTATAGGACTTCTCCTGAAGATAGAGCTAGAAGATCGTCGAACATCGAGAAAAGGTGTGAAGATGGCTGGTGGACGACGCAAATGACAGTTCGGCCTCCGTTTGCAAGCCATCGGAGGTGCTGAAGAACTACACGCGATGCACTGCTGTCAAGGTTACTGCGGATGAGAATAAATGTATGTTACATTGAACCCGACGTGTAATAAGTAATGAGGAAAGGAAATTTGATCACGGCTGTTAACCCCTCAAATCCCGATGAGGTGTATTTGCAGCCACCGTTTCGTCACCGCAAATTTCGCTCTCGGAAATAAAAAGCAATGACTAAATTTCCATTTAAGACATCGGCCTGAAATCAACAATGAATTAATGAATTAAAATTTCAAAATGTGTCTTAATTTTACTTGTGATAAGTTTTTTTCGTCACGTGAGAAATACAAATAGTTTAGGTGACTCAATAATTGGGCTACACGTAAAAAAATATCTGAGGTTACGCTCTATTCAAAAAAATTATTTTGGTTAAGTTTTAGTTTCCTTAAACTAGATAGTATGTGGTGTTTATTTTTGCTAATGAAACTAAGAGCAATCGAGGGGAAAAACGGATCATTTTTTATTTATTCAATTTTACGTTGCAGCTTGGCCAACTGTTGCAAGGTGGCAACGTTTAAGGGGAACATAAAAATGAATTTAAGTCTGGCATTTGCTCAAAAACGGGAGGGAAACCCCTCCAAAACACATCCGTAGGTTGTACGATTAAATTTTACTCAAGATATAAAATCATATAACATAAATATATCATACATAAAATATACATACGATCCGTAACATTGTCATATTATGTTAGATTGGTTTAGAGTTTTAAAAATGATCACCGGTGAAAAATTCGGGATAAATGTTCTTATACAATTAGAGTTGATATAATATGCTTAACAAAAAATAAAAAAAATGTGCCTAAAGAACGACTCATCCTTAATGAGAATACATTGTATGCATATTACCAATATGAAGCATCTATAACATGAAGAAGGGAATAATAACGCCGGGCGTAATAGTATTATGTCTGAGGGCGTTGAGGAATTGATGAATTAAAGGTTTAAAAATCTCCAATTGTCGTCTTTGTCGGCTGTCCGTACTTCGTTGCCAAGGGTTTTTGGAATAAGAAAGTCCCAGGTTACTGACCTTTTAAGAAACACACTGTCTGTGTTATATATGTCTGTACATATATTTCTATAGGGATTCTATCATCTTTAGGGGTCAAGGAACATCAACTGTATTATTATTGTTGTTTGTGAGATCAATAATCAGGGCCTTTCTCTTGTTTCCGAATATCGGTGAAGAGGAGGTGCGGGATAGCTGACAAAGACGGCTTTTAGATATTTCCAAACCTCTAATGCAATAAGTTCCCTTCGTGTTTATCTTGAGGATCATAAGAATTATGAGGAATTTTATATAACGGACGAATTGATCATTCTCTTCCATCATTTTACTATGAACTACTTTGTAAAGAAAGAAAATTTGAAACACAGCTAATAATGAATTAGAGGAATTAAACCTCCAGTAGCTGTTATTGTCGGCGTTCCTCACCTCCTTCACCGGTATTTGGAGAAAAAAATTCAGCGAGCCTTGCTGTTTTCTCCGATACTGGTAAAGGAGGTGAGAAACGCCGACAAATACGGCTATTGGAGATTTTGTAATTCTAATGAGATGTTTTGTCTTGAATGGAGTATTTTATTCAGTGGCAACGAATTATCTTTGAAATGGTGATTGAAATATCTCATACTGAACGCTCTGAGACTTGGGATGGAGGGGTATTTCATTCCTCCTTTAAAGATATTTCGATGGATATAGAATTAGAGATATCTTTACGCAGGGGAAGTAATGAGAGATATTAGTTATATTATAGAACACACGGGGGAAGGCGATTCTCTGTGGTATGTTTTTGTTTTGAGAAAATGAAAGTGAGAATCTACATGGAGGCCAAGCGTATTAGTCACATATTTTGTCGGAAGCAAAATTACCGATTTCATAAAGATTGGGTGATATACTGTTTATTTGAAAAGGTTACTTGTTTTTATCTTTAAATTGGTCGCTGTAAAATGGTTGTGTTTGGCAATTTTGTAAATAAAATCAAACCTAATTCATGAAACAGATCATGCAGGTATTGAAACATTACTTCTTTTTTCGGTTTTGCTTGCGAAACGTAAAGTTCTAAAATTTCGCTTTGCTCTATGCTGAAAAATTGATATTAGAGCTGGATGATGTCGGGGTTCGTTTATTTATTTCGTATTACGTAACAATTCGGTCGTTAGACCAGCTGGCAACGGCCAAGGGAAGCGTAACTTGTCCGACATTTGCCCAAAGACGGAAGGGAAACCCCTCTTAAGCTTTCCGTAGAAAGTTTATGATAAGACTCAGCAAGGAATTACAAAAAAAACCACTTCAAAAATTTACCTGGTGGGCTCGTCGAAGAACATAATTGGGGGATTGGTAACTAATTCCACGGCAATAGAGAGCCTCTTCTTCTCACCCCCTGACAATCTGCAAACCAATGTGTCGAGACAATCCTTTAGCCCTAGAAGTTCAGCTATTTTATCCACCTGCCAAAAGATAAAGAAATTTATGAAAAAATGGAATCTTTAATATTGAAATAGCTCTTTATAGTAATGAATTACATGAAAGCTAAGATTATTTATTTTCTATTGAATATATCTTGAGCATAATGCTGGCTAAAATTAGATAATTCATGTATGAAAAACGAATTTTCTATTTTGGGCAATATCATTCAAGTATTTACTTCTTTAGTCGTAATTCCTTTCAAATAGTTCAGTTTACTCCTAAACTGTACCCAAGTTCAAACCTTGTCCTGCTAGCCCTTATCTACCTGAACATTGAAGCATTTACTAACTTAAAATTCTTAAATATATTTTTTTCTTACCCATTTACGCGCTAACATATGAGAAATAGTTGTAAATAGAGTATATTTTTTTTAACTGGAAGCGAAATACGTACCTACCTACGAGTAAAATATTAGGGATGAACTTTCTTGAAGCTTGATAACGTAAGCTTGCTGAACTCACCTGAACATCGCGAAATTTTTTCAAAGTATATATTGAAGCTGATGGTAATGAAATTCTTTCTTCAAATTACGAAAAGCTTCCAGTTAAAGAGCAGAATCGGTTCCCAGGCTCCACGCGGAGACGAACCGAAGATGGGCAAAACGCGCGATCCTAAAAAGTAGATAAAAGCAATATTTCGTCACTCTTTGAAAACTGAAATATGCTGATAAAAGGATAAAAATCAATCCTTCATTGAGAAATAGGAATGTACACCTAGAACTAATAATGTCCCTTTAATATCAACCAAAGGATATGTAAATGTTTTTTTTTCGAATTAAACATGAAAAAGGATACGGTATGAATATTTTATGTTCTTTTATGTTTTATATATTTTTGGGAATCTCATACTCACTTTTCTAATTCATTATTGATTTTGAATCATTGGGATCCGCAAGATCAAGCTTTAATCTCAGATTTGGTGATGGCCCAACTTAGACCAGCTCGTTTCGATAGAGGAGATTTCTTGTTCGACAGTGGCGTTACGGCTATAATAGATTCCCCCGGATGAAATTAGCTCAAGAATAGATCTGATTACCGACGGAAGTTTTTAGAAGAAATCATAGGTACACATCTTTTACGCTACGTAAATGACCTTTTAATTTCAGAAAAACAAAAGCGATCTCCGATAGGTAGATAGATGGACAAATAAAGGAATTTATTAGGCGAAATTTAGATTTCTCTGAGACCTCCGAGAGACAGGCATACGGTACAAACATGAGAGACCATGTAAAAACATGAGTGACCTACCTTTCGGTAGGTTCATGTGCATAAAAAATCCCTATTTAACGCCATCTCCTTCACTTACTTGTTGCGTACACACCCTTTAAGTCATACAACATCTTTTGTCTTCGTCATCCCATCTGTTTTCCGCCTTGAGTACTACCCTCAATTACAGTCTTAAGCAGCCCACCTCATATTTCACCACCCATTTCCTCTGTCGATGCTTAGTCATTTCAATCAAAGCCCTCTCCTCCCCAACCATCTCCAGCATCTGTGTATTTGTTTTTCGAGAGACATCGACAAAATTTAGCTAAGTACTCGCTAAAACAGATGGTTTCATTTGGTCGTTTTTTCGCAGATTAGATATGCTAGCAGGTAAAAGTTTGTCTTAATAGGTAAGGCTATTTGTGTTAAGGCACCTCCTGCCATTCGCAAATGGCTGCTTGTGATTCTATACATCTAAATTTAAATTTAATAGTTCATTATTATTATGTTTCATATAGGGTAAGTGTCCTTCACACTTCTGCCGCTAGAAATGTAATCAGAATTAGAGGGTTTGATTGTTATACAATTCAATCGTTTTATCTCTTTCTATAAGCTCCCCGTTTCTGATACGAGTCTTAGATTGCTACAAAGTCCTTATCGGGATCCACTCGAATGCAGGTGTTACATTTTCAATAAAAGAAGACAATGTAGTCTTAACATCTATGTTACGTATACTGGCAGAGGATTGGCAATGTGCTTTCTATGATTTCAATCAGTCGATCCCGAGTCATAAATAATTACATTCGTTGGCTGTTGCTAAGCTATCCTCTGATCCACTCCTCGTTATCGGCAGTTTGAAGACTCCCGCACGTGTGTTCACTTGAAAATGATTTAAAAGCAAATCCTGCAACGCAAGACTTGCCTCCTCTTTTGAGTGAAAGAACTGATGAGCGAATGCAGGCCAAAAGTATGCATTCCGTAATAAATTTCACTGATTAAGAAACCGAAATGAAATGTTGATGTTAGATTTTCCTCGCATGCCTTATAACCAGCAATAAATATATTAGTACCCATTCATGAATGTCCGTAGGACTCCTTTCTACTGAAAATATTTCAGTGGTAATAAGAAAATTGTGAGAGAAATATACCTCAATTTTGGAACTGAGACGAGCAAATGAGACGAACACAATTTATCAATAAGCCATCAAATAAGGTAGTGTAGAATTCGATAGAAGGTATTATCAAGCACGGAAGAAAATTATGATTAATTAAAAAAAGAAATAAATGTCAATGTTAACTCTGTATAAATCAGGATGACATGTTTATTACCAAAAAGTTAGAGAGTATTTAAGCGTAATGTAATTTAAGTATTAGTTTTATATTCATTGCTGAGGGAGAAAGTTAAGCGAAATACATTTAGGGATATGTTAGAAAAGAGAAGGATGAAGATGAAAGGACATGATTGGAAGGTGATTTTTTTAAAGCTAGTTGGTAATCTGTCTTGTAAAATTAGGAAATAAAACACCAACTATTATTCAATTTATATTCTCGCTATTTCTTAAATTCAACTATTTGACTCTTCTAATACGAAAAATCATTCTACTGTTCACTGCGAACGAAATCATTTTCATTTTTTACGACATTTTATTGTATCGGAATTTTTACAATCCCTTGTTAAATGGTGATTTAACCGCTTTATCATGCTCTCTAATCATGCGTTGTTCGTATAAAATCCTACTTTCCCTCCATGTTTATCGTTCGGTTATTTTCTACTTAGCTATGGAATATTATTTCTCGGGAAACATTTTCTCCAGATTTTAAAAGAATGATTTCGTACCTATGGACAGAACACTTTCTCTGTCGCGGTTTCGTTATTAATGAATCCTCCTCGCATACCAGCGACCGATAGCCTTTGGTAAGCCTCAACACGTGCTTATTAGGTTTTTACTTTCTCCATGTACGAAGTATAGAGAAAGTATTGTTTTCATGAAAAAATTCGATTTCGAGATTTCAACGGAAATACATGTTTTGGGGTCCCTAGAACACGTTTTGACCATTTTCGGAATGATGTATGTGTGTATGTGTGTGTGTGTATTAGAGGTCTGCATGGGCCGGGCTCGGGCCGGGTAAGCAGGACGTCTTTCGGGCTCGGGCCGGGCTCGGGCTAGGTAAGCAGGCAGTCTATCGGGCTCGGGCCGGGCCTGGGCCCGTAAATAATTTTCCATAAGGTTTGCACGTAAATATAATTTTTATCGCAAGCTGGGTTTGTTTATTTTGCAAAATTAAATTAGTAAAAGAAGTCGTACGAAGTCGTGACAAGTACCAAAAGAAAGGAAATTGAATGAATACTTTTATTTCAGTCGTGGAATATTGCTTTTTATTTGAATTGCGAGAACAGCTATGAAATAAACGAAATATTTCGGGTAAGTTTGAGGTTGTAAACAAAAAAAATTCTTATGGATAGCCACAGTGATTGTTGAATCAATAGTTAAGGTTTTCACCGTTAGATTAGATAGTGTAGATCAACCTGATAGATGGGAGAACAATATTTTAAAGCGTCACTAGCAACCTAACCTTATTTATAGAAACGTATACTTCTAATATTGGAATTTTATTTCATGTGTAGAAATATAGAATCTATTAACCGAAACGCTTCTACTAGGCATTTACTTATTCAGATAAGTGTTTATTATGTAATTAGCATATGACGGAGCCTTTGTGCGACCGCCAGCCTTATCATACAATGTAAATTACTGCAATGTAGATACTTATGAAGTGATATGTTTTTTCGTAAAAGGCCCCTGGACATATTTTTGACAACTTTTTTCGCTGAAGACCATCATGACATGAAATTACTGCCCTTTTTACTTTCTCCATATACGAAGTATAGAGAAAGTATTGTTTTCATGAAAAAAATCGACTTCGAGATTTCAACGGAAATACATGTTTTGGGGTCTCTAGAACACGTTTTGACCATTTTCGGAATGATGTCTGTGTGTATGTGTGTGTGTATGTGTGTGTGTATGTGTGTGTGTGACAGTGGGCGCTCTAACGTGAAAACTTTTAGTCGTATCAATACCAAAATTCATATATAGTACTGTGGTGTGTGCTGTCAGAGTTGATTAGTTTTTGGAGTAAATCGATCAACCGGAAGTCGAGCTTCATTCATCAAAGCTCATTTCCGGTTTTCAAAATAACTCCATAAATATGATATATATGTATATTGTATACCTTATAAAAGTTTTAGATAATGTGTTTTACTATAACTTTTGTATTTAACACATTTTTGTATCACCGGTTGATTAGGAGTTATTCGTGAAATACTGATCAACCGAAAGTAGCTGAGTATGTACTTTGTGGGCGCTCTAACATAAAAAGTATTTGACGAATCAACACCAAATTTCATGTATAATATTTTGGTTTGTGTCTTTAGAGTTGATTAGATTTTGAAGAAAATCGGTTAACCGGAAGTCGAGCTTCATTCTTCAAAGCTCATTTCCGGTTTTCAAAATATCTCCATAAATATGATATTTAGGTATATACTATTATTTATAAAAGTTTTAGAAAATGTAATTTACTATAACCTTTGAATGAAACATATTTTTTTATCACTGATTGATTAGGAGTTATTTGTGAAATACTGATAAACCGGAAGTTGGTGATTATGTACGTTGTGGGCGCTCTGGGCTCTATGGGCGAAAGGCTATTTCATCGTATTTCATCGAACATGTCTTGAAAAACATTATTTATAATGTTTGTGACGTAAAAGATAATAATATATAATTTAATCACTCATATTCAAAGTTTAGATGCAATATTGACTTCGAAATTACTGTCGTAGATAAATATTTACATCTTATATATGGAGAAAGTCATGTGCTGGCCACATCAGTTTTTTACTTTCTCCATATACGAAGTATAGAGAAAGTATTGTTTTCATGAAAAAATTCGACTTCGAGATTTCAACGGAAATACATGTTTTGGGGTCCCTATAACACGTTTTGACCATTTTCGGAATGATGTCTGTGTGTGTGTGTGTGTGTGTTTGTATGTGTGTGTGTGTGATAGTGGGCGCTCTAACGTGAAAACTATTAGTCGTATCAATACCAAACTTCATATATAGTACTGTGGTGTGTGCTGTCAGAGTTGATTAGTTTTTGGAGTAAATCGGTTTACCGGAAGTCGAGCTTTATTCATTAAAGCTCATTTCCGGTTTTCAAAATATCTCCATAAATATGACATATACGTATATTGTGTTACTTATAAAAGGTTTAGATAATGTGTTTTACTATAACTTTTGTATTTAACATATTTTTGTATCACCGGTCGATTAGGAGTTATTCGTGAAATACTGATAAACCGGAAGAAGATGATTATGTACTTTGTGGGCGCTCTAACATGAAAACTATTTGTCGGATCAACACCAAATTTCATATATAATACTTTTATTACAGTCGTTAGAGTTGATTAGTTTTTGGAGTAAATCGGTTGACCGGAAGTTGAGCTTCATTCTTCAAAGCTCATTTCCGGTTTTCAATATATCTCCATAAATATGATATTTAGGTATATACTATTATTTACAAATGTTTTAGAAAATTTAATTTACTATAACTTTTGTATGAAACATATTTTTTTATCACTGTTTGTTTAGGAGTTATTCATGAAATACTGATAAACCGGATGTTGCTGATTATGTACTTTGTGGGCGCTCTGGGCTCCATGGGCGAAAGGCCAATTTCATCGTTTTTACTTTCTCCATATACGAAGTATAGAGAAAGTATTGTTTTCATGAAAAAATTCGACTTCGAGATTTCAACGGAAATACATGTTTTGGGGTCCCTAGAACACGTTTTGACCATTTTCGGAATGATGTCTGTGTGTATGTGTGTGTGTGTGTGTGTGTGTGTGTGTGTGTGTGTGTGATAGTGGACGCTCTAACGTGAAAACTATTGGTCGTATCAACACCAAACTTCATATATAGTACTGTGGTGTGTGCTGTCAGAGTTGATTAGTTTTTGGAGTAAATCGGTCAACCGGAAGTCGAGCTTTATTCATTAAAGCTCATTTCCGGTTTTCAAAATATCTCCATAAATATGATATATACGTATATTCTATTACTTATAAAAGTTTTAGATAACGTAATTTACTATAACTTTTGTATTTAACATATTTTTGTATCACCGGTTGATTAGGAGTTATTCGTGAAACACTGATAAACCGGAAGAAGATGATTATGTACTTTGTGGGCGCTCTAACATGAAAACTATTTGGCGGATCAACACCAAATTTTATATGTAGTACTTTTATTACAGTCTTTAGAGTTGATTAGTTTTTGAAGTAAATCGGTTAACCGGAAGTTGAGCTTCATTCTTCAAAGCTCATTTCCAGTTTTCAAAATATCTCCGTAAATATGAGATTTAGGTATATACTATTATTTATAAATGTTTTAGAAAATGAAATTTACTATAATTTTTTATGAAACATATTTTCGTATCACTGATTGTTTAGGAGTTATTCATGAAATACTGATAAACCGGAAGTTGCTGATTATGTACTTTGTGGGCGCTCTTGGCTCTATGGGCGAAAGGCCAGTTCCATCGTTTTTCATCCAGCATGTCCCGAACAACATTATTTATAATGTTTAGAGTTCGAAATTACTGTCGTAGATAAGTATTTACATCTTATATATGGAGAAATTCATGTGCTGGCCACATCAGATTTTTCATCGATCATGTCCCGAAAAACATTATTTATAATGTTTGTGACGAAGAAGATAATAATATATAAAGTAATCACTCATCTTCCAAGTTTAGATTGAATATAGAGTTCGTAAATACTGTCGTAGATAAATATTTACATCTTATATATGGAGAAAGTCATGTGCTGGCCACATCAGATTTTTTGTAGTAACTTTCGAACGTGGAGGAGGTTATTTTTGATACTCATTCGTTTTAATATTGTGAGAATGACTTGAAGAGACATATTTATGTTTGAATTGCTTAATTACACCATGAATTGAAAAAAAAATAATTTAAATTAAACGTTAACTACTATGGATATTTTTTAAAGTTAAATTTTCCGTAATTAGAGCTGACAAATTCTTGAAAACTTTGAAGTATGTACATAGTATGCTGCATACAATCTGGGGTTTTCTCTTGAGTTTAAGACGTGCGTCTCGCTATTTAAAATAAAAATGATTTTTTCCAGCTGTTATGTTATCCATTCTTTATAATTTGAAAAATAACTTATGGTTACCACTCTTCTGCTTTAGATAGTGAGGTTGCAAAAAGAAGAACCATTTCAAATTTCAAATACTTCATTCTCCAATTACAACCAAGTATGACTAATCTATCACTACAAAATTTTTCTGGGAAAGGGATTCCGGTCAGGATTTGTTAAGGTCAATTCTTAATGCTTTAGAGACGCGAACTTATCACTTTTCTGATTTAATTAATCATTCTAGTACGAAAGTGAAACATTTAGGCGTATTGTCACTAAATATTTATTTATTTTAGACGAACTAGGAGCTGAACTTCTTTATAAGTGGAGAACTATATTCCATAATATTTCTTGGTAGATTTCCTTCAACTTTGCGTAATAGATGAAGATGGGGAATAATACCATGACGCATTATTATTATGATTTCTATGTTTACCTACATTCTATCGTGCTTTGCAAATTTTTATTCAAATAGTATTCTGTAAAGTAGTACTTTTTCATTAGCACTGCCCAACATAAGGAAAGAAAATGGGAATACGGCTGTTAATGAGTTAGAGGTTTAAACATCTCTAATAGCCGTCTTTGTCAGTCCTCCGCACCTCTTTGCCACCGGTTTTAGGAAACAACGGAAAGACCCGGATTACCAATATTATAATAAATACCTAATGAACATTTCAGTAGCATCTAACATCATCAATATCATTTCACAAAGAAAGAATATTTGTCTTCTTCTATACCTGATGGTGATAGCCTTTAAATGTACATAGTGACATGGCTATTAAAATGAACATTGGTTGTTTACTAGACAGTTGGTAACCGGACCTTTCTGCTGTTTCCGAAAACCGGGGGCCACGAGATGCGGAGCACTGACAAACAATGGCCACTACCGTGCGTTTGGTTATCTGAATGTAAATAACATTCTCATTTCCGCTAGCTGTATTACTACTTCCATGATAATATCTTACGTTCGTCATCAGTAATGATGTAATCCTGTAGGGATAGTGTTAAACTGCAGATGAGAGATGTTCGAACTCCTGTAGCTTATATCTCACCGTTTTGTCCTTCTGTTCATTGGTGATTCCCTCCGGCATCTTGAGTCTGCTGGCGACTTTCATAGTTTCAAGTGCAGTGAGGTGCGTCATCATGGCCACTTCCTGCTCGATATAGCATGAATGACGGCGGAAGTCGCGGGCCACGCGGTCCTTCCCTCCGACTGTCACCCTCCCCTTCACGCCCCTCGTCCTGCAAACAATAACATACCATGATGATCCCTCGAAAACAAGCCACTGCGGATTCCTAAAGTCGGTCCACCGTCACGAGCACACAATTTACAATGCATTCAACTGAGTAGTGCTCACGGGAGAAATTCGCGGGGTGTAGCTAAATTTGCCGAAAAATCTAAAGTTGTTTAAAATCGTTCGAAAATTTTTCAATTTTGAGTGTAAGAGATGCCAAAAATAACGGATTTGTTTTAGTTTAAATTCTGTGGTAGTCACAGAGAAAAAATAAAAGTCACAATGGAAATAAGTGCGGTCTTTTGATTTAAGAACCCCAGCCATGAACCGGATTTTGATTTTAATTAAAAACTAATTTATAACGGGGTTTTCCACTGCAAAGCAGTCATCTTCATGTTGAAAAAAACCATATTTTTCATAATTTTGTCTTGCATTGTCTTTTTTTAGATAATTTCAAATAATAATAGATCGTCTTTATTTGGATATGGTTTAGACTTACGAGATTCTTCTAATTTTGTTCTTCTAAGAATATTTATAAAGAAAGCGATAGCCGTTGGACTAATGAATACTTAAGAAGTAATTCAACAGTTAATGCAGGAACAAGTACACGCTTGAAATATGTTCGCCTCTTCTCATCCTCTTAATACTAATTAATTGATCGTGAGAGAAAGAAAGATTTACATTTAGTTCAATAATTACAGTATGAAGCAACATTTAAATGGTAGGTTTTTCATGATATTTATTTTCTCAAAGCTACATTGCTTATTACATGCTTAATTTTGATGATCTTAAAGTACTAAAACGAAGAGGCATATTCTGTAGAAATTTAGTCTAATAGGCTAATATGTGTATGTCTCCATAGGCTAATGATATGTACGTACCTGAATCCGGATAAAATATTCATGAGCGTTGTTTTCCCCGAACCAGATGGCCCGATGACCGCGGTCAGTCTACCGGGTCGAAATCGTCCGCTCACATTTTTCAGAATTGTTTTCTCTTCTGTAAGGAAAAGTAAAATAAAAGTTAACATAACTAGGAATTTTACGTGTGAATTTTATTTCCGCTGGAACTAGCTTTAATTCTGGAATTTAGTGATTATAAAATGAAAATTCATCGAATAGCAAAATTTTTATTGGATCTCCCCGAGAACTGTCAGCATCGGTAGGCGACATATTGAAAATTTGAAGTCATTTTTACGAAATGGAGAATTGAGAATCAGTAAATTGCTTTCATTTTAAAAATGTTAACTCCATCCTATTTCAGATTTTATTATTCTGTTTCCTCTTCAGACTAGTGAAATATTATTTTATTTTTCAAGAGCCATTACATCCAGATATATCCATAGCTGTGGTAGGATTTGCGAGAATTTTCTAAAATTAAAAAGAAAACAGTTGTAGCTGCTTCTTCTGCATAGGGAAAGGTGGAGAAAAACGGAGTAGTGTGGCAAAATGAGATTCCGCATATGTTTAGCCTAATTAGCGTGATTACTTTTGGGCAAACAACTCATATAGGTAGGATTGACATTCCGAACTAGGGTGCAAATGCTCCATTGCATTTCAGAGCACTACTTCAAACTTTCAGTGATCGTTTTTGTAATTTTGGGAATCTATTCCGAATGCATGTATGTACGTAGTAATTCATAGAAATACTTAATTATTACTTTTAGCATTCTGTTAAAAATATCGTATTCTACGTTTCTGTATGGTCAATTTTTATTAGGCTAGGATACCGTCGCGGTAGAATTGGTTAACCTAAAAACGAGGTTATGGGGCAGAACGGGATACTACCAGGTGCACAGGGTAAAAAAAATCTCCATCTTCTTCTAGTGACAATGAAGAAAATGATGACTGATTTTACTGTCATGGCTATTTAGTGGAAGACAGGATAAAATGTGTCAGTTGCCGTTAAGTGGGCAAACAATATGTGTGCCGCAATCATTTCATAAAGTTAACCTTGCATTGTAGTTTTTCCTGCCATAATATTGTAAAATTTCATTTTCCTTATATCCCCAATAAAACTTAGAAAATTAAGTATTCTGTAATCCCCTACCTTCCCCTACATCTCATGCTGGAAAATACTCATCTCTAAAGCTAAGACTTGTGTCGTTCGTGAATTGTACGTTGTAGTTTGAATCAAGTGATTAGAGAAAGTATTAATTTCAAGACAATTGTCTTGGCACCACAGGCAATCATAACTTTCATTGTGTTAACGGTAAATTAGATCCTATCGCATTTGTCTATCTACATCCGTAACTTAAGCAGGAGTTTTATACAGAGTATCATGTTTAACATAGGGATTACATTGAGGAATCAGTATGAGGATGCAAGTCAAGGACGAATTCTATCTGTTAGTGAATAGCCTCTTGTGCAAGTTGATTTATTTCCTTTTCTTGTTGGTTTTCGCTCGAATGGTCGTTTCTATAGGGCGAAGTTCAAGGCTTGAGTCTGTGATTCTCTATAATCCTAGCTTAACAATAGGAAAATAAGTCTTCCAAAGGTTTTTCTATCTTTTAAAAGGTACTTGAAACGGAGAGAACAAATTGCTTCGTCGAAGAAGTCGCATGATTGTGCAGAATTTTATTGAATAGCTGTTTCCTTCACATCCTCCTAAAAGTCAACCTCGGATAATAATCACAAATCATAAACGAATGTTATGAACTTTTTTCTGTCTTTAAATATCCCTCCTTTATTAAACTACTTAAACCTCCTCAAGGATAATGCGAGACCTTGCTCTCTCGTGAAAAGAGTAATAACATGAAGCATTATTGGGTATGAGGCTTACATTTTAAATTTTCAATTTAAACGTGTCTCAGTGGTAACCATCGAAAATATTGCTTTGGTGGAAAATTATAAGATTGAAATTTTTTGTTTCTAATATTTCATTGCAATGGAAAGAATATAAGAAAGATTTGTACTTTTATCACAAATTTTTTTTACAAATAACAGTAATACGACCGGTTTCGACGATTAATCGTCATCTTCTGGCGAAGAAACTCTAAATTCAAACCCCTTAATAGCTTAAGGGGTGAGGGGATAGGGAAGGTGATAATGGGTGATGGGAGTTAGAGACTAAGAAGGTATTGAGGAAGTTACGTCGTTATTATAAGAAAGGACAGAGTTTATTCTTACCATTATGGATTATCCCAACACCTCGCCTGATTCAATGAAATTTCATTGCAAAGTTCATCTTATTATATAGATTTCAAGACAAAATTAAGCTTATTCGTATCTGTAATTGGTATAAACATTTACTAATCTAAGAAGATATGGTTGATATATTTAGAAAAACTTGACTAATTTAATTTTCGTTATATCTCAAATTACGTCTCAGCGTAAATTTGTTTCAAATATCAGATCCTACCTTTATTGTTCCCTTCTATAATAAAATTTGTAGAAGGAAAGGATAGAGAAGTTATACAGTTTTACCTTCACCTTGTCTAATTTTGGTGGCTATGCATCGTTGTTTCACCAATAAGTATTTCTCTACCTTCCTTCAATTGCTAGAGGAAAATTAGGGCATCTTTTCAAATCAGCGCATTTTGACAGACGTATGTATAGGAAATAAATTTACAGTGTATTTAAATGATTGTCTACGAAGCTCATAATTATATCTCAAGTAAATAAAAGAAATATGTTTTAAAACTTTTAGTTGGAAGATTTTCTTGATTATTTTTTTTCGTGGGAATTAAACTCCTCTTAACTCCGCATTACGTCGAATTGCTGGATTCAGAACATTGAGGTGTTTCTTTCTGATAATTTCCCCTCTAATAAAATAAAATCAAGTACATGGGCTAATGAAGAAATACAATTACGATTAAATTTGATTGCAGGACCCTGATTTTGTTCCAATATCCAATAATTCCAATTCCAACTATCCAATAATAAGTCGGTACTTTTTCAGAAATACACATTCCTTTGGAAAAACTTAAAATATATTAAATTGTTTATCTCTAATTTATGTCCATCATATAAAAATATAATCAACTTCTAAATGGAATTATCACTAAGTAGTATTATGCTTAAATATGGTTGTACGACTCTGATTATGTTCGGGAATTAATTTTTATTATTATCTTATTGTTATTACTATATTAAATTTGTATCATCATAAAAAGTCATTCTTTACGTAAGGTATATTCGATGTAAAAGCCTAGATAACCCGTTTGCCAAATGAATTTTACGACTTTTGGATAAAAGTACAGGAAATCGAGTACTCAAAATATTTAGATACTCTCCTCGACGATATAAATGGAGGATGATTTGAGAAACTCTCCTTAACAAACGGCAAGCACGATGAGTCGTTGTGAGATTAATAAGGGAATGAACTCCTCGGGAATATTGTTCCAGGAGAAGCTATGTATGATCAACCAAAATGGCACGATATAGTGGGTGCGGAGAGCTTTCTACGGCTGAGAAGAAAAAATGAGGAGTAGAGAAAGGAAAATACCCTTCTTTCGACGATCAGGATGAGTCGGCAAAAAAGAAAGGGAAAGTGAATTCGTTCTCATCCTTTCCCTCTAAGACTTTCTTCTCCTTTTCGTAGACCCACTTGTGCTCATAACGGTACTTCTTACTGATATTTTCTTATCCTCATAAATGAACTTGTGGATTTATATTACAGAACAATAGTTGTTATTTGTTGGAAAAATGTCTTTTATAAACGATTTCAGTTGCTGCGAAATTGGGTTTTAGGACGAATCTAATATGTTTTTGAAAAGAATTATAACAATGATCGATATCCTCTAAGTTATAAAATTTTATTTCATGTAAGTATTACATCCTCAGTACCTTACGCATTTTATCTTCGCAAATAAGCTCTATTTTACTCGAAGATACACTCCTACACATATTATTCAAGCTTTATATTTTGCGGAAATGGCTCTCTCGTTTCGCCCTCTTGGAGGAAACAAGCAATCAATCAAACTCTCACTTCACCGAGATCCTTTCACGCGATGCATATTCCCACTGTACCTGGAAGAACCTTGCGCATTCTCATGGTGTATGCATCACAAAGAGAGAATAACAATAGGTTTAAATTGGCATACTTCCGATTCATGTTTACTTAAGATTGGCGTGAAGATTATATCTCTCAGCCTAAAGAGAAACATGGTTGAAAAATGTTGAATTAAATGTATTTAAAAATAAATAAAATGACCTGCCTGTTTGCGATGCATCATTGTCATCACCGAGTGTGATCATACGAATATGGATACATGAAATCGATGGAATTAATTGAGGCTATATTTATTTTTGTAACTATGATTTAACATTTTAGAGATGGTGGTTTCCGGTGCTACTTGGTGAAACCCTATCGCAATTCCAAATAAATGACTGAACTCCATTGTTGATTCCGCAGATAGATTTGTGTACTCGATGAAATTAATTTATTTATTTTCTGATTAATACTCTTTAACTTTTAATTTTCTGGGAGACCGCCAAGTTTTTACTTCCGCATAAGTTGACGCTGATATCCTTAGTAATCTATCTCTTTCGCTTCATCTTGTTTTTTGTCTTCGCATTACCTCATCTAGAAAAAGAAATTGCTAATGCAGTCATCTGTGCAAACAGCTGAAATTAGCTCAACTTTCTATTAAAATGATAAGAATAATCCATCTGGAAATTATCTGGTGAATTAACTGCCTTCGTTTTAAGGAGATTTTTTAGTTGCCGGTGAAAGGAATTATTCCCAAGAGAACCTATAGAATATGATCATCTTTCTTGAAATAATCCATCCTAGTCGTCAGTTTAACACAAATAAATAAATAAAATAATCGAAAATAGCCGTCAGTCTTGTAAAAACTTTTCCTGTTAATAATTCGCAGTATTTATTCGCCATGAATAATATTAGAAGGTTCCGCAAAGTGAAGGCAGAAGTAATCCATTATAATCCATCCTATTTACCCCTAAATTTTCTTCAACAGTTCCGATTTTTGCGACAAAATACCTTGTGTAATTTTACGTAACTTTTTCTGGCATTAAAAAGTGGTAGTGATATTCCTAAAAGTACTTCGACAGCTTAATGCCGTCTTATTTTTTGGGCGAATTTTAGCCTAGGAAGGCTATTCCTCCAATTAACCCCTTTTCTTAATTATATAGGACAGCTTAGGTCATAATATGGGCTCCCTCCGGTAATCGAACCCGGGATCGCTCTCACCAATTACGAAAACGCAATTTGGTGATTCGGAATTTGAAAGGTTTTAAAAGGCAATACTCGAAGTCGGTATTGATGTTTCTTCAAACCTTAGATGGACTTCGTTAATCATAATTAGATTCAAAAAGGAATATTTTAAGGGTAGTCGTTTAGGGCATACAGAGTATTGAACATACGTATACAATATATCAAATAGTCAGTGATTTTCAGTTCCGGCAATTGTTTATCGATTGGACTTATCACTAAACATTCACAACGATGTCAGAGAAGAAATATGAATCAGCTGATATCTTACCAAACCTCCTGATAAGATGCCGACTCCGGGGCAAAGTGCAAGCTCATTGCATAGCGGAATTTGAAAAGATAATCATAATTAGTCGGATCGAGAGAAGTTTAAGCATGTTTTTTTTTTAAACATATCGTGTTCCTTTGAGGAATGAATGCACTATTATCGCTCTTACTTCCAAATAATGCTCAGAGCGTGCAGAGGGAAAGTTTTATGAGGATGCTGTACTTTGTACCGACGAAATCCCTCAATCATTGTTATTATCTACCGTTGCTGGTGAATGTAAGACTTCGTTTAAGGTCCAGCAAAGTATGGTTGCTATGAAACCATAAGTTCTCCTGTAAACAGAGCGAAGTCGGCTATCAATTCAGTGGATACATTACTAAACCGTTTGACTTATTTCTACTTATTGTTACCGTAATTAATGGAAGCATGTTTATAAGGTTGATCTGGTGAAAGAGGATAATGCTGCTTGTAAACGTAGGCAAAAAATAACGGCAATGATGACTATATGCTAAGTGAAGACTTAATATTAGTTATTACTATTTATTAAGATCGCATTTATGAACGAATTTGTAATTATATTGATTTTAAACTTATTGGATCTTTTCGGTGTTTTGCGATTTCAAACGTCTGATATAATTTGCAACGTGTTAGAGGAACTGTATCATGCATTTAAATTTTATATGAAATGTTTTGTCTTCGAACATATTTTTTATACATAATAATCTTTTTTAAGTTGTACGACAATTAATTAACATTTATTTTAATGATGTTAATATTTTGAGCTTTACAAACTAAAAACATAAAATGGAAAACCTAATAATGAGAATAGATGGAATCAATCATAGGTATCTTAGGTAGTCCATTTTTATTATAAAATATGAATATCCTTGAATTATTAATTTTGAAAAAATATTCCTGCAATTGCTTCATAATGCCTTGTTTATTATGCCTTCATAATTACTGTTTGGTTCTTTATCAAACATCGAAATGGAATACGAACATTCCGGAAGGTTTAGGGATGTCCACAAGAGTCATACAATCGGGATGGAGTCAAAGGTTCGTTGAAGGACGACATATTCTAACGGAAACCTCGGAATCCTTTTGGGGGATCAATTTAACGGCACAGGAGCCCGGTGTCGGATGCTCCTATGAATCCGAATGACCTCAAGAGCTGAGTGGACGCATCTTAAAATTATAAGCACAGCCAGCAGGCCACAGCTCACAATGAAACCTCTAAATAGGCAATTCTTTATAACATGACCTAAATCTGAGGTTAGAGCAAAATTTTATTTATCAGATAAATGTTTTCGCATTAGATAGATGAAGAGTGGGATTGCATTGAATGAAAATGATCAAAAATTTGAAAAAAGCAACCTGAAATCAGGAAATCTTTATGTAGCAACCTAAATGTGGTATTTGTTTGATGTTCTCATTTATTGTTCCCAACACACTTGTGGTGTGATGATTCGATCTATCGGGTCTATAACTCTGCAAGCGTCGTGTTTGTTTACATTGAGTCGGCGGGAATTTTGTGGGTCACCAGGAGCATAGAAGGCTGAGCGCGCAGTTCTGACTACCGAAAATAAAAAAAAGAACCTCCGAAAACACACCGGGATATCTATTTTAGGGATTCCCGCCATAGTTTTGAGGGCAGAGGCTTAAAAAAAGCTCGGAAACTGCTTTAATTCTCTTGTGCTTTCAAAAGCTCGAAGACTCACGAAGGTGTATGAAGTCGATAGATATTCTAGAGTACTGTGGTAATTAGAGATTATGGTGATTGAACATTGAAACATTAATGTGGATAGAATAAGTATCAGTGGGCCAAAAGAAAAATGAAATTCAGCTAATTCAGATCAGAATCGTGTTTGTAAATCAGCTGACGACTCTCTATAAAGAAGTATTACAGTGTATATTATACACGTATCATATTTTCGATTATTCCTCACAACATTGGAACTCGATAAGCTATCTTATAGTTTGAGGGTAACGGTAGCATCCAAGTGCTTTTTATCCGTGATTAAGACTTCTTGTACATACAAATGCAAAGGGAAACTCTTGGGCCTCATTCGCCAAACATGTGTCGCTCGGGTGACTCGTGCTGTGCGAATTACGCCGTCACTTCATTACGCTCTACACGCTTTAGTGGTCACGCCCCGAAAATAATTCATTCCCTTTATACAACACCTATATTACATTGAACCTCCAAGTTATATACACTAAATTGAATCATTTTTTCACTGAATCCTCAATGAGGATTTTGCAAGATGAAGATTCGCGTAAAACTATTAAAATTTATGGCCAATCAAGAATAATATTTCACGTTATTTTCGCTACCGGCGATTGAAACATTTCATTCTCTCGCACTGATCCGTGGTACCGATCGGAATCCGTCACGCCAATCGTCAGACCACCGTCACCGGAAGTCTTCCTCGCAGACGTCTGCCGACCGCAAGTGGTTGGGAGACTCAAATGATGATAGTCCCAATGAGGCTCTCGTACTACGAGGTCACTCGTATTAGACATCCACTGGAATAAACTCGGATCACTCCTTACTCCGCATTAGATATTCCACTGAAAGGAGACCTCAACTTCACCCCTAACTTCTAAGACACTTTATTGACTATTACGCACATCCTAAACGATTCCCTTTCTTGAACCATTCATTGAAAATTATTTAGAGGGACCAATAGGTTGATTTCCCGGTTGGTTATTCCGATTAATACTATTATTTAGGACTCTCGGATAGTCATGTGGAGAGCGTGTTTGCCTCTGGTGAAAGCGGTCTCGGGCTCGATTCCCGGCGGGAGCCAATGTGCGAAATGACCTAAGGTGTCAGTGAACTTTTAACAGTACTACTATACTACTGCCATTGTTTACGATTCGGTTTGAACGGCTGCTGTGGAATCACTCGATCGGGGGCTTCTAACACTTATGGTGTTGTTCTAGTTGTCTTCTAGTTCGCGATACACTTCTTCTCTCTCGGTTTCACTCACCGCCTCTCTTGCCCTCTGCCCTAACGACGCAGCTCAGCTCCTCGAAGAGCAGCTCGTACTCGGGGACTTTGGCTCCGAATTCCATGGTCGCCGCGGACCTCCGGATGGCCTTCGCCGCTGCTGTGGGCGCCCTAATCTTCCGAAAGCATTCTGTGTGTTGCTGGAGGGCCTGTCGGGGAGCAATTGTGAGAGAGAGCAAATCGCATATCTCTCTCCTCCGCCATCTCTCCCTCCGCGCAATGGTCCACTTAAGCCAAACTCGCCCTTCCTCCGCTCCTCCCCTGCGCTCTCTCCCCCCATCGACTGGGACGTGACCCGCGTTGTGCTAACGCGTGCTGTGCACTGACTGTCGAAGGGGGATTGCTGGATGCCGAAATTGCAATAAGAGTAAAAATACCGCATGTACTCGAGTATATGACAAATCAAAAGTACCAATGCAAGCTGTGTCGTAACAGTGATCGCTGGAAAATTAAAATACAATAAACCACCTGTGGCAAAGTGTAATAAATCAAAATGACCTGCAAACTACCAAAAAAATATAACCATTTTTTGATGGTTTGTTTGTTATTTTAATTCATTACAAGAAAATAAGTAAACTAATTGATTTGAGTATAGGCCTAGGGCGAGAAATAGAGGAGCAGCTACAGGAAATTTTCAAGATAAAAATAGAGCGCAATAACATTACAGTAATTAAGGTATCAGTAGTTAAGTAGGAGAATATTGACAAAGAATTGAAAATTAAGCGAGTGAGGATTTTATTAGCCAATTTCCGGCTAGGATAGACTTTTTCTTGGGATAACAGGTAACTCGAGTATAAGCCGAGAGGAAGCATACTTACTGAGTTGAAAAACTCAGCTCGCACGCGCGTATTAACGGTACATACGTTTCGTATGCATTTTAACCAAATTTTGAGGAAGAAAATTCCATATAGCACATTTAAAAAATTTCCATTGTGTAGTACGTATAAGTACCACGCAGGCGATTTCTGCAAACAATGGCATAGTCTGGTGCTCCTTACAAAAGTAACAATACAAACGTCTTTATTAATAAATAAAGGGGTATGTATTGATTTTTTGTTGATTCTGTTCATGCAGTGTGCATTCTGTGTTGCTGGTAATCAGTTCAACCAAGTTGATTCGAAGTTCATCAAATTCGACATCTTCACCATTGTCCTTTACTTTCTCACGTGAAATAAGTATATCATGACAATTTCTCAATTATTTTATTTGATGTAACGATGACTAAAGTTGCTGGAATCGGCTACACTAAGGCAGAAAACTACTTTGTATACACCTAGGACAGGTGCAACATTTAATAGGAAGAGTGCCATATTTGACGAAATAAAGGACTCGGGTGCCAATGTGGTGCCAAGAATAGCGTGGGAGGCTAAATTTACCTGTGCCATTACGTCAAGGATGAGCTTAAAGTGTTGTTATTGAAAACCATTGTTTATTGACGGAAGTAACGATTATTTACTTTAAAACTTATATTTTTTTATGAAGAATACACAACAAGGATGGCGCAGTAAGAGTTCCGCTTGCCAAAATAATTCTCTCGTGTGGAACTTTGAGCACACGTGCCATAGGTTCTCCACTTTGCTTAAGGATGCCCGCGAAATGTTTATGCCGCGTAAACTTCACTTGTTGTCAACAGGTAATTGCGACAACTTCTATTCTTATTAAATCATCATAGCACATCATCCGCATACTTTCGTAATTTGTTGTGGTAATAGACTTATTTACCTTCCTTCTTTCTTGTACTGCCATTCATAAACTTGGAGAAAAAAAAACGTTTGGCATTTCGCCTTTCATTTTCCTGGTTTTATTTCCACGTTTCCATGTACTAATACGTATATTTTAAAAAAGGTTCTGATATTCTGGCATGACTGGTTCGTTTTGTAAACAACCTTGCAATGATGAAATCTAGTCACTTTTGTCAAAGCGGAAAGTAAAATGGGTTAGTTTAGATCAATAAGTAACATCTCCCACCCGCAATTTGATAACTAACATTGAAAAAGAAAACCAAAGAAGACTAATCACAAATTTTGTTCAAATATTAGGAGCCGCTTTCCCTGATTAAAATTTAGATTTTGGTTCGTAACTTGCCAGCCGCCAGAGGCAATGGGCAGCGGGTTATAAATTAAGCCATCAGTCATCGAATTCTAGATCGCGATATCCGTTCCAAGCCGAAATTATAAAACCATGTCTATCCTATCCGTCCTCTTCTGATTTTAAAGTAGTTTTCTTGGGAAAAATATGAAAAACGGTTAAAAAAAGTCACTGAATTAGTCTCATAAGTGGATTAATAAAGATAAGCTTCAGATAAAAATTATAAGCTTTGTATCCTTTCTCTGATGAGGTGAATCTTGGATTCGTCTGCAATTGTAGAAAAATTCTAATTGCATTTTAAAAATAAAAGTAATAGTGTTTATGGATGGGTGTATTCGAATTCCAGATTTCTATATTAGTGTTAATAAAGAAACTGATATTTGTTTGTGTCATCTTTATTTTAGAGTATCGCCGAAACAGTTGCTATTAAATAAATACTATGCTAGACTGATTCAAAAATCACATTAATATATAGCAATAAATGCTATGTAATCATTTGGAAATTTGAACGGAAATATCCTCCAAAGATCCACATACGTTCGACATACCCTTTCATCGTGAAACTGGGTGTTTGCAAACAGCTTTCCATTTCCCATATTCTGTGCAAACTAGTTTTCGTAAACGTCACGGACCTCCTACGTATGGGTGTAGTTTAGCATCCCCGGATTTTATCGTAGTAAGCGGACACGGTTAAACTTCTAAACAAAGATGGATTGCAAAAGCATTATAGAAAACGGTAGGGATATTTTAAGATATCAAAAAAATATATTTGAGATTCACTGTTTTTGCTCTCAATTGAGTATAACCTCGATGAATTAAAATGCTAATCTCTAGGGTATTACAATGAACATGTATGGATATCATTAGACCTTTGAAAGAGCCCAGCGATCCCCATTAATAACTTATTCTTATTTTAGTTTGTTTTGGAATTTTTCTCAAGCTCGGATAAAGCATGGCATACGAATATACATATATTGCTTTATCCTTTCCTCTCGAGTTCAGTCATATATTGTAAAACTTCATTTTAATAAGTGTATTCATAAATTAGTTGAATTTACAGTTTAGCAAATTTGTCAAATGCGAAATTCAAATCAGAAAATTAATTGAGTAAATATTATGGTTCTATCTTAGCGTGAGAATGAATATGCATTATTCCGTGAATTTTTGTGTGTTTAAGCAAGTATGTTTGAGAATTGCTTTTATCGGACGCAAAAGCAAATGTCGGCACGTGAACATGAGTACGTGTCGAGGCTCAAGTACTCCGTTCTTCATCTCTGGATTTCGTTTATGAATTTAGTTTTCTTGAGGATAGGACTTAATGACACATGCCATGCACCTAAAAATTTTAAACTAAAATCCCATTAAGTCTTAATATCTCGTCTTTACGATAATTTTCACTGATACATGTTGATTTTAACTATTTCTGTCCAGGGCCAGCTTCAGGTGGTAAGCATGTCGACTCTTGGTTTATAATTTTAGGGTACATAAGTATATAATACACCATACATACTATACTAAAACCTAATGTTAGAGTATTGATACTCATTCCTAACAATTTAAAACTCACTGCATAATCAGCCTCTTGTAGGGATACTATATTATGTGGAGCATCAAATAATTAAACAATTGAACGATACCTTTCAAGATTAGCGAAATATTCTTCTCTACCCTTTATATACTATAATAAAACGGTAAGTTAATTTCCTTCATGTAAAAGGTAATATCTATTACTATCGCAGGTTTTTCACATCTCTCTTCTTATAGGTGTACTTCTTTCAGTGGATATTCATCCTAAGAGTTTTAATTGATTTATTCTACTCTATCATTACCATCTTATAAAATGAAAAAGGGTTATATCCAAAAGGATACTTAATTATTATTATTGGTACATGCATTAAATATACAGATAGGTAGTATTCGGCATAATACAAAGGTTTGGGTCAGTTATTGTAATGATGTAAATAAACGAATAGAAAAATTAAAACTGAATTATCGCAGAAAAATAATCAAATAAATACAAATTAATTGGTATGTCACCATTATTATGTGCCAATTAATTTGCATTAGTTTGATTTTTTAAATATATTCTTTAGATATAATTATAATTATATTTATATATATATTTATTTATAGTCTCAATTCCACCGTAAATAAATCCCATTCTAAAATAAGGGAAAAGCTGCGATATTACTAGATAGGAATGAGTTAATCCGTTCTTAAGTCGGTATAATCTAACGTAATTAATAATCTTATAATGATAAATAAGTTAATAATCATTATAAAAGACATAATTAGTCGTATAAAAGAGTATGCTGTTAATTTTAAATGTCGATGATAAAAACATGTGAGCCTATGACTAATAAGATAGGCTGCTCAAAAACTCTGATACATCAACTCAAATATAGCGAAACACCAATATAAATGTATAGCTCCACTATAAACTGAAATTTAGATGGAACAGAATATCGGCTGCTGGTTAAAATGGTTGTGTCACCTTAACTATCTCTCTCGAAAGAAAAAAATGTATCGTAAAATATAGCGCAGATGTAATGCCCAGTTGGAAATGTCACCCTCCCATATTAAGCTGTTATACCAGTTGAACAGAACTGTCATATACGATAGCAAACTGACCATATGGTCCCCGTGAAAGAACTTCTAAATTTAAATATTACTGAATATTATTTAGCTGAAATAAAATTAATATGCTCAATCTTCTATATTGTGGAAGCTACAAAGTGTATATCTTTAAAGATGATTATTTAGCTGCATTGATATGAAAACTGATTTTTACCTGCCCATTTTTAACCTTTCTATACAAACTAGTGGTAAGATTTTCAGACTTATGAATTAAATATTGCTTGGATTCGTATTAATATTTGGATGTTAAAAGAGGTTGTTTTACCCTCGGAAGTCATAGACATATCATGAAAGTTCTTGCGTTAGGATTGTGACCCAAATAATTGAATATTAAAACAGAAATATAACTAACTGCTTCATGAACTTTTGATTTAAACCGTAACAAATATGAAAAATTTGAACTACCATCTGTCAAGATCTCACTAACTTAATTAATTAGATGCTTAAATGCCTATTTGAGGGAGATGCCTGTTAAGAGATTGTGGGGGAAAAGATAGCAAACTCGATGTCCTCGAGCTCCGAATAATATTTTGCTAAATATTAGAGTAATGGTAATGAATCATAATTGAACATTTGTGCGAACTGTTTGGAGCCACCAAATAACTTAAACAAAGTAATCCTACGTTGTATTGAACTATCTTTGAAACCCTACTTCTGATACTGTGATTTAGTAGATAATAACATAATTATTTCTATATTTTATGCTGTAATGATACTTTTTATAAAATTAGAAAAATGCAAAATAAAAGGCCCCACGTTGAGCTCCAAGTTGTAACGCAACTTTTTACAAAATAAGGAAAAGGGAAAATAAAAGGTCCCACGTCAGGCGCCAAGTTGCAACGAGATAAATATAATAAAAAGATGGCCCCACGTTGGGCGCCAAGTTGTAATTATATTATGTTTATAATAAAAATGCCTCGCGGGGCGTAAAAGTTATGACTCAATGAAAATTACTTAAAAATACAAAGAGATAAAAAGTTGGGCGCCAATATTCAAAAGAACAAATTAATCAAAACTATCACAAAACTCATATTCTCAGGGTCGCTCGGTTCCCGAAGGAAATAAAAACCATAATTTATCTTACTATCCGAACATGAATATATTCCAACAATTTCAATCAGCCAAGCAATCAAACCTCAAAATTTAGCAAAACCATATTCCCAAAAGAAACACATATTACTCGAGGAAAACAACACCAACCGAACACAGATGAAGAAACGAAACAAACACGACCGCCAATAAACCTTACACTACACCGTATTTTATGCACTGATGTCCATATAACCTATGCAACAGAAATTGAAAGAGAGAATTTGAGAACGTGAGGGAAAAGGAGAAATTATAAGAAGAAAACAGGTATTCGTGAAGAATATGATCTTAAAAACATCATTTTCCCATCTATTTAAAATCCTAACCTCGTATTACGACTGAATTTTAATCTGTTGAAACGACCTAGTAAATTTAGTGACACAATTAAAAACTATATACTCCTTCAAATTTTGGTTTGTTTCGATGAATTGTTATCAATGAATGTAGTTTACAAAATTATAATTCTGAGTTAAGGTAGAACGCAATGAACTGGTTGGTACCTAAGGATTTAGTGGATTAATGTTACAAAATTTTGAAATTTTAAATTTAAGGTGTTGCCGCAATTAGGGAACAGTTTTTTTCAAATAAACGTTTTGTTTGAAACATCATATGACAATAATAAACCGTCTGGCATTAATCGTGCCACAACGGTCAGTTATGAGTTAAAAATACTCTGATTCCTCAACACTTTTCGAGAATTAGCTAGAGAATTACACGTGGTGGAAAGGCGAAAATATGGAAAGCTAAATAATCATTACAGAAATAGAAAGTAAACTATGTATGGATGTCTTTTCTAACGCAGCTATTATTGAAGACATGGCGAAGGTCATCTCATCGCAATCGAAACCTCCGTGGAATACAAAGTATTTGAAATGGTACGTCAGCTTTGTTCGCATCGCGTAGAGTTGACGCATGAAAAATGCTACGCATAACCTTGCGCTCTGGGAATTGCCAGCTGGCTTTTTCATAAATTCTCAAGTAAAACGATGCCTTAGACATCTCAAGGTCTCCAGGTATGCGATATCTTTTTGGATTTTCTTTCCCAGCCCCCTTTCTCTACAAATTCCATCTCCTACCTCAGAGTAGGTTATCAAACATACAGTCCACAAAATATTTTCGTCTGGCCCTCCAATCGTCTCTAGTTCGGAAAATGAATTTTCTTCTCCAAAACTTGTATTCTCAACTAATTCAAGTGTAATGCATCGAAAACCTTATACCACCCTTCGGTCAATTTATTGTTGTTTTGTCTAAAACTTACCCATTCATATTGATCAATTGGTATTATTTAAAGTAAATAAAAATGGCTTATAATGCCATTTAACGACCGGAAATATATTTTTGGAAAACTAAGTATTAACTATTTTCGAATATATTTATATACCGATTCCTTTTTATTTACCTGAAGAAAAATTCGTTTTTATAGTCACTTACATGCATTAGAGAAATATGATTAACCCCAACTACTTCTCTTATGATATGCAAAATTCTATGTTGACTTGACTCCTGGTTATAAGATTATTTAGGAAAATAAAAGTTGATAAATGGACAAAAGTGAAAACAACGAGATCTTTTAAAAATTAGATTTCAAAAATTTTCCTATTCAAAACAATCTGAGGCTATTGTAAGGTGGGCTTATATTTTCAATTTTCTTTCATTATTTTTGTGATTTTAATAAGTTCCAAAGATGATTGGTCTTTCCAGCTAGAAATAAAACCAGATCTTTTTCTCCTATTTCCTGATCGTGCCTTTCCTTGACATCCTATAAATACATGTTGGGAATCCAAGTATTTGTTTCCTTATTTACTCATGCGATCCGAATATTAATATGTAATTATCGTAAAGGTTGTGAAATATTGATGTTTTGCTTTCTTTATTCCCCATTATTTCTAACACCATTGAAGAAAATCTATAAGTTATCAACGAAAGCCAACTGGTCGTTAACTCCTGACGAATACAATGCATTTAAGTTCCCACTATTCCTCCGTGAGCAGACACTAAATAAATTATAAATGGAAATGCCGCATGTGTAAAGCGAATGCCGCCAATTTTAACACGTATCTTGCTGGAGTTGCCTCAGTCACTGAATTCTAAGGAAATGGAAGTGAATAATTAGGGTGTGACCGAGCTCACAAGTTTTCTATATGGATTTACCCTCCCTACCTGGCCAAATGCCAGCCACTGCGATTCCAATGTTGTTGAGGATTAGATGGAGATTATTTGTAAACGTAATTTATTTTTGACGTTTTCGAATTTATGTATCCGGTATTACAGCTGACGATATGTTAAAGTTGACGTTGGAAGTTATCGTATATTTAATCTATTAATGCGAAAATTTAATATATTATTCCTCCTCGGTATATCTTTCACCTTTTCAACTATGCATTCTTTACCAAGTATTCGATACATGTTTGAACAAAGCTAATTTTTACTACTTTATTTCTACTCTGACTTATGTTTTCGAAGGATTTTCCGAGATGTGAAAGCATATTTTATTTCTATTGCCGTTCTTTCTGAGTTTAGAAGTTAGATGAGATTCTGTTTCCCTGTCCCAGATTTAAGGTAAAAACTTATGTTGTAAATAAACTAATGAAAATAATAAATAAAATCTTGAGAATGATTTTCTCTCGCTTTGTGTGTATGGAATTGTTTCTAACGTCAATTTTTCTAGATAAAATAATGTACTGCTTTAGCATACATTGCATTAGATATTAGACTTTATTACCGAGCCCCGATCGTCATAGAATGTAATATAATATTTGTTCATATTGGGGTAACTTGTGATAGAACTGTAAGTGTTCCAACTGGTTTAACAGAAATATATGAATGGAATTCCAATATGGATGTGATGTTTCAATATCTCTCGTTTTACTGTATATTATTCGTTTTGAGTTGTAATATGCTGTTCTAAAAATTTTAAAGTCTTATTTATTGACACCTTGATCTGTTAATATTGGGAAGTAAGACCTCTCATATTCTACTGAAATTTATCGGTGTGTTTTGATCGATATGTAGGTCACATATTTCTTTATTTCTTAATGAGAGAAATCCACCTACAAAACATTTTATTACCTTAGCATAGCAATTTGGTTCACAAGCTGACATTATTCATTATTTACTTTTGCAGGGATTATGAAATTGAAATAATTATTATTGCTCTAAAGAATTTTGGTGGCTATCAATTTGCTTGGCAGTTGCTGTGAATTTAATCTCAGTATATGAGTTGTGAGTTTAATTTACCGGTTCATAAGAATTATCCTGAAGATTTTTTCAAGATTGGAGCCAACTTAATAAAAAGCTCCATTAACCCTCCTCCAATCTAATCAATATCAGTTAACAGGGCTTCGTAGAATGCCATTTAATAAATGAGAAAAACCGAACTTCGTTTTGCCCAAAAGATTTATTTTCTATAATAATGTGAAAATTACCAAGTTCGGCTTTTCATTCATTACTTTCCATGTTGTTCTTTAACGAACAGTTGCATAGAACATTGGTTTGATTCATCTTGATTTTGATTGATGTAACAATTTTATTTAATCAATGCTTTAGTCATTAAGCTTCTCTTTCTTTATTTCTGCCAGTATGAAATTAATATAGTAATGAAGAAATGTATTGGTTGTAGAAAGGAAGGGAAAATTTACTGGAGGATTTTTTACATCTGTACCATTTATTGTTTATATCTAGTCCAAAATGTGTACCTTGTAAGTCGCCTTTCGGCGTGTGGCTGTTGATGCAGGCACCTGGACTCTTGCTAGATAGTTTCCTTATAAATTACTTTCACGTATAGTTCCCGGAAATAATGAATTCTTGAAGTGACTAGTTTGGCATATTTCCCTGATCATACACTCAGTATCAGAACGGCATATGTAACAGGGATGATCCGTAATATGGGCAATATCTTCTAAGAAGGTACTTTCTCTTTCAATTAAGGAAAAGAAGCATTTGCTAAATCTTCTATCTTCTAAAGTTTCCCATCCTGCGTCCTAAAGCTCCCGCTCCCTGATTTGTAATGACAATTCTTTACAAAACATATTACCTTTCATAGTACATTTTCTAATTTACGAATACAATTCTGCCCTTCAAAATTAACATCATCCTCGTTTATTGTTTTTATTGGTTTTAAATTCGTAAATATATCATGTTTAAGTATGATAATTTGTAAAACTTTAGCACTTCATCGCTATGAAAATTCATCAGTAAAAGCTTCAAAAGCATACAAAACTAAAAGCAAAAGGACGGCACTCCTCTTCAGCCTTTTACTTAATGCATCTCTTTCTCTATTTGGTCCCAAGCTTCTCATCTGTCACTTAATGAAAGGAAGCTGGCGTCATCTCCCTAGAGATGAATCTCAGAACTACGTCCTTGGTTAGAGAGAGAGAGAGAGATGGTAAGAATTTCTCGTGAGCTTTTTTTCAGTCGATAGAGAGAATGAATCCATTGAATTTAACTCGAAAATAGAATCGAAGGTGACGTTTTCTCCATCCAAAGAATAATTCCGTTATTCTGAAAGATGGGAAGAGAAAATGAAATGAGAATTGCTTAAGTGTGTGCAAATTTTCTTAATTGGCGTAAATGTATTCGCGATTCATCAATGACCTCCGATATTTAAAAAAATCAAAGTTCGTTCTTTCTCAGAAGTTGAAGGGATCCCTTACTCTCCTCAGTATTTACATTTCAAAAACTTTTGCAATGCTTGTTTCGCTATGAGCTTCTTCCTTATTAACTACTTTTCGGAAGAACTGAAGGAAGTTCTTATCGTCGCTTAGCTTTAACCCGCTGGAGTCTTGCGTTGTACCCAAATAATTCAATCAGGGTTTTATTCGATATTGACCTGAGGATGGTGATGTTTCACCAAAGCCTTATCAAAGAAGGTTTTGTGGAAAGAATATATCTATGTCCATTACATGTATCTTACTATGCCAGATATCCTAATGAATGGATCATTTTTTTATTTTTCATTTAGTACAGGCTAAAGAAAAATTGATCATTTACTTTTCTCACAGTCTTCATCATGGATGTGACGGCATGAAAGCTACTGAGGTATGCGTGAATATTGACACTGATTAAGGTCTATACTTATGGAATGCCAATATAAGTGTAACCCGTAGAGTTATTGTGCTTCAATTACGAGGGCATGTTCCACTTATAGAATTCTGGCTTGCTGAGGAAAGCAAGAGCAAACTACCTCACTCCTCGTCTTGCCTAGTAAGCCTCATTCCCTCTTAATAACCATCGGTAACTAATGTTAGAGGGGTTGAGGTACCAATCGGCCTTCGAGCTGAATAATTTACAGACAGCCACTGCATAAACCTATGAGAAACCTAAAATTTTCACACAGGAAAAAGGATAGGAGAAAAACTTTGAAACGAGAGATCGCTATGCAATGATTTGAAAGTGGAATTGGCGAAAACGGAAATTTCCAAACAGCTCAGGTTTTTGCCACCTAAGGGACTCTTTCTCTCGCTCCCCGGAGGACAATACCGCCGGAGACAATGCATCGCTATCAGTGAAAGTGTTGTACGCTTCAGCGAATTTCTTCGCTGCGCACTTTCTTCGGTCTCTATGTCAGCTCCTCCTTCTTCCCCAAGTGCAACCTCGCACTCCTTTCCCCAGGAAAGTTTTAACGATGTGGACTGACCTTCGCAAAAACTTCCGCGGTAAATTTGATTCCCTTTCGGAAGATTTTTATCACCAATACTGTGGTTGGAAGAAGTTCATTCACGCTTGATTCGAGTCAAGGCCGTTCCAGCAGAAAAGTCCTGCTGTCAATTTTTATTTGTGTTGATTGAGTTCTGCATATGCCCTTGCGGCTGAGGTTGACATTGAGACGCCATAATTGGAACGGAGGAAGGTAATTCATGCATTAATTCTTGAAATTTCATGAAAATCATAATTTTTCGCGTTACTTAATTGCAATGAGGAATGGCATTGGATGTAATGATTTGATTAATAGATATCATTTGGCTTCTTGGTGGCAGAGTGGTTAGCGTGTTAGTGTGCTAGTTTCAACCTGGTTCAACCCTGGTTCGAATCCCGGCTAATCGGATTTTTTCGGTTAGGGAATGATTGTGTGTGTTTGTCCGTTGTTTAAAGTCCACCACTGAAAAGGTCCAGAAATTGGATAGGCGAGGGGGCGTTCGGAAATAAATTAAAAAATAATGGAATTTCGAAAGAATCGTGTACATAGTACACAAGGGTTATTGTGGTTATAAGGGTTATTCAGTGATTTATCTTCATCATCAAGGGATGATGAGATCAATCTCTGAAACTTGATGATGGAGATCACTGAAAGACTTGATGATGGAGATCAATCTCTAAACCTAGTCGTGTTTTGTTTCCTTTTATTGTTTTTAATAAAATACTGTGGAAAAAGGTCAAATTGTTCTTCTTCATCATGACGTATTTCCACAAGACATCGCCAGAGACTGTGAATTTTGCACAAGGATTATCTTTGAATATTGAAAAAGTTTTGTAAATAAGTTTATTTACCATAATGGAGTTACTATCGTTAAGTCTTCATTCTAACCTCAGGTATGGCAATTACTCGAGATTTTGTATTTCTTCGACTTCGTATTTGGCGTTTATTTCATTAGGTTTGGAGGTTGCGCAAATACAATAAGTAAGTATAATCTGAGCTGAATTACTTTAATATGCCAAGCTGATAATTCTCGATCGTCATAATGAAAAAAATTCAGTCTAAGTGGTTTTGCTTCAAGGATGACCCAAGGTAGATTGAGGATATCCACTCTCAGTACAAAGCTTTTGAACCGGACGGTTTTTAAGCATTATTCAAGATTAAGGTATTAAATTTGTCTTTTACAGCGTATCCTAAGTTTCTTTAGCTACGTAGTGAACTGTATCCAACAAGGTCGCAAAATCCAACAAACGCTATTCCTGATATCATAATGTACCATATCTATCAATTTATATTATACTTACCTGACAAAAAATTCATTTCTTCTCTATGTAAGAATACTCCAATTTATTCCCCTCTCTTATCAAACATTAAATCAGAAAATTGTACAAACATTTCAGGGTAGTTTAATATGTTGGATCGTTTGAAAATGGGTGAAAGACCACCTGTTAAGTAAATCTCTGACATGAGATAAAACACCTCGCAAATTTTTCACACTGAATTATTTTAAAATGTTTCATGTGTATCTCCCCTGATATTATTTAGATCCATGACTTGCACGTTTTCTTGAATTCTTATGTCAATTACCATTTGCTTTTCATGGAAACATTTCATGTGTACTCTTTCCATCAAGGGGAAATATATTCCCTGTATATTTGAGATTTTGTGTTAAATATTTCCCGTTGTGCGGAAAGATATAATTTAAATACGTTAACGTTGAAACAGGCATCTGAAACGTGATTACTTTTGGCTTCTGCCTTATGAGCTTACTGAAGTAAAATGGAAAGTAAAGTTTTATTAAGATATTTTGACGAATTCAATTTTCAGAAGTATCATAATTGTGTATTTCAATACGTTTCAAACCGAAATCATTAACAGTTTGCACAGTTATTCCCATCCATTTACTAGAAATCACAAACCTTTAAACCTATTAAATTAATCAATCAAACAGTCATTTATGAATTTTTTGGTTTTAGTTAATTTTAGGAGTTTATTAGTTGCTGTAAATTTTGTAAATGTCCCATCTTTCTTCTTCCGAAATTAGAATAGTTTTCATGGAAAAAACGAGAAGCGGTTTATAAAAATCACTAAATTTGATTCGTGACTATTTAAACGTCTCTTTAGTGGATTAAGAAGGATAAGTTTCACCTAAACACAATACGCTTCGTATTCTTTCTTTGATAAAGTGAATCAGCAGAAAAAACTCTCATTACATTTTACAAATAAAGTGGATGTAACAATGAATAGCCTTACATCATAGAATTGGTTCTACTTATCTCATTTAATAGCTCAAAAATCAAAACAAAACGTATTTCATTTTAGAATTAAGAATAAATACATCATCTTGTTGCTTTAAAAAAGTTAATTTAAAACTATATTTTCACCTTGAATCACTTTCTTAAAGCCATCAATAATTTTAACAGATTTGCGTAGGACATTTCAATTAGATTCCAACACAAAGAAAATAAATATAAATAAAAATTAATAATTACACTACTCGGCCACTGGGGAAGATAACACTTGATGTCTTAATCGATAAATATATTATTGCTTCAAAACAATAATTCCATTTAGGGATAACGGAAAATTTGAAACGGAATCAAGCCAAACAAAAGAAACATATTTTACAATATTCGTTACGTTATTAGATAAACATAATTATAAAATTCCAAAACTTGCGTCCGTTTAATTCACGATTTTACGACCCACTGTTAATTGTTATATGTCTATCAGAAGTAAAGATAAACACCGATATTCTTGAGTGAATCCTCTACATCAATTCTAAAGAGAACCACGAGGACGAGATGATAGATCTTTTTCTATCGAAATAATTTTCCTCCTCTTTTCAGGAATCTGTCTGTATAGGTCTACTGCAAAAAAAGACTTTCCCGCAGCAGTTGTTGTAGAGCTCTCCAAATTATTATCCGTCCATTTAATGTAATTATCAAGAACAAAAACAAATATACATCGTCATAATTATGCAGGACATGTGTAACCTCTTCTGGGTGCGAAACAGCCCTGCGTGTTAATTGAACTCTGGTATACCCGTTGGATGGGAAAGGTAAAAAAACGAGGGGGACAGGTAATAGGATTTGGCGGTGGATGGGGCGTATGAAATCGTTTGTGGGTGTCAATGGAAATAAGGGGTTGTGGTCTAAAAAGAGAAGGGAAACGAGAATATAAAGTAGGTGGTGTCCTTGTTTTAATTATGCCATAGGAGGAAAGTTAGGAAGTTTAATACCAACCATGAGGGTGGGTATTTTTCCTCATAACGAGTCGATGGGTGTTTGGAAACTGGATTGAGCTCGTAAACGGCATTCTCGGAGGAATTAACAGCTATTAATATCTTTCTCTGTTCTAAAAAGCTTAATCTTGGATTATGAACGTCGAATACGCAATTGAAGGTCAAACATGAATGTCAGGCTTGTTTTATGAACACCGTGTGGAATCGTCCTAATTATTTAGTCTGGTAGTGTCTCTATTGTGTTCGGTGATTTATCAAGTAGCAATTCACCAATCACTTTCTGCTATGGATCTCCGATTGAATTCAGTTCCCGTTCCGTGCTCGTGTACCTGATAATGGCATAAAATACCGAAGTAGTTTATGTACTTTTTATTATTATGTAATGTATTTAGCCCGAATCAGCCGGTTGGTAATTCAGCCGGTTGGTACTTCACCAATTCTTACATAAGCTACAAAGACACATTGATTCGCAAAGTGGGCAATAGCGTCCCATTAGGGGTGCTGTAGTAATCCAAAGGGGCTTTTGATGTTAAGGTATTTTATTCCTATTCAATTTTACTGGGCTCTTGGCTGTCATTAAACATAAGATATAACGATTTGGTGTACGTTGTAAACATTTTAGCTTTTATTTCAATTTTGATTTATTATTTGGATTTCGTCTTGGAGAAAAGATCTTTTATAGATGTCGGCAGAGGGCGGCGGTATAAGATTTAGGGGGCGGTGGCATAAAAATGTTTTGGAAGCACTTTACTAAGAGCATGTAGAGAGGAATGAGGTTTACCAGGCAGGATGAGGAGTGAGGTTTTTTGCCATTGCTTTCCTCGCTAAGCCACAATGCTATAAGCGGAATATGTCCGCGCAAGTGAAGCACAATGACTCTCCGAGTTACACTTTTCTTGGTATTCCATAAGAAGAGACCTTGATCAGGGCAATTATTCACCTCAGTAGCTTTCATTTCATCACGTCTTTGGCGCTTAATTGAGACTGGTCGCGTCATACCTCTTCCGTCACGAAGTATCGAGATTATTTATATTTAAGGTAACTATATTTAGTTTTAATCCCGTCGTTTTTGACGATGGAATCCACTAGTATAGTAGTAAGTGCCATGGGTTTCTTATATGTAGGCCCGGAATCGAGAGAAAATAGAGTACAAAGATATACTTTTAAAATATTAGTTTTAAATTTCGGGTGTAAGTCTACATGCTAAATTTTCCTAGCGGTAACGTAATTTACTCGTTATGGTTAGGCTGCTAGTTCACCACCACTCGGTAACATTTTCCTTCACAAGTGAACTTCGTTTCAACTAAGAATAAGAGTAATCCTATGAGAACATAAATATCTGCGAATTTAGGAGTACGGTCAACGGCTGGGACTGCGTAGTCTTTTTCTTCGCCTCACAAATCTTGTCCTTCGAAAACATCTGACTTCTTGGAAGACCCACCCATTATCCGTTGACTTCCTCTTCTTACGTCATCCGCGACTACTACGCCGAAGAGACAACACAGCGCTCTTTTTTCGGAATGTCTCAGCGCTTCCCAAAACAAACGTTCTCAGCATGTTAAAGTCAACCCAATGGAAGAGTGTTATTCGGTCGGTTCCGTGGATTCTCTCGATCGGAGCTATTCGAAAGTTTTTATTCGGTTGTTCCTGACGCTTTTAGATCTTTCAGAAATCCATCAGTGCACATTTAAAATCATTAGAGATAGGTTGCTCTCGAGGAATTAAAATTACAGTGATGTAGAAACAGACCGCTGGGCGCGGTAACTCAAGCGCCTACGGCAATAGTCACATTCTTTCATCCAGTTCCCAAAGACATTTGTAGCTTCATTAGGTTATCATTAATCAATATAAAACGTTTTAATTAAGCGTTAACCAGCCCTTGCTTACAGAAAGTAAAGTATTCATTTTTAGATGAACGATAATGAAGTCGAAATAAAAGAATTGCCATGAAATATTGTAATTTTGGATATTCACAAGTTCATCTGTGGTCCGCGTGATTCTGATTAATGTGCTATTTGCCCGATTGAAGAAAATCTTTAGGCACTTCTGGTGTATGACATCCGTTAGGGAAGTAGAAGGTCCGAGTTCCGTCCCCGGTGGTGTGTGACTTTGTTATCCCCGTCTACTCCTTGGGATAGTAATTAAGTTTTTAGCCATTAACTTTTTGTGATTAATAATAATTTATTATTAATCACAAAAAAGAAACCCCAATGACATGTGATATAATAAATAATAAATTAAAAAATACATAAATACAAATATGTAGTAAAAATAAACAAGAAATGTACAAAGTTTATTATTCAGGCAAATTCAAATACAGTTTCCTCTAAAAAGAATTAAGTTAATCAAATATAAATCAATGTCATTGGTCCTATTCAGAACATCGTTAGCCTGTCTCATGCTACTGGATAAGGGGTTCGAATCTACAGACATTCACTCTCCCAAAAGAGACTCGAAAGAGATTTGTATTTAGATTTATATTATTTTATCATTTATTTGTATGCAGCGATGAGCTTATTATTAAAATTATTTAGTAACTTAACTGTATTTACTGTACATATTTCCATTTATTCTTCATATCTTCTGAATAAATCAAGAGAATTTGTGTGCAATATATACTTTTGTTACTGTGTTCGTTCGTTCGATAAAGGGAATAGTATTGCTCGGTAAAAGAACATTTTACATACTAAATAAATTTAAATTCAATAAAATCCACAGAGGCGGCCGAGATGTTGAGGAAATTGCAAATCACAATGAAAGAAGAGTGATATGTCCTTTTCCACAGGAAATTTATTTGGGGATTACCAGTTTCAGCAGGTAAATTGATGGAATTCATGACTCTTCTTTTATTGTGAAATTTAAATTTTATCGGAGTGATTATGGGAATTCTTTTCATCCGGTTAGATTGCCACATAATATTAGTATATTAATCTTTTTCAGAGGGGAAAATAACTCTGAAAGAAAATATTTCACATACTACTTAAAATAAATTTACTTATAAATTCTCTCGGAAGGATTAAAGAGACAATGGGATTTTTTTTATTCGGTTAGATTGCCGCATAAAATTAGTCTGTTTTAATTTAATGGAATGGGTGAGCGTAAAGGTATGCACTATTTGGATCGAATTTCCGTATCGTGTGGGGGTAATTTAAAGCACGAATGAAAGTTACTACGAATTTTACACTCATTATAGGTATCCCTTAACCATCAAAACGCGAAATATTTTCGCAAGATGGAACGTTTCGGGCTTAGGATGCGATGTATTTTATTATCATATATTCTTTCTACTTATATGATGATAGAAAGTTTGTGCTCTATAACGCTTGATTGTCGAAGTAAAATAAAACCATGCATAATTCCACAAAAATATATTTTTATATTTTAAAAACATGTAATGTTATTCACAATGAACATGACGTATATACATTTTTAGGAAACTTGTTCAAAAATAAAATTCTACCAGAGAATGGCACATCTTAAATATGTAATAAATAGGAACCGCGCCTTACAAGCGCATCGAGTATTTGGTATTCAATCACAGGTCGTAATTCACGAGGAAAGGAACACCAACGCAATGAAACCTTAACGCACTGCTAGTTTTGAAACTTAAATCCTCTTTTCACACATGAATACGATTACAAAATCCCAACGGATTAAAGTCGAGTCCTATCATCGACGAAAATGATCAAAAGAAAAGCAATTACCTTTTTTTGGGTTGTCATCTATTAATCTGAATGGAGTTATTAATTATTTCCATACTTAGAGCATCATTGGAAAAAGTTGCATTCACAGGTTTAGTAAGAATGACTATTAATGGTGGGAGTGATTTTTTTATGCGTCGAAGGAGACGATACAAGAAGATATATAATACATTTCAACTCTAAATTAATAATTTAATAATCAGTTACATAGAAACTGAGGAAGCACTCATTTTAACGCGTCCATCTTCTCTTCGTTAGTAATCTATTCGAATCACTCATCGGAAATCATTCATACAACCAGTTGTATACGATGAAATGCAACATTTTATTTATAGAGAAGACTGGAACAAGATAATCTTATCTCTTTGTATACGAATATGGAGGACGAATCGATTTCATCTCTTAGTGTGATAAATAATTTTGGCCTCGATTGAACCGGTTAGCAACGGAACTAATCGTTAGCGATAACTAAACGAATATTTTGGAAGCACTTTCTAACATTGGGCAAGGTTCGACTTTGGTTTTGGGATTTCCCGATCAGGGCACGTGAAAACACGTTATGTGACGTTACACCCTGTTTGACAGCAAAAGTCTTTCCTTGTAGAGTATTTTTCACCGACCGTTGGGGGATCACAAGTTTATCACAGCTTTTCCTGCTTTATACTCTCATGATGTAGTATCACATACAGGTAGGAATGGTCGAATGCGATAAGCATTGCTTTGACGGGCAAGAGGGCTTTACTCTTCCCTTTGCCCTTTGACTGCAAATGGATTCCTTGGCACAGCCTCTATCGAAGATAGTGCAGTCTCAGCCAAATAGACAGGAACGTGAGGCAGTGTATAAGGATGGTGAAGGTTGTTATCACATACAGGTTACTCACTATGTCAACGCCTGGCTCTCCTATGTCCATCTCCGTGAGGAACTTTTCCGGATACCTGGAAGAATTGAAAGGAAATAAAGAATATTTTGTATCAGTTTAGATGATAACATATTAAACATAAGTAATCACTTAGTTGCCCTTTGAAAAAAAATTTTTTCCAGTTGAAAAGTAAAATTCGCTATTGCCTCGTGACTCATACTATTTATTATGCCATAATTCAGATATTTAATCCTAAGTTTGAAGATATAAAGACGAAAGTATTTTCAAGTAGAACATGCAGGTTTGGGAATTGATCTTCTATTTAGTTTCTAGAGACAAATAGTATTCGAATAATCTTTGAATAGTTTATGCAAAGTTCAAGCTTCTTATTTACAAAGAACTATGTAATAAAAAATTCCAGCAATAATACATTTATTTGAGTTTAGGAAGATTCTGATGTATTGAAAAAGAGATTAATTGTTATAGTTTTTATGTAACTATTATTTTAAACTCTAATTTGTATTCAGAAATAGTTATTTCAGTTAGTTGGTTATAAATTTTATTTATTTGATTTGTTCCAAAGTTGTCAAATTGACTCTGTTAGCCTTGTCACTTTGAAATATAAATTTAGATAAGTCAACCAATTATCATAGATTTTGTTTCCCAAAATTATATTGAGAATATTTAAGGAGAATGGATCAATTGACTGGGATTGACTTATATACATACATAGATGAGTGTTATACCTTTGGGTAGGTTCATGTACACTCAAAAATCCTTATTAACTTCATCTCCTTCATTTCCTTATAGTTAACTTTTATTATATTATTATTTATTTTTTCCAATGAATTCTACCCTCAATTACAGTCTTTACCAATCCCTCTTCCCTGAGGATTTGACACACCCATTTCTTCTGTCGAAGATTAATCACTTCAATTAAAGCCCTCTCCTCCCCAACCATCTCCAGCACCTATGGTTTTCTATCAACCCAACTAACCTTTTTTTAACCTCCATTCTACACCATACCCTCATTTTGAAGGCCTGAAGGAACCCAAAATTTCAAATTCCTGCTTTCTTAATGTAATAGTAAAGTGAAATAGTTATTCCTTAATCTATATCTTGTCATAAAAAATATTGGTTAGAAAGACACTGTGCCTAAAAAAGTTACCAGCTAATTTAATTTTCCTGTACCTACTTCATTGAATGATTCCCTTTCTTTTTACACCTCATTTAGTATTTTCTTATGTACATATCCCCTTTATTACCCATACCACTTATCTTTCTCCAAATTCACATTTCTGTTGGTTCGATCCATGATTTTCCTCAGCGAACAACATTCACATTCACATTCCAAAATGCTCTAAACCAATAATTTGGCAAAGGCATTTCTTACATCTTTTTCCACAAGTTTATTTCTCAAAAGAATTTTGTTGTCCATAAATGATTCTTTCTCCTGCCCTATTCTTTTCACCTAACTTCAGCATCTGCTGTTTTCTGTAATTATTGAAATTCCTAAACACTTCTCTCACTAGGCATTTCAAAATAAATCTGTTGATTGATCCTACAATTAACCTATCAGTGTTAGTTTTCATATTTAAAAACCTTATAGATGAAATAGAAATTTTATCTTTTTATTTAAGATTCAGGATTGAATGTCAACAGATAAATCCAGTACATTAGGAATTTATGTAAATTATCTAATTCTCTAGCTTTTTTGTCACTGGGTACATATATTTGGGATGAAAATTTTCTTACAACTGGAAAGTTAACTAGACTATCTAATTTAAGTCTTTCTAGCCCGATGATTAGCCAGATGATTAAAAATGAAACCAAGTCTCAGAAGGAAGAATTTTATTATCATAACATAAGAATATCACCCTAAAAATTGCCCAAAGAAAATGCTTGCAACTTCTGCATCAATAAGTTTACGATTTCTTTTTTGTAGAAAATTAATAACAAAAAATAACATAAAGGCAATTGAGTTGGAATTAAAAAATTAGGGCACAACAAATTTTAAAAATTTTGCCTAAAATGGTCACGTTTTTAAATTCATCAATATGATAAGCGATGAATCGCATCGATGTTTGTCTGATTACTTCGATGGATTATCGATTCTTGATGAATTTAAGAAAAGTTAGTTTGTTTTTTTGCTGTTTGAAAAGATGGCTACTGTTCCAATTACAACTTGGTCCATCTCCATAATTCTTTAAACTTTATTGAAATGTAATTCATAACATTGCATTTGTTTGTTAATTGTTGCATTATAAATACGTTATATTTTCCATTCTAAGAAGCCATTGACTAGCTTTTTTTGAGATTATTGATGTTAACAGTTGTCATCAAAATCATTGGCTCTTCATTGGGAATTAATCTCGATGGAAGTGATGGACATCGGTGGAAAACATTGTAAATCCATCAGTGAATAAAAAAAACTGTTTAATGAATCCATGGAAGAATTTTAAAATGGATTGATGGATCCAACGATGACTTTAAAATTGTGCCCAATCCATAATTTTCTTTTTTCAGTATTATTCAGAGTGAGTATTATAAAGAGATACATATACTTACTTAAAGTGGCAGTAAAATTTTGTTTCACTGCATGGTAAGATCCCTCTTCCTTGGCCATATAATATATAAGTATTTGCATGCAGTGCATAGCGAAAATAACTGACATGAAACAGCCATTTGAATACATCTGGTGTATCTCTGTAGGATATGCAGAAGCCAAAGATAGACAGCAGTACTGCAATAACAGGACCCACAAATACTGCCACCTTCAAGTAAAAACAGAGGAATCATATTTATTTAGAAATATTCAAATCAACCATTTGATCCACACTTAACCATACCCATATAAAGTAACTTAGCTAAGGTGTTTTGAAGAAACTATTCATGTTCATCAACAGACTTTTCTAAGATTAACTGAAACATGTTCTCTCATGTTTATCATGCATACTTCTAGCAATTTACATTGAAACTGGGATCTTATTCATGTCTTTAATTCCAATTTTTGATTAACAAGTATACTCACAAGTTTCAGCTATTGCTGAATTTAGGATATTAAGAATTATGATAATTTAATATGATCTGGAGATGGTTAATGGTTTGTTATTTGATGGTTTGTTGATTTTGGCAAAATTTTGAGCAGATGGAAAACAGTGTTGATTAGACTTAGATTTTTTGATGGTAGTAATGAATAATATTTGTTGTAAAATGTAGATTATCAGTAATACTTTAGCTTTTATCATCATTTGCTGCAAATGAAATCAAAATTGCCCTTTGAATTTTAAAACTTATTTTTGTACTTAAAGATTTTTTCCCTTAAATGCTTTCCTAATTTCTGTAGTTTTATTCTCAATATTGAAACAGAATTGCTATGAATGACTATAAGGTTAAATTTATAACAACAGTCAACTTTTAAATGCACTGCTTTCAACAATTAATTATTAAAAATGAATTTTATCTAGATTTTAGAAATAAAGCATGAATATGAGAAAGATATGTTTTATAATGAGATAGAAAAGAATCAGGAATGCAGGTACTGGAATTATATGAGGATTAAATTATTAAATAGTTAATAAACATTAAAGCAAAACCCTTGTAACCCTATAAAAACCCTATAAAATAGTAATTAAATATTAAAGTAAACCTTTGTATAATTAATTCCAAAGCACAGAGTTCTACGTAAATAAAAACAAGAGAAATAGTGAAATAGCTGATGAAAATAGATAAAATGTATCAACTGTGGTGTTCAACTATCAAATCAAACATTCTAAACTAATCAACAGGATGCAACATTATAAGCATTATTATCTGGAGTAAGGTTTAGAGCTCTATCACAGTTTAAATATAAGATCTGATGAATGTGGAAAGATAAATGTATCTTTTACTGAAATGCATAGACTTAGTTTGGTAACTCTCAAATCTTTTACCTTAAGGAACATTGAAAGCTATATTCATATTTTATGGGAAGATGTATTAACTCTGATATATTATTGCTGCCATTTTATGAGATAAATTGTTCCTAAATGCTATCAATCCAAACTCTATTCATTTTAGTGTTTTATTACCACTGCTATCTTCAGCTATTTTTCATTCAAGGAATTTATTCCTTTAAAACAGTTTCAGAAACAAAATGGAATAAAAAATAAATATCAGTTTGTATCATTACACAAAGCGGATTAGCTAAAAAGCAATTAATAAAGATGATTTATATTACCAAGGAAATTAACACTTATTTTGTAAGAACATTTTTTTTGGTATTGAATTCTGCATTAAATTTTGAACGATCCCTTCATTTACAAGAATGCAATATTCAATTTTATAACAATCTAGGATGTCATTATATTCATTAGATAGTGGAGACCTTGATATATTGGTAATAAATTATGAAAGAGGCAGTTTTATTTTTAATTTCACTTTACCCTGCTGCAGATAAACATGAAACCTTGACCTACTTTTCAAAGCATTATTTTAACTTCAGGCTAGTTTTTGTCTTCATCCACTGTGGTGAGAAATTAAATCAAAAGCAAATCTGTTTCTGACATAATATTGCTTATTAAAATAAAGTCTATAAAAATTTATTACACAAAATATTACATGGTTGGATGGAATTTTACATCCAGAATATTAGATTATGCTCAGAATCAATTATTATTTATTACCTTTATTTGTAATGTTGCTCCTATGAGATAGCCACAGCTTTGGGCTGCTAGAGATGCAATGATGTTGAAAGTGAAAAATGGAATCAAACGTGACGATTCCATTGGTTGACCAGTCAAAACATAGCTAATACCCAGATAGGATAAGCATGCAAATGCCTGTAAGAAAGTATCAGAAACATAACAGCTAGTTTTTCATAAGTGTAATTCTATCATAAAAAAGTGGTAAAGAGCAATGAAGGCATTATGCCACCATCATAAAGCAAAAAAAAACACCTGTGAAACTATATTACTATGAAAATTGTTGTTGTAGAATCAAATTTGAGTAATTTGCATGATTATAGTCAGCAAGGATGATGAATTCTCCACAAGAATGAGTACTAAACTCACAGGGATGCATTGAAATCAAAATTGTATTTTCATAGTTGAAATCTAAGGAATGAATGAAATACTATGAATTTCACAAAATTTCAGTTGCTTGCTTTTTCTTTCGTTCTCTTATGACTTTCAATCAAACAGAGTAAGGAGATTATGAAACAAGAGTGAAATTTAGCAATTTTATGCTAAAATCTATTGAATTCAAGAAGATAAAACATACATAAGTACTTTCAAACTTACTTGAAATGGAATGTCCACCATTAGAGTTGATAGGCAGTAAGGAACTAAGGAGTACCATCTGTTGAAATGTTCTTGACAGACTATTTCCAATTCAAGTGGAACTGTAAATTAAAATATCATCTATAAAATCATAATTGGTGAGATAATGAAATATTAAAATTGATTTTTATGTTAGTATTCATATCTAAATAACTTTTTAGATCATGAATGCAATTGATACAAGAGATTCTATTTGGATAATTTACCTAATTTGACCACCTTCATTAACATTTGTAGTAGTTTATCATTGACTTTCTGAAATATCCCACTTTTTATGCTTAATTTTTTAATTTCTTTCAAATAAATTGCGAATTGTATTCCAAATACAGCTTTTGATAGAGAATTCTCACTTAGAATACCAATAATATAAAGATGTTTTCATTGGTGTTAAAAAATTCTTCATTAATGGAAATCCAAATTCTTAGTTACTGAGATATTGTAACTTGGAAATTTATAAAAAAGAGAGTGTTAGTTCAGCTCTGCATCCCAAAAGAAATTATTATCAATTGAACTTTGAACATACACCTGGTTATTTCATTTTTGGGTATAAATGAACATTTATTGGATTGCATTAGAAGGGTGTCTAGTTAAATTGGATATGTTTAATATTTGACAATTTTAAAAGATTGAAATAATATATAAATTTAATCTGCTTAATTTTTGACACTTTTATCGAAGCATACAAAAAGTTAGAGGTACCAATGAGACAAATTTAAAATATGAATAGTATCATGATACATACCGACATTGTATAGTTAAAGAATTATTTTAGAGAAAGTATGCCTTATTTACATGGAGTCGTGCAGATAACTTCATTGGTTAATGAGTAAATGAAGCTAGAAACATGAATGAAACCAGAATCAGTTGAAATTATAGCTTATAGGATAAGTTTAGGTGATTGAAGAGAGTGTCTAAGTTCTTACAGGATAAGAGAACAGACATCTTCCCAGTGTAGACCAGAAAGAGTAGAGAGCCATAAATGAACACGTAGTTTGAGAGCACAGTGCTACCCTCATTTCCAACATCTCTGTAGAGGTATCCAAATATTACTCCTATGGCTAAGTGAGCTGCTATCCGGATGCTAAGATTTATCTAAATGGAAAAATGGTTTCACATTAGCTACACAATATTTCTATATGGGCGTAATGAATAATTTAAAATGTTTGTGTCTCATCAACATTATAGTGCAACCTGACATGATATTTAAGTCATGTTTGAATATTAGCAGCCATAACCATGTATTAATAATGTTGTTTTTAAGTTTGTATTGATGGTTGAAGTTAACAAAATCTACTCCTTTTCATTTAAAAAAATTAATAATTGCTTCAAAGAAGTAAATTTTTAGAAACACACGATAAAGCTCACATTATATCATTCTCTGAAAAAAAATGAAATCCTATTTAAACAGGAGGCAATGATGTTTGGATCAGGGAAATAAAAATCAATGTCTTCTACTCCTCTTAATATTGTGTGAATTTAGATGGGTTTAGGTAACATTGTGGTAAAGGAGTAGAAGATTTTTTGTTTCCTTTCCCTGGAGATACTCTACTGCAAAGAATACATTTCCCTTAGCAACTCACATAATGATTTATTGTGTCTACAATGAAATAGACTCAACATATAATTATATATGCTTACATATGAAGCATTGAAATGTGAGTTTACTCCTTTTTGACAACCAGGGAAATCATCTGTAAGTCATTTTCATGCAGAGATTTTTCATATATCAAATGTTAATCAATGTGTATATCAATCCTCTTATAAAAGGCAGAATCGGAAGATTTATTTCAAGATAAACTAATATAGCTAGCTGTAATCAAGATAGAAAAAATTAATAGGTAGTATTGTTTAACACCTATTTATAAAGATAATTTCATATAAAACATGGCAGAGAAATCGTCCCATTTGAAAAAAACAAAGACTGATATAAATTCATATTCTATTTAATATACTAATTAGCAAATAGAACTTTAATCACGAATAATAAGCTTGGTGAGTTTAGTTTAGGATATTTTCTTACATCCATTGCAATTTCCTTTGCTGTCTGTATTAGATATCTAACTCTACTTCTATAATTGATTATAAATTTAGCAACATTAAGAATTTTATGCAAAATTTCATTGAAGAAAACTGCCCCTACCATTATAAAGTTAATAGCTGTAATAAAAATAACATAGTGACCACATAATTTTTTAGGTAGTAAGATTCAACTTACGTAATTCCTCCTCATCATTAAGACATTCCTTCGGTAGAGGATGAAAAATTGCTCAACACTTGATGCTGGCATCCTTAGAGGATATAAATCTTTTTCTTCTTCTTTGGTCCCATTAGGAATCACCATACTTTTGGCCACAATATCTTCCTCCAACAAAAAGATCATAGTTTTGATGTTAGGTATAATTTTGATATCTTCTCTCAATCAAAGTAGAATCTAATCATATATTTTAATATATAATTTGTAGCAGCCTACATTGAAATTATTTTTCATTCCTGATTCAGGTTAACAAAAGGGAGGATTAATGAGATCAATTTCATTTACTGTGTTTCTACATGCATATTGTGCATCATTTCTTACGTATAAAACTTATAAGCTAAGAATTATTCATCATATGTGAGGGAAGGATTGATTAAAATTTTATAGTGCCCATTTTGAGGCTACCTGAAGATATAGGCCATTTGTTTCCACCAAAGGTATTTCATTAATCAGTATCACTAGCGAAATTTATAGACATCTTTTGTTGCCTTTTATATTTTTCTTAACTTTGGTGTTATTGCTTGATTTACCCTTGATTTCTTATTCCAATATTATTAGTATTAGATTTATGCGTCAACAACTAAGGTTATTTGTATCGAGTTCAGTACTTAGTCGACGCCTTCAGTAATGCGGTGTTCGACATTCGAGAAAAGGTCATCTGATTGTGAGCACGGATGATCCCAAGAATTAATAATGAAGTGGAAAAGGCGAAAATGAGATCATTCTTATATTGTTAGAGGTACATTATTCACACGTGGTTAGCGCGAGTGAATGCCTCACCTGTGTTCCCGCCTTCCTTCCTGTCATTATCTGCAATCACCCCCTTCGCCACTACTGCCACCTTCAGAGTTGCTTCTCCTGAATCCGTGACACTCATTTGGCCATTTTGAACCGCGGATGACAGAAGGGCGATGGTTTGGTTCGACGATTCTTCAGCGGAGAGCGATTCAATCACTGTGGAGGATATTTACATTAATTAATAAACATTTTCGAATTAATATCGAAGAAGACGGAAGGAATCGTGCTACTTCAATTTCAGTACAAAGCAGCTTCTTATGAATAAGTATTAAAGCTCGATTGATCTAAATTATTCTTTTAGTCGGTTATTTGTGTAAAACTAACCGTTCATCTATAGAAAAGATGTTGATTTGTCTCCGATTATTGTTGAGAGAGTTGCCGATTATACATTTTTTACCTAGTCCAGTGCTTCCCAAATTTTTTCATACTACCGCCCCCTAATTCCCATACCCCCCCCAACCGGCATCTATAAAAATATTTTCTGCAAGACCAAATCCGAAGAATAAATAAAATAGTAAAATAAAAGCTACAATTTTAAAATGTCCACCAAATCATTATATCTGATCTTTAATGCCTAAACTTTACTGCCTAAAGCCCTGTAAAATTTAGTAGAAATGGATATATGACCAATTGTGAATAAAATACCTCAGCATTACTACAGCACCCCTAGGGGGGCGTGATGGCCACTTTGGGAATCAATTTATATAATCAATAAATAATCGGATTTAAGTTTTGATATAACTGTTTATAAGTCGGGCGACTCTTCTTAGATTTTGTTTCTATAATCCCCATTTTCGAAGTCCCGTCCTTTTCTAAAGAAATACATTTTATCCAAACCGAAAGCATTCGTTACAATTCATTTTTACAACTTTAGAAAAAAAAGGATATTTTGTATACCAGTTTCTGCCAATATATATATCGCTAATAAAAGTTATCTAATACATCTGATATAGGATAAAAAAATGCTACAAAATTATTGCTAGGGGAAAATCTACAATAACAATTAATGTACGCTATGGACTTTTTATCATTCAAAGAGATCTTAGTTATATTGCAACTTTGTTGAGTTTATTTTATAATTTATAATGGCACCATTCTAGTATATAGAGACTATTCATGGAAATACGTTGCCTTGAATGGTAATACAGACACGTTAGTTGAATTACATAAGATATTCTGATGGGGTCGATAGCAATCTTTAACCATAACCTTACCCTTCGACAATGTCGTTAGTGCCCTGTTAGTTAGAGTACCCTGATAATTTTTATTTATTAATACTATTATTTAATTATTATTTATTGTGCTTTAGCCAAAGGCAATGACGCGATCCTCTCAGATCGTCCGAGAGCCTTGATATTTTTTATCTCCCCAAAGAAACCTTTAACTTAAAATAAAAATTAAATAGCTGTCGTCAAATATATGGTAATATCCTTTCAGTAAATCATAACTCAAACAATTCGCCGAAGAATTTTTTTTGTAATAGCCTTATGGGATGGCAACATTACATACTATACTGTGTTATGTGAAATAAACTTTTACTTAAAATAAAAATCACGCAGTGCAAGAGTATGCTTTTATATTCCATTACTGAAATACAATACTTGCAGAAATTTCTTAATTACATCAAGTTAAAACAAATAAGTTAGTAGGACCAAAGTAATTGATGTAATAAAAGTATTTTTTTGTTTTAGTTTGTTATAATGATTAGAAAAATCACTCGTTTGGTTTAAAAATTAATTGTGGTCATAATATGAAGATTTTTATTTTTAGAGCTACTTTTAACTATGATGAATGAATGTCACCCATTCCATAATTTATCTCTGACTTGTTTTTTCTTTCAATTAACGTCATAGAACTTATACGCGTGAACATATTTCATCAAAGGAGAAAACTTTCCAGCCTATCAACCATCTTATCATTTTGAATGACGTGCACTATCTCTGATATCACAATATACAGTGCGATTGCTTTAATAATATCGCATAATAATGAACAAATGCGACCGCGCAGGGGTGGAGTACGTTTTCTCATCGGTGATTTTTGCATGCTGACGAAGATACGATATACGGTGTAGTATTCTCACAGATCTTTGCAGCGATCATGAAGATGTTCATCTACATCTGCATCTACAGATATACCCTACAAGCCGCCTTTCGGCGTGTGGCAGGGGGTGTAAACAGCAGTTGAATCTAAACTACTTCCTTAACCCTTAAAGGACTGACGTTCCCATATGGGAACGGACTGCAGCTGGGTTCTCTAGGTAGCTAAACAATATCTTGAGTGCCATAAAATGGTCAGTAAACGATATTTTGTGAGCTAAGAGGGTCCCAAGCTTACTTTCATATGAGTTTTTGTGCATTTAAGTCAAGGGAAATATTTCTTGTGATTTTTCGAAAAACGGCGAAATTTTGAGATGGATCCTTCTGGCAACTAATTTTTATAAGTTTTACTGTTTTTAATTTAAAGTAGTCTTTTGCTTATATACCTTTAGTATGATGTTCTAATCATCGAAAGAAATTAAATAGAGCAGATTTTGAGGTTATTTGTTGTTGTTATAACGTTGTTTATTGCTGCGTTCCCATATGGGCACGTCAGGCCTTCCCACTACTACGCGATTTCCTTGCCGATGGGTGTCAAGGAAAGCTATATATAGTATATAAAAGAATATTTTGCGACATAATACATTATTTTTGGTGCAATTAAGTTAAGAATTATTTTAGTTTTAAGTTGTGACAAGAAGACTATGGCAATTATTATGCATATTTATGAACTAAAGCTCGGAAAACCTAAATTTATATAGTAGAAGCGGCAAAAACATATATTAGCAAATGATTATTGTACTAGATATACAAATCCTTTCAAATTTTATTAGCTTCACATAAAATTATATCATCAGAGGTGTTATAGTTTCTATTCAGGAAAAATGTAAGTTTTCATGAGTCGACTTCACTGATGGAGGCTCTCCGAATCCTTGACGAGGATGAAGAGAGTCAGGTAGATGTTACCGATTTCTTCATTTCTCCAACAGAAGAAAATGAGCGAACTGATGAAGCATTGGCTGATAAAGATTAGGGAAGATTGGTTGACAATTTTACTGGTAAGCAAATGAGGGCACAAGCCGAAATTCGGTTGGCAACCAACGAAAGTATCGGTGCTGGAGAAGACGATGGGGCAAAAATATCTGTGCGGAGAAAATGGATAAAGGGCAGCATTGAGTGGACGGGAAGTTTTTCTGAAGCAGATTACTTGTCATACTCTAAACTTAGCTGCATCTAATTGCTAGAGCTCTTTATCGATGACGATTTCGTCGAATTCATAGTGGAACAAAGTGAGAATTACGCCCGATTTTCTAAATGCCGCAGTCCACAAATTACAGAAGAGGAGATGCGAACCGTCATTGGCATTTTGATTGTATCCGGGTACAACATTCTCCTGGAAAAAAATATTACTGGGACGCGAAAAAGGATGTACATATTGAATTGGTTAGTAGAGCGATGAGGAGGGACTGATTCATCCAAATAATGAAATTTTTACACTTAGCGGATAATACTAAGTTAGACAGTCAAGCGATGGGTTCTACAAAGTCTGGCCTACGATGAAAATAATTACACAGAGATGTTTGCAGCATTTGGTGCCTTCCCAGTTCTTAGATTGTGAAGAAGAGATGATAAGATACTACGGAAGACACAGCTGCAAGCGATGTTGTAGAGGTAAATCGATAAGATTCGGTTATTATAATTTGAAGTAGTATGTGAAATAATATAATAGCATTAATTTATTTAGCTCAATATATAATTTATACGAAAGAATTTATTGCCACATTTGAAAAGATGTGGCTACAATGGAACTGGGCGAATCAGAAAGAACCGGAATCCGAAAGATAGTCCGCTACCACCAAAAAATGATCTAAAAGAGGAGGAGATTGGAAAGAGCATCACAGCTATTTCCACATGTGAAGGAATAGGAATCACTAAATGGCTGGACAATTTGGTAATTGTGGCAGCCTCAACAGCGTATGGAGTTACGCCGTTGATGAAAGCTAAAAGGTTTTATAGGAAACAAAAGAAAATTATTCAGCTTCCATAACCCTACTTCATATCCCAGTATAATAAGCATATGGGTGGAACTGACCAAATTCATGTAAATTCACTGCATATTGGTAAGATATGATTTATATAAATCATTTGCAACTCAGACAATCGAATAATAATAATAATAAAAGGAAATCCTTAGATCCAAGGACAAAATTAGAGTTTAGACGGAAAATTGCTCACGTGTACTTTACTCGGTACAAGACGGAATAAAAACCACTCGGTGGACGACTCAGCAAGGCTTCCACGTCAAAAACTGGCTCCACGCAAGAGTTATGGTATGATCAATTAATCGGTGTAATTGGTGACATACCGCAAAACAAGGGAAAACGCTGCGCATATGAAGAGTGCGAGAGTCGTGGGAGAACAATGCATAATAAGTGCGATGTTGGGCTCTGTGTTAAATGTTTTACAAAGTACTTAACAAAATAATTCTTAAACAAATACTTATATCTTCCAAGAAAAACCATTTCATACAATATTTTTTTGAAATAAATATGATTTTTTTCAATAAAATGCTTTTTTTAAATTTCATCATGGCGCGCGTAATAGTAGTAGTGGGAAGGACTGACGTGCCCATATGGGAACGGGCATTTGCAACGAACCTATTATTGTTAACTTTTTTTAAACAATTTTCTGTTGTTAATTTAGGTCATCTGAATACCAATATACTAAAATCAGGGTAATTTTTAAGAAAAAATAATTCTCGTCCTTGGAGGGTTAATCGGTTATTGTCGCGTATCGCTCGCGGAAAGAATTAATTTTTAAAACGTTTCGTCCTAGCATCTATTTCTCTTAACTTACGTTCATTATCGGATCGACCGAGGTAGCATGGGGGTTGCATGATACCAATTGTATCTTCCGCAAATGTAGTTTATCTGAATTTATTAAGCAATCGCAGCCTAGCTTCCAATCGCCTATCTTTCAAGGATTCCCAACCTACGTCTGAGGGCATTTTTGTAACGCTGGCTTTTTTATCGTAGCATTTCTTAACAAAACGAACCGCTTTACGCTGCACTTTCTCGAGTTCGCAGGTACACGTTTCATCTGCCGGATCCTATATACTCGCCGCATATTCCAGAAGGGGTTTGACCAAGGTGAAATAACATCGCTCTCTAACCTTTTCATCGCATTTACCTACAATACGCTTTATAAAGCCAAGCCTTTTACTTGCTTTGCCGCAGATTTTTCGAATATGCGTGCTCCAATTTAACTTATTAGTAATGCTGATCCCGAGATATTCAACTGAATCTACTACATTTGTATTAACTCCGTTAATTTTGTACGGGTGATTTGGACGCAATTTTTTCTTTCCGAAGAAATTAACTACGGAGCATTTACCTGTGTGAAATTGTTTATTTTTTTAATTTACGACGATTGCATGATTGTTATTATATTATAAATTGCATACAAAATAAGATGTGAAGATGGATTACTTTAACACTAAATTTCATAACTCCTTATTTTCAATAGCTTATATGAAGAAGTTCGAAATAGAGAGTAAGGCTTTCGTTTACTTTAAAACGAGCATACGTACGGAAATCCGCTGGATTGTGGTACGAAGGGCATTGGAGGTAGGCTGCTGAGGAGAGGAACGGCACCAGTCCTGGCACCGTGCCACGGTACACGCATTTTCCGGCCGCCACGACGTACAAGTGGTCGAACATTTGAAGGAGTAGGGCGCTGGGTTGATGAATGGTGCAGATTATATTGCGACCAGCGGCCGCTAACGTCTTCAGCAGGGCCACGCACTGGGAACATGATGCGCTGTCCAGGCCACTGCGAGGAAGCAGAAAAAGTTAGCCGGTTCCATCCGGTAGAGAATGACAGTTAACACCGTAGGTTCCCAAAGTTTTTTATCGTGGGCCCTTTTTAATTTTCCTTAGACCCCCTAGCCTTGAATATTTCTGTTTAAAAGCCATATTTGGTTTTAATTTGATTATATCATCTTTTAAAATGGAATCTTTGTCCTCCAAAAACTGAAACACTCTCAAAAACCCCTAGTGAAAGAATTTGTCTTGCTAAATTACAGAATTGGCTCTTTTTGCAAAAGAATATAGAATTATATATAAAGTAATTATGTATATTGTTTTTTATTTTTTCTGTTTTTCTCTGGTGCTTTTTTAATTTTGTTATTTATATATCAGTATAATTTGTTTATATTACAACCTATAAGCGTTTTACATAAAAAATTTGTTTTGTTATACATGTATGCCGAAAAACATCAATTTCTATTTAAAGTGATGACAATCCCTAGAAAAGAATTATCTTCTGGGATGCCTAAATTTCACTTTTTGGTTTTTTTAAAATATATTTAAGAATGTATTACATAGGAAAGTGAAATAAATATATTACTTATTATAGTTAAAATAGAAAGAAATTTTGACCCCTATTTTTTTCCTCCCTTGCATGGACCCTCTGGAAATCTGGGCCCCTGGGGTCCACGTGGACCACTTTGGGAAACTATGGCTTACACGATGAAAGATCCTCTACTTAACACCATTATTAATGAAATATTTCGGGATACTTTTACTCCACACAATTCTGTTGAAGAACTCCAAATTCTGCTGAGGAATGTTAAAATCCGGTTATGCATTGGTGAAAGCGGTCGAATAATGAATTAAACATTTTTTGCAAGTTTAATCAATGTTATAAACAATATATGAAACTGTAATGGATGTATCTATAAATATTCATTCCTATCCCTACCAACAAAAAAGATCCCTTATGTTTCATTCAAAAGTTACGACCCTTCTAAATGATCCATGCGCGCCGATTGTAGAGAAAATTTAGAAATTCTAAAAGCACTAACGTAACAAAGAAAATTTTCATTAATCTGAAACATGAACCAATCAGTTTCTCGAGGAAGTACGCAGGTATAAAAAAATTCAAATTTTTTTAATTATAGAGATATATTTCCACCCGATTATCCGTAGATTCACTCGCCCAATATTGATTCAAGTAGGTATTGCAACAGAATAATTTGGAGCGGTTTTCTGTGCGAAACATCTTCATCGCATCAAACATATTGGATAAGAAATTATGTGATTTATCATGTGATTGTTTATGTGATTTTCCCTTATCTCTCCCAATTGTAAGTGCCGTAATAATAATCGAACCCCAAGGTCGTCAAGCTGGTGACCACGGTAACCCCATCATCAATGAATTCAGTGGTCCGATCGTTAAGTTCCTATCTCCGCTGGACTATGACAAGAGATGACTCACGTGGTGGGTTCGTCGAGGAGCATTATCGGAGGGTCGTTAAGCAGTTCCAACGCCACTGAAAGCCTCTTCTTTTGACCTCCTGACAGCATATTCGTCCGCCTGTTGAGACATTCCTCCAGCCCAAGCATTTTCAAGATCCTTAGCACCTGATAGATAACCAAGTTTAGAATAAGTGTTCTGATAACTCTAATTGCCAGTAAATTAAAAATTAACTTGATAAGATAACATTTCTCAGCGCAATTATTTTATGTTAATTATGTTTCGGCATGCTTGTGAACGAGAGCAGTATGATATCAGCCCTCAATAATTAGCTGGAAATACGCTACTAGCTAAACTTGCTTAATAATTAGCAGTTGAAAATTTTACTAAATTCATCAGCCGTAAACTAAATTAATATTTAGCGCTTACATCTCCTAATATTACTTTATTTGAGCAGTTTAATTTTCATATTTATATGGTTAATGTTAGAGGTTTAAATCTCCGATAATCGTCTTTGTCGGCGTTCCTCGCCTCATTCACCGGTATTCGGAGAAACCACGAAAGGAACTTAAACCTATAATTAATTTGTAGCCGTGTTCCAAATATCCTTTTATTATCATAGTTAACGTTATTCATCCATCGAGCCAATGCATTTTTCGTGAATAAAATATTTTATAGTATTATGGATTTCAAAGTGACGTAAAAGTTAATGCGAGGACTATTTGTCTACACATTTATAAAAAACACAATTTTAGTAACTTTTCTGTTATTGTTTAGATATTGTAAAGTCCCAATCTGTGCAGCCCTATAACTTATGCTTTCATCGTCTTATGACAGTTTCCAAGAGAATAAGCACAGCTAAATCATCTCCCATTTCAGTAAATGTCTAAACAGTTCACGAATGATTAATCGAAAAAGCTGAAATCATAAGGGAAACCGCAAAGAATCATCGTAGCAGACGGATGTTGAGAGCGAAAAACAAAACAAGCCGGAAGCCTATATTAATCAGTAAAGCCGCAAGTGTGATAACCAAGTAAAATACTTAGAGACAAAGGGCGTGAGCATTGCGTGGAAAAAGCAGAAATAGAATAGACAAGGTCTGCCATCATTTCCTGGAAGGATATTATACCATTAGGGCATAATGGAGCAATATCCTTTGTCTATTAGGATTTATGCACTATTATTTTGGTAAAGTTTAGCATGGTAACCAGCGTGAAGCATCTCAGAAATACTGCACTGTAGATCAAATTAAGAGCTATTAAACTTCATACATCAATAATAAGAGTCACAAATATACCTTAAGCTGTCAAAAAAACTGAGAAGAAGTCTTGACGTACGTTTCGCTACTACGTGTAGCATCTTCTGAAGAAAGAATATGACTAAAAGTTAACCAGAAAACAGCGAGGAGAAAAAAAAGTTCAGTTGTTTGTTCAATCAGATCGATCTCGCCTAGCGATTCCCTTTTGCTTTTTTTCTCCTCTCTGCTTGCTGTTTTCTGGTTCACTTTTAGTCATATCCTTTCTTCTGAAGATGCTACACGTAGTAGCGAAACGTACCTCAAGACTTCTTCTCAGTTTTTTTGACAGCTTAAGGTATATTTGTGACTCTTATTATTAACAATGCTGTCAGTGGTGTTTTACTATTATTCATACATCAAAGCGCTAAGGAGATATTTTTGTGCAATCTAGAGTATTTATGGCAAAATTTATTTTATTATCAATGTTCTACTTACTTTGGGCTGGTGCCGTGAGCATGAGTGGAAACATAATGGAAATATTTGTTCTTATTATATATCCTTTTTTAGGATCTAAATATCGAAAACAATCATTGGTATGTTTGCTGTATGTTATCTTTTCCGCAAACTTTGCCATAGACCTCATAGGAGAAACATCTCGTGCGCGGAAAATTGGAAATCGAGAGATCCGAGAACTAACTCTCTACTGAAAGAAACCTTGATTCCCGTAAAATTGTCCTATATAAAATATATATTTAGGATGTTTTAGCGGTGTCACCGGCCGAATTTGGTCATATCATATCATAATTTTCTCAATTCAAACATTTTAACTTTTTTTGTATTTTTTTCCACCTTGCTTGTAATTAATATTAGTTACCGTTGATGGTTAGGTGCAAGAGAGGTCCTAACCTCGCCAAATAAAGAGTTATTATTATTATTATTAACTAACCTTCAAGACGATTTTGATTATTATCACGTCAAGTTTTTCTATTATTCATTCTAGTAAAAATTTTCACATATTAGGGCTAATCCGTTCAATGCCACGTATTTTTCTCAGTCACTACTTATGTCAGCCACAATTAATGCTATCATGATCTTGGTCATCTAAGGCGTTACAATTCTTTCAACGTATACTAATGGAAAACCCCGTTTTTTCATTCCCGTTGGTTTTACTCTCAACAAGGGTTATTTGTGCATAAACCTTCAGTTACAGAGTTTTTTCCAACAATCAAATTTTTTCATTTTATTTTATGTTATCTTATGAATTCTTTTCAAATTATATTATTGATGCTTATGCATAAATTATGTACGAGGTTAGGTGGAAGAGAAGCCCACTCCGTTTTAACCTCGTCTAGTAAATGGTCAAATAATAATAACCCTCTCGCTGCTTTTTTTAATGGAAACATCAGCCCCTCGCTATACTTATAAAGAGAAGCAAATATCAAAATCTGAAAAAAGAAATATTTAGGGTTTATGAAACAAGGTGAAATTGTACCTATAGTGTTATCAGCCACCAGTAAAATACCAAAAAAAACTCTTTAATAGTCTAGATGCTTTAAGTTTTCCGTAACTTATTCAGTAAAATTAAAAAAGGAAGTTATCATTTCCTTAAGCCGTATTATTAGAAAAGTTTAAATTTTAGAATGTAAATAACTATTTCAAAAGCCGTAATAATATTCCCTGGGAGTACTTGCATGGATACTCGTAAACCGTGAATGATCCAGCAGTGCTGAGAAAAAAGGTATAAATAAATAAAAATATTATTACGGACATTCTTAATACGAGTATCTCGCTTGTTAACGTGGTTAGGGAGCGGACTCACCTCTTGTTGTCTTTGTTTGACATTCATTACAACAGCTTCACAGCACCCCTCTCTCCTCCGCCCTCCGATCTTCAGGTGTGCCGCGTATCCCATTGCTTCCGACACCGTCAGACTCAGCCTTAGATGGTCGTCTTGTCGGATGAGGCATCCTCGCTTTTTGTTTTGGACTCCAGAGGGCTTTCCTCCACAGCACCAGATGTTCTCGACGTCCTCAACGCCAGAGGATATTTCCCCTTGAACACCTCGTATGCTGAGGAATAAGGAAGTCACGTTACGTAAACAAAATAAAGTATTAATGAAGGAAAATAGCTAAGTTAACTTCCTAGGTAGAGGGGATGAACTAGAATAGGAGAATAAATTCTCTCTCTTGGGTTGTATTCTTTCTTGTAACGAAAGAGCTGAGAAATAGAATAATGCCTCCTTGTTTTCTGGGTAAAAATGACCACGATTTTAAAATCAGAACCTTAGGTCACAGGAAGGATATTGGGAAATTTTCCTTCTCAAATAGAATAGGAGTAGATTGGAATGGCCTACCTAAGGAACTTTCCAGCCCCTTTCCGCAAAAAAGAAACACTTTTTAAAGAAATTATTTAAATTAAAATATAATGATGTTTGAAGATATTAATATATGTGTAATTATATTTGCGATATTATATATAAACTGATGTGGTGACTGTGTCTGTTTATGACTATGATGTATGGTTTTATATTTATTATGAAGATATTTATGTTATAGTTAAGTAGGAAATAGTGAAAAGTTACCACCTGGTTTTTACCTACTTGTAACTAATGTATAATAATGTTAACAATAAAAAGATGAGGTTCGAAAAGGATAGCTTCGACCTAGGAAGGGTTTATGAGGCGAAGGAAACGTATGACTGCAGAAATAAGAAAAAGGTTGGTAAAATCCTCGGTGTGGGGTGTTTTGCTGTATGGGTGTGATATGTGGACCTCAAGAAAAAGGCAACTCAAAAGATTGGATGCCTTCGAAGTTTGAGCGTGGCTTAAAATGAAAAAAAGTAAGTTGAGTCGGCAAAGGAAATGGGAAATCAAATATTAAGAGGAGAGGAGCTGCATAAGAAAGTGATTGAGGATGGAATGCAAGCGAAATTACTGAGAGAAAGACAAAGGGAAGATTTGTAGGAATCTAACAAAGAGAGAACTTTTAATGAACATGATACCATTCTTCTTCAATTATATTACTTCCGTCGTTACTTCATGCTACAAACTACCATAGATATGTAATGCTGCGATATCCTTCTTTCAATCTTATAATTTAGTCATTTTAGCGCATTTTGAATTATGAAGCGGCTGAAACTTCAAATCTGTCCTACTGAAGCAGAATATTTAGTCCTGCATCCTGATTGGATACTAGTTATTCAGGCAGTTTGTCTACTGCCCATGGATTTTGTTAACATTTACTTAATAAATATTATATTAGTGATTATTATTGATGTAAAAATCTCCATATTTAAAAGAAAGCACTTTCTTACAAGTGGAAGTTTTAAAAATATATATCTTGTATCGGGTAAAAGGAATAGTTCATATCCAATAGTTTTCGACTTCAGGAAATCTGTAAATATTTTTGGTAATTATACTCAATGTATTCACTGAGTTTGCCTAAGTATTTTTGTGAAATATCCTTATTAACCACCACGAGAAGTTGAGTAAACTAAACTCACTATTGATATGAAAATCAGAAGAGTTGTTGCTGCAACAATTTAGCAAGAATCCTTTTTATCTACCATTTTTGTAGTTAAGCATACACATGCTGGAAAGGTTAATGATAAGGTGAATGACGGAGCTTTGCCTGGCCAATCATGATAAACTCGGATTTCCCATTAGCCGACAAAATCTCTGCCTCGTGTATGTTCCTGATTATTTCCTATCGATATATTATACACGTGGGAGGTTTTATGAAGAGGTAATGGTATTAAGCGTGCATAATATACCTATTGAACATTTTAACGCATTTTATTTCTTGCACCCATCATGGAAACTAGGATGATAATTAAATATCATTAGATTTTTCATTAATATTTCTGCAGCAGCTTGAAACCTCAATTTTAGTGCAGAGGAAGATTATGGTAAGTGTTAATGACTCACAAACAAACTTCTTTTTCTTTAGATTGAAAGTTACTGCTAACTTGCATGAGTGTTATATGAGAAAAGACACAAAACAGAATTTTTATTCAGCTCGACTACACGCGATAAATGAGAAAAGTAATACTTTTATGAGTCCAAATTTCCCATACTTTTTCTTTTGATTGCAATTATTATTTTTTAATTAATTGTATTTATTAGTTTATTTTGTATTGCGTTTTAATTTGCTCGCTGAACCAGGTGGCAATATTTTGATATTAGAGGGTAGACATTCCACCAATGGAACTGTTTTCTATATATTTGGATTTAGTAATCTAATTTCGTTTGCTGTATACATAGGGATCGAGAAATTTCTCTTCAATATGAATTCACATAATCTTCATGTTGCTTTATCGTACTGCAGCCACAGAAAGCAAAACAGATTACGGTTGTCTCTTAAGGGGGCATCACATGCCTATTTTTTCGCAAGCAGGGAGACTGTCAGCTGTATAAATTAATCGCTTCTGCAAATTTGAGAACATGGCATTTTTCAGCTCCTTTCATCAGCTGTTCGATTATGCGAGGTTAATTTCGAAACAAAATAAAAATTGCCCTTGGGATTCAGCGCGACTTGAGAGAAAGGGTTAGTGATTGATCAATAATGCCTCCAATATTGACTCTTATGAAAATCAAGATCAGTTTTCTTCTCTGTCACAGTCCAACTTTTCTGCTGAGCTACTCCTGCATCTATCTATTATGACTAAGAGAAATGTTTTTCTCATTTTTATCTTACACTAAGCGCTGACGTACTAGTTTCCATCCTCTAAATAAAAAAACGTGTTATTTGTCTAACCTCATTTAAAGTTATAGAATTACAAAAAACCTTAATTTAGCGGTTTCGGTGAGCGCAACCGGACGTTCCTTCGATCGCATTGTTGCGTAATAAAAAATTGCGCGCCATTGCACAGCTCTAGGGTAGATAAATAAAATTACAGTTAATAATCCAACAGTAGCAAATTTGGATCAGGACATAAAACTGAATACCTCTAACTTTCAAAGCTGAGTTGTTAGTATTATTCTCTCTTGAAGCAATTTTAGCATCTATCAGCATATAGAAGAACAAATCATCTATATCTATATATATAAAGCAGAAATTCTGTGGGTTTGTGTGTTTGTGGGTTTGTGTGTTTGTGGGTTTGTTTGTTTGTCTTGGATTGGAGTCCACACCGTTTGCCCGAATTGTCTCAAACTTTGCATACGTGTCCTCTGACATCAGGAAGGAAGTACTGTCGCATTTTTATTCAAGAATTTTGCTGGGTTCGAACCAAGATCGCTCAGATAGATTTCCATAAGGAATACACGTAAGCTTCACTTTTATCGGTTGCAGGCTTTATTTCTTTTGAAGAATTAAATTAGAAGAAATAGTCGTACAGAGTCGAGACAAACACCGAAAGAAAGAAAATTAAATAAAGATTCTTATTTTGGTCGTGGAATTTTACTTTCGATTAGAATTTGCGAGAATATTGGTAAAATATACAAAACTTTCGTGAAAATTTGAGGCTATAAACAACCCATCCCCCTGACGACCGATCCCATTGTTGAATCCGAGCTCAAGTTTTATCCCATAAAAATACTCGCAGACTTTAGGCCCATAAAGCTGATGATTGAAGAGTACGATATATTTAATGGATAACGAGAAATTTTCTGTAAGAAGATAACCAGCAATTGCAGGTACGTAATTACAGTCAGGAGATTGTGTGTCTTCGATTTTAGTACAAACCGTTTGCCAGATTCGCGTCAAACTTTGCGTACGTGTTTTCTGGGACAAGGAAGGACGTACTGTCTCAATTGTATTCGATAATTTTGCTGGTTTCGAACCAAGATCGCTCAGATGGGTTTCCATAAATAATAAATCTAATCTTCACTTTAATCGGTAGCAGGCTATATTTCTTTTGAAGAATTAAAACAGAAAAATAGTCGTGCGGAGTCGAAACAAGAAGAAAAAGAACGGAAATTAAATGAATATTCTAATCTTGATCGTGGAATATTGTTTCCGAATCGAAATTCGGAGAATTTTGATAAAATACGCGTGAATTATCCAAAATTGTTGAGGTTGTAAACAGCCAATCCTCCTCACGATCAATGCGATTTTTTAGCCGAGCTCATGAATTTTCCTGTACAGGAAGAATAGCTTGGGATTTTAGAGCTTATTCTAAAGGAAATTTACGCATTGCACGACCTGCAACTTGAATTTAATCCACTTCTATATTCCCCGTTGAGAATCAACGGGCGCTTCAGCTAGTTATCAATATAATGAAGTTAATTAATATTTTATACAGAGTTTATCAAGACAATAACTTTCGATGTAATCGCTAGACTCTTTAAATTCATTTCCGTTCATCAAACATTACATTCATCGCACTATATAGTCGGTGAAATTATTTCAGTTAACCCTTTTCGGATATACGTGAAGAAATGGAAGGATTTCTCAAATTTTCGAAACGGTACAAAAAAGTCAATGATGTTAATACTTCAATTGGATTGCTAAACCCTGCGCCTCTTCATGAATATGATGATTTAGCCACCGACTGAAGTCTGTTCCCCTTAAATTTTAATTCCTAAAAGAAATGATGACAAAGTGCAAAGATCAATGGTCGATCGCAATTTTTTATTCACGATAGCTTTAAATTGTGGTCGTGACTAGGTCAAGCGCCTCATTATGTCGAAAGAATTTTCCTCATAAAGACTTGCGACTGCGTGTTACATTAGGTAGCGAGATGCTTCATGATACGCATATTCCGACTCCTGATTTGCTATGACATTCATTAAAAATTAACTCTTTTAATTAAATTAATTTTCATGCTGCTGAAATAATTAATTCCCTCTGTTTCCACTAAGTATCAGAAAAATAAAACATCTGTTAGTGATCTGAGTGATTCTATTCGTTTAATTGTCTTGAAATTCTTCCTGATTGATCAGTGAAAACAATAGTCGAAGGCGAGACTTCGTGAAAAGTCATCATCAATAACAAAGACTTTGTAATGAAAAATTACAGTCTTTATTAATGATCAATGAGAACAGAGTAACGCAATTGCAATCGTAAATGTAATAAAAATGTAAATCATCTCCAAAAACTATGATTTATTGTTAATAAAATCATGAAAAACGTTTTAAATGACATTTGTATCTTTCTGAACGTCCTAGGAGGCATCACTTTGAAAATCGATATTTGTAGTGAATAATTTTACATCCTCGGTAGGAAAATTATGTTGGCAATTTGATTGGCATTTTGGAAAAAAATGTTGCAACTGTGATAATTGCTTAGGAATAAAATATGTATAATTTTTAATACGAAAAATTAAAATTAAAAAAATTAATATTACGGAAGCTATTTTAACCATCCCTAAGAGATGCTCAGATTCTAAGTTTTAAAGTTATGTAAGTTTAATTTTTTAGAATATCTCATAAGCGTTTGATCAGGAAATTAACTTTTGGAGATTCTTCTACACGCTGCGAATTAAATTTTAAAATTTGATTAAAGCTTCTGTTTCTTCACAGTATATCGTTTTATACCAATAATATATAATTTTGTGAAGTAAAACGTTGAATCTGATTTCATGTCTACATAACACTTTTAACATGCTTATAACATCAGCAACATAACTCATAACATTTTCAGGAACAAGACGAAAACGTAAACATTAATCTGAAATATTCTCGAGCTAGTTTTTCCTCCATTTTTATTTTGTTTTTCCCTCACTGCAATGAATGATAACGATTTGCGTCAACAACTTCTCGTGATTCCAGCATTTGTCACTAGATGTCCACACTTTCACGCATGACTTCCGCGGAAGATACGAATCACTACGAATCTCGTGATACTTTCTATGAAATTAATACCTATTATCTTGATTTGTGGTTGTGCGTTTATGTGGTTGCTCATTAACTTTGAAATTAGAGAATTAACGAGGATATACCTGTCTATCCAACGTTTTTCGTGCCGAAAACCCGCTTGAAAGAATTTTGAGATAGGGTCATCTACGATATGCATAAAAACGCTAAAAAAGCATGTCCTAATTTCGTGGAGCTGGACTGCCAATGTACAAAGTTGAGGAATAATCATGAGCACATGTTCCATAACAAATGTACTTTTGTGCCGGATGTGGGCAGCGAGTTGCCCTTTGCCCACATCTGCTCTAAATCGTGCTACCTTTGGCATGAGTGCCATAGGTTGCCAACCTCTGACACAAGCACAGGCGGATAAGATATGAAGCTCGCAAAGAAAGGGGGGGACATACACCGATTTGAATCATACGTTGCACAGCTGTGTTTAATGACAAAACTATTGTTACCAGTGGCGAGAATATGTCTGACGTATCTCCGTCCGATAAAAACATGAAATGTGTTCGAGATTTTGTATATTTTTTGGAATATTCTTTGAAGGTTCGGTAGAAAGTCGTAATTATCGGTTAGCAACAGATCTTATAATTATTTAGGAGAAAAAGAAAGCCCTATCTGGCTTCCCAAAAATTTTTAAGGGAGATTATAATATAAGTATCGGACGTCAAAATTTCCATTATCATTGAAACATCCGATGTTGCAAAAGTTGGGTGACATAATTATTGATGATGTTACATGATTCAGCACATGCTCGCTTGCAGCGGACCCTTGTACTTCGGCAGTTCGGCAACATGCCACTACCAGAAAAAGAAATTTGTAAACTATATTATCTAATGCGTGAGTATATGATCATTAATGATTTGAAATTATATGTACAGGTGAATAATTATATCAATTTTTTTAGCCTTGTCTATGGCTAGTCATTTTCTAGCATCCATGGCTATTCCTTCTTTTTCTGAATATTAAGTTCATTCAAATCCTATATTCTATGTAAGTTAAAACTTTTGCGGAATTTTGAATACAGTAATATATAATTATTGTATTCAAAATTCTGCAAATGATTTAACTTTTATGATATATTTTCACTCCATAATTAATATTATGCTATCTTAAACTTGCATTCCGAAGGCTATTTATCTTGTAATTTCAGCAGCCAATCTAATAGTTGGTTTTACTTTAAATGTGGGGACTTTCGTCTTTACGGAAATTTGTCATCATGAGGAAACCGATGATGCAACTTTACCTAAAGTGGCGAATATTTTCGTAGAATCGGATGATATGGCAGGACTTTTTGAAAGGTGATATTATAATCACATTTGTCTCTTCGCTGTGTTAACAAACATCCTTTTCTCAATCTCCAAAATTCATCCAATGCAATAACCAGGTGAGGTGCGAAATTCAGAATAAACTTAATATCAATGACAAGGATGAGTGAAAATTACACAATAGGATGTGCACCCGAGAAAAAACCAAGGAGAAACGGACATAGAAAAATATAATATTAATATCAATGGTATGAGTCCGTTAGGTTTATATACAACATAAGTTTTCGTTTTGTAGATTTAAATACTATCGTCGTTCACTTTAATGTACGTAAAATAATTAATGATGATAAATCGTGAAGCATGAAGAGACCCAATTTTCAATCTCACCTTGAACTTTGCTCGTCTAAGGAGGCGTTCTAATTTTGTTTCGCTTGATTTGTTTCATCAATTTTCCACTCAAAATCGCGGGAAATGAATCTTACCATTCCCCCATCACCGCTTAGGGGCGATTTCGACTAAGTAAAACAAAATCAGAAACCATTAATTATAATATAAGACACCAACGAATCTTTCGGATGTCAAAATATAAATGTAAACTATCAAACGATTAATAAAATTCGAAAGCGATGATTCACAGTGAAAAACCTCATGGGAAAACATACTGGCCCTCCGTAGAAGGCGTATTTTTATACTTTACATAGAATACAGAAGCGCAGTTTGAATCCTGGAGTTTTTATACTTATTGTTGGAGACACTAATGGAGTTACCATGATAATAAAAAGTTTCTTTTAAGCCCTATGGAAACCAGATAAAATCTCATTGCACAAGCAAATTGTTAGCGTGCTCGCACGTTATCGCTCCAGCCCCACAGTCCCGGGTTCGCATCCCGGCTAGTCGGATTTTTCCTATTAGGGAATGGTCGTGTGTGATTGTTTTTGTTATTGTTAATTACCTTCCACTGTAAGGGTCTAGAAAATGGATGTTTGTGGGGTATATGGAATAAATAATAAAGATATTGATGAGGGAAGTGAGAAAATATTTTATACATATATTGTGTGTATCATATAATTGCTGCTCAGCCCGTGACATTATTAGTGGATATAATATGCTTACCTATATCCTGCGAGTATCCTGAGAAGAGTAGACTTTCCTGCTCCCGATGGACCCATTATAGCTGACAGTTTCCCAGCGACGAACTCTCCACTCATTCCATGAAGGATGCGATCCCTCTCTAGGGGATTAAAAGGAAATTTTCAATTAACTCAAACTACTAAGTTTGCAAAGAAAGCTAACAAGAAGAAAGCAACCAAAAGAAACATATCAAACGCAATATCATTCGTGGGTTATGACAGATGCATCACAGCATGTATCTCCGATTCCAATTTCAAAAGCATCTGAATAATTAAACTTCCAAATATCGTATTTTATTTTATTTCAAAGCTGTTTAATTGATTTTTTTTAAATTGATCATTCTTCAATTTAAGATTAATTAATTTAAACGTTGGAAGCAACGTTTATTTCCTAAAATTAGAAACAAAGATTCAGTGAAATTAAATTCTTCGGCTCTGATTTGGCGGAATTGATGACACATTACGTTTAGTTTACCATATTCTAACGAATTCATAAAACTTTCGTAGAATTTGCACAGCTTCATGACTGTCCATTAAACATTATATTTAAGATCAAATCACTTTATCTCAAGAACGCCGGTATTTATATTTAGTTGATTGAATTCTCTTCTTCTTCCAACATATTTAAAAAATCACAAAACAATTAACGCATTCAATAATCAACCTGACCAACAATCAATCAATTGGTAGCTTCTCCTATCAGGAGGTTAGCTATCATGGATCTCCACTCTTCTGTTCTACTTGCTTTTCAATTCAACTTCTCATATTCCTTAATTTCAGTCCAGTTCCTTAAAAAGTTCAATCATTCCATCCTTAGTTTCTCTTTCTCTTCCTAACTGTCCTTCCTTCCAGCACTGCCACGATTCTCTCCCCTGATGGTCCCCTGAGCACATGTCCCGCGTATTTCCACTATCTTGCTTTCACCTCATTCAATAGGCTATACTTGCTTCTTATTCTTCTCCAAACTTCTTCATTATTCTGTCTGACCACTTAATTTTCAGCATTCTTCTGGCAAACCATATGCCCAATACATTTATTCTCTGTTCCATGCGTTTTAAGATTGTCCACCAACAATAATAAATAATATATTGACTGAAAGGCACCTGCAACACCTATTGCTAGGCATATGTACTCTTTTAAAATGCTCATGGTCGCATTTGGATTAATTTTGCGAATTCAGAATTTTTCAGTATTCCCATAATTACTCTTCTTTTTTATGTGACGTGAAAATTAAAAGGAGTAGCAGATAATGATAACATTCAGGAATCGTTTCAGTTATGCGTTTCTAGACAGCAGTACAAGGAACTGACATATAGGGAAACTCAGGTTTTTATAATTAACAATTCCTCAATGCAAGAATGAATTAAATAAATCAAATCTTGTAACTCCATGCATGGTAATAAATTATATGTTTGTAGTAATTAGAGCCTCGTATTTATTTTCATTAATTTATACGACATGTGCACAGACATAAAAATTAGCGTATTAGTATCAAAAGGATCGAGCTGTAAGGAACTTTAACTTTGTGTAAGAGACAGCTTAGGCAGTTACACATTTAGTGCATTTAAACCCCTTCTTTTTCTAAAAGCTGCCCAGAGTAGGATCGCAATTCACTATTTACTTTGATTGAAGTTGGGAATTCCGAACAAGTTAATTGATTGGAATAGAAAATAACTGCATGCATAAATTCATCTTTAACACCTCGTGTCTGTACTTTGCTCGAAGATGAAATTTGATGAGATACAGGAAAAAGAACGAATCACGATGAAAACGACTTTAATCAATGAAATCGGAATGCATCGTGATAACATATTTATGCCATTTCATTGGCCATCGAGCTCACGTGGTACAGTTGCATTTTTATCTCGGCTTCCGGCTCAGAGGAACAAAAAGAAGGCAGATATCCTGACGTCGCAACACGTTTAAAGTACATTCCGGTATAACGTTCGTTCAATATCAGTGTACGATAAGCTCTGTCTTCATTATGATTTTATACTCTAAGTATTGGTATCGCAGCGCAATCTGTCTGACAACAAAATCCTTTTCACTCTAATTCTACAACAAAGTAAAGAAATTAAACCATGTGTACAGTTTAGCTAAGCCTTAGTTCCTTCGAACCATATACTATATGTAGCTTAAATTGCGTAACTTTAACGTATTATTGCTTGTCATTTAAGGCTTAAGTGGAACATTTACTTCAAAACCCGTGTCAATCATCAAAGAGGCAACGTAAAATCAGATTAAAGACTGCCTAACAAAATTCAATGGTGAATCACTCAAATTTATTATTTAATGTAGCTTTTGTGAAATGGAATTCTGAGGAATCCATGAGTTCTGCGAAGAGATTAAGTTTTCAACTAAAAACTGGAGGAATTTGTTAACGCCGTCATATTCTATAGAGATTGTTTGAAACTATACAATTTTTTGTAATTTTATGGTTTCCAATTAATGAATACATTTCATCCATTCATGCACTCATTTATATGTGTGCTAACTGGAAAACTTTCAAACAAAATTTTTTCGAAACTTCTCTGTTGCATTTTTTAGGTTTTCTTTTCCCTTCTCAACCTTCTGTAAACATATCTTAGGCTCTGAACGCAATTTAAATTTTTTATTTCTGTTTCCTTTTTCAAGTTTTGCTCGCCATTCTGGATTCCAAAGTAATACTAAGTATAGTTTTTGTTTCGTAAAAACCATCATCATAATGGCAATTTTTTCTCGAGACACGCTATAAAAATAATGTCGGCATCCTATTACATTCAAATCATAAGCCTTTAAAAATGTTCCTGAAATTTTCGCGTAAATAACACAAACGAGTGGTACATTTCGAAACTGCAAAATACGCACTTTCAGCCCAACTGTTCAATGTCCTCAAGTTTATGTCGTAATGGAAAGTCTAGTATTGACAAGTTTTCGATCATGGCATTGATCAATCTTAAGCCTCCATATCACAAGACTTCTTCTTAGAAACGAACAGTAGTACGAAGATAAGCCTTTAAGAGCGTTGACGTAGTTACAGAGCACTTTTATTTATGTCGAAACTAATTTATATCTGATACTCACTCATCTGATTTTTCGACAAATGAAAGACATAAACTTTTATGTTTAATGATAACTTACTACATATAATCAGACATAAGAATTGGGTGATAGAAAGCATATTGAGTTATTAGTACTGATTACTGAAAAGATTCTTTTCCAAACTAAAGAATGATTGTTTTATTCGTGTGTGTGGGCGGATCCACGGATAATCGAACAGAAATTGACGCATATTTCTATAAGTTTTGCTAAGAGCATACATGTATAATTCATTACTCCAGAATTAATCGTATAGAATTAATGGAACAAATATAAAAGTAGTCGACTCAGTTGAATATCTCTGTTTAACTCTTACAAATAATATTAACTAGAGCACGCACCTTCGGAAAATTTGCGGTAAAGCAATTAAAAGCTTGGCTTCATAAGACGTATTGTCGGTAAATGTGTTGGAAAGGTTAGAGAGCTATGCTATTTCACTGTAGTTAGGTCCCATCTGGAATACGCGTCTAGCGTATGGGATCCGGCTTGCCGGGTATATATGTAGAGGTATTTTGAAACCGATGTTCAGATCATTCTTAATATTGTCATTGTATCTTGCTTAATGTCACATAGTGAAATAAAATATGAATCCAGTAATCATCAATATTTTACCTTCTAGGAGCTTGTTTCTAGAAATACCTATGTTTATTTTTATTTTCGAAATTCGTTTTGCGAATTTCTTAAAGTTGTATTTCCATATCTAAATAAAGGTTCAAAAAGAAAATATTTTTCATCACTATAGCCCTATAACTATCTCAACTCTTCAAATCCTTATACGTCACCACTCCCATAGCACGTTTGTGTCATCCAGGAACTTTCATGGACTTCCTCTTCCATTTTCCCTAATAATTTTCCCTCCATTATATTTCTAGGAAGTTATTACGCCGCAGAAAATTTCCAACAAATTTAATTTTCCTTTTCATCAACTCTATTAATAAATTCCACTCAACTTTAATCTCCCTCTGAGCTTCTATCTTCATTTCCTTTTCTTTCCATCTTGTCTTTGTTGTTCCTCTCCGAATTCATATTTCCATTGCTTTCAAATGAAAATTTTCCATCTTTTCTTATGTCCAAGTTTTTTATTTTTATTTATTTTTAACAGGTGTTTGTATGTTAACAGGACACATGTACGTTCCTATTTTTCGATGCGCGATGTCATCAGCTGTATAGCAAGGAAATAGTAAAGCTTCATTTAACATTTGCAGAGAGAATGAGGATTGACCAGAAGGATATCAATGGGGTGTAAAGTGGTTAGAATGTAGGGAGGTAATGCTAATAATAGTAGTTGTTACTGTGTTAATACATTCGTATTCTAAATAAACATAAACACAAATTATTATTATAAAGGTTTGAATAAATAATTTTTTGGAGTATAGTACCGGATTTATCTATTTTAGATTGATTCCTACGACAAAAACAGTTTCGGTTGACCAATATACCGAATGACGAACGGCCTTAAGGAAATAATTGAATTCGTGAAAGTATAGGTTCCACTTTGCATCTAAAATCAGTACCGTGGAACAGCAAACGATATCTGAAAATTATTGAATTCACGGAATAGAATATCTTCTGGTGATACAGTGGTCGTGAATTAATCCGAGTTTGACACGGATTCTTTGAGAAATGGTTCAAGGGTCGAGTTGTTGTGTGCGCGCATTATCTCTAATTGCATAATTGATGACATTGGCTTTTCCGCTTTGGATTGTGGAACATCTTCATCGCTCTACATTGATGTATTCAGTAACGCGGAAGAGTTGTGTGTGAATCACATCTGTAATCAATGAAAATAGAAAGTAAAAAAATGGGAATTACGGGGAAACAGTCCGAAAACTGATGGATATTCGTACACATACCATTCAAGAAATTTTAAAACTAAACCCCTCTTAATTATGCCGCACGTCGTGCTAAGTGTTGTTACGATGAATAGGTAAGCGTTAGTGCTTCCCCACAAACAGAAATAGTTACGACGTATGAGGTAAAGGATGAACACTTATAATCAATCGATTCGGCCGAGATATTGTGGAAAGACATAATTGAAAATAGATTTCTAGATCTAGATGAACACTTAGGTTTCTAGATTCTAGATGAACACTTAGGTTTCTAGATTCTAGATGAACACTTAGGTTAATGTACTTGCATAAAATTTAAAGGTAATACATTCTCGGAATCTATGGTGCATATTAATTACAAACCGTGCTACATAGTAGATGATGAGATTAGTCCGTTTAAAATTTCATGAATAAATAGATTGGGCTTACACTCACTGAAAGTCACTGGGTATATTTGTTGTAGAATATATGGAATAGTTCACCATAGCAAAGAGAGCTATCAATCTAAAATAGAATCAAACGCTCGACCAGTAGGGTACACCGTGGATGGAACATTCTTTTGACCGAGGATTTTTGTATAGAGGTTAAGAGTTTTTATCCTGGATCTTCACCTCCATAGGCAAATGAGAATCGAGCTCGTTGGCATCAACCTGAATCAGGTTCTAAGTATACACCTTCTCTGTATTGAGCCTATCTTTCGTAATGAGTATTAACATTTGTGCCATTTATTCATTTTCTTGCTCAGTTATGGTAATAATGACTTGACTCTTCCTTACTCTCTTTTAAAATAGCTTTGTTTTTCCCATCATCCTCACTCTATCCATTGGAAATACTTAAATGTCTTATCGTTATTCAAGATAAGAAATTCTGTTGTTATAGTTGACGTATTCACTATACTTATTTTTTACTCTTATGTCCCTTAAATTAGCATTTCTTGTTTTAAACCAATGTTCATCTCTAGCATTTTCTTTGGTTTAATCCTCGCATATGTATGTACCCACATAAAAAAACCTGTTATTAATCGCCTCTTTTTATGCTAGCAAAAGTAACTCGTTTAGATTTATGAGGGGTATGAAGGAATTAAACGTACAGGAGCATAAAACTGTGATATCTCACATACTAATCATGTATGTTTATATCGCGATCAAATGACCATTGAGGTAAGGTGAGAGTAACCCTCCGGAAATTTGATGTTTAATTTCGTACTTTTTATTATTTCTCTCAGAAGAGATTGGGATTCGGAATGATCTTTCCCGTTATCTTTGAGCTATTTTTTCGAAATTCTTTTCTTCGACCTTATCCAAATTCATGTTACTCGATGATTGCATTTCGATAAATATTGTTTATTTCCATTTTAAATTATCTGATTTGTCATTTACGTACCTATACGTATTCATGAAATTTCACTGTGCTGATCTAAGCCAACATGCAGTTCGTTACGAAATTATGTATTGTTCTTCCAGACCAAAATTATCGTAAAGAATTTTATACCTAATTTTTAAACATTTCAATCTTACCAACTCCGAAGATGATTGTATATGGCTTTCGACTGTATTGATTAATCCGCATTTCTCAGAATTAATTAAATAATTCGCCAAATGCACGCTCAAAATTCGCGTTTATGATAACTAAATGAAATCTCTGAAAGAAAATAAGTTAACTTGGTCTGCTGATTCGCTGAAATGTCCTGTGATAGCAAATAAAATGAGAACTTTAAATCTTAAGTTACAAGCGAAAATAAGCAAAACTTTATTGATGGATCAGTTCACTGCCGCGTGGAAATTTCACCTTTAAACTGGATCAAAGATCACGTAGTTTGATCATCGACGCATTAATAATTCCCTGAAATATAAACGGAAAGCGATGACACTCGAAAAAATGTTCTCTGTATAATATTATCTTAAAATAGCGACAAAGAATATACATTCGAAAAAATGTTCTCGGTACAATGCTATCTTAAAATAGCGACAAGAAATGTAGTATGTCCACTATCCATTTCAATTACTCCCATTCAAAAGGTAGCTGGTTGATCAATTACTATGATAGCTTTTATGATAGGAAAAGTATTTTTTCTTTAAAGTACGGTTGATTGATCGGTAGTTATTTATACCTGCACCTGTCAAGCTGCGAGAGGATTAGGATTTAAGCAGATAGATAAATCCTGGACGAGGAAAAATGGAAGTAAAAACTAGTGTTCTTGACAGAGAAGAGGAAAGTAGTACGGATAAGATTCGGTGGAACTGTGTCATCAGATTAAAATGATAATCTGTTTTCCCTGACCTTGGTACGTGTTGATGCAGTTGATTCAGGAATATCGACTTGCAATCTTGAAAAATCTTCCTCTTATCTTATGACAGTTCATTTCCACTCTTTCTTTGCGGAGATGGAGTTGAAGCAGTGGAAGGAGAGGGAGGGATTACTGGAGTCAAAGTCAAACGACGAGATGAAATCTAATTCCACATTCTTTCGCATTTCGCTAACCCGAATAAAAGTGCCATTAGATATGAAAGTGCACGGATTATACTGAGGAATGATATTTTATTTCCTTGCATCAGTAAAGTAAATAAGGTTGAATTAAATTAAATTTACTGAAAATTCAGTATTTGACTTGCACTTAAAGTTATTAAAAATGATGTAAATGGAGTTAGACTTAGCACTTAAGTTATTAAATACACATTTGATTTATCAACTCTACTCTCCCAATCATTGTAATGTTTGGAAAACATGCAATACTACGGATGCTGCCTAGAATGGCTTTTTTCCTTTCTTTCATAAACTGTAAAGAAATTTGTAAACTTGACAATACTTATTTCAAGAAAATAATGAGTAATTTCATTGGACAAACTTTTTTATAATGAATTTATTCAACGTAAGTCTTGATTAGACCCTAATCATTTAAAAATTCTAAAAAAACAATTCTTAATCGAACGACTACCTCTTTCGCATTTTTATCAATTCTATCCGTCTACATGAAATAAAATAGAATTTATCTACTGAAACCGATTATGGTTAAGATTAAAAAAGCGATGATTGCATACTTGATTTTAGTTGGTAAAATACGACTGTGTTTAAATAAGCAATGGAAAACACATGGTCATACGCTTGATTTTCGATTGTTGAAGAACGAAAAAAAGTTTGCCGGAGCAGGGATTCAGGTAATTGAGATTTGAATGCAAGGGAAATAGAAGGGTAAACAAAGGCAAGAGATGTTAGATTACACAAATGGTGCGGTAAGTTACCAATAAATGAAACGACTGCAATCGTTCTCGTTTTTATATTCCTATTGACAATGCAATCGTCTTTGAATAAACGAAGTTTGATTTTATTTCCGTCCGTAAATCAGTAATAAATATTATCCGTTGAAATCACAGTAACAGCAGGCGTAGCCTGTGTAATTGTGATTTCATCGGTCTTCAATTTTTATTCACTGTTTCCTACCTTTAATAAAAGAATCTTTCCATCTTATTACTCTTGTATCTAAGCTCATTTTGCTTACCTTCTGTAATAAAATTTCATGTAATTAAAATTTTGAAATGCTATTACTACTGCATCGACTTGTTCTCCCATTTCCTGAGCATCACCAAAGTCAAGTTGTAATCCTAAAATCAGCGATTCGCACGAAAAACCCTTTCTAAAACCATTTTGATGTTTGTTAATCCATTCCTCTTTTTCCCAATAATCTTTTGGATAATCGGCAACTATTTTTTGTAACCTCTTACGGATTACGCTCGTTAGACTTATTGGTCGATAATTCTGTATTAATTTTTAACTCTCCCCTTTATGTATGGGAACCACCGTCTTTCAATCTTCCGGAATTCGAATTTTGCTTATGCTTACATTAAAAATTCTTTTCAAATATGGTACTTATTCTTGTTCACCAAATTTTATGACTTCGCAGCGTATTCCGTCTGGTCCTTGGAATTTGTTGTTATTTTATTTGGAAATTTTCTTTAGAATATAGTAATGCAGGAAGGAATGAAAGTGGAAAAATTCTTTTTTATACTATTCCTTGCTTTTTGTTTGTTTTGAACCGACTTTTTGTAAGTGCTTGAGAGGTAAGATCTAGATTCATTTGCTACTATAGCTGTATATTCCAGGGCATGGTTAAGTTAGCTAAAAAACTGGTCATAGTCACCTCATGCGTCTGATTTGTGTGTGTAATTATTATTATTATTATTATTATTATTATCATTATAGTTCAACTCATCTTGAACCAACCTCACTCATTTAAATTCCCCTTTACCCCCCTGTTAAATGAACACCTGAGGCACCGGACCAGCTATGATGACTTGACTGTGGTTGAGTATTTAAACCTCTCGTAAAGTTACCTTCCCGTCCGTGAGGATTACTTCTCATTCCCTGAATCAATCGCTGATAGAATTGGATAAGGAAATTTGTTACTATATTTCAGGTTCTGCTTACTTTAGACCTTTTAACTGATATTAAATATTCGGCTTTACTGAAAATTGCGACCACCATTTTAGAATAATCGAAACATATTACGAATATCTTATTTTCATTTAATCATAAATCTTTGAAAAAATCGATTTTCATAAAATTTATCCGATTAATATTACCAGTAATTTGAGAAAAAATTGACCACTCTGAATTCTAAGAGATTTCCGATGTCTCACTGATTTTTTAAGAGATATCCTGATAGCATCATTTGTAGCGAACGCATGTTGAGTCGCCAAAATAAGTTTCTTCAGTGGTAAGGTAGTAGTAAACTTAAGTTTTTCATTAAGTTTCTTGCATCTCTTTCCATGTACGGAGAGAAATGTTTGGAGGGTAGTCTGTTCGCAGGTCTTAGAGGAACATCGTTTTCATAATCTTCCCTCACCTTTTTCTGGAAACGTTTCTTAAAATCCTTTGGAGTTATCTATTATTCCCTGTCTTTAAATTAGATTCAGTATATGCGTATGACTTTTAATCTTCGTTTTCTGCCTTTTAATCATCCTTTAAAGCCAGAAACTCTTTACATTTCCCTTTCCTGCACTGCCACAGCCTTAAAAGCTAACCCCCGCCCGTTCTCTTTGCAGAGAAATCGATTGTTTATATTTTTACATTGTTAAAATGGACAAATTTGATTCAACTGGTATATTTAACGATCAATCACCTTAAATGAAACCCAATTTCAGGGACGAATCATTCGGTAATATTTTACAGAATTATTGATTAGTTCAGTATTTTTTAAATTATTATTAGTATAGTATAGTAAGTTATATGACGGAATGAATTTACTTAAATTAGAGACTATCGAAGACGTACATCGAAAATAATCCATTGTAATGATTATCGAAATTTGAGTGAAAAACAGTAACAAAAATGGTTCATTATACGTTTTATGAATGCTACATTTCCAAATAACTTAAGAAAAATTTAATTTGAAAATTCTAATAAAATAATTTTGAAACATTTCACATGAATGCTTTATTCGTAACATGAAAATGCTCATCCTGGAAATTGAAATATGTCCGCGGATTTCTGATGAACAACAGTTAAAGAATTTGGATCGCAAATATCTTAATAGTAACTCAAGAATTAGTCTCATCAATCAGACTCATATTTTCTTTAAGGATAAATTACTTATTTTGCCTTTCATAATAAAACAGTAAGCAATTCGTATCTTAATTAACTTTGACATACGTTAAGCTTCTAGTACATAAAATCTATCCTTTTGCCGCCAATTCTAAAGTAATTAAATAAAAAACTTAGTGGAAAGGTCTATCAAATGAACTACTAGAATTTTAAAGAAATAATTATAATTCCAAAGGACATAGAATTGAAATAATGGGCCGTCCTTAGAAACGGATTAAATTTGGTTTACGCAACACTGTTACGCCGTAATTGAAGTTTTTTTACAAGATTGAAACAACTTGGCTCATTTTATCAAGATATTGATCTGTAGCTATTTCCTCCTAAGCTGTTTACCCCTGGAACAGATGTTAACACAATTGACGAGGAAGCAAGTAAGCGAATATAACAAGGAAGTTTGATTGTTTCCTTACTTCTCTGTAGTTTTTTGTTTCATTTCAATCTCAGGCTTTCCTGGTTGAGAAATGTCACTTTTTTCTCACCCAGTGAAGCTTCACTCAATTAAATTTATGAATGGAAAATAAACGATTACATCTCAATTAGTAGAGATTTACTCGAGAATCTCATAAAAGTATAAAGTATCACAATTGAGGGTTAATTTTGAAGTTATGGGCACACCCTCCGTGAGGCTCCATTAATATGATTCCATCCTGTTAAAAATTGAGCCCTTATAACCTTACGGTCATATTTAATCGATCAAGTGAAGGTAGAAAAAACCGGGCATTTCCCTTTTCATCGCTTGAAATCGTTCTTACGTTTTAACTAGACGATATATGAACTGACCGGCGCGTTTTCCACTTTTGAAGCAAGCGTATAAATATCGTAAATTCACAATTCTACAGCATCTTATCATGCATAACTTATTCACGAGATCTACTGAGGAAGGTTCCACAGTTTAAATATGTGACATTCCGTTAAACAAAGGAAGGAGTTAATTTTATTCAGCGAATTTATTTTACTTTAAAGCTATATCAATAAGATATGTAAATAATGATGGACAGGATTCAAATACTGACGCATTGAAATAGTTAACTTTAATTCCAGTCTTGAAATGTCACTGATATCCTATTTCCTAGAAGCTCATACACATCTGACGAAGAAGCAATTTAATATTAGAGATTGTAGCGATACTTCAGGTATGACTACAGCTACGATGCAAATGATTTACTGTAAATTAATAAGTGTTTCAGAAGAATTGTGGAATATGGTTGAAAGCAAATTGGGACTTGGGGTAAATAAAGGTCAGCGATTTCCAGTAAACATCAAATCTCTAATGACGCAAACACTTGCTTCGGATAAAGACGTATGTTTAGATAAGCTGCACATGTTGTCATCAGTTTTGACACTACAGAATTGTAGATAGGAATACGAGATAAAGACAGATTAATAGATTACGTTGATCTCTTGTTTTTGTTCTAAACCTCCCAAGTATCACAGTTTTCACTAGAAAACTTCCTTCGGGTCTTAAAGACGCAACACTACTACTGGCAGTAACTATAAGCCTCGGATTATTCGCAATAATTATATTAAAAATAAAAAATTACGATTTTAAATTACCTCTCTGATATAAATGTATATTTAGAGATATTTTATGAGTTTATCCACATTAAACGTTGAGTAAAGAAAGAAAATTTTGAACACGGCTACTAAAGAATTAGAGGTTTAAAGTCTCCATTAGTCGTCCAAACGCCGTCTTTGTCGGCGTTCCTCGTCTCATTCCCCGGTATTCGGAGAAATCAAGAAAAGACACCGCACTTTCTAAGAAAATCCAATAAGTATTTCGAAAGCGATGCCTTCATCTTCTTAAACTAATCACTCCTGAAGATGAAAACATCGCTTTCGAAATACGTATTGGATGATCTTAAAAAGTGCGTTGTGCTTTCTTGTTTTCTACAAATACCGGTGGATGGGACGGGGAACTCCGACAAAGACGGCTATTGGAGATTTTAAACCTCTAATTAAACGTTTACATTTCAGTTTTCTTGTTTGACTGAGAATCGAAATCAGAACGATTCTAGGAATATAAGATATACATTTATTTTCTTCCGCTTTGAATTTGGATATATCTTGCTATGAAACCAATATGAATAGAACTGTAGGAACATTTGAATCTGGCGTCAGCGTATACTGTATGACAGCTGGGACTAAAAGGTTACGAAACGTAAAGGGAAACAAAACCAGTGCTCGAAGTACGGAAGTAGGCTTCAAGGACCTCTTTTGTTCCCCTCAAAGCGCCACGCATCGCCACAGTCATCGTCCGACATTAATATTTATATTCCACATCGTGTTGCTCTAGTGAATTTGCCAAAGTTCAAATGGAATTCCCAATCCGGTTCATTCCTCGAGGTGTGAGTTCGAATTTAAATACGATTCATGAATTTGAGGCGGTGATTTGGCGCACGAACCACGACGGGGTTCGAGAAATAAAATGATGAGCAGATATATAGGGAAATGAGTTGACGAATCTATTGTTCAGGAACCTAACAATGAAAATAAATTTGAATGAGGAATATTAGGGCTGTGTAAGGATGACTCTAAACATTCAGCCCTTTCCATATAGCATGTGCTAAGGTATTATGCAGTTTTTCGTGTCAACCTGCTACAAGTAATCTTTTATGACCACATTTTCAGCTCTCCCTAGCTCTTTTAAACCCCAAGGGTTAATATCCCTATAAGATATCGCGTTTCCTTCAATGTTAGTTAGCCATGGAATGTTAAGAAACACATCAACCACGCCACGGTGGAATTGTGGTTACATTAATTACTTAATGACCTCAGAGGAATACACGGAATATCTTAAAGCCACTGTTATAGCAATGTACAGTAAGTATCGTAGTCAATGAATTCATAGAGAAATTGCGGCCATCCTATGCCTTTTCCTTGTTTCTTTTCTTCAGGTGTTTTGAGACGGAAGTGAAATGTTCATACTTAGCGCATCGTTTCAATCTCATGAATACCACGAAACATTACGAAGATGTAGATGTTGAGAGCAAATTTAACAGAAGAATTTAATCATTTCGTGTATGAGTGATGAAATATCCGCCATATTGTTAGCGGTAACTGACCTGCGATCAACATTAATTCATCCAAAGATTGCCAATCACCAATGCAAAAATATAGTCTTATTATAAGGTGACAATTTTCAAGTACCTTTTGGTTCCATTTGGATAATCTTTATTAATGAGCAATTTACTGGTTCGTTTATCAAGGAAATCAGTTCTTCATTTCAGAGCCAATTAGCATAACCAAAAATTGTGAAATGAACTAAAAAGAAGAAATGTCATCTTTAATTACTCAGGGATATGGTGTAAACCTATTTCCAGGGAAAACGCAATATTATTTTTTTGTGTAAAATTTTCGGAGTCGTAAATATTCGATCTTTTCTATTGTTAGCTTAGCATTTGATTGCTATTTCGAAGGTATGTGTCGATGATAACATTTATGTCTATGTAAGAACCCTGCAAGCCGCCTTTCGGCGTATGGCAGGGGTGCAGGCACCTTGACTCTATTTTCATGAACTGTTGCTTTCGCGTATATATCGCGGAAAAAATGAATTTTTGAAACGATTCGTTCTAGCATCTATTTCCCTAATTTTTCTGGCAGTATTAAAACGACCCGTATAACAGGGGGGTCGCATTATATCGGTTATATCATCTGAGAAAGTTATTTCTCTGAATCTTATTTAATAAATTTATCCTTTGAATTTTTCTTCTATATTCTAATGATTCCCATTCCGCGCCCTGTAACATCTGAGTAACACTCGCTGTTTTATCGTAGCAATTCTTTACAAATCGTATCGCCTTTCGTTGTACTTTTTCTCCTGTCACATCTCCTGTCGCATGAATATACCAGAAGGTTATTCTTTATTATGCAATGAAGTTTTTCTGTTTTTGTATTGAAATCCCTTATATCTACCTAAGATTTCCTTTGGGAGCCTTTCGCTCTTTATTTTTGGGACATAAACGCTTATCTCCTCTCCTTTGGAGATTGAACTGAGTGTTACGTTTCGTAACTTTGGCGAGACAGGGCCTTTGGCTATTAAGGCTGGTCGTCATCGTCTAGTCGCCAGATATTCTGCTCTCTCTTTTCTGACCCTAACCTAGCATATTTAATACGCTAATAGCGTTACTCTTTCCGTATATCTATGTATTCTCCCATCACATAATGATGCCTTAGTCCTCAGTTCTACACAACTTCAGTTAATAACTTGGTCTTTGGGTTCCTTCGCCAGCATTCTGCTATCATCTACGCCTTGTGTGTGCAATAAGCCGTCGTTACCGTCGAAAATTTTTTGACAGTCGTAACCTTTTTACTTTGTTTCTCCGAAACCTTCTTTCATTTTCGTGAACGCGATGCTGTGCGGCAATAGTGGACTCAGGTAACATTTAACAGCAGTTTACGGGGTAAGAATAGGTAAATAATTATAAGTGCTCCCATTGTGTTAGCAGTATTGTTTTTGTGTTTTCTTTCTCTTTTGCGTTGTACTACTATATGGGCAAGAAAGGGAAATACCCTTGTCTGTTCAAGAGGCTATCAGGATTATCGAAGAGCCATCCAATCCAGATTACGAACAGATTGATGCAGTTTACCTTCCACCTGATGCCGACGAGACTTACAAGGGAAATATTGACAGAAATGATATTGGAGAGGAAAAAACACAATAACGAGACATAATTTCAACGAGATTGACATAATCAAATGTTTTAAAATCAGTCTATAAATAAAATTATATTTCACATTAAAATGTTTTCAGTGTGGTTTCTACTTGTCTTTTCTATCGAGTCAATACAGGGTAACGAAAAAATCAGTAAATTTCTCACTTCACATTTCCAACCGTAGCCGTTAATGGGTTGCTGGTTTGAGTGACATCAGATGTCAATTAATACAGTATTACATTGATTTTCTTGTGGAGTTTCCTATTAGTTCATCAATGAAAAATAAGAAGGAGGACCGCTAATATAATGGGCACCTCCTCAGTTCTATATCTACAAAGATACTTTTGATTCAAGCTGTTAATTAATCAAAAAATGAAATGAATGTACCAGGAATTTTTGGCAGATGAACCCACCGAATGGTAGAAAACATACTATCTATGCTGTCTGGATTCAGGCAATTGCTTTAACCAATTAAGCTGCCACAACAGAACGGTCTTTTCAATTTCTGAAGCTATGAAATCAAGAAATGAAAAAGATGGCGTTGAATCGGGAATGGTAAGCCACATGAACCAACCGGATGATAGAAAATTTACGTACTTATGTTAAGTAATCAAGGTGACGTTAATTCGACGCTTGTCAGCATTACGCTACTTATCAGAGTTTAACATTGTCAGCATTATATTACAAAAAACCTTTGTCGGATTTGCATACGCTAATCGTCCTTCACATTGGTATGAAATTTCCTCTTTCACTGGAGCTCGTTAAGAGGATAATAACAAAGGAGACTTTTATTTTGCGACTACGTATAGCAGGCATTATATCCAACTTCCCGGTACACACTAACGCACACTATTTCCTCGTTCTTAAAACACAGAATCCTTTATTCTCTCCAACATCGGTAGCTTGATATTGAGTTACTCATTTTTATTGAATAAGTGAATTACTGTCCCATTGATTTTAGTTTTCTAGGCCAACGAAACAGTTTAGAATTAATTCCGTTTTCGAAATTACGAGAGTGTTGTACATCATTTTCGTGTTGAAAGATAATTGTCAAATTTTGATTGAAGGATTTAAATTAAAAATTAAAGGGAATACTTTGAAACGCATCCGATAATATTCGCGTTTTTCCAGGGAAGTAGTAGAATTAACGAAAGAGAGATATTTGTATTGATACATTTAATTTGTGCTGATTCATCATGATTTTATAGATTAAATAGTAAATACTGAGAGGTACACTGTTAAAATGTACAAAACTTATTGGTATCCAGGTCATAAAAAAAACGGTTTCATAAAGCCCCTAATAAAATATTTTCTATTCGACTGGGGAGCTGCAATCAAACTTAAAGACGCTAAAAGTCTATGTTTTAATGATGAACATGGATTCTAAGTTCCGCTTCATCTATGAAATTTATCTTGAGATTTATATTCAGCATTCGGTGTCCAAAAAGAAGTGTACTCGTATTTTTTATGATGTTGCATTCAGGTAGAAGGGTTGTCTTATTTAATTTATTATTTTATAATGTATCTGTGTTTTCAACTAAATTCCGGCTTAAGTTAATCGCAACACTTAAGAATAACGGTATGATACCTTCGCCATGAGAAAACGTTATTTTCAGAAGGAACGAAGAACTATTTCGTAATAGGAACTTAATGTATTATTACTGTAATAGTTTAATAAGGAAATTGACTTTATTGACCCTTCATTACCTCATCTGCATAAGCATGATGACGGCTGGAGGAAGTTGTTACAGAATTCAAGAGAATCGGAAGCGAAATCATACCGTTCAATAAGGAAATAAGATACTGAGACCCTCTCTTTTCCGCAAGGTGAGCAGGATACATATACTTTGTATTATTGGTCGATGTTATTTTCTAATACTCACAGTGATATATTTTTTAAATCTACGCTTAACTTTCAGAGTCTTAATTTCTTACTAAAAACAATCATCAAAAGTGTTCTATATATTCTTGAAAGATCCGTGATAACATGGTACACCGATTTATCCCCTTTATACAGTTTTCTGCGCCCCTTTTGAGATTCTGAGGTTTTCCTCATTCTTAGCAGAGTTTTTGCTTCTCTTTACTCTATCAACCTGTTGACTCATTTGATCATACACTCTCTTCATAGAAGACGACCACTCCCTGATATTTTCTTCCTTGGAATACCATTCTTGTCAGCAGGAAAATAATTGGAAAGGAAGCACAAGAGCTTCCAAAAGGCACAGTTGTCCATCAATCATTGAATATTAGAAATAGTACCGTAACACCTCCTAGAATAACAACTTAAAGAATTATTTTTCTGCATTCTATATTGGATATATATTCCAAATAAAATTTTACTATTACGAATAGTAATTTTTGATATTCCGCAGTAAAGTAGTGTCTAGGATGAATCAAGTATGGAATCACAGGGGTTTTTAGAGGTTTAAAATCTTCAATAGCCGTTTTTGTCGGCGTTCCTCTTCTCATAAACCGATATTACGAGAAAACAAGAAAGGAGGCCTCGTTTTCAGAGAGCTGTTAAGCATTTAGATTTGAAAAATCGGTAAAATTCGTGACGGATCGAGGTTTGGAGAAACTCTTTCATAATCACAAAAAAGAAAAACTAACTTTGCAGAGCCCACAAAATAATTTTAAATAAAAACGGCATTATGTCTGGTGATATATTACATTCATATTCCATAAATGTCTTCTGAAGATGTTACGCTCTAACGAAATCCAGGTCATTTAATGATAAAGTTGTTCATAATTGTTGGATTGTTGGAGTATTGCATTGTTGAGATTATTATTGGTTCTGTACTAGAGTATACATCTTGATATAAATAATTAATTCTGTGTGCGTTCTCAACACTCGAGTAGTCATGTTTCTTTTCATCCATCCATGTTCATCTTCCATGTTTTTAAGAGGGGTAATTTAACGCGCTTAAATCGTCGACGGTAATAGTTTAATATTATTTTGTTAACTCTATAAAGTGATTTTTCTTTATCTTTGAGAAAAAATTCAATTCCAAATGGTTTAAATTTGAGTTGAATCAGAAAAGGTGGTATTTAACTGCCGTAAATCCTCTTAATCTCGCTTCATACCCTCAAATCATCTGTCCGTTTTCAACTTCATTCCTTTGATATTACGCGATCACTCAACATCCTGCATTCCTCTCTATATCCGCATATCGAAATGAAAAGTATTGAGAAGGCGGAGTATTTGAATGGGTTAGTCATTGAATGATTCCATGGAGTCATTGAGAAATAGAAGGAGAGGTGAAGAAAGTTTGCGGAGGACGGTAACGCCTATGCTATTGTCTAGGCTGATTGCTCAGAGACAAAGAAATGACTATCGCTTCTTTGCCTCTTATTTTATTTCTCTCATTCTCTTCTTCTCCTCTTTATCGAGTGAAAGCTAGGGTTTTTAGTTGGGGGAAAATTAGCTTCTCTCTCGAAATCGAAAATATATTAGTTCTATGTTTCATACTTGAGTTGTAGTAATACTTCTTTTCGTTATATAAGCAAATTACATGTTTGACTTACAGTCACTCTTAAATCGTCTTTTTTTTTCTTCTCGAAAAAAACATCCAGATTATTTTCTGTTAATGATTATATTTGTCGAATAATTTTCAAAAGGAAAATTTAGCTCTCTTTTAGCTTCATTCAAACTGATCGGTAGCTTCAAATGAACGCCTATATTTGTAGTCTTTCTCCCAGTTCTTTCTGTTGTTGCTTAGCTGGACTTGGGAATTGAACTTGCCATCCTTTCCAAATTAGGTCATCCAGCTGCATTAATTGTCATCATACTCAATTTGTCAGAGATTTCCATCTAAGTTCGCTCTAACACGCATTAAGAATGAGTGAAATTACGTATCAATCATGAGTACCTGGAAATCGAATTTTCGTATTGATTGGAATGGAGCAATAACATTTTATTTGCAAAATATTGAAATTCCTTATTTCATTATGATACATATTAGTGCGCTGTATGTTTATTTGGCATTGACTTGAGGAAATGAAATTAATATTACTTCTTTAGTCAACGTTTTCTAAGGAGATAACTAAGAAAATTTTCGTTTGATCTTTGCGATAATAGAGAAAACCTACGTTGTATTATAATTAAGAAACATTTGTTTGTGCTTATACATCTAAAGTAGCTTTTCGGTTTTCAATACTTCCTCTTCTCTTTGTCTATCAGTTTTCATTCCTCCGCAAATTCTTCCATCTGTATTCTTTGAATGAAAGTGTCACAGCAGAAAAAAACAAGGAAAAGTTCCGGAACTTGCTTATTGCTTCTCTGCGTTTGAATTTGAGCGAGAAATAATCTTTTGTATCAAAACGAAAGATTGGTGATGGTGATATATGGTGATTTATCATATTTCTATGGTTCCAGGGAAAATGAAACCTCTACCACGGTGTAATACGTCATTTTTTAGACACCCCACCAGTTTTTTCCCAATAATGATTTCTTAGAAGCATATTATTAATAATAAGCTTATGATTAATTGAAGTATTTATTTTTGTAATCAGAAGGTAAGTGAAGAATTTGCGAAAATTTCCTTATATCTTTGCGCCTAGACTTATCTATTATATATAGACGTTTCTCCGGATATACCTATATATATATACGAGTAAAATGTAGCTTGCATACTGCAAGCAGATCGACAACACTAATTTTATATCGGCATCATATCGGGACGGTCCTCAAAAGAAAAAAAAAACGGTTGAAAATATTCTTAAAATTCGCAGCAATGTAATCATCTGGCATCGAACCTGGGTCTTCCTGGTGAAATTACTACGCAGCACAACAGAAGATCACTATCTCTAACTATATGTGAAAATTCAAGGAGTAATATTGGCTGCAACTGCCTCAAACGACGTTCTACTTTTCACGAATGTAAATGGCTCTCTGGATTCGAACCAAGGACGATCACTGAAATCTAAAATATGTTTTTGAAATTTATCCTTGAAATCTATCTATGTACCGAATTTCAAGTTTTAATATGAAAGGAAAAGGGTTCAAATTAATTCTAAAAATCGGAGCAGTTACTTATTGTAGAGACTCCTGGTGTCGAACCCAGGACATATTGGCAGCTGTGAATACACATAATGATTTGTTATAACTTGATCTTATTTCATGCATAGTTTGAAGTCGATAGCATGTCGGGAAGTACCTAAATTTTGTTTCCGTTATCTCCGTAAGAAATGCATTGAGAAGTGCAAATGGCCCTCTGGGATCGAACCAAGGACCGTCAGCGAACATGTAAAATTTGATTATGAAATATATTCTAGATATCTATCCACCTGCCGAGTTTCAAGTATCCGAGTTGTCGGGAAAGGATCCAAAAAAAATCTTCAAAATCGCCGCAATGCATTTTAAACGGCCGATTTTTGCCCCGACCTAGCATCGAACCATGGACTATATTCTAAGATGTTTTTCTGATTTTCGTTGGATACGCACGGCTTCTAGCGATCCCTCGAGTTTCAACTCTTTCTCTCTCCGGGAAGTACCTCAAAAAAATTTTCGAAAATCCCTGCCATGTATTCTTAAGGAAAAAATCGCGACTTTGGGGCCCTCTGGAATCGAACCCATGACCCTGAGGATCAAAATCGCAATTTTTTTGGCGGTTACATGTTATGGCCAATACGTCGTAAAAATTCCAAGTCAATGACGCTAGTGGTTTAGGCTGTGAATTAGTATCCTATCTATCTATCTATCTATCTATCTATCTATCTATCTATATAGGTATATCCATGAATGAATCCGGAGAAGCATCTATATATAATAGATATATATAGGGGATCAAAATTCTAACCATGTTCCACAAGTGACAGTGCTTTGAAATTTTTACCACGTTATGGCCATGACGTGTAACCTCCAGGAAAAAGCTGACTTTGAACCTCGGTGTCATGGGTTCGATTCCAGAAGGCCCCAAAGTCGCGATTTTCCCCATAAGATTACATGGCGGGGATTTTCGAAAATTTTTTTGAGGCACTTCCCGGAAAAGGAGAGAGTTTAAACTCGAGGGACCGCTAGATGCCGTGCATAGCCAACGATAATCGGAAAGACATCTTCGAATATTGTCCTTGGTTCGATGCTCTGCCGGGGCAAAAATCGGCCGTTTAAATTGCATTGTGGCAATTTTTAAGATTTTTTTTGGACCCTTTTCCGATGGCATAGAAACTTGAAATTCAGTATGAGGTTAGATATCATAAGAATATATCATAATCGAATTTTACAATTCGCTGATGGTCCTTGGTTCGATCCCAGAGGGACATTTACATTCCTCAATGCATTTCTTACGGAGATAACGGAAATAAATTTTAGGTACTTCCCGGCATGATATCGATTTCAAACTTTGCATATAGAAAGATCAAGTTCATACAAATCTAACAGTCCATTCACAGCTATCAATGTGTCCAGGGTTCGACACCAGGTGTCTCTGCAATCAGAAGTTGATCCGATTTTTAGGAATTATTTTGAAACCTTTCCCAATTATATAGAAACTTCAAATTTGGCATATAGATAGAAATCATAAATAACTTTCAGAAACAATTTATAGATTTCCAAGATCGTCCTTGGTTCGAATCCACAGAGCCATTTAAATTCGTGAAAATTAGAACGTCTTTTGAGGCAATAGTAGCCCATATTTCTGCTTAAATCTTCACACTTAGTTAGAGATGGTTATGTTCTATTCTGCTGCATAGTAAGTTCACAGTTAAGACCCGGGTTCGATGCCAGACGATGCAATTTCTGCGAATTTTAAGAAAAATTTCAATCCATTTTTTTCTTTTGATGGCCGTCCCCATATGATGCCGACATGAAAATAGTGTTGTCGATCTGCTTGCAGTATGCAAGCAACATTTTACTCGTATTGAATAGGGATGTAAAATCTTTCTTCCTCGGTCACTTCCAGCCACTACCTACCAATTGAATTATTACGAAACCTCCGTCTCTATTGGAGACCATAATTGAAGGTCTTAACCGTCAGGAAGGATAACGCATAGTTATTATTCATGCGTGCAATCTATGCGAAATTGATTCGTGACAACCCGTATTTGGCGAAGGCTCATCTATTCTAAGTCCAAAATGTGGGTTGCTTCCTCATTTCAAAGACCCAAATGTGACTTTTTTATTTTGTGCTGATAATTTTAAGGGGGATAAGATTGGAAGTTACTCATTAAAGATATGAAACTTCCTCGTTCTTTATGATTGTCACGCGTGAGTCACGAGTGATATTCAAGGCTCGGACGACGTTGGCAAGCGTCTCATCATTTCAAAGCCACTAATTGCGTCAATATTTGTTTTCATTGTCATAGTTATAAGGATTCTTAGAACCAGATGCAGTGCTATTGTTATTCATTGAGCGAAAACGGTCCAGAAGAAAACATTAACGTACTGTTGACATTGGTAATCTAACTAGAAAAATTACTAAGTTTTCTCATTTCCATAACTAAGCTCACATAATTGTTTTATTTAATCGATGGGAAAGAAGGATGTAGCTTTTATAAAATATTCCTTCTAAAATGTTTGTAGCAATCGTTTTACATCAGTAATAATAGATATTAATATTTCATTAAATCCTAATATTATCTTGTCATTATTAAAAAATGCATTACTTAATTAGTATAATTTAATCTATACTGAGGTATTTTGACGAAATTTTAACTTATTATTAAGAAAATCGAATAATTATACTGTTAAATTTGCTGAAAACCTTCCTTTATATTAACTCTATCTGCGTTACAAAAACGGCGGTGATGGCTGATTAAATTTTATTTTTTATAAGTGTGGATGTGTTTCACATATGTATGACTTTTATAAACAGCAACCTTTTGCTGACTTTTGCGTACTGATCACCAATACCAATATCACCTTAAGACATCAAGCCGAGCTCAAATCGAATTCCACAGTCTAATAAACAGCAGCAATATGATTCGTTTATTTAAAAATATTAAGTATTTAAACTACTTCATCGAAAAACATGAAATGTTATGTGAAACATTTTTTCTGATATTTTTTTACAAACTACTAGGCGTCGGAGTTTTTGTGGTGGCCCATTAGAAGAGAAAGAAGAACAGCATCCTAAAAGAACAAAAGCATCCTAAAGGGCGAAGAAATCTGAAGTGCTACAGCGTAGAAGAGTTATCTGAACAGAAGGTCAACTTCCGTTAGCGCGTTGGATGCAGTCGGCCGATAGCTGACGTCTATCACATTCGCTATCTCTGCAGAATGCACTGCATTAGCAAGTTCTGCAGAAATTTAAACACCGACGAATGTTTTTGTTTGAGTTATCTACAAGTTGTCAAATGCGGAGGGATAATCGGGATACCTTCGTAATTCTGCGAAAGCTATTAACCTCCCTGGTAAACAGAAGAATAAATCGTATTCTTTAACGAGGTTCTCTGAGGAATTATTTGCGACGAGTTGAACTTGTTAGCTCGCGTTGTATTCTGTTACAATACAGTTTAAGTCATTTATTTGAGAAAAAGAGCGAAATTAATTTATATCGACTTTAAATAAACAAATTTATTTCTTAATATTTTATCGGAGATACTCATAATGTTTATCTCAACTTCTCATCGCTATATTTCACGTTTCATTTATAAATGATGCGTCTGTCTTGATTTAAATGAAAGTTAACGTATCTAAGAGACTGTTTACTGGTTCAAATTAAACGAATTAGGGTATATATACGAGTATATTCAAGGAAATGACATACCTATGATCATGAGATTTGCATTTCAATCCAAGAGTTAGTATTGTTGCAAGAGTTCAAAGCAATCAAGGTGTTTGAATGAATCGTCCCACTTCCGTCTTTATCATTCATGTCTCGTTGATTAGATTGATGTGAGGTTGTCAAGATCATACGTTTCTTTGTGAGTGAAGAAGAATGCGCGTATGGGAGAGGAGCGTGTGAAACGTCACTTGCTGTCAGATTTTGCTGGAATTCACACGATATACTTACTTGAGATTTAACGGAACATGACTTACGGTATTTTCAACAACTTTGTGGCTCTTTAAATGATTTGGATGGATTTTGGAGGGAATTTATTTTCGCTCAAACACAGCGATTCTGTTTCCTATTAGTTCCATTTTTATTATAATTTGATATAAAAATTCATAAATAAATTGGACAATAGGTATATTTAAATTTCTTCATGATTTTTTATCATTGTTTTACAAAACTTTCCGAATGATATATTTTAAGAATACGATGTTTATTACTGAATTTCCTATTTATTGATGTATACAATAAATTAATCAATTTGGGAATTGGATTGATAAAATTAGGAAAGGAATTATGCTAAATTAGAGAGGATCGTAGTAAAGCGAATATCACACGTTAACTTCGGATCAAGAGACATAAACTAGAAGAGAAGAGATTATATCCACCGATTTAAGACTTGGCGACTAATCGATATTTTTATATTTGATGATGCAACTTGTGGGTTTTAGAATGGATGGAAAACTATTTTCTTTAAGAAGAAAATAAGGCCACCTCACTATAAGATCGGTTTTGCCTCATTCCATACAGCAAAAATCCTAATTAATTACAATTATTGATTTTGTCTCATTTTCAATAAAGACGAAGTCATGCATCTCGACGTACTTCAGTAGTCATTGTTTCGATTTGTTTCCAAAATTCATCTACATCAATGCCAACTGATCGATTTATTCTTATTCTCATGTTTATTGACGCTATCTCGCGAGTGAGACAAGTCGTACTAAAATCAGTCAGTAGAAGAAGTGGTTTCATTTCCATTATTGTAATTACCCTCCACGAAGTAACGCCTTTTGAAATTGAAGTCAACATCATGAATGGTCGTTCCATATCCGAGGGAATTTACTTTGATTAGGTAGATGAAATAGACAGCAATGATCAATTGGATCAAAAGGCTAGTAGATATTTATAATGTTTGTAAAGGTAACAAATTAATTCTCATAATTAAATAGCAGCGTAAACACGTAAGCTGTTGATTTTTCAAATTCATAAAGCGGCCCTCCCCACAAACGATTCCTTACTACTTTGTTTGAACGCTTCAAATTTTTATCTGGATCTCCGATAGCTCGTGCACGTGCTTGTTTATAGCGTCCAATGGCTTGTTTTAGGGATGACGGCTTTTACGAATGTGACTCATCGAGCAACTGATTGCCAGTATTCTAGTGCGAGTAGATAGTACTTCTGTTTACTTCGCTCAGTTTTCTTTCTGCGTCACACAGCCTCTTCACGGATGTCGACTCGTGCGGTCACAAATTATTTTGCTAGTTAACTTTTTATATTTGTAGCGCTGAAATTGCCATTGATGCCGTAGGATCTCTTTTGTTGTATTCACTTAGCTCCGTACATTTCTTATGCTTTTTCCTAGGTCTGGCTTTCTTAATTTTAAAGTTAATGTACGAAAATTATAGCTAAGGTACAGTTTTACAATTTCCTCATAAGTATATACCGTTGAAGATGATAGTTCAGTAGGACTTAGGAAGTTTGTATTCTCGATTGCCTTGTATTACTGTATAAACGCATGCAAAAGATTGTGTTAACTAAGTTCTGATGTTAATAACTGTCAATGCTGTAGAACATACTGAGTGTCCCTTTCCCGACTCGCAATTATTTATAATGTGGATTCAGCAATAAGATTTTTTACGAAAATATTTCTTACTTAGCTCTGATATTTTCGCCACATGATCTTGAATTATTATGGTATTTTGAATACCTGTAATAATAATATTTTATCACAAACAGATACGAAAATACCCAATCACATGTGATATAATAAAGATAATAAATAAAATCAAACACAAAAATAGAGAAAAAGAGATATAAAAATAAATGAAGAGAAGAAGAAAAATGCAAACATTAATAGGAAAGTGTGGAGTAAAATCTTTAATTTGTGATACAATAAGCACAACCTATTCGCAAAGATTTTGAAATATTCAGAGGAGCTATCTATATAACAGGTAAGCACCCGATTAATATGCACGCACTTTCTCTTAATTTGTACGAGATCAATTTTGATCTTAATTTTGCCAAAGAACTTCATGAGAGAATCTTTCTTTAGGCAGGAAAGAAAGAATAATTTGCACAGCCATGGTAGCAACCAAAAATTTAATTGAAATTCCTGCTGTCTTTGAACTGATCCGCGATACTAAATTGTTATAATCGAAGAACCTTTCTACTTAAATTCAGTACCTCAAATAAAATGTAAACAAGAAACATTTGAATTTTGGAGATTTTAAACCTCCTAACTCAAGAGTAATCACCTGCTTATATCTCATAAATTGGTTACAGGAATTCAAAACCAATCATTTTTTTGGATCACCCTTGTTCTCTATTCTAGGAGCTTATTAAAAACATATTAATTATCATCAACAGGCTGGTTGATGAAATCGTAATAACAGCGTTGCCTTTAGCACATTATACGGATCTGTAATCAGTAAAACAAATTTGATTGCGTTTAGTAAATTTACGACTCGCTGAAGAGAATACTTTACTGAAACCACGCCGCGTTAAAATAATACAACCATCATTGAAATCAATGACTCGCAAAATCTGTGCAAATTATTTCCGTTTGAAAACATTTTGACCTAAAGGATCGACTTGTTAAATTGTTCCAAAAGAGACAGTAGTGGATACGGAAACGTCATGATAAGCAATCTATTCATCAATTTGTCCCAATTCCAAATGAAAGATTGGGGGTGACGGAATAATTCTTGCTTCAACAACAAACTTAAACTTCCTGCCTTATCAATCAAGGAGGAGATCGGCGTGTGTGTGCTGAGAAATCGCGTTTCTTTATCTTATACTACGAGAAAAATGTAGTTGATAAGAAGGCGTCGAGATGAAGGTAATCTTCGACTACAAACAGGAGACACAACCTTGAAAAAAATTCATAAAATTGATAAATTTCCATCGCAGAGTTGATGAAATATTTTACCTTATTTACGCGATACACATGCATTTATAAATCCCTCATGAGACTTTAACAATTACGAAGTAATTGAATAATTTTAGTAATTTTGTTCTCCATCCTGTAATAGACTAGCTCGTGCCGAAGGGAAATTTTACAATTCACGCTCAATTTCTCAATAAATAAACGAATGTTGGATTGAGTAAAATTATCAATCAGTAAAATAAATAATACATTCGACAATGAGATTAATAGAGAAAATTAGTTACTCTATAAAATCCAAGATCCGAAAGAATTTTAAAAGGTACTACTCTTAGAAACCTTATTGAGAAGGAGGCTTTCCACAAAAACTTTCTTTCTGATTCATTGCGTGGTTTATATCAAAAGACAACAATGATAGCAATTACACCTTTTATGAAATTAAAAGGTTATCTATTTTTCGAGAACATCCGATAAATCTGTGTCAGTTTTATTTAACTGTTCTAATATTAATAGTTTTAGGTAATTTCGAATTTCAATTTTCACACACTAATGAGAAATTCTCTCAACTGTGGAAGATTATCAACAAACATTTTGACTTCTAAAAGAGCTTTAAACAGGAAATTGATAGATTTTGAACGGAACATGCAACTTCTCAATCTTCTTCTAAACGTTCTTAAAATGTAGGATGGAGTCACGATAACTTCAAATTACGGCGAACGACCCGCCATATCTCTCTTCGAAGATATTTGTGTATGCTTGTGAGGATTTCTTTTCGGTTATCTCGCCTCCCATGTTTCTGATTCGATTAACATTCATAACGACTGCACACACTTTCCAGCGCAGATACACTCCCTCTTCGGAAAATTTGAATGTGGGACCATTTGCATTGCATGAATTCTTTCAAAAGCCCTTTTCTAACTAGGTTACGGGGAATCGGTACTCGTAGGACAATGGAACTATTTTGAAATTCTTAGCAGTCGATTCAAATTGCTCGAGCGACAGTAACGGCTACTCGCAATTTCCGCACATTGCAACAATGTCTCTCCAAGGTGATACGTATGCAGGAAAATAGCCCAAGAAGCAATTAACATCACTCTAGTTGTTTACATTTTTAAAGAGCATGCGACGGTAATGTGAAGGTATCCAAAAATATAAAAATTTTAATCTATAAATACATGCCAAGACAAAAAATAATTTTTTCAACTTCTCACATCGGTGATCTGTTAATGAATGAATCAAATATGTTTTTTTTTAACTTTTGGTTTCAGAATGTTACAGGCAAGGGCATTCTGTGAAACGGTGTTTTACCATCCCTATCTTATGATATTTTCCTTATTTGCTTGAGGATTCTCTTGCTTTGATTTGTAACTAATTTTAAAGGTAAAAGACTTTTCACCATTTATTCAAATGCCTCACGCATCGTTTTCATTCAGCTGCCAAGCTGTATTACGGCAACATAATTTATTTTCCTGTAGTCCTAATTCTTAATAGTTAAACCTATAATGTCATGTTTTCATTCATTATCAGTTATGGTCGTTATCTTGTCGAGTGATATAAGTATGGTATAGTATAGCATATTTGTTACATAAAATACGTATACAATATACGTAAATATAATTGAATCAAATGAAATATAATTTTATAAAACTACGTTCATGTTAGACGATACTTGTCTTACGAATCGTATCCAGCAATTCATTGGAAATATTGTATAAAAGTTATTTAATATATCATAATTTAACATCGGAGTGATTTATTACACCGGTCTTCTTTTAACAAGGCATTGAAATAATGAAAATCGAATGATTGGATGTTTATGTGGGGCTTGTTCCTCAATTAAAACCAATAGATAGAATTTCAAAGGTCGATGTTAACTCGAGACGAACCAGTATCCTCCAACTGATAAATAGTTGCTTCGTTTGTAACTTTGGGCAAACACTCTCGATATCAAGTAAACTTGAAGTAGCAAAGAAAGAAAGAGTATACAGAGGGGTTTAACCCGTAGTCTTGCTTGCCTCCAAAAGGATTAGCATGATTGTTATGCGAGCATACATGCAAATGTCAGTAATAAAGTTAGCAGGTAGGAAGATCAAATAACCGCTCAGCCGTGCCCAGTATGCATTATTCAAAATGCGTTAAATATAGACTGCAGAGCAACTGTAACCCTCGAAGAAAGCAAGACTATATTTTAACAATAAATCCGCAAATATTTATCGGTGAAAGCTTACGTCGGCAAGACTGAGCTCTGTAATGTTAACTGCTTTTAGCTCCACCTAAATTTACGGCCGGGCATGAATACCCAATTTATGGTGCGAGAACAATGCCTTGGCGAACATAGGACAGCATTTCTTTGTCGAAATGTGACGTTCTGCGTGGGTGATAGCGTGCATGGAGACGATTCAAAGGTAAATTCACGCTGAGCGTCCCGATTCGCACCTCAACACCTGTCCATCTTCATTGGGAAATATGCATGCAATTTTAATTCGAAACCTTCGGCGCATTTTGAAGTAGGATTAAAAATTATGCAGGAGAACCGGATCTCATTTGTAAGTGGATAAGTAAGAAAGGAATCAAGGACGGAGGATTTCAGATCTCCCAACTTCTTCGCTAGAGTACTAGAGCTAGATATTCCTCATTAAATCAGCTATTGAGATGGTATTTTATAATTATGAAACACATTTGGTCCTCTAGTAAAGAACGTGGTAATCCAATTTCTGTAAGCTATGACAGAAATAAACATTTTCAGAAATTTGTCAAATTTTGAGACTCGTAGTAAGTGCAAAACATTTTAAGGAAAAAAGATACGAATGTTAATTTTTTAGGTAAAACTTCCGCGAAAGCATAAAGGTAGAAAATGTAGTATACTTTCGTTTTTTAAACTAAGTATGTAATAAAATAAGTTCCAGTGGCATAATTTGCTTCATTGGAATACGATAGGCCTATCAAATGTCATGTATTGTAGTAAGTTTGAAACTAAATATATTGAGGAAATTGATTCATTGCGAAATAGAATATTCCTGTTACTTTATCGGAAATCCAACTGAAATACTAACAAACACAAAGATGTGCTTGGTTTTCAACCTCTAGAAAGGAAGAATTTAGCTTCACTTAAGAAACACCAAAATGAAAACAAGTATATATAAGATATTATAAACATTGTTTAAGAATTTTAAAACTGTTATCCGAATTCAATAAACCACTTATAATCAATTGATATTTTTTATCTTATATATACTCATGAATGCAAATACTCGTACTTATACATATGCTGCCGATGAAATATAGAGAGCGTATTTATTATGGGCTATGGTCCACTTTTATAATTTAGGGCATATCATATGTATAGTATGGCACATCTCAAATGAAAATTAAATATTTGACTCATGAACTGAAAAAGTATCCCCTTTGGCATATGCGATGTCAATTCTTTCTGTATAACATATTTCGAATCTCCATAATTAACTACGTCAGGTAGGCGCTGCAAGTATCTCCCGACCCTTTCGAAGTTGAAAGCTTGATTAGCCTATCTGGATAAGACGTAATTACGAACAATATTTCACTATCACAAAATAAATTCGTTTATACTCTTAGAACATATTTTTGTCAAACATGATTGACGCTTTCTATTTCGTAACAATAGGGAAATTTAATTCATCGCAGTCTGTAAAACGATTCAAAATATTATTGAAATGGAGGCATTGATATTTAAATCTTTTGTAAATTATCTCTAGAATTCTAGATAAAAACCTTTATAATCAACCATTGCGTTTAAAGTTTTATAGATTCTTTCAATCTAGTTATTCTTAAAGTGTATAATTACATTAAAAACTGTATTGGATGGGCAATACGAACTAAATGTTCACTATTTTCTACAAGTCATTGTCGCCCTTGAAAATAAGTTCAAAATAATTCCACGAAGTTGATTACTTGATTTCACTGGCATTGGCGTACACCGTATTCACACTTCTGACGAAAGCCTTGAAAATTTCCCTAAACTGTCTATAAATGAAGGAAACGTTTAAGGTGATTTTGGGGAGGTACTTGTACAGAAACGTCCACTGTTTTTCTTATACTCCGAGAAGCAGCCATTATCCCGCGCATCGGTGTAAGAAATTGGAAGGAAACAGCCGAAACGGAATTTACAGGAAATGCGTGGGAAAAACAGTGTCCTTTAGTTTTGTCCAAATTATACTTTTGAGGCACTGTGGAAATCCATCGGCTCGTTGTTTTGTTTAATACATTTCTTCATACGCGTTTTTTTTCCAAAAAATTAATGCTGATTGTATGCAACAGTTATTCAAGGAAACGCTTTCCGAAACAAATCTAATCTACTCGAAGTAGCACAGCTATTTTACCGAAAAAACCGGGTTCTCATAATATATTTAGTTGCCGATATCAAAGCAAAAACAGGTGTCGTGCAGCTTATCACATGAAACGTGAATGAGGGTTTGACTTGTTGATAAATGAATAAGAATTTCCAGTCATTTTGAATTGTTGCTGGGGTAGTATTTTCATATATTTTTAATTTTACAATACTTTCACCTTAATTTCCAATCTCTCTTTAAAATGAATGTCATCGTTTTTTCATACCGTGAATAAATATGATCGTAGGTTTTACTTATTAAAGAAAAATGTATATGCTCCTTATTGTCAGTTATAGAAATCTTGATTTTTAAGTCACTACCCAGTTTACTTTATCTCAAACTTATCTATTAAATAGATTGTTTCTATTAGATATATAGATAATTTCTAAAAATAGATTCTATAGTATAGATAATTTAAAAGATATGCAATAATTCTTTCTCGAGCGGTCATACACGAGATGAAAAGCAGAACTTTGAAATAGAAAACACCAACTCTAAAATATTCTTCCACTATTATAAGTATCAAATAATATTCCACAGCAATATCATTTTTTCCGAAATTGTACTTTTTATATTCATGAAAAATATTTTTCTTGATGATGATCAAATAATTTTTACTAATGAACTTCCACGTAGTCAAGCCTGAACTTATTGAGTTTCCTTGATGATCTTGTAATATTTCCCTTTTCCTCGTGACACTTTCCTGCCACAGTACGATAGTAAATGGAATAGTTTCGTATTAACACAGGATATAAGGAAGTGCATATTTCATTTACTTTTCCTCGCTTTCATTGATAGTGATAATATGCGATCGACTAAGGTATGAGTGATAATAAGGCATTCATGTCGGTCCCTTCTAATTGAATGCAATGGAATATATTCAATTATTCTGCTGTACTTATGTGTACCTTTTTCGTTTACTGCATCCTTGTTCATTAAGGAAAGCAAAACCTTCTCGTATCTCATGTGATTTAGTAAACTTGACTCCCTGTTTATTAGCATGAATTTACAGATAGACTCAAAATACTATACGGTAATAAAGAGATAGAAGTACCGAGTAAGCACATTGTTATTAACAACGAATTTGAGATATTGGTATTTATAAAATAAATTTATAATTGAATTCATTTATTTATCATCATAAAACATGAGGGTAAATTGAAATAAATCGATGCTAGGACAAGCCATTTTAAATTGTTGATTATATCCGCGAATGATACTCGATAAAAACAGAGTAAAAAAGTATTTCAAACAACTGGTGTTTATACCCTCTACCATACGCCGAAAGACGGGTTGTTGGGTATTAGTTTAGAAGTAGATGTAGAAGCATATTTACAGCACAAGCACTAGTAAGAGGGGAAATTAAATATCCCGAATCAGGTTGTTGAATCTACGGAATAATGAAAGAAAGGAAGTAATGTTTAGAGCTAGCCGTAAGAAGTCTATATTTTTAGGCTCTTGACGTCACATAATGACGCATTAAGTTTTGCAGGCGGTAGGGATGTTTCCTCAGGGTATATTCAAACCGCGGAAAGGGCGTGAAAGACGAAAAGCCAGACTGTATCCTTAGTAGAAATGAGGACAGCAGGGTGAGAAGAACAATCGGCTACCTGCGGTGCGGAAATGTTTTCATCGCCATGAATCGAGAGAGAGACTAAACCCTTGGCTGTAATTCAGGAGAAAGGAAGAGTAATAATGCACAAATCCTTTTAGTTTGTGATCAACGAAGTTTTTGAACCTTACCCTATGAAACTATATTCGCTAGGACATATGTAAGCACCGTGCTTTTTGGGGCAGCTAAGGTATCAATTCATTCATTTAAAAAAATATTTTCCTTGCTTTAGAAAAAGGAATGTTTACGTTACGATGAATATGTACATTCCAAAACTGTTGACTGAATGCATTTTTTCACTGGTGTCCATAGTAGTCTAAGATGTCACCAATTCATGAAGACAAAATAGCTCAAGAATTGATTTTGACTAAACATTCAACCGAGATATAATTTTAAATTGAGGAATGGAAGGAAAATAGTAGGTTTCACGAAATAATATTTCATGAAACGTCGAAAGACTTTTACTACGTAATCTTTTAAATCGTCGATTATCCTAAATAAAAACAGTGAAACCTCGATCTAACCTTTTTTAAAAGACCAAGGAAAATCGACTCTAGATGCGGAAAAACGTAAGATGCGAAAAACAAGGGAGTATTAGCTGTGGTCGGGACATCAAAATTCCAACCTAAGGCCTGGGAAAACGTTAGAAACGAGAACGTTATATAGAGATTTCACTGTATTATATCATTTCCCGAATCTTAACTGAAACACCCTTCAAATCCCATCGAAGGAGCACAATGGAATCTGACCGCATGTTGCGCCGAGGTCCCTCATCGCCGAGGGGACCGTCTGACCCTCTCCCTAGAGCCCTTCCAAAACACCACACAGCCCACCCGAATCCCTCCCGATACTTCCGGCACTCCGAGCCGAACGTCAACGACGAATTTAAAGCACACTAGCGGCGTCACAGATCGATCGCAAAGCCTTATTCTTCGGCTCATCCAGCTCTCCCCAACGACCCACACATAACGTATCGAGAGGGTTTCATCTCCGAAGGAAAAACACCGATCGATTCACTCATCTCGAACGCGGCGGGAGCTGGTTCATAGCCCGCCAGTGCAGACATTGATCGGCGGGGAAAAGAGAGGTATGCGTCAGGGTACTCACGAGGTCCTTTTGGCGTCCATCGCACGGCTTCGAAGCTGAGATCCTCAAATCGGAGATCCGCCCCGACGTGTCCCATCTCGGACGCGGTTTGTTTACGTCCACACGAAGAAGCGACGCGCACGAGCTGCGAAGGGAAGAGCTCGGGAATGAGCGCAATCCTTTTATCAAGCGCTCGGAGTGTTGTATGAGGCGAAGGGAACGACGCCTGCGCCGGAGGGGACGCCGAGGAGGGGCGGCAGCCTAAATGGAGCACTGTTGGCCTTATCTCTGTGAATAACTCGTGGGGAAGTGCGCGGAGTTGTGGGCGGTAATAGCATGCGGGGGGATGGGCGTGAAAGGGCGGCTTCCGATGTACTCTGCTCATTGCGATATGGGCCAGTCTTTGTTCCGCATTGCGTTATCCTATTGACGGGACAGAGAGGCCGTTGTGCGCGCGGAATTCAAGTTCACGGTCTTGCACTTTCCTCGTCTATGATTCTCGCAATGGGAGCCGTCTTTGAGCGTGAATGGTGGAATGTGCTTTTGGTGGTTCCTTCAAAACTCAGAGTGCGACAACTCAGAGTATGACAACTCATCGGACCCGACAACTCAGCGCGCGACAACTGACCGGGCGACAACTCGTCGCGCGAACAGCAGATCGCTACGACAATTGAAATAATATCAAATTTTGAACGTTAAAAAAATTACAATCGGTTAAACAGTTACAATCGATAAATTACTACCGATCAATTGTTTTAACGTTCAAAATTTGATGCCACTTCAATTGCCGTAGCAATTTGTTGTTCGCGCGATGAGTTATCGGTTCCGATGAGTTGTCACAATCTGAGTTGTCGCACTCTGTTTGTCGCGCGGTGAGTTGTTGGGTCACGGCTTCCATGTATTTCACCTGATTATGTTACGCTGTAAATAAACCTTGGTCGTTATTATTAAAAATTATTTTGTGGGCTCTACAAAATCAGTTTCTGTTTATCTGTGATTTTTGTCTCATTTGTTTTTTGGTACAGGATAGGGGAAAATGCTTCCTTCATTTACTTGTGTCTCAGTCTTGATCATAACTGTGATGACATGAAAGATACTGAGGTAAGGGTGATTCTGAATTTTGGCACAAATCAAAATCTTTCCTTTTGCAATGCCCAATAAGTGCTACTCATAGAATATTGTGCTTCACTTACATGGACATTTTACACATATGTTCAAATTCTTATCTTAAAAACCTCCTTTATGTTTTCGGCTAGAGTAAGCCTTTAAAAGTATATTTTGATTTATTACTTTAATTTTTATTTATTTTATAGTGCATTTATAGCTGTCATATATCTCTTGCCCAGCATATTCGTCCAGTTAGTATTATATTTAGTATGAAATGTTTTATAAAAACATGTTTCAACAATCTGTATAATATGTGTAAAGTTTCGGAAAGCTCTCTTTTTCGGCTATTTAATCTTACGAAAACTTAATCTTTCTTAATGTGTACCATGACCTAACATCTAATCTTCTTTCCACTTAAAATTCAAAACCTGTGACTGAGAAAATTTAAGTCTGGCGTTATGTTAAAACAACAGTGGAAAGAAAACTGTCAACCTACTATTCTAAGTTTAATTGCTTATTCTTGGGGAAAACTACACGCATGCTGCTGAAATTGACTTTTTGTATGCAAATCACTCTACTTTTAAACTGGAGGGATATTAGTTAAGTCTCAAGGCACAGCTGTCGATCCTTGTTTGAATTGCTGTGAGCCGAATTTCTTGCTCTCGTAGAAGAGGTCGCAAATCCAGCTTCGGTATGAAGAGCTTCCTAAGCCTGAAAAATCCTGAGAGTCTTTAGATTATCAATGAAGCTGTGCGTTTGTTCACAAGTTGAATTGACGCTTCCTTTGTGAAACTTGTACAGTTTTCATCCCTGAAGCTGAAATAGTTAGTTTCGTAAAGCAGGAATCATTAGAGCTTGGGTAATTTATTATGGAATTAAATTAATTGGGTATTGAACTGTCCCAATACTATCGTGTAAGGTAAATTTATTATCATCTGATCAGTCTTGATAAGTTATCCCGAACTGAATCTTCGGACCAATTATAAGTAAAAGAAAACAATACGATCTTATAAAGCGCAATTCTGTTATACCATGTGAAAGGGTCGTCATCTGATATAACGGTTAATTTCTTTGCTTTCTGATCTTTATCTCAATGTTTCCATATTCGGAAATAAATAATTTAGAATAATTCATAAACCTGATGAAACACAACCAAACAACACTTAAATATTACTGGATATAAATATTTCAAAAACTACGCTAATGACCCTGAAAATGGTAATTTATGGAATTTATATCCTCCTTGTATGTGACAAGAAAGTCCCTCTGCGGCTCAATTTATTCCTCATTTTTCATGCAATTAAGCAGTACTCGTCTGTAGTATTTGTTTGTATGATTGTGTCTGTCTTAGGTTGGAGTCCATATTGTTAGCCTGATTTGCATCAAACTTTGCACTTCTCCTCTAAGATCAGGGAGGAAGTAAGTTCTTATTTTTATTCGCTAATTTTTCTGGGTTTGGACATTGATCGCTGGATTTCCTTTAAGAACATGTCTAGTTCATTATTTCGTATGCATTCCTTTTGAAAAATTAATTACGTGTAAACGAATAACCATCTAGCAGACGGATATTCAAAGGATACTAAATCTGGACGCAGGAAACAGTTTGATTAATCAAGAAAATGCCGTCAAATTAAGACGACTGAAAATATTAGTCATAAAGAGCTTTACCAGACGCACTTCTGCTTGCGTTATTTCTATATGCATAGTCTAAACTGGGGTCTTCCCACTTTTTCATCTTGTGGGGGAGACTTCGTACGAGGAAACCTCCTCTTGTTGGCACTCGTAGCAAACATACTTGTTTGGAAATACTTCCATAGCGACTAGAAACTAAGATAGATAATGCAAGAACCATTCTTGGGAACACATTCATGTTTGGAGAACAATCAAATGGTAAATGTGATATTTAACGGAAATATGCTCTAATACTAATAAATAGCTGGCATGGACGTAATACGTGTCATTAGTTTTACATTGTTTCTACAACGTAATAATGAATATTAATTACACTGATTAATGTTGAAAATTAAATCAATCGAATGAGCTGTTACTTTGTGGAGCCCCATAACTAAACACAAGGTAATAAAATAAGTCCCTCCTAAGACAAAGTTATTTTATTACCTTCTGTTTAGTGATTTATAATGATTTACAATTTCAAGGTTGATATTCCATTAAAAATAACATTCGGGTTCCAAATCGGCTTAATATCTTCATAACAAGGGCTATTTGTTACTTTTAAAAGAAGTAGAGAATCTGTTGAGTGTATGAACGTTTGCGAGCTCATTTACTATTCTAAATTCAACGCACGAGCACACATGGAATGAATGCAAGGAAATATACGATTAACAATTACGCTGGTAAATGTGCGCGGACGCTTTTGAAAGAATTCGTGGAACCGCAAGCCACCTGCATGTCAATGGAGGTAATCCAGAAATCGCTCTTCTAGGAAAGAAAAACACGGGCTGATGAATCGGAATCTCAGCTGCGTGATCTGATAAAGCACCGGCTGCTATGGATGATAGATGGATATGCATTCATACATGTGGTGGAGCTCATTTTCTTAATGTGGTGGTACCTATTTTCCATCTAAATAGTTTTTATTATTATTTAAAATTGCTAATCTCTTGTTTTAGAAAATTTGTGTTATTCCATCAAAGCTGGTTTTAATCTCTCTTGCTATGCTGAAAATGGCGTCCGGTGAATTGGTCCGGGGGAAATTTGTACGCGGGGAATTCGCACACGGGGAATTGATCTCCTGACAGATTTGTACGCGGGGAATTGATCCCCCGCGCTGATGTTGTACTACCAACCCAACCCAACCTAACCCCATCCAAACCAACCCTACCCAACCCACCCACCCCTCCCCCGGTTAATTTATTTATAACATTAACCGATAATTAGGATGTGTAGATTAACTTAAGTCTGAATAACAGTAGTACAACATCAGCGCAAGGGATCAATTCCCCGCGTACCAATCTGTCGGGAGATCAATTGCCCGCGTACGAATTCTCCGCGTACGAATCCCCCCCGGATCAATTCGCCGGCCACGGCTGAAAATATCCAGTTTTGCTCAACATTTCAGAGAATTCAACTTAATTAAGATAGTTCACCATCATTTTGAGCGTATGAGCCCCCACCGGATATCGAGCCCTAGACAGCTTCCTCAAGAGGCAAATTAGTTTGGCTGGGAGACATAAACAACTTTGATTCATCGAACAATCCACTGACAGATTTCGCGGTAGGAATTTAAAAAATCTGATGTGGCCAACACATGACTTTCTCCATATTTATTGAAAAGAGAAGCCTATGCCAGTAATATATAAATAACTCCAAAACAATGAGTGTTACAGAAAAATGTTTCATACAAAAGTTGTAGTAAAATACATTATCTATAACTTTTGTACAAATTGTATAAAAATACATCACATTCTGTCAGAGATATTTAAGAAAAACTACAATTTTTGGGTAAAAAGCAACTTACGGTTAGCGAGTAGTCACTAATAACTCCTAAAATATCAGTGTTACGAAAAAATGTTTCATACAAAAGTTGTAGTAATGTAGATTATCTATAACTTTTGTGTGTAATTGTATATACCTACATTGGATTCTGACAGAGATATGAATGAAAAACATCCATTTCTGGATAAACAACAACGTCCGGTTAACCATTATTCAAGTATAACTCCTAAACAATCAGTGTTACGAAAAAAATGGTTCAAACAAAAGTTGTAGATAAGTACATTATCTATAAATTTTGTAAACAATTGTATATACCTACATTGCATTCAGACAGAGATATTTAAGAAACAAAACTTTGTTCCGGATAAACCGCAACTTTCGTTCAAGCGATATTCATCAAAAACTAATCAACTCTTGGAATTGTTAGGGAAATACTAAATATGAATTTTGGAAATGATTAGATAATTACTTTTTAAGATAGAGCACACACAAACTTTTTAACTACAGACACAAAGACACACACAGATATGTTCGGGAAAATAGTGAAAACGAACTCTATGGGCCCCAAAACATCTATTTCCGTTGAAATCTGGAGGTCGAATTTTTTTGTGAATACAATACTTTCTCTATACTACGTATAGGGAGAAAGTAAAAATGTAGAGAATATGCCAACAAATGTTAAGCATAACAGCAACAGAAGACTTGCTCAATGGAGCAGACTCACCTGAGAATAATTTGATAGGTTTGAACAGTATATAGTTATTTCATTGTGTTAGTGGTACAAGCTAAAGTTGGTGCAAAAGAATTACACCTTGAATAGCAAGATATAAAAAAATATAATTTGGAACATTTTCATGATACTACACTTTAAATAAATGGAAATTGACAGCCATTAATATTTCAGCTAAAACTCGTTCAAATTAGAATGATTACGGCTTCGAAATATTTTCTGAAGTTACTTAAGAACATCAAGATCAACAAATAAATAGTGAAACGTGAGTGCAATTTTATGTCCATATTTAATGTTTGATCTGTCTTTTTTACAGGCTTTTACCATTAATATGCGAATTGTTTCGTAGTTCATTTGAAAGTTTGGTTTGATTTAGCCTGTTTTGCTTCTTCATTTAAAACACCGCCAAAACAGTCTAGTAACCCTAATTCGGCCCATTCCTTTCAATACTATGAATCGCTTCTCGATGCGGGACCATCATAAAGGCAATAGTTAGAGCAAAACATCGTTCAGCAGTTATGCAGATAATAGTGAAATGCCAGTTCAGCTTCGCTCTTACTAATCTCTATTCTGACGGGTATTATCGCTACGTAACCGGTAAGTGACTACGGATAAACGAGTAATCAGAATGTTTCTTTGTTAAACATTGTCGCCAGACAGATAGAATGCAATGGTAAAGACGATGAGAGTCTCGATTGAAGAAGCGGGAGGAGGGGGGGGCGCGCGTGTCTAAAATGGCGGTAGTGCACGTGCTTGCTGAGGACAGAATAGGGCCATGGGAGGAAAAGAAGCGACTGTTTCGACACCCATTTTGCCTCTGGAACCCTATCTGAGGCACTGGGAGTCAATGTCACCGTGAGTGCAACAGATGGCACGTGTCGAATAGTGACTCAAAAACAGCACCGCCACGACAACCGCGGTACGTCACTTCGTGATAACCTCCTCCCTTGCACTGACGACTACCAAATTAATCATCCATTCACCTTTGTTCTGTCTTGGACGCAATTCCATGGAGATGATTGATAGAATTCCGTGATTCAGATGCAAAAATATTAGCCGTGCAGGAGGAGAGCCGAAGTGATCAATTTAGATTTTATGAGGAATTATTATCCACAGGAATGTAGGACCTACGTACATTGTAATAATAATAATAATAATAATAAAACGGCTTTATTCGGGCGAGATTGAGACTAAAAGTCTCCTCTTCCATCTAACCCATCGTTATACAATACATAAATAATTAATTTAAAGAGATAGTATGAAAAAGATTTGAGAAGAAATTGTGGATGTAAAAAACCTAAGAAATTCTTAGGAAAAAAAGTTTATCCACTGCAGGAAAACACCCACTAAGAAGGGGGGTGTGAAAAACCTGCGCAAACCTACCGATAGTATTAACTAAAAAGATGGTAAGAAACATGATTACATTTTATAAATACACTATCAATAGGTACATATATAGGATACATCAATAAAATTTTAACATATATAACATAATATAAAATAACATATTTTAAAGCATACATACATGTCAATATTACATAAAACATAGATATCAACACAACATAGGGATAGGAAACCGGTGAGAAAAGACTTTTATTACTAGAATAAAGAAGAGATAATTTTATTTACAACAGCAATATATATATGAAAATTGAAGACAAAATGTCTCAATTGTACACTTCAATGGAACACAATTTTTATATATAATATTAACATGTTCAATGCATACATATAGTATAAAGTCAAAAATATGTAAAAACGTAAATAATATGGTGTCAGTAAAACAGTACATAAGTACAAATTGAAAGAAAGTAAAAAAACGTAAATTTAAGGAAAAAACAAGGACCAGAAAGACCAGAGACATTATTTTCATGTTTGCAGTGACGTTTGTAGTTTGAAGGGTTTAAGAGATTTGGAGAGAACCAGTAGATAAGTATAGTATATAATGGTGAGATTCACAGTGCTTTGGCGATTAGATTTAAAATCAGTAGGAGGATGAAATTTCTGTGCGTTGCCGCTAAGAGTAGAAATGACCCTTTAAATAGGGAGATCGTTTCCCATGAGATAAGTGCGACATTTACTTTTAAAAGCGCGAGCTGTGATAGAGGACTTAATTTCGAGGGGAAGGATGTTCCAAAGCTTGCTTGCAGTTACGATAAATGAGTTATGAAAAATTTCGGATCTATGATGTGGAATGAGTAAGTTGTCGCAACCTCTTGTGTTGCACCTATGGACAGAAAATAAGTTCACGAATTCCGAAGCAATGTACTCTGGCTTTTGCGTAGTTAGGATACTATAAACAATAGATAGTACATGCAATTTCCTTCGAGATTCTAGCCTTAGCCAGCATAATTGTTTGTATGATTCAGAGACATGATCATACTTTCGTAACTTAAAAATAAATCTTATAGATGCGTTCTGTGCTCTTTGTAACTTCAGAGCTAATTCTCCGGATAGATCCTGGTACACTACATCTCCATAATCAAAATGCGGCATGATCAACGAATTTACAAGTTTGGCTTTCAGAGGTGGAGATAAAAAATGTCCTAATCGTCTAAGAGAGTGAAGAGATGAATATACTCTTTTACATATTTGAATTACTTGCTCGGACCATGAGAGGTTTTCGTTTATGATAACACCTAGGTTTGTTACTGAGCTGCCATATGGGATTTTAGATCCATTTAGGATTGGTGTTGGAATGTTGCTTCGATCTAGTGAATTTAATAGTTTTGGGTGACCAATTATGACAGCTTGTGACTTAGAAGGATTTATAGTGAGAAAGTTTTTCTTACTCCATTCATGTATTTTAGTTAGGTCATGGTTGATGCGAGTGATCGAGTCCGTGAAGTTTGACACAGGTGAATCTATGTAGATTTGCAAATCATCAGCGTATAAATGAAATTTGCAGAATTTAATAACTTGAGGGCAATCATTTATAAAAAGAGAAAACAACAATGGGCCGAGTATGGAACCTTGCGGAAGTCCACGGTTTACCGTCAACCAGGAGGAGGAGGAGTCATGAGATACGACTTTAGTTTGGCGTTCGTGAAGATAAGACGCAAACCAATCGGCGGATAATTTAGAAAACCCCATGATGAGTAATTTGGCAATCAAAATATCTGCGTCGATTGAGTCAAAAGCTTTACTAAAGTCAAGAAGAATTAAGGTTGTTAATTTCTTATGATCCATGGATCGTCGGATGTCGTCAGTGATTTTTACCAACGCTGTTGTGGTACTATAATTTTTCCGAAAACCTGATTGCAAAGGATCAAGTATCGAGTTTTGCGTGAGGAAATCGGTAACTTGACCATGAACAATTTTCTCGAACGCTTTAGATAACACCCGGAGGAAGCTGATTGGACGATACTCAATGGGATTTGATTTGAGATTTTTGGGCAATGGCCGTATCAACGCGCGTTTCCATGGATTTGGAAACTTCCCCTGGAGAAGAGAGTGATTATAAATGTTTGTGATCATAGGCAAGTTTCAATATTGTAGGTGTCATATATAAATTAAAATGCATACATGCAGCAACTTATCTTTCCAATCAAATATTGTTGTGAAGTAAACAGTCAGGGCAGTAGAAGCATAAACAATCAATCAACATTAATTAAAAAAGCTCAAATTGGTAGTGATTGAAATTTGCTTCTGTCAAGATTATGCTGGGCTAAAATATACTGTTAGAAATTCATAAAGAAGCGACAAAGTGTCAAAGAGTAATTTTATTTACACGGCTTAGAAAGATAGTCTGGTTAGATCATAGGCTTACTCATCACTAAACAGCATCGTTTTTTAATATATTTTATATATGTATGAAACAGAAGCAAACTAAGAAAGACCGCGTTGATTCCTTTTGCTTTATTCGGCCATTCAAGAAAAAAATCGACTCTATTAAACAATTTAAATCTGAACCAACAATTTAGAATTTCTCAAAATAAAATACTTACGTTGATATGTATTAAATATACATTGCAGTTTTCTGTAGTTCCTACTGAAAGCAAAATATTTGGTAGAATTTCTCATTAGTTCTGAGCACATTACAGTAGTAAACAGTATAGCTGTTTTTAGAACATTTACGATTCTAAAATATTCACAGTTGAACAGAAAATGTTGAAAATGGTGGAAATACATGAGTAATAAATTTGAGTATTGAATGCATGAATATTGAACATAAAAATAAATTAATATTATGAAAATAGTATTTCATTTGCATGAATTTGAATGCATTTCATTACATATTTTGCCTTAACATATAATCAATACTGGAAGGCGTGACTTCGTGGAAAGCCATTAAAAGCTAACGATAATACTTCGTATTTTCCCACAATATATTTTAATAGTGAAATATATTGGGGAAAAACTACGAAGTATTATCATTCTTCTTTGTCTTCAACTTCTAAGTTCCCAATTAAAGTTACAATTAGGCCTATTTTCAACACCAACTGATGAGGAGGTAAGCATGAGAGTGTTGAACTATTTACGTTTTAACTATTTAATTTCAACTAACACCCTAGTACTAAAGTCTCTCTTATTTCTAGAAAAATACGTTATACATTTACGTTGCTAGGGACGTCAAAATATAAAAAGATATCCAAACCGATGCTTACAACAGACATTTCATCACAACCGAAATACGAGTAATAGAGGCTTAGGATCCTAGTTGTTGAGGTTTTCTTGGTATTCTCGCCCCTTTTTTTTTAAGTGGACCCATAACCCCTCCAAGAAATATTTAGGGTTCGTCATGTAACCCAACTCAGGTAGTCGCTTCCAAGAATGTGCCGATGCGTCTGCATATTTCGACTGTAACGAAATGTTCGTGTTTTCACCTGTCAGGCATTTTTTAAAAATACGCAAATCCCTTGCCCTTCTTTTTGGAGTTTATTTTATAAATACCTAATCCGACACATCATTGACGATTGATTTGGTACTTAATGTAATGAGAAAGAAATATCGGATATTTTGGGATATGAATGGTATGATGAAATCGTTCGTAAAAACATCGCAAAATTAAGATAGATTCTAGCTTTAGTCGTGGAATGAAGCAAGTATGATCTTAATACTATCGTATTTACGTATCTTACTGACTATAATAGTAAAATCCCGCAGACTGGAGTCTGGAAAATTGAGTGCAATCTTGTGAAATCAAATTTTAGGCTCTTGGTTTCCTACTCGGATCTTTACAGAGATGAACATTGTTTTCCTGGGATTTCCAACTCGTAGAAACACAAAGCAGTTTGTCTCCTATCTCTATAGCAAACCATCTCTGAAATTGGGAGGAGAGACTGAAAAACGGACAGATGGATGTTTCGAAAATTATATGTAAGAATAATGCTTGCTAAATTTCATAAAAATCATGTCAAACTAAGAATTAAGGATCGAGTTTCCTAGCTGATGACCTCATCATCATGTTTGCTTGGATGTAATGTTGTTCTTAGGAAGCTTTTGCAATAATTGGGCCAATCTACGTGGCACGCAAACTATGGGAACAGTTTCTTTATATTTTCCTCGATTCATAGGCGGATATTGATGAGATTTTTCTTTTCTTTTCGGTAGTTTTTGTAATTAAATAGAGCAGTATGCAAACAAATCATATGCGATAGAATACGTAACATTTTCCGTGCATACTTTAACATTAATATTATTTACTAATTCCCGGGTTCGTTTCCCGGCCCTGTCAGACTTTTTTCAAGTCCGTTTTTCCTTGGGAATTTTCCTGGGTGCACGCCCTTATGTGCAAAGTCACCTTAACCCTTTCCTTATTAATATTATTATATTGAAAATAATTTAAATTTTTCCTTATTAGTTCACTTTAATCCAATGGATAAGACGTCTATGGATTTAGATCGCAAATTTTTCAGGAAGGAAGTACTTTTACCTGCAAAACAGACGTCGCAATGTAATCTTACATGTAAAAATAGTTTTTTAGGCTCAAAATTAAGGCAAGCAAAATGTTTTCAATGATGTACAACTATTCTATTTACTGTTTGTCGCGCTTTTATGATTATATATATCATAAAACGTGACGCTACTCCTTAAATACCGTAGGAATTTTAAATCGTCGTGCAATATGTAGAAAGTTGGCCTAATATTAGTGGGAATTGTCCTGAGTCTACCGAGCCACTAATGCACGAGATGCCTATTTTTCTAAAAATTCACCAACTTTAGAAGCAAAAGCGGCAGTAGGAAAATTACTTTTCCGATAAAATTGAAACCTTTTATCTCCTGATGATTATTAACGTTAATTAGTCCTCGGGATTGGTTAACATTTTGAACCAATTTATGTGCTCATAGAATAGAAGCAGGACATGTTTACTGTGAGCAATAGATACATTCAAGTGGCGTTTTTTACCGGAATAAAAAAACGGAAAACTTTTCTGTGAAAACTCTTCAGATGCTTCCCCGGCGAACTTCATGAATTACGAATTTTCCGATTTTTCCTCGGTTGTTTTTATCAATGAACGTCGATATTCATTGTTTATGCAATTTTCCCTGGAGTTTCTTCATATGATGTGGACTTGTAGGTTAATTACTAATTTGGTGACGCTCGCGAACTTATATTTCAGTTACTAGATGACCCGGTGAACTTCTTACCACCTAAAATTGATTTGATTGTAACACTTCATAAGCGATTTTCAATCCTAATCAACTTTCTAACTCCAATTCAATCAGATTGATAATATTGGTCGTATACTGTGCAGTTTGAGTTTCTTTTCGTTACTAAATTAAACTCGTTTGTAGTTCAAATGAATTCAATGTCTTTAATTTTCATAAATGCAGTTAACGTAAAACATATAGCTTTTTGGTAAACAATGTTTTTTGTTTTGTATACCGGCGCGTAAGACTCGTTGCATTCTGAATCTATTCACTTGTAGTTCATTTTCAGTCGCTCTCGAACGTAATGCGGACATGCGAATACGTCTATTATTTTTATCCGTCGCTCGCAGATCATCATTTACGTTTGTTCGTGTCAGGGCCGTAGCTAGCATGGGGCAGGTGGGGCGGTGCCCCAGGGCCCCCGACGGGAAGGGGCCCCTTCTCGTCGACCACTTTTTTGGCCCTGAAAGAGCCTTACCTCGGCAAAGACTTTAGGGGCCCCTGAAAATACCTCAAATTGAAAAATTGTCTCCCAAAATATGCGTCTCCCTATATGCGCGGGATATTCAAACTAGACAACTCTAGGTGTACTTTTAAATTTGAAAAAGATTTCCGTATGGGGGGCCCCAAATTTACTTGTTGCCCCAGGGCCCCCGAGGCTCTAGCTACGGCCCTGGTTCGTGTAGTAGCTCGCCACGCATATGACTGACTACGACGACCTGTGTCAGCTCGTCCTCTCCTTGGCATTGTAATGAACACTGTAAAACGACACGGAATTGTTTTCACAGTCACTCAAATATGTCGAACTTATCCTCAGAATTTTACAATATGGAAATCCTCACAGTAAGTCCTCGAGTAGAGAGAGAGAGTAAAACCGTTTTAAAACTCTAACTAAAAATTCAGTAAATTTATAATACGTTGCTGTAAATAAAACTTGGTTGCTGCTGACGTTTAAACAAAATTGTAAAAAATTAAAATTTTAATGTTCGTACTTTTTTCCGTGCGATTCTTCACAGGATATTGTTCGTAAAAGCAAATGCTAAAATCTCATGCAATTTTTTCTTCTTCATAAAGTGTATCACTTATTAGCAGGATTAATTTTAACTTGACTTATATTCTTAATGCATTTTAATGGATAAATACATGAACTTGGAATCAACAATCGCCTTCATTGTCAAGGGGGATGGGTTATTTGCAACCTCGAAATTTTGATAAAATATTCATGCATTTTACGCAAATTCTTAAAATTTCGATTCTTAATCGATATTTCACGACCAAAATAAGAATTTTTATTCTGTTTCTCTTCTTTTGGTGCTTGATTCGACTGTGTACGACTATTATTTCTAATTTAAATTATCAAATTAAATAAAGCCTGCACCGAGAAAAATGAATTTTACGTGCATTTCTTATGGAAATGCTTTTTCGATTTTTCGGCTATATCTTTTGAATTTTTCCTAATTTTCTTTTTTCCTAAACCACCTCCGTACCGAGGTGAACAAAACAAGAAAATAAATTCAAATCGGTCGAGCCCAGTAAAGTTTTAGACGACGTCACGAACATCATTACATTTTTATATATAAGATAACATGTGCAAGAATACCATTCACAAAGAAGTACATAAGTATACATATCAAAGTATATATATATATTTTTTTTTCCTTATGGCAACCTAAAGATTACTTAATTTAATCATGTCCGGCTATCTATAGTTAAAATTTACATTCATAAATTATTAAAAAAATGATATAAAATGACGCATGTATAATCACAAAGCTATTTCTTGAAAATGTTCTTTAAAGGTTACAAACAATGAGGAGAGGGGAAAGGAGAGAAGTAAAACAAAAATTATAAGCCTATAAAATCATTTTTAATAATTAGATAATGTCAGGATTTATAATGACTTATATTTTTGTGGGTTTTCCAATTGTGGATACTTTCTCCTACGCTTCATGTAAGTTTTTATAGTCACAATTATAAAATATATTTGTCTGTTAAACCTATGAATCTATTTGAATTATCTTAAGTTATTATTGATTGATTAGATCTATTTTACATTTAAAATGGTTAGATAAGACTTTAAAGTCTTAAGTTCACATTAAAAAGAGACGTCATTTCTTTATATTTGCATGATAAGACAACTGGGTTTGTAAAATTCAGCAAAGAATGTTGCCAAAAAGAACCGAAAAAAATCGATAGGAATCTTATTTCGTTTTAAACAAAGGTTGTTAGCCTTGAAAATAAAAAATACATGTTGACATTGGGTCAAAAATCCTGCGCCACGTGTATCTATAACCTAGATAGTAAACAGGGACTCTATTCTTGGTAGCACAATTGTCTCGATACACTCCATTGTCTCGAGGATAACCTTAGCAAGACAAACGTATGATTCATTGATATCTTTTTGAACCGTGATTCGATTTAAATTGCCAAAAATATTAGAAAACCAACCTCATTTGTTTGTAAACACGCTATGAACTGTAAAGAAGTAAATGAAAAGTTTCCAGAATACATCCGCGATAACGAGAAAGATGATTCCGCGTACTTAAATGATTAGATGCTATTTTTTAGAGTGGAAATGAGAACATTGCACAAGAACTGACGTAGGAAAGGAGTTCACTTCTCATAGAGTATTTCTCATAGTTTATTTGGTTTTATCTGAACGTGTACATATAATTACGCAGTGGTAGGTTTACTTCTTTGGTATTAGAAAACATTTCTTCTAATCTCTTTCAATAATTAAGTTTTCTGTCTCAGGTTAGCTGTAATTCAGCTTTGAATTCTGATTAGGATCACTTTATAAAATTATTAAATAAAAAATTGCTGTTTTAAATACAATTTGAAATAGTTTAGGATCGAAAAATTAATAAGCATTGTAACGAAACCGCCTTTCCGTCCCCTCAGCCCTTTTTATCGTCTCTTCCGAAAGCGGTTGAGACTGACTCATTCGCGCCGCATCGCGAATTTAAGGTGACATCCGAGAGCTTCGTACAGTACACTCCTGGCCAAAATTAACGCACCACCGGTCGTTAGGATCGCTAGGGAGGTGCTGCGTTAATTTTGGCCAGGACTGTACATACAATCAACGTTCCCGAAAGAAATTATGACAGATAAAACACAACGTAATTTAATAAAATAGGAATCGCACAGCTATTAAATCGAGCCAGGATTGACCAGTAATGACAAGATTTATTACACTGAAACTAATTACAGTATAAGATACGACGAAATACCCCTTTTCCAAAATGACAAAACCAAAACAAGTTGATCCCAAAATCACACGTTATCTCGACACCCTCTCCCAGAAATTATCTGGATGAAAAGATAATCTAACAACTAACAAAAAATGATTCGGCGAGTGAACGGTAATTCCTAAGAATCTTCGCCGTCGGCAAAGAAAATTCAACACAGCAAAAAGGAATCAAAACAATATAACCCCAACCAAAACCAATATGACCAATGCACATCTCCTTAAAAATGACTTACTTTACTATTCATATACCAAAAGTTTTTTATATTACACACTCTTTAAGATAGCACTTAATATTTATTGTTCACTACGTCTTCTTCAACAGATTCTCGTAAAATATCTTCATATGATCTGTTTTTGGGGTGATGTTATAAAAAACGCACTGAGCATTTCGTGCCGCTTCATTTGCTGAGGTAACTGAAGCATGAAGCATTGTGAAGAATCCAAGCTGGGAAAATTTCACTATAAACAGCCATCATGCATCAAAATTTAGTGTAATTCAAAAAATTATACATAAAAATATATGAAAAATCATAATATCAGTAACGTTTTTGAAGAATGTTCGCTTTGTGTTTTTTTAAGTAAAAGTATACCAGGAATTCTAATTTTTAGGATTTTTCTCTTAAATAAAAGGATAAAGGAGATTTCGATCATAAATATTTTCCCCGACGTTTCTTTTCTCTTTCTAAATTAACCCTCGGTGGCTGGTTCAAGGTCATCCTTATCAATGTTCAAAGTTCATCCTTTTCTTCTATCTCCCCCTAGCACCCCTCGGCTGTCATAATCAGTCGCGGCCACAAACTGCAACAGACCGCTGCAACACTTCTCGGGCGCGTAATGGGAAGAAATGGAAAGCATTCCATTTCATGGGCTTTGAAATTAACAAATAATTGATTCCACTGAAGAAACATGTTCCTGCTACCAAATTCAGATGAATGGAACATTTTCATTTTTTATTTGGTACAGGGATAGGGAATAATGTATCTTTCATTTTCTTTTGTCTCAGTCTTGATCGTGGCTGTGATGAAATGAAAGTTACTGAGGTATGAGTGGATAAATGCGCTGATCAAATTCTCTCCTAATGGACTGACAAGAAAAGTGTTACTCATGGAGTCATTGTGCTTCACTTGCGTGGCCATGTTCTACTTATAGCATTCTATCTCAGTGAGGAAAACGATGACAAACTTCCTCACTCCCCATCCCTCCTAGGAAGCCTCATTTCCGCTTACTAACCATCGGTAGCTAATGCAGATGGGGTGAGGTAACAACCGATCTTCGTGGTAAATACTTTACAGGCAGCCACTGTCTAAAAACACATAAGGAACCTAAAATTTTTTTCACAGGAAATTTTTAGAAGAAAAAGCATCCGAAGGAGAGTCCACTATGCAAAGATTTGAAAGTGAACTTCATTCCTTTCTGCAAGCTATTAGTAGCTTATCTAAGATGGGGTGAGGTACCAACTGAATAATTTTCAGACAGAAGCAACTTCTATTATTTTTTTCAAAAGTAAAGAATATATTCTATTCAGAAAATTCTGTTCCTTGAAGTTACTTGGTTTCTTGACTCATACTGATTCATCAAGTTCGTTTGGAACAAAATCAGAGGAAATGTCGCTGAAGTAATATACAATCCTAGTTTAAAGTAGAACTTCTAAGTTGCGGATGGATAATTCAGAATTTTTCCCGCATCTCCAATTAAAATCAACCATAGATTTTTGGGTGCCGTAGCTTATGTGCAGCCAAGTATAGTATATCAGTACATATACAACTTGGCCTACCCTTTCTGGCAGATAAAGTATTGGCACATCCCTGTTAACAAATCCAGAGGAATCAGGAAGAACTAAAGGAAAGGTTTGATTAATTAGATCTGGAAAGTACCTCAATTTTCATTGAAAACTTACAATAAGTATCCAAATACATGTCTATCTTTAGTCTTAAAAGATGGCCTGAAAATTCGAATATTATTTGGGTATTTACGGTAAATATATTACTCATTTCCGGTGAGCGTTACGGATTCATACATATCCTGCATCCGCAGACACAACTACATATTTACTTTCGATTCGTGCAGAATACATTTTAGGATCCGTCAAAATCAATATTTATATTTCCCTAGAGTTTGCGAATGGCGAAAATGAATTTTCAGATACTAGAATGCTTTCTCTTTATGAAAAATAAATATTTCTCCCTGTTTTAAAGCCTCTGCAGCTTAGATTGACAGTTATTAATAAGTAATCCGACACATATTATCATTGTAATTGCTTAATATTTAGCATTACTCTATAACAAAGTTGAAGAACCTTTTGTCGTCTGGTTACAGTATTTTGAAATAGTAGAAATGTAATAAGATTTGCATTTATTTTGTTTTGCCGTTTATTTTTTTCACGTGGGAATTCACCAAAGCTTTTTCTTTCGTAGTGACTTCTATGTGACTAATAGAATCAGGCAGATGTGCTGGAGTAATACATCCCAATCTTTCTTCTCCACGGCAAGTTTACCCATATCTCGCAATACCTTACCACATTTCACAGTGACTGTTACTAATTGCATTCTCCGATTATTGTTTTACCTTCTTATATAATACCTCAACCTTTTCCCTTTCTTCCTGTCTCTCTATTTAATTGTATTTTCCTTTCCATCACTGTTCGCAGTTTAGTACCATATACATTTCGCTCAGTGTTGGGCCTGTTCCATTTTTTATTTCCTCCACTTCATTTACCGTTATGCGTGGTTTCCTAATTTTGTTTTTCCTGACCCTGGCAATATTTCTTTGGTCACTACGAGATACCAAAATCTTTCCCAAACCCTCGCACTCAGTAAGTGCCCTTAGTAAGTCCCCTCTGTACCTCCCAGAGCCTTGCTAACAGACTATCTCTAGCTTTCCCATCCCTGAGGGCTTATAAATTCCTTTTGGGTGCCGTTTCATCCGAAGGATCTTTTTAAACTTAAGCTCAGTTCTTAAAATTATCAGGTTATGAACGGAGTCTACATTAGCACCAGGATAATTTCGCAAGTTTTCATGGTCAAAAGTTCCTTGCAAAATGTAATCGATTTCGTACCCGTCTGTGTCCCGGGGCTTTTTCCATGTGCACTTACGTCTGTTGTGGTGCTAAAAGAGTGTGTTTGTGATACAGAGATTTCTCTGACAAATGTGTATCCATTTTTGTCCTCTTTCGTTTCTATTCCCAAGAATGAAATCTCCCTCTTCCCCATTTTTGCCTCGCCCAACTACCGCGTTCCAGTCTCCCGTGAAAATAAGGTTTTTACTGCCTTTAACGATTCCTAAAAAAATTTCTATCTGTACTAAGTTTAAATCAGCCTCCAGAGAAAAACTGGGTCGCAGCTGGGAAAGTTAAAACAGTCCAAGAAGAAAAACTCGCAGAAAACATGCCATTATATCCCGATTAAACTGCATGTGGAAGTTATGATTGTGAAATATAGAAAAAGATTAACCAGGGTACGCAGTTATTAAAGCTGACGAAGAATAATTAGATATACATACAAGGGGAACACCAGAAGTGAATAGCAGGGATCTGCTGGAGACTTTCAGTGAATTTTCTGCTCAAATATTATAGATAAGTCAAAACTTGGTAACACTCGGTCTTATGTATGTAAAATTTCCTTCTGAAAAGCAAAGCTAAGCTACAATGTTATACGCCTACATTACCCCGTTGGTAGTGACAACTTCTCTGGCAAAAACAATAAGTATCATTGACTCCGCCTCTTCTTGTCATACAGGATTAAACAGGAAATCCTGGATATTGTTAGTAGATGCACTTCTGTGACGTAAACGACAAAGATTTATTCCAATATAGTCCTGGGGTCGACGCCAAGCTCATACAAATTTTCCCCAAAGAAACGCATTGCAGAGTATTCAATAAAATATTGTAAACCAGTTTCCAATATCAAATACCTTTTTAAAATATTGAGCTGAATTTCTTAATGTATTAAGAATACGTATATTATGCAAAGGCCTTGAGCTGCTAAAGTTGAAAATTTGTTGGCTTTATATACGATCCATTATATTTCAAGAGTGTCTGCAATTCACTATGCTTAACTTTATTGAATATTTACTCCTAATTCAGTTCATACTTTAAGAATGCCTATAGGTACTAATATTCTGAGGAGAATGTCCCATGAAGCTGAATTGGTTCTAAAACTAAATTACAGGTCACTTTTACATACATGTTTCAATATTCCTCAAAATCTTTTATTGTTGCCGTATATGCCGGCGTATAAGTCGACCTTTGAAGCATAAAAAATTCTTAAAAACCAGGGGTCGACTTATACGCCGAACATAAAATATAACCCTTTACCACCCAGGGATAAATTGGTGATACTGCCTGCTTTACACTAGTACACAAACTCTCCCAACTCACCTCAATTATTTCTTACTGAAACTACTTTTTGGCAATTCGAATTAACGTAGATATCATATAAATCAAATGTCATCACGAAATTCAATTGTGGCCGAAAGTATGTTATGTTATGACATGTTTTCATATATATATTTAATTAAATTAATAAACTATTTTAATATCTTTAAAATAAATTTAACAGATATTTATTCTTTGCAAATTATATTCATTTCTTCACATGCATTTTTAAAATACAAAAATTTAATATATATTTCGATGTTTTCGTTTTACAAATGAAGATCAATATGCACATCATGGTTTGTTTTTGTTTACATAATGGTTATGATTCGACTTAGCGTTAGGAGTTAATGGAAGTTGTTTTAGTAGTGAGGTTATTTTAAATTACCACGCTATATTACCATTATTTTTATTATATTCTTTTAATACCATTGTGTTTCTGTTTCGTAACACCTTTTTATATGTGTAGCCTGAGTGATTTCAATGAAAGAAACTTGTGTTATAGTTAAGCAGAGGCGGGAAGTTGACATGGCAGCTGAAAGAAACAATTTAGCGTCTTAACCGTGGCGGTAAATATTCCTTAAGCTATCGTACATTTATGGATACCGTAGTTTTTCTTCCCATAATATGGAGTTAAGGAAATGGTGTTGCCTTATTTTTTGGGTCGAATTATGTGTTGAACATAGGCTAAATCCTGAAATTTATCTCAAAATTTTAGGGGCCGACTTATACGCCGGCATATACGGTAATTATTATTCTTTGTGTAACCTCTATGTCATTATGAGTAGAAGAAAGTGTTTGAATGAATAGAAGATTTCATTGTCTTTATAAATTTTCATAATTGATAATAGAAAATTAAAGTAACTTTAAAAACAATACTGTAAAAACCTCAAAGATATTCAAAGATACTCCCAAGATATGTTGAGTATCTTGAATCAAGTTTATCTGAACATTAATTCTACCATTTCTAATTTCTATTTAAGCATTTTCTATTGCATTTTCAGATTAAAAGAGTCTCTTACAGAACTTTCTCCTCTCTTTGTACCAATTCTTAACTTCAGTTTCTCAGTATTACAACAAAAAATACTTTTCATGAATACATTTATCAGAAAATATTTATTTAAAAAATAATTTTTACATGAAATTGGGTAAGTAAGATGAATTTTAAATTAATCTCAGTTGATTTGATTGAGAGGCTTCCTAAATTTTTATATAATTAGATCAATTATTGATGTTAGCTTATGTGTTGTAGCATATTTTTTCCAAGCATGACAATAACAGTCTTGTATTATTTGAAACTTAATATTTGTTAGGGATGGATCTTGAAACTTGTCAAAAAGGAGGAGGAGCAATCAAAGACAGTTCACTCATGAACTCTTTTCCAATTATCTTATAAATGGTATTTCGCTGGAAAATAAATAATAAATTTATACTATATGTAGTAGATATATAGCAATCTAGGAAAAACTTAACAATATGATTTAAATTCAAGCTCCTTGACAAATCCTGGAAGGTTGCCTCTATTTCCCTCCTCAGGTTCCACCAATTGTATTTGTAAATACCCTTCAAAATATCCTGAATATGTTTCATCAGGTACAGTGGAATCTGATGGAATGTCATGTGTATAGTCTGGAAGTATGTTGTGGAAAGTTGTTTATTGTATCTTTAATACAGCTTTCACTTTTCTGAAAAGGACTTGCCTTGAGTTCTACTCTGATTGCTGACATCTTCTCTGTTGACCAGCACTAACTATCAAATTTCCCTATTTATTTTGTTTCTAATGTCCACCCATCTTTTATCTCTATTAGTCATTATATTAAAACAAACTATTCCTTAAATTTCTTAGACATCCTAGCCTTATTTGACTCTCTACTTTCCTTTACCAGCTATAGAAACCTTCTTTCACTAATTTTATATTATTCTTCTCAATTTTATCCTTTCTCAAAAAAACTTCAGCATTGCATTCTTTAATTTTTAGGCTTATTTATATCCCCGTTTCTTGTAGAAAGTTTAATAAAATATAACGCATAATTTATTTAATTGCATCTAGTCATTACTGTTAATCACAAATATTCTCTAGAGTAAACAAAACAACTTGGTTCTATGGTAAATCTTTATCCTACCAACTAATATTTTTAATAACTTTCCTAAATGATTCAAAATTAAAGGGCTCTAAGTTTCTCTCTGTTAATTTATTATTCCCTGCTTTTAACAAGAAGAGCAATTTGCACTCCCTTCTTCGGTTTGGAAGAAAATATTGAACCTTAAAAGATGTTGGGGATCTATCTACTGGAATGTGATGAATGTAGTATCTTTCATATGGGACACTTAGAGAAGTATTGTATAACGATGTGAACATAGCTATGCATTCTTAAAAATCTGGCAATTTCCATTTCACAGATCATCTTGAAAATAGCCATTATTAATCCTTTTTTCCCCTTATATTACAACATGGGCTTAAAAGGAAAAGATTGAATCTATTAGAAAAAACAAATTCATTATAAAAACATTTACTATGCCACAGAATTAATATGTACATACGCTCTCTAATAATTACACTACATGAAACGTTTTTATCATTAATTTGTTTGTTAGTAACTACCACAAAGTGAATCCGGAGTCTGTCCTGTCGATTAGAAAAACTTTATTGTTTCCATCATGCATTCTAAACTTATCTGTTCAGAATTTCTTTGGCATCTAAACTGGTTATCGCTCCTAATGATAATTTTCTCACACTTACTCTTCCCTCCTCTTTTTTCAAAATATTGAGTCAATAATCACTTTTGCCACAACATTGTACTTACAATTATCTGGCCACTTTTCTTCATTCTTTCATTTTAAACCCTTGCTTTTCTCTGTGTGAGTTCTGATGATGGCATAATTGTTAATACCAGTAATCTCATTCACGGTGCATTCTTTTCCAATATTTAAAAAGTTGAATATTTTACCTGTACGGCATTTGTTTGTTTAGAATATGTAAAACCCACAGTATATAGCCCTCAGAGCAAAATTTAATATTGTTTTACCTAAATGAAATGATGAAATTTTTCTTAGATCATGTCTTTATCTTGGCCCTAACTTGTTTGTTTCTCTACCTGTGATAATATCTGGTGTAGATAAAGAAGGAACTTTTTTAAAAACTTATTTAAGAATGGTTATTCCAGAACAAGGAGGGGGACTATTTGTTTAAAAGAAAAGAGAAAATTTCATTTTGGGATCGAGAAATTATACTTGTGTTACTTTATTTTGTATTTTGCATGTTATGATTGCCTATATTGGTTCCGGCATTTTCAATGTTTTTTTTTCCAACTTTTATTTTTCTTATTGATTATCTTCGTATCCACTTTTAATTTTTGTAAAGTTACTTGTTAATAGTGGCACAGCGACTGCTTTTTTGTACTTTTGTTAGACCAGAAGAGTCAGTTAACCACAAACAGGATGTTATCCTAGGGGAACTTATGTCCCTCGATTTTAATTTTGTGATATTTACGTATGTGTAGGTGTTTATACGAGGAAAAAATAAATAATAATCCTAATAAATAATTCCCTTGTTGTGTTTTGTGGAATCAGTGCAAATTTTGCCCTGAAACTGATATGTGAAGTTATTAAACACAATATCATGACTAACTTCTGTGGTGGTGCAAAGATTTCTAGCATTTCGTATAATTATATATCTCAAAACATATAAGAACATCCCACCTTGACATAATGTTGAATCAACAATAAATACCAAGTAAAAATTACTTAATTGTGTCAAATATATATTTTACTATCTTTATCTTACTAATGAAAATAAATATGAATAAAACAAAGGCTATGAGGATTGGGAAAGAGGAAGATGATTTACATATCTCATTTAAAGGTCAACGGCTGGAGCAGGTGGACTCCTTCAGATATTTCTGATAAATAATGACAGCAACTGTACCCAGGAAATTAAGAGCAGAATTGCAATCGGAAAGAGAGCATATGAAAATTCAAAAGATCTATTAATGACTATAAAATACTAATCACATTAAGGAAGAGATTTTCAAAATGTTTCATATGGAGTGTGATCCTATATAGATAAAAAATAGACATATAGGTAACAAGAAGTAAATTACCTCGAAATATTTTAGATGCAGCAATGGAAAAAGATGGCGAGAGTGATTTGGAAAGACAAAGTGAGCAATGAGGAAGTTTTAGAAAGGATTGGAGAGGAGAAAACAATATTGAATACCATCAAAAGAAGGAAGGCTAACTGGTTGGCACACGCCATGGGACATGAATGCTTACTATTAAGGATGATAGAAGGAAAATTTAGAGGAAAACATATGAAAGAAAGCCAAAGTTTGACATGCTCAGAGATTTGCAGGATGAAGGTTGATATCAGAAAATGAAGAAAAAGGCACAGAATCGAGCGGTTTGGAAGTCTTCAGCTGAAACCTGTCCCAGGACAGTTTTTCCTTGATGATGATGATGATGATATCTTCACCAAGTGTTGGAAATTCATTAATTAATTCACTTTTTTCCTTCATTTCACTTCAATTCCTGTACAACCATTTTCAGTCTTTGAATGATATTCCATTGTTTAAGTTTTCCCTGGAAAATGCTTTATATCTCTTCAGTAATTGTTTTCGTCTGTTTACTAAAAGCAATTATGCTTTCTATTATATTAATCTAATAGTCTCATAGCACCATCATTAATTAGGTACATTGCAGAGATGTTTCCTAAGAAACCCAGGGTTTTCATGAAAAATTCCAGAATCTTTCTGTAGAGCTACATCAACTACTTATCTAATGTGTTGTGATATCATACCCAAATTTATTTCTCTTTCTTAATACATCTAGCAGTGAATATTTTATTATTACATATAACTTCTCTCTATGACTCCTCTACTAATCACAAATAAATTGCTATTTTGCTTTGTTACCTAATTTGGAAATTTTTGTTGCATCCCATACACTATTACTCACTAGCTATTCCTTCCAAATGTAATTTTCTTACTCTATTTTTCTTTTAAAAATATCATCTCTATAGTGTCCAAATAGTTTTTAGTTAATGAAGCAGAACTTTGGAGTTTATTTTCCAGTAGTCTAATTATAGGGATATCTAAAGTCTTAGGATAACATACTTTATTATACTCATACAACTGATGCTCACATTTTGTGGAATGTATTAATGTTTTAGTAAAATTTCATTTTTATTCATTTCTTTTTCATCGCTTTATTTTTAGGAAAGTTGTGTTGAGTTTGCTTTTTGAGAAACATATAAAGATTCTTCTGGAAAGCTTTTCTTTTCATAATACAGTTTTATTTTTTCAAGAAAGTTTTATATATTTTATCTAATGATTGATTAATTAAATTGAACCAATTACTCATTAACACTTCAAGACTAAAACATTTAGAGAAATAGGCATTTATACTTCAAACTTAGAATAATGTATTCCTCTTTAGTTTGTATTGATGGGCCATAACCTTCACCTTTACCCCCATAACCATAAACATGGGCCATTAACCCTCCTAGATAGAATATTTTCTTAACAATTAAATTTTTTAATCATTCTTAAATCCAGTGAAACCAAGGTGGTGCCATAAACTAACAGACTTAAAATTTTTGCAGACAGTAAAGTTTAAAAATAGTGCTCTTCGCAGTAAAATATTTATTGAATACCTACTTTTATGATTGTACCTAGAATGGATCTAAAGAAATTCTTAAGGATAAAAGTTGGATCCAATGAAGAAAACTTAATATCAACTCTTTATGTATAAATATATTTATAAATTTTGATACTGGTATTATAGATTATGAGAATTCACTTTCTAAATTCACCATTTGTTATATCATCTAATCTTTTGGATTATTCAGTAAAATTTCTAAAATATTTAATTACACTGGGTTTAATAAAGAAAATACATGTTATCGTTGATGTAATATAATTCTTGCTCAATCATTTTATTGGCTCTGGCTCTAATATTTTCTTGTGTTTCTTATATTACAAAGAATTTATGAGATTACTTTTAGACTCATGGAATTTAAAATTTTCAAAGATTTGTACTTGAAATATCAAGCAATTCTTCTTTGAATTATAACTTATTTTCTTTGCTGCCTCAATCATCAAGAGTTTGAGCCAGTTTTTATCATCATAATTTTAAATGCTTAACTCTCAGAAAGTTGTCTTCTTTTCAAATAGCCTGTCATTTATTTTTGCCATTAATTTTATATGGGTGTGAAATAGAAATTACTCTCATGAGAAATACATCATTTCATCATCGGTAGACTCTGGGAGGGAATTTTACCACAAGATTATCAGTATTTTTGTTCTATAGGAATAAATAAAATGCTATGTGGTTGTAACAGGAATATTTATTTCTCATTTAATTTTGCCTTTATTTTGTGTGGGCCTGAAATAATATATATTAGTAAGGGAAAGGTGTGTGATTCAATCCAAATGACCCAGGTGTCATAATTATTCTTTCATAAAATCAATCCATCTATGGGAAATATTCTTCATAAGGAATATATTTTTGAAATCTTAAATATTTTTTGAGCATTTTCAGATATAATACACAGCTCTAACCTAGCATTTAGTTAATGACATATGTAGGTTTCAGTCACAAGGTCTGCCTCTCAAAAATTGATGTAAACCAATGCCAGAGCATTTGGAGCCCCCCAAGGAATGTTTAAAACATTTGGAACATATTCAAAGGTAAATTAGTTTCGGCTCTTCCATTGTGAAATTTAGGAAGATATCATTTTTCTGGGATCAAAGCAAATGTGTCTAATTGACCATTTTTATACCCCTATAAAAAATAAAATAAGACCAGTAAGAATTTAAGATGTCATTGAAATGTAACTCTAGTACTCTTCAGTGCTATCAAAAAGATCCTCTCTTGTAATTTTTTTGTTGTAAATATTCAAACATATTTTGAACTAAAAATTACATTTTTATATCAAAAAGTCAAATTTCATTTTCAGAAACTTGTAAAATTCATATTTAACTTGAAATTGGTATAGAATTTTAAGCATAAGGAGCTTTAAACTGGTATTAGGCTTTGAAATATTTTTTTACTCACTAAAATTACAACTATGCTTATGAATTTTGCAAAATGTCGCCTTTGCAACTCCTAGCAACAAAATAAGGTCCCCAAATACAAGTCTAAATTTCTATTAATTAGATAGACTCTCCTTCTTTTTTGAGGAAATACATAGCTGAAGTTGCTCCCAGGATTGATAGTGTTTTCATGATTTATTGTAATGACCCATGTAAAATGGCAGTCCAGGACACTTATGTTTCAGGACTTCCATTTAAAGGTGCTTTGAATATGAGTATTGAGTTTCCTCAGAACACATATCATTATTTTCACAGTCCACTGTACTATTCGCTATTTTCCTTCACTTACTGGATTAATTCATTCAATGTCTTATTTACCTGTGAGTCGCCCACAAGTTTTCCCATTTTCTGCCTTTGCTCTTAAATCTATTTCTAACCATATTTCCTCCACCTTGATCATCCTAAACGCATTTGGTACTGGTATTGATATCAACAAGTCTTGTGTTGATACCCCATATATTGGTTGATTTGTTGTGGATTGACATGAAACTTTAATCTTGTATTTTGATGTAGAACATAGTTTACTTATGAATTCACATTGGGCATATGCAACAGTGATCATGAGTTTGATTCCAGGTCACTATTTTACTTCTTCTGTAAGAAATTATGGGATATCTGAGAGACCAGTGTTGGAGTCTATTTTTCAATTTGTGCTAGGGACTCATGCAGGTCCTGATAGTTTTTTTTCTATTTTCATTCATGTTGGGGGCCCCCTGATGGGCTTTCATATAGAAATTCTTTAGATTTTTGTGAATGATTTTACGAGAATTACTGTCATTATTGATGTATAACACGCATTTTTTCTGAAAATGTATACCTGAAATTCATCAAAGGGGGTATATGCATACATTAAACTTTTAAATTCAAATAGAAAGTTTTAATTTTTTTTACTAAGTTTTAAATGCCTTTTTTAGGTATTTTGTTTAAAGATTAACATTTGATATGTTGTGCCTATTTTGTACGTTTTAGGTGAAGTGAAGCAACTTCCAGCCTTGTCAAAATAATATCTATTGCTGTACAAGTATCTGACCTAAGAACCTAATTAATACCTAGTTCGTTGAATATGCTTATGTTATTATTATGTTTAGACTTAAGGAGTAGGGATAAGAAATTTACACTAAAGGAAAAATTTCAGCAGTTCAGTATAAATATTATTTCAACAAAATTGAGAGATAGTTTTTGAACATGCAAGTCATGTTCAGTCTATTTCACCAAGATACTTTTCTTATTCTTATCTTTTCCTTATTAGCTTACATCTCAGCATTCATTAGTCACAAGCATTTCTTTGTCCTTATAATAAAAATTGAAAGGTGATATAGGTAAAAGAGCTTGTCCAAGCTATCTTTGGTCAAATTAGTCTAACCCAAGTTCTTCCTTTTTTTGTAAGTAGAATATGTTTATTGATTATCAGTTAACACCTTATCCTCGGTGTTATCATCTTTGTAGTTTTGATAACATTTAAAGGATTAGATTTTTCCAAACAAAATCCACAATGTGCCAAGAATTTAAAATTTCAATATAACCCCAAACTTTGCAATGTCAACAACATCAACAAGTATAGAAAAAAGATTTGGAAGAAAGGAACCATCCTATTAGAAAAAATATTCTTCTGTAATAGAATTTTTAGTTGCTCCTTCACAAATATCAGTACCTTTTTTTTAATAGTACTACCTAATGACGTAATAATGATGACAAGTCTTACGAGCCATCCTGGCACCACTACTCATAACTTTCTGAGGAGTTTAATTTGTTTCTTGTTAATAAGCATGCCCATTTTATGTAAGCTCGAAGGCTACTGTAATAAATTCAATAAAACCAATGCCTCGCCTTCAATTTTCTATTAAATAGATAGTAAAACACTGTAGTTTGAGAGAAGAAAGAGTAGTATGCAGCCCTCAGGTTGCACATCCCTATCTGAAAGGATCTTTCATATCTTGAAGTATTAACAATCACCTGTAGTGAATGTATTCATACATTTATTTATCACTCGCATTCACTTTTGTGTGTAGGCACATATTTTGCCTCATTAATTCACAGTATCTCTCTCTACTTAGGTATTCTGACTTTAATCATTCACTAAAATATCAACTCATCTTCTCATGCATGCCCTTTTAGTATTTATGCAACATATATACATACAGAATATATTTAACCTCAATCAGCCAGCTATCTTAAAGTTTTAAGTAAACTTACTCTTTATTGTTGGAGAGATTTCTATTTATTTATTTAAGATGTCATTTCAAGTTGTCCTTCTGGCCTGGTGCCAATGTTTAAGTGGAACATAAAAATGAATTTAAGCCTGGAATTTGCCCAAAGACAGGAGGAAAACCCCTCCAAAAACCTCCCGTAGACTGTACTATTAAATTACACTATACATATAAGTACATGGGATATAAAATCTATCATACATAAAATATGTATAAGATCAATCATTTAACTAAAATAATACATTACATGGTAAGTATCCACATAGTCACATACGTATGAATAGAGTAAATGAATATAACAAATACAACTCGAGATAATAATACAGAGGAGATGAACTACGCTATAGTAAATTACATACAGTTTAATTTAATCCTATTTTTGAAAATTTTCACATTTTTAGGCATTGTCATGAGAATTTCACCAGGTAAAGCGTTCCATTATCTAACACTCCCATTAGTGAAAGAGTATTTTGCTACGTCTACTTTCTGCTCACGTTCCTAGATTTGAAAACTACGGTTGCCGCGTCCTAAATAATTTGGAATTACAAATCTGCCACGTATGTAGTCCACTCGGCTAGTTAGTTTAGGTAATTTTGCGGAAGAACTTTATCGGAAACATTCGTTATGCGTCTGTAGAGTATGAAATCGTCAGCAAGTGGTATGATTTCGGATCTTATATTCGTCGGGAGGTTATTCACATAAATGAGGAATAGCAGTGGCCTGAGAACGCTACCTTAAATACACGAATTTGGTCTGTTATAACTTTCCTCATAAGTTTGCAAATTTGTGACGTTAGGTTTATCGGTATGTAGTCATCTAAAGATGTTTTAGAACCGATTTTATGTATAGGGATTAAAATCGCATTTGTCCAATCGTCGGGGATAGATTTAGATATAAACCCCGCGAGCCGCCAGAGGCGTACGGCAGGGGGTGTAATATACCACCATTATTCATTCCTCCTATTAGCATCTCTAATAGCCTGGGGGAAAAACGACCAAAAGTAATTATCCGTCCTTGCGATTACTTCCCTGTAAGGCTTCGTCGATGCCTCTCGGAAATCGCGTTCGCTCCTTAATTGATATTGATTGATGATTGATTGATAATAGATTTATTGTTTAGAGAGGCAATGAATAACGTTCTTAGATAACCGCTATTACCCAATATTGATGCGTCACTGGGGATTTCGTCCGAACCCTTAGATTTCCAATCTTTTAGTTTCTGAACCTTCTGCAAAATAGTTGAATCTGAAATTTGTAAATGATTTGGGCAAGTTTCTCCAAAAGAAACGTTGATTTCTTTAAGTGACTCGTCTGCTCCCTGAGGGCCCTTACTAAAGAATTGTGAGAACCAACAATTGAATTCTTCCGCTATGTCCTTGTCCCGCGTTAGATTATCTCCATCCGCGGAATTAATTGTTTAAACGTGATTCCCATCTCCTTTGCGCCTGCGCAAGTACTTGTAGAATTCGTTAGGATTTCCTGAGTAGGAGAGTAGAGAGTATTTGTGACATACACCTCCTCCGCACGTACTTTTTCCTTTTCCAGTTCTTTAAATAATTCTTTGTATCTTTCCAAGGAAGTAAGTCGCGATCATTCCTTGGAGCAGCCCCGACTTTCCTTTTGAGCAACCTAACTTTCCTAGTGTAATATTAGGGGTCTGGGTTATTTTTTAAATGCTTCTTAGGAACGGATGTATTTATACCCCTGAATAGCATATCCTTAAATCTCTGCTACATTTCTTCAATGGAACTTCCTGCGCTCGACCATTCCGAATAGTTACGACGTAAGTATTGGTGGAAGCCTGTATTATCCGCTTCACCGTACTAAAAAGATATCAACTTATTTGAGACAACTCGGTTTGGGGGTATCCCAATTTAATTAAAACAAGTCCTACTGCCACGTGGTCACTTATTCCGGGACCAGTGCGTGTGCTAATTAGTGAGTCTAAGGGATTCAAAAGAAATGCATCATGCAAGGTGCCCAATGCTCTTGTAGGGACCTCGACTACCTGAGTTAGACCTCCCTCGCGGATAATGGTATTTACGAGTTCTTGTGCATTGCCTCTCCCTCTACTTTTTCTTCCCAACTTATGGTTATATGGTTGAGATCGCCTGCGATAACAATGAGGTAATTACACATATTATATAGCGCTGATGTCATTTAGGATAGTTAGCAAATTGAAATCGTCGTTCGGTTTTCAATACGCTATTATGACTAAGAGAACTCTTTTGCACAACGGATTTATGATTCCCAACTCCCAACATTTCGCAGTCGTTGCGAACCTAATATTTAGTGTGAAATTGTGCTCCGAAATCGTAAACGGGCAGCTGTAAACGTTCCAGCTACCTGATAGCTTAATTGGCAAATCATATTTGAAATTTTTACAGTAAGATCTTGATTTTTGCTTGACAATACCGATCTACTTACGCGAAGAAAAATGTTATTCTAAAAAGATGTTGCACCATGCAATTATGCATCCATTGTCTAGAAGGAACTTTAAAATAAAAGATTTCCAGACAAATAGGTAGGTCGGTGCGAGGTAAAAATGTCACTTACCACATTTTTATTGAAAAATTTAATTAAAAATTTACTTACCACTTATATACCACACTTGTTGATAGATAAAAATGCCAAGATAAGCATACCATATTGGAATTCAGTTGGCGGTAAAAATGAAACAGTGGAATTTACATGTGGGGAAATAACCTTTTTGACAATGTTTAAGACCATTATGGCAAGAACTCGGATTGTTGTATTTACTCCTGTATAAAATATAAAAATAATTTACCCAAACCCATCCCTCCTTCTAACTCATCAACTTCCTTCCCTTCCTCTACCATTCAAACTCCAATCATTCATTTTACTTCAACCACTACTTTCCCATCCTCTGACCCACCCGCCCCCATCCCTCCCTCTACCCCAACGACCCCCATACCTCCCTCTACCAGAACCTACCCTATCCCTACCTCAACCCTACCCATTCCCAACCCAGCTCCTTCCCAACCCACTACCAGCCTACCTCTACCCCGCCTGCTCCAATCCCACCCTCTAACCCACCCACTCCAACCCCTCCCTCTACCCCGCCCGCTCCCATCCCTCTCTCTACCCAACCCACTCCCACCCCTCCCTCTTCCCCACCCACTTCCATCCCTGACTCTACCACGCCATCTCAATTCCCACCCTCTACCCCGCCCACTCCCATCCCTCTCACTAACCCGCCCACTTCCATCCCACCTTCTACCCAAACTACCTTTTTACTACACTGTACTCCATCCGACCTATCCCTCCCTCTACCCCAAGCACTTCCACGTCTCCCGCTCACTGCTCCACCCAAAGCCTTACCACCCACCCCCAACCCTCTGTCTTACACAATACCTTCACCCCCCTCACAACACTCAACCCTCACTCTATTCCACCCCTCTACCAATCAATCGCTTCTCTCACTTCTTCTCCAATAACCATATTCCATCCATTACCATCACTCCTTCTTCCCAGTGAGATATTAGGGAAGATACGAGCAATCCAATGAAAAGGTACAGAATATATATATTATACATAGCCCGGCATTACACATCATAATAAATCTATACATTCTGCAATAGCTAGTTGGGCTAAGGATGCAAAGTTTTTTTATGTCCAAATTATATACATTTCAAGTCATGGTACTGTATACAAATTCCGGCCTTACATTTTTAATAGTATACATCATTGATAATATATTTTGACTCAGAAGAAAAATACTATATATCACATCATATTCATCTTCCAGGGTAGAGTGATGCTTTAGGGGTTCGTCCTCGGCGTCTGGTAGCACAGTACCCTGGTGATGTGCTCAATGTAGAAGTCCTAAATCATCCTACTTTGGAGCGCCCTGATTTTTTCCAGAAGGAATGCGGAGATGCTAGATGAGGAGGGCTATTTAGGCCGTGTCGCAGATGCCGAATGCCTACCTCAGCTCCTTCCCGCACCCAGAGGCGTTGTTCTTTTGCTTGACGAAAGGCGTTCTCCCTTCTTTCGAAGGGCACCAAGAAGTCCCTGATATGGATAGAAGATCAAGGAAATTAATCTTAAACTTTAGATCCTATCTAATTCTTAAGTATAAATATTCAAGAAAGGAAATAAATACATACATAAAGGATCGTTGGGGTACCTGCAAATAGCGCCCACCTGCAAGTCAGAGGCAAATGCCTGACAGATGACTTATGCTATAAAACTTGAGCAGTCATTTGTGTTCCAAGTGGCTTCCAAAAATAAGCCCAAAATTCGCAATTGTAAATAAGGAAGATGTACCAACCGATAAAGCATATATTATTGTGATATTATTTTTTAAATTTCAGAACCAAGAAGCAAACAGTAAGAATAGTTTGGAAATAAACTAAAGTTGATGCCAATTGCAATATTTACTGTCTTCATTGTAGGTTTAGCATTGCTGCTATGCTAGATTATTTATTTAGAAGTGCTAATTGGTAACCCGGGGGTGAATCGAGAAGCATCTTTAACGATCAAGAGACTATCCAAATATTGATTCTATAATTATAATGGAGGGAAAAAAGTGATAATTTTAAATCCATCCTCCAGTATGAGAGATACGTATTTTTATCTGACGATTAACGGCGGGTAGGTACTCAATACACGTTTTTATTGTTATATTAATATAAAACTCATTCTAAAGATAAATATCGAATTTGATAAGAAAGTGGTTCGTGCGGAGTCTGTTTATTTGGTTTGAATCGATTATAAATCAACAATTGTTCTTAATGCTACAGTCATCTAAACTTGGTAGTAAAGTCAAACTCAAATCGGCACATACATAGAAACTCCATATTCCCACAATAATAGAGAAATATATAAAGCATATCTAAGTATAATATAATAATATAATGCTCTAATTTAAAGAGTTGATGAATTCAGTACGAATATGATAGTCAGTTTATTTAACTTGGATATCCAGCCTACCGTTGTCCCCCGAACCCCTTCCGGTGACGGCGGTCACTCGCATTTTTGAATAGTGAGTCATAGGGCCAAGTATTATGGAAATTTGAGCAAGTTCACTTTCATAAAACTGGAAAGTATAGAAACACCAAAATAATTAATCATTTATTAATGAATATGGTAAAATCAAGAAGAGAATAATTTAAAAAATAAAATTCCCGCTGACAAAGACATATATCGCATGCTACCTGCGATATTTATCTTTGTCAGTGAGAATATTATAAATATAAACTCGTAAACGAAAGCTTAATGAACGATTGCGTGGCAGAGAATTGACTTAGCGACCAAAAAAGGCACTGAAAAGGAGAATAAATTGCCTGGGCCCTGGTATAATTCTATTACTCTTCCATCGTTGCATAGACAGCGATTAGAAATAAATACCGAAGAGTCTTCACCATCGGTAAGCATTTGAGTTACCTATAGTATATGTGGAACAAGACCCTCCTGACTGAATAATATGATAAAGCGTGCAATCGCAAAGTAAAGCCTGAGCCTGAGCCCACGATAATGACTTTCTCCAGTTCTTAATTGCCATCTGTTTAACTACGGCTGGATTCCTCTCTCAAACGTCACCTTTTCTTTTTCACATATGTTTAAGCGGATATAAGTTTCGTCAATATATTTTATTACTCGTGAATGCCTTAAAAGGTTGACATGGAGTTCTATCTGAAAAGGTTGACATGGAGTCTGAATAATATTCTTAGAAATGATTTTTAGTTAACGATCACCTGTAATAGACTACTCATCTACAGAAGGTGATATAAAATCTACGCTGAAGTAAAAGAATCCTAATTAAGAGTAGGGTAAATTCCGGCAATATTCTTCAACAGGGGTTGTGATAATTCATAAGAAAGTCTATTAAAATTTTATCTGATTAAATTATAACGATGACGAGCGACACATACACAGTTAGTTTAAGCTGAATTAAAGTCGAGATGAAGGGGAAAAAGGGAACCGTATTTCTATCGGATATAATTGTACTTCAATACGGACTTCGATTTAAAAAAACTCTAATTCTGAAACTTCCAACAATGAAGAACCATCCGTATGCCATGTCTACTCCACGTTTGAAAAATTTCAATCAACATCAACGAATGACTATTATTATCATCTAAGGCGCAAAAATAGAAAAAAGGCAAGTAAATTAACATGTTCGTAATACTCTTACTTCGCGACGTAAAAAATCACTCCTTTATTTTGATGAAAAAAAAACGAAAATAGGGACGAAACATTTGCTTAAGCAGTTGACTTGATAATCTCGCTGTAAAATATGCAAAAAGTTTCCTTCGAGTTATTTCCTATTTTGTAAGATAGAATCACTAACGCTATCAGTATATTAGAAAGTTAGTGATAACTGCTTATCACAATCTTGAATAATACGAGCTCCTCACTTAAATTAAATATTATCCGCAGAGCGTAGGAGCATTCGAGGAAGAATTTCCCCTCGTCATTTCGCAATAAATTGGAATGGCTCTTAGCATTGCATTACGTAAAATAGAAAGATAACTTGAATAAAAGTTACTTCCTTCACATCCCTAACGGTAATATCGGAATTTCATACACTCTCTACGTTTCAACTACAACCAATTATTTACCAAAACACATTAAATTCAATCAACTGCACACAGTTCTTCTCAAAGGTTCTAGGCGAGACGATTTCAACCCAGCATTCTTTCACTTGAACGGCGAATTGCAAAATATTTAGAAGTGTTATTACATGACGAAGAATACATAATGAAAAGTAAGAGTATTAAGCGCGCTTACCCAAATTGATCAAATGTCGTTCCTCGCGTTTCTTCCTGGAGGTCATACGGTGCCCATTCCCTTTCGACACGAAGTACAGCAGAGACCCATCGATGTTAGAGTTAAAAGTTCAGTTTTTGAAACCTGAAAAACAGAAATACCAAATTAGTAAAATATCAATAAATTTCATTCATACTGTACTCAACGCCCATGAACTGGTATTTCGTAGCCGATAATTTTCAAATTAGAATGTCCGTTATATGAAACCACTATTTCCGCACCCTGCGGAATCCTGATATATAACACCATAAAACGTTATGGTGTTACATATCAGGTTAACTACATGCGAAATGATAAAAAACGGATAACTAAAGTAATTGAAAATTGAGAAACCAAAATGATACTGTCATGTAATTGGTAGACGATAAATAATATTGCGTGCAACTTATTACGTTTTAGAAACATGATGAAAAGTGTAAATGCGCCTGATAGTCTTAATACTGGTTACAACAAACTCTAAAATAGCTAATTGAAAAGGCATTCAAATTGAAACCCCGATCTCATAAAGTAACTGAATCTTTTAAGAAGTAGAGGGTGTAAAGTTAAGAAGGGAATTTTTTTTCCTCCTACTAACGGTATTATAATATATTCACTAGAGCTCTTCTATAATATCGAAAATAACGAAGAAAATATTTACTAAGTATTCTCGATAACTTAGACGATTTGCAAATCATCAAAGAAAATAAAATGAAAAAAATCAGCAATGAAAATTATATTCGTCGATAAAATATAAACATTAATTTTCCCTACCTAATAAATTGAAGTCACGGTCGCAGGTGTCCACGAAACTCTTCCGTGACTGATGTCTTCAACGACTGTCTATTTTAAAACACGCGAAACGCACACACAAGAAAAACACCTAAAGGAGAGATAAATAATTACCCGAATTCCAAAAACCATCAAAAGTAAGATGGATGATGTCCATCAAAAGTCAGATGATCTTACTTTTGATGGTTTTTGGAATTCGGGTAATTATTTATCACTTATAACCATCAGCGGATTTACTCTTATTACCTAAAGGAGAGGCTATTCACTTGAAATCTTGGGAAAAATTAAAATTAAATTAAGATTATGTATAACTTTTGCCATTAAGTAAATATTGTAATCCGGAGCCTTGAGCATGTACAAACATAACTGACATGATAGGCGACTTTCAAAGGAGATTTGCGTTACATTGATGTCAGCATGTCCTTCCGCGTAGTATTAAAGATATTAAATGACCATGATATACAGGCATATGAATCAATCTGGCTATTAAATGCTCGTTACAAAGGTTTTTAAAAATGCATTAGTTGAGGTTATATGAAATCTTATACGACATTGAAATTACAAATTAAATTCAGAAAAGGAAAAATTAGTTACCTATGATTATGAGTAACGAGTATAAATATATTCAAAAGAATAGAAGCAGCCTTATTTACATTGACGTTTAAACAATGAGAGAGAAATATACTTCTCAATTTTACTGTCATTGTATCATTGACACCATAAAAACCTGGACAATATGCACTAATACAATTCAGTAATGGCTGCTCAGCTATCCGAATCAAATCTCGCAAACTATTATGAATGCACTAAGATGTACATTAAATAGGTAGACGTTAAATTTAAAATGGAAGTATAAAGTGGTGAAACAATTCGCATGACATCATAGAATAAGCAGAAAATCCTCTAAAAGAGCCCACGGCTATGTTTCTGACATGCTCCCAAACTTTTTCAGTAGGGCTGTGATTATCTGTTTTTATGTGTTACTATCAACTCAATAAAATTCGTCAGTAAGCAAGTACTATAAATACGGTGTTTATTGAAGTAAGGAAGCGATCAAAACTATATCTTTATAGAATACAGCTCGCATTTATGAGTACAAATTTTGTTTAGGTGTCGGACGAATGCGAAGCGCATTAAGAAGGCAACGCTTCATCTTTGTTAGTGCAAACTTAATGTTAAAATAATCTTAAACAGAATATTGAAAGGTAATTTCAAAAAGACAGTCGATCTACATAGGTAATCAGTTTCTGTGCATTAAAATTTACCATTTAAGTAAGCAAGGGGTCGTTACTAATTTATTTTGTATTATTATTAATACTATGCTCCAAAATGTTCTCATCCTTAATAAACTAATTTCACCGTGTGCCCTTGCTCCTACTGGTTACTTCGGAAAAGTCGTTAAAATATAAAGTGTGATCGGAACTCGTAAATTCAACAAGACTTTTCAATTACGTAAGCGATTGGAAAATAATTTTGAAATAAAATAAATTGAAGACATGAATCAGTGATACTCTAATTCGATGATAAAAAGTTAATGTCTATTGTAATTACCTGTATTAAAGTCCCAGTCGCCGGTGTCCACGAGCCTCTTCCCTGGCTAATCTCTTCAACGACCTCTGATTTTGAAGCACAAGAAAAAGCACACCTCAGAGAACCATCGAAAGTGGATACAGTAAATAAAACTTGAAATCTGCAGAAACAATTGGATGAAATTAATATAATATTAAATATTAGCAAGAAGGTAAATATTCTATACGTGGACATGTTAACGATTTATTTTTTTTCTAGATAAACGCATTATAATTAATCAGTGAATGAAATTCTGATGATAAGTCATCCAAAAGTACAGTAGTTGATCATTACAGTTCTATTACTACAGTTACATTCAACAAAGGATTTCCGTTATTCTACTGTTCGAGATATTTGCTGTATACCACGCAAATTTTGCAAATGAATCATTATTTTAAATATGTGGTATAATTTAAACAAACTTATCATAAGGTATTTACCAAATGGAGTATTACAATACAGACTATTGAGTAAAAGCTGCGAGTTTACGGAATGCCTGATAATCAGAGAAAAATTTTTCTGTCCTCACGGACGACTGAACTTAATGACCTACTCATAGACACGGAAACCTGGCGCACAAATATTACGAAAAGAAGAAACTTAAAATATCAGAAATTCCAACTCGAGGTAGCACGTATTTCTTTGATAAGAGAACTTAATTAAGATATATTATGGAGCATAGCATACGCAAGAAATTTATCGCGACGTTCAAGGATATCTTAACACAAGGAAATTCTTCCTCTCCTTTCATGGACGAATAATCACCAATATTAATTATTATTTCTAAAAAGAGATCGCTACTCTCTACGCCTAAAAATTACTTTAAAATATAGTTACACTTTACAATATCCCTCTGATTCCCAGGTTACGCAATTAACGCAAGTCGATAAATTTAACGGTCCCTCCAAAAATGTCAGTAAAAGGTACTCACCTGAAGAAATCCGGGAAGCGACTGAGAAATGTACCGTTTGAACAATTTTTGAACACTAAACTTGTCCTGTGATTGGTCCATTTCGAATTCACTGTCATCCACCCTTCCCACCTTCTGTTTTCATAATGTTATAATCGATAATTTTAATTTTATTAATAGTATATTACTTTTGGTATTAATAAAAGGAGTTTTAAGATTTTTCGGATTCCTACATTTTCTTAAATGTTAAGTATAACACTTTTCGTTTATTATCATAACTACTCGTGATCGTGTGAACAAATGAATGGGATAAGCGTAATGGTACACTCAAAGGATTAGCATGGGTATTTCTGATTATATTTCATTAAATGCACGGACTTTTTCCTTTCTACGATGTTTGCTTAAGGAAGCTCATGATGGTGTTTGATAGCAATAAAATAGCTTGAATTATTGTAAGATAACCTTTTCACAATCGAAAAAAAAATTTCTTTATCCGGAAAGTTCGTATACTTTCCTACAACGATAAATGAAATGAGTGCACCTAAGTCCTGTCAAAAAGAATACTCTGAGTATATAGTTAGACCCTCTTTTAGGGTTGCATTGCATGGTTATAAATATCTTCTATATACAATAGAATGTCAACATTCATACCTTCTGTGACATTCCTCTTCAACTCCTTTTCACAGCTTTTCATCTCGCCTTAGTAATTTGGTATATATATATTCCGCCTTTTAGTTGCTATTTCTCCTATTAGTGATATTTATTTTTATCACTACTACTTACAGGTGAAGTTCTTCAGTTCTTTTGAGGGAAACCACAAGGCTTTGATATAAAAACGAAGAATCTTCTTCTTCCAATATTCTTCTGGTCGAATCACGAGTCCGATTTTCTTGGCATTGATGGAACTTTCAAAGGAAAAATTTGTAGGTATTTTAGCTGTTGATAATGGACGCCATTGTGAGAACATAAACGAGGACTTTCAGTCACGTGACAAACACTTCTTCTGAAATGCCATTTGCGTGATTCAGGTTTTTCAAGACGATCGAATTTTGGAAATTCCGGAAATGATCATGTATTCGGCTCATGGTGCGTTGTGAAGGTATCTGAAGTGACTAAGTTTTGTGATTTTGAGTGCTAACTATCTGTTTTGTATTCAAAGCGAATTTTTTGCCAGGGATCAAGATTGAGCGTAATCTTCTGGAGTATGTTTTGTTAGAATGTGCAACAAGAACGACGTAAAGGGAACGAAAGGAAGCCTACATCTAAAACATGGATGAAAGTTCATGCTTGGGTTTTATGATATGTGTCTTCGTACACACACATATTATCTTCAGTGATACATGACATAAATGTAAGTATGAGCGATACATAATTATACTTGTATATTGTCAATACATGCGAAATTTCCGAGCAAATAACATAGCCTAAGAGGGAGATAGTCATGTGATTACCTAAGCGATGTTCCTACTAAATATAATCTGTTAGTTTGTCGGAATGTGTTATATTGTTATGCCCGGAAGGATAGTAACATTTTCGCTGCTCTTTATGCAATTTGTCGAATTATTTCATTGTCAACCAAGATCTTTCTGGTGAGGAATAGTAGAAAATTTTAATTAAATCAAATCTGAATGTCGACTTATAAATACAAAAGTCCTGTAATCAACAGTTCTCTAACGCTTAATATTGACATAGCTTTGATTGATTTACCTGTTTTTTTAGAGGTATATAGAGATAGAGGTATGAGGTGGAATCAGTAGAGATATCATGTCATATTCTTTATTAAGTATTGCCAAATATACCAATGTAAATGAATTAATTGTGCTCTTAAGCAAATCCTATGTTGTTTATAGAAAACGAGGAGATATAATGTTAGAAAAATCGGATACTAAAATTATATATACATACAGGAGAAAATACCTTAATTGGGTAATGCAATATGGTAATATTATATATATAATATAATAATAATTGTAGTATTCGACTCAAAATGACGAAATTTTGTCACTTCACTTGCCTTCACAATGCACCATGAGGCGATTACATGACTATTTCCGAAATTTCCAAAATTCGATCGTCTTGAAAAACCTGAATCACGCGAATGGCATTTCAGAAGAAGTGTTTGTCCCGTGACTGACAGTCCTCGTTTATATTCTCACAATGGCGTCCATTATCAACAGCTAAAATACCTACAAATTTTCCTTTGAAAGTTCCATCAATGCCAAGAAAATCGGACTCGTGATTCGACCAGAAGAATATTCTAAGAAGAAGATTCTTCGTTGTCATATCCAAGCCTTGTGATTTCCCTCAACAGTACTGAAAAAGTGTATGAGAAAGAGTGGTGCTACAGTATGTGCAACTCAGCACTTAAATTGTCTCACCTGTAAGTAGTAGTGCTAAAATTAAATATCACTAATAGGAGAAATAGCAACTAAAAGGAGGAATATATATATACCAAATTATTAATGCGAAATGAAACGCTGAGGAAAGGAGTTGAAGAGGGATGACACAGAAGGTATGAATGTTGACATTCTATAGCCTATAGATGATATTTATAATCATGCAATGCAACCCTAAGAGAGTGTCTAACTATACACTCAGAGTATTCTTTTTACAGGATTTAGGTGCACTCATTTTTTTATAGTTGTAAGAAAGTATACGATTTTTCCGGATATAGGAATTATTTTATTTCGATTGTGAAAAGGTTAGCATACTATAAATCAACATATTTTATCGCTCTCAAACACCATCATGAGTTTCCTTAAGCAAACATCATAGAAGGGACGTGTATTTATGAATAAATATAATCAGAAATACCCATGTTAATCCTTTGAGTGTACCAATACGCTTATTCCATTCATTTGTTCACACGCTCACGAGCAGTTATAATAATAAACGAAAAGTGTAAAATTTAACAATTATGAAAATGTAAGAGTTCGAAAAATCTTAAAACTCTATTTATTAATTAACCTAATGTAATATTCTATTAATAAAATTAAAATTATTGATTATAACATTATACAAACAGGAGGTGGGAGGGGCGGATGACAGTCAATTCGAAATGGGCCAATCACAGGACAGGATTAGTGTTCAAAAATTGTTCAAACGGTACATTTCTCAGTCGCTTCCCGGATTTCTTCAGGTGAGTACCTTTTACTGACTTTTTTGGAGGGACCGTTAAATTTATCGACTTGCGTTAATTGCGGAACCTGGGAATCAGGCAGATATTGTAAAGTGTAACTATATTTTTAAGTAATTATTAGGCGTAAAGAGTAGCGATCTCTATTTTGAAATAATTGTTATTATTCCTAATTATTCGTCAATGAAAGGAGAGAAAGAATTTCCGTGTGTTAAGATATCCGTGAACTTCGCGAAGGATTTCTTGCGTATCATATTTTCCATATATATCTTGATTTAAGTTCTCTTTTTAAAGAAATATTTGTTACCTCGAGTTGGAGATTTGTGCGCAACGTTTCCGTGTCTATGAGTAGGTCATTAAGTTCAGTCGTCCGTGAGGACAGAAAAATTTTTCTCTGATTATCATGCATTCCGTATACTCGAAGCATGTGCCCAATAGTCTGTATTGTAATCACTCGATTTAGTAAATACCTTATGATAAGTTTGTTTAAATTATACCACATATATAAAATAATGATTCATTTGCAAAATTTGCGTGGTATACAGCAAATATCTCGAACAGTAGAATAACAGAAATCCTTTGTTGAATGTAACGCTAGTTGGTATTTGAAATCAGTTCAGGTTTTACCCTACCATTGTATATAAAATAATTCTCAAATTAATATCTTAATGCATTCATATTTTACCATAATTTCAAATTACCTGCTGCCGATTTTTCTAAAAGGAACTTCTGAATTCAAGTTTACTGACTTGCGTTTATATCGCCACGCATTGAATCGGAGCGTAACTGTAAATACTAGTGATTTAATTTGTATTTATTGTAATTCGTTGAGTGTTTATCTTTAAATTAATGGAGGACTTTCAAAGGCGTAAATGTTTTCATGGGCTCGAATAAGGATTCCGTATTTTTGTTAAGTTTATTTAGTTATTCGAATAGATTTTCATTTTATTTGTCTCCAATCATTGAAGTTTTTTCTCTTTCGAAGGGTCGTTGTTGCATACCATAGGTGCGCCACGTTCCATTCTCTATGAGCGGGTCAAAAAGTTTTAGAGATAGAAGATTACTTCTTTTTCTTCATCGTGTATTCCATTGAAACCGATCGTGTTCTTCCGATAGATTTAGTAATAGCCGATTGGATTAGTGCGTAATGATATGTCCGTAAATGATCTTCGTAAAAGTTCAATCGGTACTTAAATTACCAATGAAAAATGTATGTATCTTACGCTAATTCTTCAGTGAATAAGCGTATGATAAAAAAACCGAACCTGAACTTCCGCTTGGAATTTAGCAGATTTTTCGAACAATAGAATAACGGAAAACGTGTTTTTGAATGTAACGGTTACAGTACATTGAAAGTAACTGATTCATCTTTCCAATCTATAATATATTAATGTTTACCCAATTTTATTCATGATTATTTTATCGAGCTTAGATTCCAATAATTTTACCTTCATTATAGGAATATATATTATGTCGAGTCGTTCGAATATTTCATACATCAAGTTTAGGTTTTTCTTACATTAGTAATGTAATTTTCTCAGTTTATGGTGTAACCTACATCTATTCTTTTCCATTTAATTCGATGTGGTACTCGTTAGTATAGATACAAATTTTTCTCCGAACCGAAGTCCGAAATTTACTCTCGTAAAAGGATGCATGAATGGTCAATTACTGTATTGTTGGAGGACTTTGTCATCAGAATTTCATTCCCCGATTAATGATAATGCGTTTATCTCGATAAAGAATAAATCGTTAACATGTCCACGTATAGAATATATTTACCGGATTGCTAATATTTAATATTACGTTAATTTCATTCAATTTTTTCTCCAGATTTCAAGTGTTATTTACTATATCCGTATCATTGGTTCTCTGAGGTGTGCTACCTCTCGTGTTTCAAAATCAGAGGTCGTTGAAGAGATTAGCGACGGAAGAGGCTCGTGGACACCGGCGACTAGGAGTTTAATACAGGTAATTAAAATTATTATTAACTTTTTATCTTCGAATTAGATTATCACTGATTCAAGTCTTCAATTTATTTTATTTCAAAATCATTTTCCAATCGCTTACGTAATTGAATAGTCTTGTTGAATTTACGAGTTCCGATCGCACTGTATATTTTAACGACACTTAAAATGTAACCATTAGGATCAAGGGCACACGGTGATATTAGTTTATTAAGGGTGGGAAAATTTGTGAACATAATATTAATAATAATACAATATAAATTAGTAATGACCCCTTGCTTTCTTAAATGGTGAATTTTAATGCATAGAAACTGATTACCTATGTAGATCGACCATCTTTTTGGAATTACCCTTCAATTTGCTGTTTTTGTTTATAATACTCATTAACCAATAGTTGTGCAAAAGTAATTACGTCTTTTTAAATGTGTTATGGACAAAGAACGCCTTATCATGTAATATAAAGAGGAGCGCTTGATCGAAAGCAAAGGAGCTCTGTTATCAACGGCTCAATATTGGAGAAATACGCTAGGTATGTGACCTTTTCTCAGCACTTGAAGAATTTTTGCGCCGAGAAGGTATGGTGACAGCATGTGTCATCCCTGGTAAATTTTGAAGGGCTCCCATCGGAGTGGACGCCACCGAATAGCACTGGCGCATTTGACGGAGCTAAGTTCTGTTATAGTTTTCTTTGACATACATTGGAATTTATACCTGCAAACCTACCATCTAGCGGTGAATTGGTAAAACTTCGGTTAGTCAACGTCGAGCATTTGACGCGAGGGGACTTGCTCAATTCGGAGAGCGTAGGATTTCCAGACTCCAGTAAATTGTAAGTATTTAATTTAAACTTTACTTGTTAACTATTAAACGAAATATATTTGTGTTTTTCAATTTCTTGTAAAAATACTTTGAGTTACACATACCTGAGTAGATCCTTCGAAATTCATTCTTGATGGTGAAATATCGTGATATTCTCCATGGCTTCCTTCAATATCTTTACCGACTTACATGGTAAATTCTTTCAAATTACTTGTATATCTAAATGCAGTCAACAAGTCGGTGGACCCTTCCTCCATTACCTTGCTTCGGTTTTGCCACAGGCCATCTAAACCATACCCCTAAACCGTAAGCTATGAAACTCGTAGAATATTTACAACATTTCCTATTATTTCCTTACGAATACGTTTCTGTTTTTCAAGGCTTATAAATTACGAAAATTCTATACGAGAAAAAAACTGACTGCCAATATTTTTTACTATTCAAGTTTTCACCTTTGTTATTCAAGTAATTGGAAAGAATTGTTTAATCTCAACATGTATCTTTGTGTATAGCATTTTATTTTAGCAGCTTTCTCAAAAACTTGTATTATTGTTTTCCTCCTTCAGGTAATGTCAGTAGATTGTGTTGTTCATCATCTGCTCTAAGGCTGCGGTCATCTTCGTTGCTAGTCTAATGGTAAGCTTTTTGATATCATGCATTGCCATTGTATACCGATTTTCGTAACTAGTTTACCTAGTATGCGTCTCGGTTTATTAGCATCATAAAGTAAATTTTTATCTAATGATACGTTTGAACTATTCTGCTCTTCACCTTGAGTCAGTTGATCGGATAAACTCTGAGAAGAATTGTTCTATATAAAAATATATCTTGGTCCTAAATATTGTGCCAGCTTTTTAAAAATGTACATTTTTTCTTCAGGTAATTTTAACTGATCGTGATGATGGCATCAGCTCGAAGGAAGGCTACGGTAAACCTCGGTGTGAGGCCAGTACTGGTAAACGCTTGTATATTCATTTCCATCCGTTACCGATATACGTATTAGTTAGACAATTATTCATTATCCTTGGCTTGTCATATTCCTCCAGTGTATGATATCACTGCTCTGTCATCCTCTTGCAGTAGTAAAACTCGTTGTTTAACCGATATTTTAAAACACAGCTTTCTTAACAGATGTTCGTATGCATATTAATAGGCTTTACCTTTCGCTTCCCATCTGTCTTATTACGTTCTCCAGAGCTAGGTTAAATAAGGGGAGAGCCTTTCTCCTTGCTTCAGACCCTTCGATATTTCCGTCAGTTGGTTTTGGATAGTTACTACTGTTACTGTATCCGTCGTTACTTTGATCAATACTATAAGTTTGTGTGCTATTTTCAGATGAGGCAATATTTAATAAAGTTTTCTTCTAACGAGGCGTCGTATGCCTATTTGAAATCTGTAAATAAATTGTAGACATTCATGTTATATTCCAAGGCTTTACCTTAATTTAACTGACTTAACTTCTATAGAGATCGGTAATTTCTTATATCGTAAAATAATGTTTCTTTTATCTCAGTATCTTGTGTTCAACTCAAATCGTTTAAAAATCTGTTGATATATCTAATTAATGTTTATTTAATTAATTTTTTTATAATTTTGTAATAAAAAAGGCCTGAAAATACATTTTTGTTCTATCGAAGACATCAAACTACTCGTGAAAAATGAAAGGGTTGGATAGCAGCTGTGTATTTCATGTTTCACGAACTCTACCGAAGTAAATTGACACAATTGCTCATCTGCTACCAATTATTCAAATCGTACAGAGATGCAGTGTTAGCTCTCGTAAAGCCGTGTAAAAATCTTTCAATTTTCTGAATTTCATTTTAATATTGAGATTTTTTGTCAAGCGACGGGTTTTCGTGATTAAATCTTTCTATTTCGATTTTCATCACGATAATCTAACATGCGCATAGATCAGTGTATTGCCTCGAAGTTTGAGTTATAACGTCAGTGCGCACTAAATATTTTAGGATTGGAATGCATTGTTCTCAACTGTATATTACATTCTTGGTATTTTTTAGTATTATGGTATTATTGGTCAATTATCAGCTTAGATTTTAGCTCTTCGATTTAAAAAATCTACTGTGAATAAAACTTACTCCAATATTTCCTTTAACTTGTTCTCCAAATTGACGCCGACCATACTAGTGATTATAAAACACATAGGTTATTTCTAGTTATTATTAATATTATCACTTTACCTCCATACCTGTCTTCTTAAATTCCATCGCATAGTGATCGCGGAGTTTAACAGTGAGCGACTATTGAAATTTACCTAACAAACAAAACAAACTTCTCCATAAGATGGTTACTCAACTCTAAGGTGATGATATTCGAGATAAATGGCTACCTATTTCGGATAAAAGCCACTTTCGCCTGTTGCATCCCGCTTACTTTTTCTCTATCACTTCTTCCACCCGGTGTTATCATGCTTCATATGCAAGTAAATTCCTGTACCGTCTCTGAGTCTTCTCCATCAAAAATAATTCTCTCAGCTCTGCTCTCCAAATTCGCTAGCTATCAGTTGCTTGGTTTTGCTTTTATTGATGTTCATATTTCATTTACTTCTTAATGTGGCTTGCGTCCCTGAGAGTGTAGACATGAGAGCTTATTCACTCTCCGCCGATACCGTAATGTCATCTGCAAATCTAAAGAATTTCACTTCCACTCCATGGATTTTCACTCCTCCTTTTCGGTTTTCTAAAACTTCTGACTCTTTCCGAAAGCATGTATATGTTGAAGAGTATGGGGTAAAGTGTGAAGCCCTATCTCACTCCCTTCATCTTGGCTTCAAGTTGGTGATCTCCAAATCTCATTGCTTCGTCAACTCTATACATTCTTCAGATCTATGCCCTCTCCTTATAATCCAGCACATTTTTTCTAAGTATAAATTTTCCCACCACACGTTGTTTAAGGCCTTTTCTACATTGATAAACGCTATATAGGTGTCTCTTTTGAATTCTCTTTTCTAAGAAAAGCCTCAGTGCTAGTATAGCTTCACGGGTCCCTCTTCCTCTCATTTGTCCAAAGTGGTCCTCCGTAATCATATCTATAACCCTGGACTCTCTACACTTTCCTGTATTATTGCAGTTAATAGTTTGAAGCACGGGATACCAAACTAAGTGCCCGATATTGTTCACATTTAAATGCAGTCGTTTTATTTGGTACAGGGAGAATAAACATATTTTTAAATAAGCATGTATTTTTCCAGTCTCGTACATTTTGCTTACTAGCCTAGAGTATGAGTTCCTTATACTCTTATCCGACACTTATAGGAGTTCTCATCAACCTGTAACCTTTCGAACCTTCTGACTATTCATTGCTTTGTAAAACTCTCCCTTAAGTAATGGATCCCCTAGCTTCTCATTTTCGTCTACTTTTGCTTCTTGCTCGAGACTATGTTATCTTCCAAATTTAGGTGTTAGGAGCCATATAAAATGAGAAATATATCATTACTAATACCCATAACGCTGATTATGATTAAAATCACCATTTATCTTATTTCTCCTCTATGCGGTCCTTGCCTGAACGGCCAAAGTTGCAGAAAGCTCTCATTATACAGCTGACGTATTTTTCGTTAAATTATCAACGAATCGTAGAATAGCTTCTAATCTATCTTTTTTGCATGATTTCAATCTAGTGTAGAGGAACATTTTGGCAAATCTTAGTTGTGCTTCGCCAAAACAGAATACCTAGCGCTACACTTTCTATAGCGTATCCCACATGCTTGTCGTAAATTTATGAAATAATATCCTTCTCCAATTGTTTCATCGAATCTACTCAGAATAAGCTAAGCTTTTGCTTAAGTGAAAATTTTAGCTGCTTCACCGCATCTTTGTCGGGTATGCGTGCCCCAGTTTACGTGATATGTGCGATTCAGAATTATTGAATTTACTCGATGACGTTTATAAGTATTCAATGAAATATTTTCTGTTAATGTTGACGGATTGATTCCTTTCGGAGATATTAACTACGCAGTATTTACTTAATTTAAGCTCTAGTTGCAAATTTTTAGCCCCCTTTTGTAATATTACACAAATATAATCGTCTTAGGAAAACGAGTCACGCGCTGAGAGATGAGTAATCTTAAATCGGTTGCGAAATAGTGACTTAAGTTTGAAACTGCGAGAGTTTTTTGAATATGGTGCAATCACGAATGCACTCGAAGGATTTATTTTCACAATTCACTTCTTTACAGTGAGTAAATCACATGCATTCATTTTTTCTGATTTTTTTAGGGACTCCGTTAAACTATTCTTTTATCATATTCAGTCCATCAATGGTAGGTATAGATTCGGTAGATAGATCACCTAGCTATTAAAATATACAATAAATAGCTTCTGTCTTATTGCGTATTAATAACGACTTGGAACGCAGCTAAACAATAATTCGTTCATATAAATGTAATTCGTGTGAATACTAATAATAATTCACTAAATCATTATTATCTAAAATTGGATTCGTGGGAATACTTAGGATTCGAGATATCTAGCTGAACTGCATAATATTGTGCCACCTTTTTCTAAAACTTTTACTATTGTTTTTTCCTCCAGGTAATGCAGTAGATCACCAGCAGGTCGTGATGGTGGCATCTGTTTGAAGGAAGGCTACACTCAACTCTTTTGCGAGACTGTTGGTAAGCTTTTCTTTATTATTATGTATTTCCCTATCTAACCGATATTAGCATTATTCATCCCAGTAAATTGCTTTGTCGTATTTCTTCCAAAATTGATATCGCTGCTCTTCCATCCTCCCGAATTGGTAAAAACTCGTTATTTGCAGTAATAGATTCCGTTTCTTTAGAAGCGGCGATCGGCGCCTGAGTAGGGCTTTTGCTACATCCTGATATACAAATGACGTTGGTACATACGTTACTGTACAAAATAAGTCTGTGTAAGTGTATTTCGTATTTCCATTAATATCGAGTTTTTCTCGATCCGAATTATCTAATCTTTCAAAAATAAATATCTAAATTGTATTCCGATGTGATCAAGTGTAGGGTGAAACATTTGCTCTAATTATCGTAATTTACACTAAAACGTTCTTGCAGCGGATGGTCCATTTTCAGTTATTCAAAAGAGTTAGCCCGAGATAAGCTCTTATTTATTCATATCATTTTTTCCAATTTTGCAGTGGCGATTCAGACGCAATTGCTTCCGTCTTAATGCTTGATTACGTGCTTAATTACCTTCATCGCCCGAGCATCTGATTTTATACTCTCCCGCGTAATTTTCTCCGCGAAACTTTAGACGACGTAGTTCTACATAGTCCGCGCGCGGAAATACCTCAAGGACGATTTTTATTTATTTTTTTGCTTTGGTGTTTACTTTTTACGAATTTTTAAAGATTTTAAAACGATTGAAGATGTTTTTTTTCCATTTTTTATCTTATTTAACTATTTATTATATAACTTTCAATTGCGTTGCGGCAATAAATAATTGATATGCAGTCTTACAATGTCAGCAAATAATTAAATATTTTTTAAGCTTTTTCAGCCCTTTCAGAACGATGCTTTGTTAGACCTGAGTTGTGAAAATTATTTTTAGAATACAGTCAATCCGCTCAAAAATGCCATTTTTAGCGGGTTGACTGGATTTTAAAATTCTTTTGCCCAACTTTGAGCCCAGCAGTGCATTTTTTTGAAAGTGATATAGAAAAATGACTAGTAATCGAATTTTTTTGTTGTCGAAAAAATAAAACTAGAAAAATGATGGAAATGAATGATTGGACCGCCCGCCAAGCGGGTTCGAGGGCTGACGCGGGTCTGAGGCTCCCGCAACACTAAAAGTACGGGCTAGAATCCAGTTCAGACGAAAATACGAAATAAGGATGGACTTCCGGTGGGTTTGGCGGCCCACTCCCGGAAGAGCTCCCGACCGGATTCGAACCCGTGACAGTCAGCGTCGCACCTAGGTGCCTCGACCACTGCGCCAGCCTGTCGAACGGTTTTAGTCGCGCAGAATAAGCTATTGCTTCGTCGTCCAAGGATGTCCCAGAGGAGGGAATTCAAAACGGAATGCGCGCGCAGTGCTCAGTTTTCCTTTAGTTTCGCAAGATTCATTCAGTTGTGACGACTCTACCGAAATTAATCCGTTTTCTGTCCCTTCACCAATGTATACATATTGCATATATATTAATTAGCTTTAGTGTATAAATATGCTTGTATGCGTAAATATATTTGAAAATTAAATCATCTAATTTAACACAATCCTAACCATTATCATTTCTAAGAGTTTTTTATTTGAATTTGAAATATTAAGTGATATTAATATTAATTATAGATATTCTAAAATTTTTTCTGTATATATTTTTTATAAAAATTAGTATATGTATCCCATGCCTTGGTCGGCTTTTATGAGAAGGATTTTGCGCATACCTTTGAGTCACTTATGATTTATGAATACCATTTGAATGCTATATTGATTACAGCTTATTGTGCATTTTAACTTCACATATGCAGTGGGCTAATTTTTTCACTTGTTTGAAGATATCAATTCTGTTACATTAGTTAGGGTTATTCTGTCTCTAGCCTTTAGTATTAGCATGTTAGAATTTGTATTCTGGAACACTGCCTCTTGTTTAATAATAAAGCATCAATTGTTACTATTACCACCATTAGAGCCCAAGTTTAACGTTTTATTACTTGAAAAATACATATACTAATCCTATACAGTCGCGTTGGTTGCCAGTTAGAAGACATACTCATTACCTTAGAATATATGCATTTGTTTTGTCTAATCTCTTGCAATTTTGGATATATTTCACGATCAGTTTAAATATCACTAAAAACACAAGATTAAAACTAAGTTTTGCTTTTTTCAAATATGAATAACTATTCATCTTTCCTTCATTTATATGGAATGCATTCATATTCGATAAATATTTATATGTTATTACTTTGTGCACCTTCAATGAAAGACTTAATATCATCGGGACATAATTTAAGCAATAATCTTGTAATTTTACAAATTAACTTTGTTGTACAGTGGGGGAAACAATTATCGCAACACCAGTTGGCGTCAGAGCGCGGATTACGTGGAAACTAACTGAAATCACTCTAACTCCGACAATTCGGCAACTCTGTATAGAGGCACTAAAACCGGGAATATTCAAAGTCCATACGAATGGAAAATAGACTTTTAGTTTCGTTTTTATATGCAGAAATCCAAGACTCACCTTCGCGAGATTTCCAAGTAGTGCCTTTGCCTCATTGTCTTCATTTTTTGCCATTTATTATTCAAAGTCAGTTGTGATAAAAATAGTTATGTAGAATGTCAATATAATACACTGGGAGATAGTAACAAACAAGATTGTTTGATAGCGAAATATCAGACGTTAAAATGAACGTTTTGAGGTATTATTTCGAGAATTAAAGGTCTAAATACTAGAATTGAATTCTTGCAAAGAGAATTCAACACTTAAAAATTCGAATTTAGAAACCACTAAGATGCGTCCTATTCTTACCTTTCTATTTTCTCTCGAGCAGTGTAGTTTTCCACTGCTTAAGGTATTAAAAATATCCCTTCGATGAATCCAATCTAATCCGTGTGTTGAAGGAGTTCAACTTTTCCAAGAGCTTTTTAGCAATTAACGTTTTGACAGGAATTGTCATCACTATTATTAACTTTTAAATAGTGGAGTCGGTAATAAACAACTTTCAGCTCTATCAGGCTATATGTAATAGGGAGTAATATTTGTGTAATAACAAATGGTGTTTCTCATGAGACATCAATGCACTTTAACCATACTGACTGAAAAAATATAATAAATTGCAACGGTACCACATCTCTATTGATGTTACAGTCATTCATCACACCACTAATACGATTTTCCTCTTCAGTGAGTGTATTACTCTACAACAGTTAATTTCAATTTAATTTATCCAGAGCTGTAATATATTTGATTAACGAGCTAGAATGCAATCGAAATTACACCAACAATTGGAATCTTTAATGCAAATAAAAAATGATGATTCGAATGTCCGATAATCAATCATTAGATGTTCCGTACTCGCCTCGTAGTGTAAACATAATCACACACTTTCGACGAATTACAGGTGCCCCACAGATTTTACACTATAGAACGGGCCACACTTACGAAAATACTTGTGGCAGCATAATCTAAACTTGTATTAAGTTTCCAAGAGGCCGGTATTCACTTCTCTACTTTCTCCGTAGCGATGAATAAAATTTTCCACTTCCAATTTGATCATCTTGATTTCCGTATGTTAAAATACTTCTCAAGGTTACTTAGATCCATATATTAGACACCATACTCAGCTATTGTTCGCTGATTTTACTAAAATTTGTGTGCACTTTACGGACTCTTCCGAAACACTCCCAACCCCTCTCCCTCCATGAAGACCGTAGTTTAAATGTCGTTTGCTACGTTGTTTTGCGGTTTGGATGCGAATAGAATAGAGAATAGAGCGAATATACGCAGACAAAGTTATTCTTTAATTTAGCAGTAGAAATAGTTACTAACGCCCACTTAAATAAGCAAAAGAGTGGGCATGAGCTTAGCCCCAAAACATAGAAAAATTGCAATGGTGAAAAAGAAAAATTCACTTAAAAAAAAGATAAAGGTTATTCGAAAAAGAAAACCATGTTTTAATGTGCGAACTGAGAGATCTAAAAATAATAATAGTAAATTGCAAGAGCTTACGTAATAAACAGGTGGAAATCTTTAACATTACGATGAGAACTTGCGCGGAAATCATTCTAGAAAGATTTGGTTACGCGAGGATATTACTCAAAGTGAGATATTTCCCCCAATTATGTGATATACTGAAAATATGACTATGTAAATCTAGCGGTAGAGGTTTTATAGCAGTATGGACTCATTTAATTAGTAAGCGCGATGAATTAGTAGAAAATAGCAGGAGCGAAATCATTTGGTGCTCGATTCAAAGACAAAACGGAAGTAAGATTAATGTTTGTTCTTTGTGTAGTCCTCCCGATGAAAAAATAGGTTGTATTGTTGATTTATCCGAGGCCTTACATAAAAATTTCGAGAAAATAAAAGATCCAATCATCGCCGTAGGAAGAGATTTTTACCTAACCAATATTCATTGGGATAATCTAAAATTCTCCAGCACTAGCAGTGGGAAAAAAATTCACGAAATACATCATACTTTTTCGTTGCATGCTTTAGATAAGGTAAATATGACTAAAACTCGAACGAATCGTGCGAGGCAAGGTATCAATTTAGATTTACTAGCCACTTCCCAACCACAAATAATAACTAGCCTCGCTGTAGTTGACGGTACAGTCAGACCATGATGTCATAATGGCAGGCATGAAAGTAGTAGCGGTTAGATCTCTTAAGCCGGTGAGGCAAGTGTATGTAATTCGCAAAGCAATTATTTCTGAGTTTAAGGTTTTATTTGAACGAAGGCTTGGATAATTTTTTACGCTTTTCGGGTGAAAATACAGTAAACGATAGTTTGGTAGAGTTTCTACGGATAATCAAAGTAGATTTAGTTTAATATGTTCCGTCTAAACAGTAGGTGAGACGAGGAAGAAGTTTGAATCGTTGCATAGGAGTCATTCACTCGCGATTGAGAAAACTTAAACCGTGCGGTGAGATCCATGAGCTTAGTGATCAAAACTATAGAGAAGTGCAAAAGCTATTTGAGGAAGCATCACGAAAAGAATACCAGGAATATAGATCTCGAACCCTGTTAAAATCACTAGTTGGCGATTAGAAAGAATTTTGGTCATAAGTGTGAGAGACTCGTGGTGGTCAGTTTTCTATGTCTAGCTTTATCAGCGAAGAGGGAATTGCCTTAAATAAATCGGCAGAAATAGCTAACTTACTTAATCCGTACTTCCAGAAATGTTTCTAATAAGATGATGGTCGAGTTAACGATTTTACTTCGTGCATTGATTCGGAGATGATTTCCATAGAGATATAAGTTGATGCTAGTGGAAATTCACTGCAACAGATTGATAGGAAATTGTAGTAGTAGTAGTATTGTTAAAAGTGCTTCGACAGCTTAGGTCATTTCGCACATTGGATCCCACCGATAGGAAATTCTATCAGAAATCAATTAATGAGGGTACTGTCCCAATGTCGTGGAAGAAATTAAACGTCACTCCGGGGCCTAAGAATGATCAGATTATTATGGGTAATTTTCGTTAACTTCGAATTTCTGCAAAATAATGGAGCATATTATAGCAAGCTCTATTATTCAGTTTCTTACCATAAAGATAGGAATCATTCGGATCCAACACGGATTCCATAAAGATAAATCTTGTAAGACGCACCTAGAGTTTTTTGTGAATGATGTATATAAAGCGTAAGGATGTTAGATATCATCCAAAAACGTTATTTCCACGCAGCAACAAATTTCGCGACAACCCTTAGTGTTAGTGTGCCACACAAAATATCTAAGTGTCACGTTTAGCTGTAGTTTATCTTTGAAAGAACATATTGGAGATGCGATAGGAAAAGTGAATAGAATGCAAAGATTAACTAGTAGATCGTTGAGGGGATGCTCATCGTGTTTCAAAGAAAAAAACTCATATTCCTCTTATTCAACCTAGCCAAACGAGAAAATACTGTTTCCCGATTATACTGATTATAACTTTTGTATTACAGTTCGTGTACGGCATTTGCTTGATTGGTTGTACACGATACGATTTGTACAGAATTGCCATGATAAAACGGTGAGTGTTACTCAGATGTTGCAGTACGCGGGATGGTAATCATTAAGAGATAGAAGACTAATTCAAAGGATAAATTTACTAAGTAAATTCAGAAAAATTAGGTTCTCAAATGATGCAATCGGTATAATGCGACCTTCCTGTTGATGTGGGCCGCTCTGATACTGCGAGGAAGATTAGAGAAATAAATGCTAGAAGGAATCGTATCAAGAATTCATTTTTTCCGCGCATGATACGCAAAAGAAATTGATTAGGAAAATAGAGTTAAGATACCTGTTTCCCCTGCCCAACGCCGAAAGGCGGATTGAAGGGGTCTTACATAGACATATTTTTATGGTGTTTCTGTGCTGTCGACATTTTAACTTAATAATCAGAATATATCGTATTTATAAAACAACATATAATTTAAGAGGAAAAATTCATCCGTCTCCGCTACGATTGGTCTTCGGTTTCCATCAAAGTAACTGGGTTGTCCAAATTGTAGTGCTACCTACCTCCAAAATACTTACGTTTCAATATCATCTCCTAAATCACTACTACTAATTTATTTCTTCTCACATTCAATAACTGTTAAAGTAATTTTTAATTAACCTTCCTTTGATTTAAAAAAAAACACTCAAAGGCACCCGAAATTAATATTTACAATGATAAAAACCTTACACCTTGAGAAATAATGATAATGTAAGAGAAATTGGCCCTATCAAAACTGGAAATCCAAATATCATTGAGGATAATTATTCACCATTATTATTCAATTATTCATTTTACAAACTAAAATCTCAAAAAGGTTTTAATTTTGCCACATAACCGTGAATATATCCTAGTTTTCTACGCATTTTAGGTTTTTTAAGAATTTAACATATCTTCTATTATGTAGCGTGCATGAATATACCGGCCCTGAAATGTAGAAATGTTTTCACTCTTTCTACTGTCTATAACCCTCTCCCTCATACACAAATCCTGGCTGCGCCCCTGCGACAAAGCAATCATTAATTATCATCTGTATATTCATGTCCACATTCGATAGAATCCGTAGATTCTTACTCATAGATGATTATGAAAAAATGTCAGCTCCGCCATAGACTTCCATCCCCGTAATGTTACTCAATTTTCATGTTTTTAATAGAAGGAGACTATTTAACATAATTTAGAGCAAGTGGAAAATATTTATATGTATTGGTATTTCTCTCAGACTCGGTAACAGTGTGCACTTATACACTATGATTAATAATCGAGAACTACAATGGAATTAATAAAAATATAGGATGATTAATAATATATCCATTCTCCTTCATTCTCCTCCATATGATTCAGCCTCCGAGACACAGAGTTAACCACTTCTTTATTGGAATTCGCTCCAGGTGAGACCGACGGAAGCTCATCGAAAGCTTTATCGGTTCAGAACCTAAAGACGAAGTAAATGAAATTTTAGTGCAACTAAAGACCTAATCGCGATCTCCGAGAAGCATCGACAAAACGTTACAGGGAAGTAATCACAAAACATTACTTTTGGTCGCTTTTTTCCCCGGACAATTAGAGAGGCTGATAGAGTAGATTAGTTGATGATGGTGTTATTACAACCCCTGCCATACCCATCTGGCGGCTCGCGGGGTATATATCTCAATCTAAATCTATATAATTGGTTTGGAACTACCGCCGAGAAAATTGGAAACTGTGAACCAGCAAATTGTCCTGGTTGTAGACGAACAATGAATAATAATATGCATAAGAATGTCAATAGTTCTCAAGGCTTTTTTTTAAGCGTAAAAATGAAAAAGATTCGCTTGCGCGGTCTGCTGGTTGTCCGTCTATCGACGTGAAGACCTAAATGAAGAAATAGTCGCCAATAAGTCTGAGTAAGTAAGCCTGAGCTCCTTGCCTTACGACCGGTTTGTTGTTGCGAGTGACGCATAGGCTTTCGAAAATCCTCTGCACTGAAAGCCGAAGGTTCATCGTGCTTCGGGAAATCAGGAGGCCCTGTCAAATACCTCTAATTGTGGAAAATGAGTAAAAGAATTGTCTTTCAGCGAACGACCTCGAATCCTTGGTAGAAGAGGAATTTTCACTGACACACGAAACATTTTCTTGACCGACAATTGGTGATGAATCGGTTCCGCATCTTTCATGTCCAATGGTTATTTTTCCATAATGAATTGCATCTCTCTGGCAAATATGTATATTCATTACAGGGGCGTATAAATATATGTGGAAATCATATCTTACATTCGTTCATTTCCCGAACAAGAGAAGTTTAAGATAAAAAACTCATTTAACTTAAGCGGAATTCGAGCTCGTGCCCTTCCTATGCCAATAACATGTGTCAGACAGCTGCAAAATCACCTCTTAATTAGCAACTAGTTATATTTATGACACTTCCCAACAAACTGAGAAGTCCATTTTAGCAGCTTATTAATAATTTTATTATGGCAGCATAATCCTGGTTAATTAACTTTATAAAGTCAGACGTTCATAAAATACGTATCAGTACTAAAAACTTGGGTTGTTTATTAGGAAGTCTTTGTTTACTAAAATACGCTAATATAATAATATTATTTGGGAATATTTTTACAAGTGCAATAACATCTAATTTCCTTAGCACCATGGTGAGGAAGGAGCTTTGAATTAGCCAGAGGATTGTTTCTACTGGGCGACTGTAAAATGAGGGTCCTGAGTCTAGCTGACATAGGCTTGAAAAGGAAAAATATACCTTGCACCTGCAATACTTGCTTTGAAAGTGCTCCACATATGGTTAAAGCTTTTCCGCGCGAGGTAATGCATTTCAACGTTTGTTTTGTATTGGAGCCTGCAATACTTTGAAGGGATCAACTTGTGGTCAAAGACTCTCCTCGCGAATTATCAAAGCCTTAATGCATTTCTACGTGAATTTCTCCGCGCGAAGGCAACACAATTGACTAATGACCAAGGTCACCGAACTCCCTGTTACAAAATGTAAGACAAGTCCGATATATGCGCAGAAATTGTTCGGTTTTTATGAAATCATGTTTGTTTTAACTTTGGAATTGGTATTTTTCCTTTTAACTCCGGACGGACAATGATTTCATGTATTCTAGGTGACAAATGGTGTATATAAATTTATATTACGAATTTCCTTCGTCTGCATGATTAAGTTGGGGAAAAATTATGTTCCGTAGAGAAAATACAAATTTTACATTATGTCATAGTTAGCAACTCAGTAATCGCTCTAACGACTTCTCGAATTCTAATTGCTGAATTGAAAACATAAGACTTGTAATCAAAAATCCTCCTCGGAATGTTTATCACAAATAATGAATATCCTATGTTTGAACTGGACGTTTGAAGAATTACATTTACATTAATATCCAGCAGGCAGCCGTAAGACGTATGTTGGAGTGAGAAACCAAACTAACAAAATAACGCCTTATTAGCGCACAAATTATCCAGGAAAAGAGACCATTATAGGCCATCTGTTCTCGCTGAACATCATTTTTCTCTAGACTCCAAGATTCTCGTTCTCTAAAGGTGAGAATCACCACATCGCGTATTCCTACTCCAATCCCACTTATTCCTTATTGCTACGCATTATTAAAACTGAATAGCATTCTTCACATTATTAATAATTAAGTTTCAATTATTGTCTATGAATTTTATTGCATTTAAGATTTAAATTGGAATAAATATATATTCAAATTATCGTTCTATAAATACGATAACTATCTGTGAAAGAGAAACGCCGAAATAAACACGACGAACTCGGGGAGAGTTCGCGCGAAGGCTCTAAGAAGAGTTCGAAAGAGAGGAAATTTGTGTAAGTTCTAGGCTCCGACTCAAATATTACCGCTTTTCGAGGCTTTCCTCGGTGTTGCCAGTCAGTCACAGAAAGCAGAATTCCAAATAGTTTCTGTGAAAGCCACTGGTGCGCGCGCAAAGTGTTGCGATAATTTTTTCCGCCACTGTACAAATTATTCCAAACGCAGCCATTAAGTGGCACAGCAAACAGAATGTAAGCACAAAGAGCAAAAATGGTCCAGGCGGCTGCAGCAGCTGGAGTCAAGCAGTGGTTCTGCCAGGCCGTTTCCTTTTATACCAAGAAGTTTGAAGTGTCGGCCTTTGGATCTGTTTTGCATGAAATTACTACAAGTGGATTAGAAAAAAACGTTCTTTTGTTGAACTCTGTAATAAAAGTTGCTGTGTAAAAACTTCCGAAAACGTGTCAATCAACTTCATTTTTAAACTAAATACTTATCAATGTTTGTAAACAGCTGATTTCCCTTAATAATTTGCTGTTTTATTGTATGATATTTCGTTACTTTAAATATCTTAATTCATTTCTTTACAATTTATTAAACTTAACCCTAAAAATCAGTTGATCATCATCAAAGCACGGCGTAGGTATTTAATGCCAAAAATATCAATATCGTAATGAATTAAATGTGTAATCCTTAGTTGTTTTCATTTCAAACACCTAGAACTTTAAGAATCTCTAGATCCGTGATGTTTGTCAGCAAACACTTTAGATAATTAAATATTTTGAACAGTATACTCCTAACAAGATTTTTTTAAATTACTCAAAGAACGTCTCATGAAAAAATCTTAATTTTCATTATATTTAATCTTTTCGATATGTTTAAAATGCAACTCTCACGTTTTACTGAAAGTTTAATTCGCCTCTTTAAGCACCTTTTAACGATAAGCTATCGGTTAAAATCTTAGAAGGAAAACGCACGGTTTGCGGTAAATGAAGCTGTATTGCACTAAACGATTACTTTGCGAGGCGAAAGTCAATGGGAGAATCACCACAGTTCCATTCAATGCCTTCATGTGTTACAATAACATGAAATCTAGATGATCAGGCTTTACTTTGTGGGAAGTAATTGCACAATAAGGAAGGAAAAACTTGGTAAAGTTTCCACGCAAATGTTTTTAATCGACGACTAGTTTCGCTACGTGGAGTAGAATTTTCTGGTTCTGAAGTACAATACGTACCAGACAATGCTACTCCGGTAGTAAACCGTTCGTCGATTAAAAACATTTATTTAGAAAATTTATCAAATTTTTCCTTCCTAATTATTTTATAATATCATGCATACAATATTATACACAAGTTTCACGTTTATAATCTTATATATTCACCCTTAAGTGCAAGTCATGCAGTGCTCAAAATGCTAGACGTATTACGTTGGATTCGCGCGTCCAGTGTTCGAATCGTGGTTGAAACATATTTTTTCTTCAAATTCCTATTGTAATTTTTATATATTTTCATCGACTGAAAATGAATTGAAACATTGATGTATGCAACTATTTTTTTCAATTCTCCATAGCTATGTTAATTTATTAAGGATTTTACACGTAACGAAATAAAATTAATAATAAAATGGAAATTAATCCGTTGAAATATTTGATACCACGATAACTACATTTATTGGTTGAATTTCTGTTGCTCTAACTTCATCGAACAATTCTAATTATCAAATATAAGCAGTATTAAGAATTCATGATCGACTATATGAAGATGTTTCAATTATCTGAGATTTTATCATTTTCAGTTTGTATTTACAATGTACAAACTGATATGTCTAACTCTTGGAATGGAATAAATTTTGTTTCCGAGTCTAATTTCTTGCAATGAATACTAATTTGTTGAGAGGTGAATAACTATTGTTTTCCTTGAGAGCTCAGCATGTTGCTATATATATAAATCCGTTTATTACCCTACCTTTAATCGTTTCGTTTATCTAAAAATGGAATTTGCAATACTCTCAAACTTTCGTATTATTAAATGTCGATGCCCCGACAGTTGCTTCATTTTCATGTGCCTGATGGTATCCAGGTCGACACCTGATGGCCTTAAGAAATTTATGTGACTCTTAACTTAATCCTTTTCAGTCCCTGATATTTTTATGGCAATACAAAACTGAAATTTTGTGAGAAAGAAATTCTATTAAAGACTCGTAAATTCTATAAAGAATCGTCATTTGCAGATTTTAGCAACAAATTATGGGAAAATTGATAAGATAAAATAATAATAGCCTCTTCCTTTGATATATAAGTTAACATGAGAGATGTTTGATCATTCTCTTCTATGCAGAAGAAACTGCTCTGTTTACTCATATTTCTTTTTTCCCCGCTGAGAATCGTAGGACTCTTTAGCTAGTTCAATTAGTCCCTTAACTGACCACTTTGGAATGTATGTGTGAAAAATATAATTGAATGATTGAAAATGAGATACAAAACATAGGCACAGAAATCGACTAAAGAAGTACTTAAAAAAGAATGCATCATCCATACAGCAACTCAACCATTTAACACACAATGAAATTCTCTTTGCACACCTAATTTTTGCGGAATAACTCCCAACTTCTCCCAAAGATATCCATTTATGTCTATGTAATGACTAATATCTCATAGATGAAAAAGGAATAGATCTTACTGTGCATATTCAACGTCAGGAATCTTAATATCACTTATTTTTAATTATTAATAATTTGATGATGGGCTATAGAGTTTCCCAATAAATGTACTTTTCGTGGAATCCAATCTCTTCAAATTACGCTGAATAAGCATAAAAATAAGCAAAAATTCTGTATGTATTGCAATATAAAACTAGGACGAATTGACTGAAAATGAGGTACTTCTTCCATCGACTTTAGCCACGCAAAATAATCGTTTAGTGCCATATAGTAACGTTTACTGCAAACCGTGAGTTACCCTTCTAAGATCTTAACTATTAGAAGAATATTGTTTTACCATTAAAGGACACTTGGAGAGACGAAATAAACTTTCAGTAAAACGAAAGAGTTGCGTTTTAAACATATCGAAAAGATTAAATATATGAAAATTAAGATTTTTCGAGATATATTGTTTAAACATATAAAAATCCTTGTAGGAGAATAATATTCAAAATCTCCCATTGCCAGCCAAGTTTGCAAATAAATATCACATATCTAGAGATAAGTAAGGGTATGAGCATTTAAAAGGAAAACAACTCACGATAAAACATTTAATTCATTACAATATTGATGTATTTGGCATGAAATATGTATATACGTTGCGCTTTCATAAAGATCGACGGATTTTTTAGATTTTAGTTTAATAAACTGTAAAGAACTTAATAAAGATATTTAAAGCAACGAAATATTATACAGTAAAACAACAATTTATCAAGTGAAATCAGCTATTTACAAGCATTTAACAATTCTTGAAGCATTTAGTTTGAAAATGCACTTGATTGACACGTTTTCGGAAGTAAATATAAACCTATTATCATTCCTACGAAACTACTGATTGAATAATATAAAATAATACCGATTAATAATTATGAAAGATCTCTTATGGCTTACCAGAGTCACTGAAAGGCTATCAAAAAATGGCAAATTTGGAGCAGATATTTCTATTTTGGTAGGTATATATATCTTACTTTTATGTATAACGTTAAACTGTCTAAAATTAATAAGCTTTCAAAAGAGCCGTGATTCTATTCATTTTTGCTCTAGATATAAACTTCTAGACAATAGTTGTATATTTTATACATTTTATCGTTCGAATACTATATACAGTTACAAGCAAAAGTTCGTTTATAGGAATCTGAAATTTCAATTAAAATACGCGAAATTCGATATCTGGTGAATTTTCGGAATTCATTTCCGCGTTCTAAAGCAATCTTGCGTTATTTTCGAGCATACAATCTGAATAAAATATTTCTAGACTAGAAACTAAAAGTGATCAACCATAACAGTCAGAGGACGAAAATGTTGGGAATCAATTTCGAAAGTTAGTGGCTACTTGCCAGCCAACATACCTCTGCATCCAGTTCATGGTGACAAGGGATAATCCATCAGCAAGCCGCATACCAAGCAGTGGCTGGCTGTGCGTTGGTAACGACTCTTATCAGGTGCTGATGCATCACCACCTGCAAGAGAGGAGAAGGAGCTTGAGTTAAATTGCAATCAGTGGAAGGCAAATTATAAATAAATGTTCAGCACACTTAAAATACATTGAATATAGCTAATGATAACCGATGACAAATTGAAAGGAAGATTCTCAACGATTCTTATGACCGCTAATCTATTCAATAATTTCAGCAAATAATTTACAACACGCGTCAACCCTCGCTCGATCATGCAACAGCGTAGATGAATGCACCAACACGGGCAGAGAGAGGAGGTTAAGGAAAAACTTTCTCATACCTCATCCTAAAGTAACAATTATCTTTTGTATCTTAACTTTCAACCATTCGGGGTCAAGATGTCATAATCAAAGCAATTTATTTACTGCATTCATGGGAATACGTTGCTCTCAATGATTAGCTTGAGCTCATACCATAAAATCATCATACCATATCAAATCATACCATAAAAAATAATCCACCGTAAAAATTATAATGGGGAGGGTGACCGCCTCCACCACTGATTCAGACCCATTGATATGTATACCATTTAACCAATTTAGATAGCGCAGTATTTCGTAATTTCAATCAGCTTTATAGACTCTAAATTGGTTAAGATTCTACAATTTACGGTAATTTATGAAATCCGATTAAGCCAAATACTAATATATGCAAATAATTTTAGAATAATATATGTAACAAATGAATTCTAAAACACAAAATCGAGACTTTTTCGAGAACTGGTTAGAGATATATAGCTATATCTCTAACCTTTTACAAGGTCATTCCGGTGGAGTAGATAATTTATATCAGAGCCAATGACTTCAAAAGCCCAAATAGCTTACTCTGGCATTGATGGGTCAACGTTATTTATGTTTTTTCAAGAATATACAATTAAATACTTGAAGATATGAAAAAAAATTTAAATATAATGTCATTTTAAAACATGTTTCAATCTAGTAAGCAATGATCCTTTTAAATTTCATTTTTGAATAGAAATAGAAAATGCTACCAAATAAATTTACATTTATGTCTTGATGAGAAAGCTTTGATTCGCTTAACATGTAAACGGAGGCCAATGGTATAAGGGATACATTGTGCATTGTCAGCGGAGGGTCAATACCTGTACAATAATATGCAATTTTCATAGTAAGTAATACGTTATCTGGGTCTCGCGTATAAGACAAACATTCACACATAGTCCACTTCACTGAAAATTATAACATAGATTGGCTGAACATTTTCTCACCGATAGAGAGCAACGAGTAGTACTCGATGGTATTAGTTCCAACTTGGTTAAGGTGACCTCGGGCGTCCCTCAGGGCAGTGTAATTGGACCGTTGTTATTTTTAGTATACATCAACGACCTCAGCAATCACATTGAAAGCAATGTTAGGATATTCGCAGACGACACAGTCATTTACAGGGAAATAGTTAGTTCAGAGGATAGATTAACCCTTTCGAACGACTTAGACAGAAACTCGATAATACAGAAATAAATTTTTTTAAATACTCGCTCTTAATTTTTATCCGTCAATGTGAATTTTTCCTCCTCATGAATTCCTTTCCATAAGGTACACTGTCGCGAGGTATATCCAACATAATTACTCTACGTCCTTTTGGTGAAACTACGTATATTAAGCAAAGATGATAAATGATACTAAAATCCTAGAGTTGATATTTATATGAAGGGGGTAGAGAGAAAATGCAAATAATTCGCTTACTTATATTAATTAATATGATCAACGATGTGAAAAAATAAACCCAAACTTGAAAACGTACTACGCAGTAATACAAAAATGCTTGTTAAAAAGGACCAATAAGCTGCAATCGATATTGCGTATCACAAGTAGCCCAACAGCAACAAATTTTAATAAAAAGATTTAAAAAATCTATTAATTTTCATGTACCGAGAAAGGTTTAACATTACGTAAAATTTCTATAAATATAATAAAATATATAAATTGAAATGGAAGAGCTTTTAGAAATGAAAGTGAATATGTTCTTTAAAAAATAAGCAACATGCATATATTTAAGTATGTAAGATATTTGGTGTGATGATTTTTAACGATATAGGTTATATTTATTTTGCAAAAAGTAAAGGAAAAGACACGAATTAATGATTACCTATATTAAATGAGGCAACTTTTTTGATTTTAATCGTCAAGTGAAATTTTCGGCCACGAAGGATATGTTAGATTGTTGGCGAGGTGGCGAGAAAATATCGTAAGCTGCAAATAAGTCGTATTCCTGGCGCAAGGAAAGAAAACGGGCTACTTTCGTAGACTCATTGATAAATCGCGCGAGATACTAAAGGAAAACTGAACGCTGCGTGCTCATTCCGTTTTGAATTCCCTCCTCTGGGACAGCCTTGGACGTCGAAGCAGCAGCTTATTCTGCGTGTCTAAAACCGTTCGACAGGCTGGCGCAGTGGTCGAGGCACCTAGGTGCGACGCTGACTGTCACGGGTTCGAATCCGGTCGGGAGCTCTTCCGGGAGTGGGCCGCCAAACCCACCGGAAGTCCATCCTTATTTCGTATTTTCGTCTGAACTGGATTCTAGCCCGTACTTTTAGTGTTGCGGGAGCCTCAGACCCGCGTCAGCCCTCGAACCCGCTTGGCGGGCGGTCCAATCATTCATTTCCATCATTTTTCTAGTTTTATTTTTTCGACTACAAAAAAATTCGATTACGAGTCATTTTTCTATATCACTTTCAAAAATATGCACTGCTGGGCTCAAAGTTGGGCAAAAGAATTTTAAAATCCAGTCAACCCGCTAAAAATGGCATTTTTGAGCGGATTGACTGTATTCTAAAAATAATTTTCACAACTCAGGTCTAACAGTGCATCGTTCTGAAAAGGCTGAAAAAGCTTAAAAAATATTTAATTATTTGCTGACATTGTAAGACTGCATATCAATTATTTATTGCCGCAACGCAATTGAAAGTTATATAATAAATAGTTAAATAAGATAAAAAATGGAAAAAAACATCTTCAATCGTTTTAAAATCTTTAAAAATTCGTAAAAAGTAAACACCAAAGCAAAAAAATAAATAAAAATCGTCCTTGAGGTATTTCCGCGCGCGGACTATGTAGAACTGCGTCGTCTAAAGTTTCGCGGAGAAAATTACGCGGGAGAGTATAAAATCAGGTGCTCGGGCGATGAAGGTAATTAAGCACGTAATCAAGCATTAAGACGGAAGCAATTGCGTCTGAATCGCCACTGCAAAATTGGAAAAATGATATGAATAAATAAGAGCTTATCTCGGGCTAACTCTTTTGAATAACTGAAAATGGACCATCCGCTGCAAGAACGTTTTAGTGTAAATTACGATAATTAGAGCAAATGTTTCACTCTACACTTTATCACATCGGAATATAATTTAGATATTTATTTTTGAAAGATTAGATAATTTGGATCGAGAAAAACTCGATATTAATGGAAATACGAAATACACTTACACAGACTTATTTTGTGCAGTAACGTATGTACCAACGTCATTAGTATATCAGGATGTAGCAAAAGCCCTACTCAGGCGCCGATCGCCGCTTCTAAAGAAACGGAATCTATTACTGCAAATAACGAGTTTTTACCAATTCGGGAGGATGGAAGAGCAGCGATATCAATTTTGGAAGAAATACGACAAAGCAATTTACTGGGATGAATAATGCTAATATCGGTTAGATAGGGAAATACATAATAATAAAGAAAAGCTTACCAACAGTCTCGCAAAAGAGTTGAGTGTAGCCTTCCTTCAAACAGATGCCACCATCACGACCTGCTGGTGATCTACTGCATTACCTGGAGGAAAAAACAATAGTAAAAGTTTTAGAAAAAGGTGGCACAATATTATGCAGTTCAGCTAGATATCTCGAATCCTAAGTATTCCCACGAATCCAATTTTAGATAATAATGTCGAATTAATTGAGAAATACAAATTTTCTAAATACGCGCTTCAAATACCTTAAAAAATACTTAGTGTGAACATAATTTTTCAGTTAGTTACCATTACTTTAGTTTCGTTATTTGTTGGCTTAAAAAATATCTTTTAGATACGTTCTAATCATTTTCACACGTTTAAACTTAGGCATATCAGATTTATAAGATAACTGAGCTAACAAATAACATTCTTCCTCAACTCTTCTTAAATATTCATGAAATTAATGATAGTAGTACAAATTGAGGATGCTTGCCTTATATGTAATAGTCAATAACTGCCAATAAAATTTATAGATATTAAAATGAATATATCATGGGAAAATACTCTTTATCATGAGATAAAATTTTATTGAGAGAGGAAACTTAATTACTCTGCACGAATTAACAACAAGTGTTACAAACAACCCACTTGCCATTTGTAAGGTAGTAATTAGCATCCTCATTCTCCTTGAAAATTAACGGCCAATTGTGTATTTGGTGATATGTAGGGTTCGGTTAGAAGTCGAGAACCAAGAGGATAACACTCAAATTTGCAAATCATTAAGAGTCGGCGCCTAGTAGATGATAAGACTTCATTGATAAATTTCTATTGGTTTCCGTTACGATCTGAGATGAGTTTTAATTTCAATAACGATTTCAACAAGAAATGCGTGTAAATTTAAGTGCCTTGATATCAATAGCAAATTCAAATGGAAAGTAATCATGAGCTATAGGTATATGTCTAAGATTAAAGAAAGAATTCGACAATAAATTATAAGACATTGGTTTATTCGTTGACCGTTGATACGACATTTTCACGGAAAATTTTCTTTTTCGATGATAACCTTCCCTCCCTTTGAATAAAGCAAGGATGAGCGATATTAAATCCTATTCTATACTATGAAGAGGAATAATCAAATCTTATATATTATCTGATGTATAGTTTAATCGCTTGTATAGGCTGCACCATTGCTTAAATTATGTTAGAGAACAAAATAGGATTGCTGATTTCGAAGCAGATTTTCTACATGACAGAACATTCAATCTAAATCAATATATGACTTATCAGCACACAATTCAACCAGCACCAATTCAACACCCGTATGAAAATTTTCCTAGGTTCCTATTGGTATTTCTGTTGGTTTATGTTGGTTTTCTTTGGTAATATTGGTTTGTATTGGTTTCTTATGGTGTCTTTGTTGGTGTGTATTGGTTTTAGGAAGCTCAGTATTTCCTAATTGGACGTTTCGCAGGATCTTATTAGGTTGTATTGGTTTCCTATGGTGTTTTTAATGGCGTGTATTGAGGAAGCTTGGTTATTCTTATTGGGACGTACTGGATCTGAAAAGTCTATATTCGTTTTCGTTCAATTCACAGCGTAGAGGCGCTATGCACTTGTATAACTTCCGCCATATAAGAGAATAATCCTTAGATATACTAACAAACATTGTAAGAGTATGGAACTTGATAGTAATGTAATTTCATGGGCTAATGATAAATTTATTGTACAATACATGCTACGTAGCAGACAGCCCCGGGGTTGTAGTTCCCTTAGAGTCCGCTAGGGATAACATAACCCTAACGGCGCACAGTGGGCTAGAATCGAAAAAACCTGGCCAAAATACGAAAGTGGTTTTTTTGAGTGCGGACTTTGAAACTTCGCATGGTCATTTTTGAATAAATTTTGCATATAACTGCGAACTAATTTCTCTTGAATCCCACGCGTTACAATTCTACAGGGGGTCAAAGTTGACCAAATTTTGCGAAAAAGGCCGGTCTTCGATTTTTCGAGAAATTTTTCAACTTCAAAACGATGCTGAACCCATTAAAAGTAAGTTATTGGATAAAAAACAACGCCACGTTATAAACCTGTGCTTTATCTTTCATAACCTATAATTTAACGATTGCGAATGAATAATTACATATTTTATGTAACAAAATGGCGGACTGTCGTTTTAGAGAAACTTTTTACCTAAAGCGAGGAAAATAGTTGAGAGGGACTCCGAGGGACATGAAGATATTTATACCACATTATTCTTTGAAGCTTTCTGAAGAGGAATCTGAAATAAAACCTTGCATCAATTTGCTCCCCCGATAATAATAACGAATTTTCGACAACCCTGCATGGGCAAATCCGCGCGGCGGCCAATGGCCCTCCGGGAAGATCTCGGTTTGAGAGGAACTAGGAACGTACCAACGCTTTTCGATGATATGTTTTGATGTTTATAAGCAAGGTTTTTCCGCTATTAATATTATAAATGAGAAGTCATAATTTAAAACCCCAGTTTCATTCCGTGTGATCGGTGAAAATGTCCAATTTGGCTGTATTTTAAGACATAGGTCTATTCCTACGTCTATGACGTCGCATTTTCTTTCATATCGCTATATCGCTAATTTATCATCAAAATCATGCAGTCAAGAATAACTCTAAAGAAATTTCTAGTTTGCACCTTACCTTCTGCCTTATATACAATCCTCGTCTGAGGAGTCTGCATCTCCATACGCGTTTACCTCTTCTTCATTCAGGATGAGGAGCTGCTTCACTTCTCTACTTAGAATCCAGGATCTATTTGCTGCCCGAATTGGTGCTGACATAGATATTAGTGGATCAGAAGTAAGAAGCAATCTTCGAACTAAGTCTTCATTCGTAGCAGCTCGGGAGTGTTTCCTTGTAAAACGTTCTCGGAATCTCCTCGTGTCCTTATTTCTTGCTTCTTTCGCCTCTTCTGAGAGTTGGCCCAGTGGTAGAATTGCTTCTTTTGCAATTCCAGCTCCGTGAATCAGCACTTTATGAATTGTTGGTGGCATATAGTACCATGGATACAACTTTACATACATCTCTACTGTAGCCCCGCAATAATCGTCAAATGCTCTTTCATTCAGAGTTAATCCGCTTTAAATTGCCTTTAAGATCGTAGCAAATCTTTTTATAAGATCCTCGTTTATCCCTGAAAAGTAAATGTTAATGTATTCAATATTGAAAAATCATAGTTAAAGTAAGAGTTACACATTACAAAAAGATCACTCACATATCTCTAAATATTCTAAATGACAAAATATTTCATACACGTTCTAATACTTCTGTTTCATAAAAGAGCATCATACAACTACTATCTGACAATCACGCGTCTTGGGTGAAACGACAAGCTAAGGAACGTTTCGAAAAATCAGAATATAGACTAGTTGAGAAACACTGAATACTGCGTTTGTTCGTCGAAATATAAGTTGCAAAAGAAGAAGATGGTAGAAAAATACCTTTGTGTTTTTAGTATTAAGTGTTGTTACAGGACAAATAACGCAAATTAAAAAAAATTCCCACAAAATTTCAGAAACTCGAAAGGTATTTATGCGGATATTCACGGCGCAACTAGAGTTCTTAGTGAATTAGTACGAAGCATAGCAGCAAATTGTATTAAAGGCTTGGAATAAGAATCACTACAGCTGATGGATAATAGCTTTTATTTCTCTTAAGGAACGTTTACAATCGACACAAGATATTGAGGTGCATTATTAGTAATCAAGTTCTAAAATCGGTAAAGATGGGCATTTTATACATAGTATAAAAAAGCTTACCAGTAGATTCTCAACTAAGGTGACCGTAACCTTCCTTCGAGCTGGCGCCATCACCACGAACGTCTGACATCACCTGAAGGAGGAAAGCAATAAAAAAAGTTCTTGAAATGGGATTACAGTGATATACATTTATATAAATTTTGAGATGGAACAATTCTTTGCTATCCGATCAACTGAATAATCGACAATTTCGGCTGTCTATTCTTTCTGTGTACGGTATTTTCATCTTTGGAATCATTAGAAAAACAGAAGCGCGGTTATTTAAAAATTATAAGCAAATTATTGGTAATTTTGTATATATTGTAGAAGTTTCATTGCTCGTAATTTAGGAGTTGGGTAAATGTGGCAACTCTGAAAAGAAGGCTTAGCTTAAGGGGATATTGGCTCATTGTCTGCATATGCATCCGTATGGGTTGAAATAGTTCAAAATGCAATCCATCAAGAATATTGAAGGAAATCATGGATAATATCACGTTATTTCACAAGATCTACTCACGTATGTCTGATTTAACACAAGATAGAACAACGTTAATATCGTTCATTTAATAGTTGACACCAAAATTTTTAAATAAATACTTACGAGCTAATGGAGGCTAGAAATCCTGTGCTGTCCTAACTGAATAAGTCCTCGCGCGTCAAATCCTCGCTGTTGACTAACCGGAGTTTTTTCGATTCGCCACTAGAGGGTAGGATTGTAGGTAATAATGCCAATGTATTTCAAAGGAAACTATAACAGAACTAGCTCCGTTAAATGCGTCAGGTGCTGCTCGTTGCATCCACTCCGATGGGCGCCCTTCAGAATTTACAGTGAGTTTCTTCGGCGCAAAAATTCTTCTAGTGATGAGCTCAACCTTCGAGACTCAGTTAAGGAGAAAAGGTCACATACCTAGCATATTACTCTAATATTAAGCCGTTCATAACAGTTCTCCTTTGTTCCCGATCAAGCGCTCCTCTTTATATTACACGATAAGTTGTTCTTTGTCCATAGCAAATTTATAAAGACGTTATTATTTTTTTGTACAATTATTGACTCAATATTTTGGGTAATACATTTTATGCCTATTGAATTTCGTAGGAATAGTATCCCATTAAAGGAATCGTTAATATACAAATTTATTGGTAAAATATAATTAAATATATCATCACTTAACTCTACAAATTTGTCCGTTCTACGAATGAAAATCATTCCCCGGATCATGTTTAGGAGCTATAACGTTATAGAATATGCGCGCGGTGTATTCAGTTGGTAAATGCAATGTAGTAAACTAGCGTCAGAATATGTCGTATCTTAAGATTGAAACCGCATCTCACAATTTAATCTCAAATCATGGGGGTGTCTTCGTCAATGATAAGTGTATCCAGTGCCGGAGTGATAACTTTATGGACCCATAAGCAGATGAAAATCCATGTAGTAAAGTGTACGGAGAAAGATGCACTTCGACCCACACGGGCGCAGATGTGTATAAATAATCACTACCCTTTCCACCACCCAGCACGGTATTTGGAATCTTCCTTTCTTACTGAGAAAATATTCATAAAAAATTTCCATATCTTTCTAAATTACAATCCTGATAAGATTTGTTCTTTTTATATTCAGTAAAAGTCTTAATTTGAACATCTTAAGATAGCTGTTTGTTTATATAAATCAGGTAATACAGGTACCTGCTTAATAAAAGTTAATTTCCAATATAAAGTAACCAAAATTCATATTTATAATGATATGAAGTTACAATAAACAGACTGAAGGTGGAAAATTGATCATTATGGACTTGAAATTATACCCTGTTATAGGTAATAGTAAATTTACGAATGATCATTCGGCGATTGGAATACAAAGCTACACAGAGGAGTGAGTGCCTTATAGTAAACAGATATACGCTACTCCTTAGAAAAGGTTCAAGTATTTGAAGAATATCATGTATCTATCTTATATGACCCGCAAAACTTGGCAACGCTGCTATTGCGGGGACTTCAGGGGCTGTGTGAGTCAATGCTCAATTACCTGTGTTCTCTATCGAAGCGAGGACTTCACCCTCCACAGAGGGAGAAGAAAGATTAATGTGGGACGAAAAATACCGTTATTCAAGTTAATGAGAAATAAGAATAGTATTCTTATGGATACTCGAGATTACAAAACACTCAAATGTAGTTAATATTGCACAACATGAAAAATTTCTCGAACCGAGTGTAATCCTAGCATAACTTTCATCATAAATTGTTCGTGCTTACCTCGCAGAATTTACTGCTACCGTCAAACATCGACTAGGTAAAATGAAGAAGGAGCATGGAAGGGTTCAGTTACATTAGTCGATTAAAGCGTGTTTGGAAGAAAACGTTTTGATTTAAGCGATCTTTTTATTCCGCTAAGAATTAGATTTAGATAGAAATGCAGGCTTTTTCCCTCGTGCTGTCGCAGACACTGAATTTTGTAAAGTTTACTACAGATAGTCACTTTGCTTACAAATCTTAGAAGTAAATAAGTAAGTAAATGTAAGAACAAGAATGGTGAGTGAATTGGTGTAAACATTACATTTAGTTAACGTGGTTAACAAATTTTGTAAATGTCAAAATTAACCTTTCGCAATTGAGTTTTCTGGTGATAGTCCCAATCGCAAAAATTGTCATATTTGTTAGAAAATGGCAATATTTATTGTTATATTATTAATGAATATGAATATTCCGTCGAATAATTTACGAACGCAGATTGTATAGTGCATAGCAGCGCATACGAACGCAGATTGTAGTATATAGTCGGAAACTTTTCGAAAAATTCAATCGTTCAGAATTTATAGACGAAGTAAGTGAAATGTTAGTGCCAGTAAGGAGCGAACGCGATCTCCGAGAGGCATCGACGAAGCGTTATAGGGAAGTAATCGCAAGGACGGATAATTACTTTTGGTCGTTTTTTCCCCAAGCTATTAGAGATGCTAATAGGTAGGAATGAATAATGGTGGTGTATTACACCCCCTGCCATACGCCTCTGGCGGCTCGCGGGGTATATATCTAAATCTAAATAGCATATGTGTTTCTTTTTACGACGTTATTTCAAAACATGGATTATAAAATTGTCATTTGATTGAAAAATGTGACTGTGATGATGAAGGAAGTAATGGAATTTATATGAACTCACCCCAAAAACCAATCTATCTCTCTAACATTATTAACTGCTTTCCCAACTTCCTTATGCCTACCTCGCAGCGACCCTAAATTATGGTTACCCATAATTTACGTTACCCAAACCCGATTGCCTCTCTCAACCCCCTTCTCATACCACTAGCTACCCCTGCAAACCCCATGCGCTATCTTCTTCGTGTCGTTCCCTCTCCCAATCCATACTTTCCCCCTCTTCACTATCCCCTACTTACCTAGCATCTAAGCCTATTCCCCTATCCTACCCTTATCTTTCATCCCTCCTCCCCCACACTCACTCCGCAGTATTCCCTTGCACCCTGCGCATATATCTCCCAAATACCCTCGTCCTTATCTCCCTCTCATACCTAAATGAGATAGCGAAGTCTGCATTCCTTCCCCTCTGCTACACTCAGACCCTTTCCTAATGTATTCCAGCAATGACTGAGAATCCATTCACGTGAGTCGTTTCGTTAAACTTAACTCTCCAAGAGCCATTCTTATATTTCTATTTCCAGTTGCGTTGAAAAGGGCTTTATTGACTGGAACATACTCGTCCCATGTTCTAGTGATTCAAATTATTTAAAATAAAATCAGCGCGTTTATTACTCTTTATTGTTGTAACATTTAAGTAGATTTAGCGATGATAAGGTAAAGAAAATGGATTCCATGAAACATTAAGCTTAGAGTGAATAAATCATACAAAGGTAGAGGGTATTCCACGTTCAATTATCGAGGTTCTCAGGTTTAATTGAAAAAGTCATCGGTTTAGAATTTTTTGACGAAGTAAATGGAATCTTAGCCCCAGTGAAAGAACGCAATCTACGGGAGGCATCGAAAAATGTTTACAATCGTTAAAACAGATGGTTACTTCTGATCAATCTTTCTGCGAATTTTAGAGAAACTAATAGGGTAAGTCATGTAAGGATGTTGGTGTTACTACATCACCTGCCATACGCCTCTGGGGATCGCTGGGTATATATTAATATCTTAAATCGAGGGTATTTTGAAATCAGCTCTCATAACATATCGGTGCTCTCAAAGGTGTTCACAAAGGAAAATCCCCAATGAAAAACGGACTTGAAATGCCCTTGCGTGCAACGTGCTCACCTTTACGAGTGTTACCTTTCACCACACTTCGTGCTCTCCTTATCTCCTTTCCACCGCTTTGTATGACCGGTGCCTCAATGAGGTCGTTGGCCTGGACGATGCCGCACTGTCCGACGACCCTCGTTCCCTTGGCCACGTAGCCTGCTAAAACGACGTTGCTAAATGGTCTGTCTGGATAAAGAGCTTAGCTAAAGCATCTGCCCTCTTAGCAGAAGATATGTGTTCGAGTTTTTGCTAGTCAGCCTTTTTTCACGTCCGATTTTCCGAAGGAATCATTACTTTAATAAATTAATTTTTGTCTTGTTGCTGCCATAAGAGCTGAATCAAGTTATTGTGACCTCGGTGAGCGGTAGGGAAATCACACTGCACGGAGGTAGACGGTTGGTAAAAAATGTTAGCGACCTCTGTCTTAATCGCTGAATCGATCTTGAGCTTTTACAACTGAGCACACTCAGAGTATAGACCTCCCACCTTTCAATGCCTTTGAATTGAATAAGAAAAGCAGATTATTCTGAGAAATGCTATTTTTTTATTATAAAAACTACTAGCCATCAAATTTGTCAAAGACCCCGCTATCTGAGCTAAAACTAGTTTGAAGAAAGTTATTTCTGAATCCTTTATTTTAGATGATATCTCCGAAAACAGTGATAAGAGCTACAATCACTTCTCTTCGTCGATTCATCGATCTCCCAAAGATACATAAACCATGAGTTTCAATCCACCCCGGGGGTGTTTGGCGTGTCTTCTCCTACGCATAACTTATCTCAATCGCATATTACCGACCGTCCTAGGCTTATTTTCTCCGAAACATACCATTATCAAATACATTTGAAGATTAATTTAGCAGCAAAAGTTGGTCATAATTAATGGTTCATAAGTTATTTATGTAAAATTAATAGAACGGGACGTGGAGTAATGGGAAAAATTACAATTATAAATTTACTTAATCTAGAATACAAAATTGTGCAATAAAGGAAAGTTTAATAAGATGGATGAATCTGAGAACTATGATGAATCTTTGATGAACTCAATTCCTCCTTTTATCGATCCTTTCTCCCTATCTAAAGGGAAATTTTTGAGCCTGAGCTTACCAGATCCTTATAATGTTAAATCTACCTTTTATGTTTTTTTCACTATATTTCTGTCACTTTTTTACTGTTTAAGTTTGATACTTTTCTATGTGTATATTTGTTTTTTTACTGTAATTGTCATTTTTATGCTATATGTGAGAATTGAATGAATAAATAAAGAAGAAAAATTGAAAATTATTGAAAAATGAAAGTCAACCTTCCTTTTCCTTATCAACTGATTTTGTATTTACATGTAGAAACAGGTGGACGTTAATGTCTTACAAAAAAGAAATTGTATGAAATTAAGAAATTAAAATAGTTAAATTAGGTACTGCATTTGGGGTGGTTGGGGAGGATAGGACTTTAAATTAAATAATTTTGCACTGGCAGAGAAAATGGAAGGGTCAAAATTTGAGAGGGAGGGGACCTCTGAAGAAAGTGATTGAGGGTAGAGTACAAGGAGCAGAGGGGACATACAAAGGCAAAAGATGTTAGATATAAAGGGAAGGGTAAGCTACCAGGAAACGAAGGAGATGACTCTGAATAGGAAACTTTAAGGCACATGAACCCACCAAAAGGTAGGACATTCTTGTATGTTTGACCATTTAACCATTTTTGTCTTTGACAATTCCATCCTTTGATAGAAATGGGGGCAAAGGGTAGAACGGAAGGGATTAATGGGACCAACTTCCTTGCTTTCCTCAATGAGATCTCTGCTGGTCATTCTTCCTCAGCTTACACACTCCTACCCCTTTGCTTACCTCTTCCCCTTCCTCTGGCCACATACCTAACGCATGAACAATATACCTCTTCTATAGCCAATGCAACAGAGAGGAGATCCATGCCTGAACTACACTTGATTCAAGGTATCATGTAACTAACTGATAGAATGAACACAACTCTTCTAATAAAAATGATGAATATGAAAAGAAAATAATTCGTTATATTTGAAGATAAAACCTTAAAATTGCTGATAAAGACCCATAGTAAATTATGGTAAGAAAATTGCAATTATGAAGAGGTGATCCATCCCAAAACATGATAAGGAATACTCACTTACATTGCTGCTAAACAACTGAGATTGCAAGAAATTTAAAAGATACACAATTTAGAAACAAAATTCAGACCTAATGTGAGAAAAATTGATCCATTAAAACTACCAGATGTTTACATTCCTGTCTTTATTACCACAAGCTCATATTGAGAAAATATGCATGTTCATAAAAACTTGTTTTTTAAATTATGGTTCTTGTTCTAGGTGTATTTCCTCTCCTTCATCTCTATCACGTCAAACCTGTCTTCTGTTACAGAGAGAAAAAGCAAAAATATACTTAATGGTATCATTATTTTATATTTTGCTTGTGTTCTTCATTGATACTTGATAGGGAGATATACTAAAATAGAATACACTCAAAAGCAAGTCCCTTAACTCATGCTATTGCGTAGGCTAGGTGATGCATCTCATAATAGTACCTTCATATCAGGGTATTGTGATCACTGCCCTAATGATCAAGTTGAGGCCATGCTAATCTGCTGAACACTAGATTCCACCGCACCTTAAATGGGACCAGTGTATGGTGGAGTTAGCTTAGCAATATTACCTTTTATCCTGGTTTTATAAATAAATTTCAAAGATAATCTGAAAGCATTATGGCCATATAATGTAAAGAATATTATCTCATTCATTGGAAATATGAATTGGAAACAATTTTGATAAACATTTACCCCTGATCATCTAAAAATTTATTATCGATCAAATGTTTCATGAAATATTAAAATTTACCATTTATACCTTTTCATAAAATCTCACCAAAGATTTTTCAGGCTTTCAAGCTCATATATCCTTTGCTGATATCTTCATTATTACACCTAAATGTTGCCTTTGCCTTTTATGGTTGCCTTAACTCATCAGCAAACTTCTGCAGTTTTCTCCCTCCTCTCTCCATTCCAAAGCTGTCTTAAGATAACTATGAGGACATCAACAGGCTCTAGAATAGTTTTTATTCTTTCTATAATAATAATAATAATAATAATAAAAGGCCTTTATTCGGGCGAGATTGAGACTAGAAAGTCTCTTCTTACACCTAACCCATCGTCATATGTGAAACAGAAAGAAAGAGATAGTTTTCGAAAGTACACGAAGAAAATTAGTATGTGGATTTTTAAAAAACCTAAGCTGAGGGCTCAGGAAAAATTTCCACTGCAGGAAAACACTCCCTAGAAGGGGAGTGTGAAAAACCTGCGAAACCTACAGGTAGAAAACAGTATTTTGTGAAGAAGGAGAATAAAAGAATTATGAAAGACAAGTAGAGAATAGATACAAATTATTCTATGTGAGTCTTTCAATGACCTTTTCCCTCTTAAACTCATTTGAAGAGCTTCTTCATCAATAAGCTGTCCAATGCATCCATATAGATAGTCAGCATCTCTTAAACTTAACTTTTATTCAATGTAAAGATATAAACTATTTAATTAAATGTTTGTCATAAACTTTAATGCATTAGTCCTCATTTACAAACTTTATTTAATATAGAAAGAAGGAATTAGTACCATGTGGATAAAACATAGTTAAAAGTATCATGTAGAATGAAAGCTTAGCTTTATCTATTATCCAACATACATGTTGTCCTTATGTTGACAATAATAAATAATGGAAAGAAAAATGAAACTCCAAGCATGTCTTTTGGTTAAATTAGTCAGTCATTTCATCATTTTCTGTTCAATTTATTTATTTATATATTATCCAATGAAATACTGCTCCATAAAAATTAGATAATTGTAATAAAAAAATTTACTTAGATAATCTTTGGTTAATTTCATTATTTATTTTTTGGCTAGTATTACTTTATCCTAAATAATAATCAATTTTGGATTATTCTGTCTCAAAAATCTGCTCAAATAATGATGCCTAATTATTTCTTAATTCAGACAAGTTTCTAGGTTTCAGTTAACGAAATTTTTAGCTTTTTTCATATCAAATTATAGCTACCTTAGCATCTTTGATTTTATTAATCAGTGATTGCTATACATTTCACAGAGTAGTTAATGTCATTATGGGTTCAGGAATTTAACATAGTTCTTCTCATCTAGAGTCATTATTTGCTCTCCAGTCATGCAATTGCTAACAAATGTTGACTCAAACAGATGAACAATACGATGAAACAGAAAAAGTATTTTTAAATTTGTAATCTTGGGCTGACCAAAGTCCTGTGTGTCATCCAATCATTTTAACAGAGAAGAATATATCTGATAGATCTCTTTCTAACAAGATTGAAAACATTATGTTAAAAAATGTATTGAAACTATTTGAACATTATTGACCTACAAACAAGAGGTATTTTTTATCAAAATTATATTCTAAAGAATAAAGAAAGGAGAATTTTTGAGTTAACATTTAATACGAAATTGGAATAAATTTAAAATGATGCTAAAGTTTTATAAATTCACAAATTGGATCTCTATAAAGGAGAAATTTTTACATGAGAGCAATTTTAAACAGATTGCAGTAGTAAATGAATATATATTTCATAAATAATAGCTGAAGTTGCTCAGAGATTGGATGAGGTATTCAAATTAAATGATTAATTGTCAATTGAATTTTGAATAAGTTTAAGAATTCTGATGTTTAGTCTTCAGTAAGGTTGAATTTCTAGTAACAAAGTGCATAATTTTATGAAAGATCTTTATTGCATTTTCAGTAAATAATTATTGTAACACCATTGAAATTTCATTTACTAAGCATTCGTATTAATTTCCCAAGTAAGCCAAAATGCAAATGGTTCAGTATCAATTTCCTCAATTGAAGCCTATCCATTATGTAGTGAATGCTTTTCTGGATTGTTTCCATTGAAAATAAAGAAAAGACTTGATTGGCAAGGCTTTGTAGAAGTCAAGCAAACAGGATCAATGATGGGCAATCAGGTTGTGCTCAACCACATAAATACAGATAGTAGAAGAATTTTTCCCAAATCTTTTCTTCACTTCCCCAACAGTAATCAACAGCTGTAATCCGAAGGCTCAGCCCGAGGCTTGAATCCACATACCCTGATATGTGAGATATATAAGTGTTTACCCACAAAAAAGGGATGACTGTTAATTGTGAAAAAGTGCGTGAAAATAAACATTCAACAACAGCTGCTCAAATTCTGTACAGGCATATCTTTGAAACTTAAATGTAATGAATATCATTTACACAAACATACAAACACCCATTGCAAATATTACTGCTCCCTGCCAGAGTGCACATACATCATCAAGGACAAACACAATTGGAAAGGTGACATTCTCCCAAATTTATGAGGACCTATATAAAGAGCGTCTTAAGCATACTTCGAAATGGTCTATCAGAATAAATAAAGTTTGAAGAAAAGCAATCATACTTCGAAGCAAGGGTCTGTGTGAGAAGAAAGCAATAGAAGGCAAGGGAGTTATTATTGGTGCTCGTCACAAATGACCAATCATAAATTAATTGGACGCTGGCATAGATGCACACACACACGCACGCAAATTCATTCTACCCTTATTCACACCTCCTCATTCAGTCTCATCCATTTCAACAACATTTAATTGGCCATATGATCTGCCTATGCCTACAACACTGATGTCTATTATCTTGGAATGCACTTTGAACAAGTGTCAAGGTAGAGTACCTCATGATGCATGACAGTCACTTTTTTTCATTTGGAAAACCTCTCTGTTTGGAGGCATCTTATCTGGCCTTGTTCCCAAATATCTCTCACACTAAAGTCCTGCCACATTGTTCACAAGGTTTGTCGGGATGTAAAACATTGCCACACCATTGTGATTATGAATCATTCGCAACTCGGAGGCTGAGAATGAACTCAAAAATATCACTTTTCGTCGGACGACGAAACATTCGATATCTTATTAAAAACTCGCAAGCTCCGTTGAGGAGCTGCTCACTTGTGAATCACAAGATTGGATAGAAAAGAATATTAAATTAGAGCCATTGTTATCTATTTATAATAATCAGAGATGGTGTGGAAACAAGAGCGTCAAATTTCCTTCTTACCCAATGAGTGATTCTACAAGGATGGATTTAAGAGGTCATAGAACAGGATATGACGGATAGGCCACTTAAGCACCTAACTCCTTTATGGCTGGACGGCAGAGGGAAAGGGCTTGAGAGCCTTTTAATGGCAGCTTAGAATGTTGTGTCCGACAACTGAGAGGGATGGGGTAGAGAAATGTGAAGGAAGCATGTGGGATGAATCCGTGCTATCGCTTGACTTTCTCAGTATCTGGCCGCTGCCTTCTTTCCTTAGCCTCGTGTTGTGATGAACTGTGCTGGTCGTCATGCTAGCAGCTGACTTTGGAGGCAAAGGCAATGGAAGGGGAGATTCCCCATCCAAAACCAGGTCAGAGATACAGCCAATCACTCCTGATGTATAACGACCTTGGGTCCATTTCTCAACATCTTTGACTCCACCTTGAAAAGTAACAACAAATGAAAGGTCATTGAGATGGTCATAAATGGTAACAGTTATTTAAAGAAGGCTAAGCTGGAGAAATTACAAAAAAATCAGGCATAACTATAAATCCTCTCCTATCATCAAATGAAATCTAATTTGGACTAGATTCAATGCTTACAAAAAAGAGTTGGATATGAATCCAGAATGTCTTCTCAAGCAGTAAATTATCATCCCTCTAGAACAAAACAAATCAAGTATGGAAGATTGATATAATTTCTCAAGAAACATTTTTTATACTAATAAATTTGCTGTTAAAACAGTTAATTTGGCACATTGAGGATTTATAGGGAGATGATTCCAAAGCTGTGATTTAACCATCTGAATGTATGTATTTTAAAATTGCAATCTTTCATGATAATAAATAAGAATGGTCTACTTAATTCAATGAATTCAAGTCTGTGAACCTCAGGGTCTCTAATTCCATGAATTTTATATTTATAGTTTTAATAGAGCAAAATGTTACTATATGTTTCAATATACTGCATATCTCTTTGTAATAGATTAGAATAATAGGCTATTTAAAAGTTTCATTTCCATATGATGTTATTGAATACAAAAACGTATAATGCTCCTTGAGCATAATATAGTGATAATTTATATGAAATGAGGTAACCTTTTTACCTAATCATTCAAATAATGGAAGCTAAAGGGACTGAAAAGATTTTCTCTTATTTTGGAGAGATAGAGCTATAGAATATGACTGAATTTGCTTGTCTTAGATGGCTACTTAAGTGATAATAAATGGGCATAAGAAAGATTTTAGGATAAGGAAAATATTTGCAGGAATAGATCTGTAATGCTAATTTATATAAAATCAGTGAATTAAAAAAGAACTTTCTGTTCTGTTTAGAATACATAATTGATTGAAATCTTATTTGATAAATAATCTTGTTCTATAAATTTGTTTCAACTTTAAATAGACACAGTCTGGTCACACAAAAGTATAGGAATATACATAGAAACATATAATTATACACAGATATCTATTTTGTTTTCTAGATACTGTAGTCGATTCACAATAAACATGTAATTATTAATTTACATGTTAATTTACAACAATTCTGAAACTTATAGAAGTCAGAATGTTTACTTTGATTTGAGTGCTCTATCTACAGATAAAATAAGATAATAAATTATTATGAAGTCATTTTCCAATCCCTATTGTTTACTCACCTACATAGAGCCCTGTGTTGGTATTAAGTTGCCTCAGTCTTCCCGGAGCTCTTTTTGAAACTACTGGCCCACTATCAACAGCAATAGTTCCTTCTTGTTCATTCCTAAATGTCACAAATTAATAAATGCAATATTATCATTTACAAGAAAGTTATATTAAAAATGATCTTTATGCTGTTCATGTATTAATTTTATTTTAAATATTATCAGAAAAATATTGTTGCTTAAGTTAGAGGAAGAATAATAAAAGGAAATAGATTTTCAGCAATTAATCATTCTGTTAATTACAAATGTGGTAAATCTTTGCAGTGAGTTTAAGGGTTTGAATGAAAATGGGTATTTTTTTAAAGTTTTATGAGGAAATAGTTCAGTTGATAAAATCATATCTGATTTCACCAATAAATAAGGAAGAAGTGAAGCAACTATAGTACAGAGAGCATTCAATTTGTAGGAATAGCAATTTGCTTTTATCCAAACTAATAAAACAAATAGGTGGGTGAATCATACTAAAAATACTCTGTAAATCAATAGCTCTAATCAATTCATGAGTAAGGACATAGTTTAGGGTTAAGATAGCAATGCAGAACAATTCTCATTATATTTATCAGTTATAGAAAAAAATATATTTTCCCTTCAATTATTCTTTTAATTTAATCTTAGAGCATTGCTACACATTAATGTGAAAGTTCTTTATAAAGTAAGTGAATTTATTTATGCTTTGCTTCTCTTTATTAAGATTACTTTTATATCTTATAAGCACCCTGAATATAATTATCCATTCTTATAATTCCATTAGTTAATAATATCTCACCTTGTAGCCCTGACTCGATGCCATAGCCCATCATTTACCCGAGTGGTGTTGTATTCCAGTTCAACCTCACCACTTCCAAGATTGAACCTCAGATGTAAGTAACCAGCCCTCAATCCAAGAGCCAGGAAGTCTCCTGTTTGTCCAGAAGGAGGATGGTGAGAGTTCCCTCCACCACGCTGACCACTCCACAGCAAAACTCCAGATTCAGAGGTTGTTTTGAATCTCATGTTGATATCAATCTTGTAGTTAACGATTCTGGAAAGGAAATAAGCAAATGATTTGTTGATAGCACTGAACTGACCTATAATGAGAATTCATTTCTTAAGTCAAAATGGTTTTAAACAAATAACCCATCTCTAACTTTCTTCAAACTTTCAGTTTATCATATTTAATTTTAGGAGAAAGATTCATATGAGAGATTTCCTATTAAAAGTTACCAATTATAAATATGAAAGAGTGGTAGCAGTACATGTGGTTTCCATAATATCACTGTTTAAATCAATTTAAATATTGAGCCCTAAGGTCCAAATTACACATAAATCACCAAATGCCAGAATAAAATTGCATATCAAAAAAAGAAATATTTTTGGGTTTTTGTTGTGATTCTAATTAATCTTGTGGAATTTGTAGCGAATAATGATACTGAGTGTATGGAATAAAGAACGTTTGAGCTTAATAAATTCCAGTAACCCTCAACCTCAAAGAAAATTCTAAGTCATTGCAATTGCAGAAGGAATTAAAGCTTTGACTTTTATGAAATAAACCCATTTTTTCTAATTAGCTGCTCTCTTTCATGAAGCTGAAGTTTTTAGAGATAGATACAGTTAATATAATGAATATGCTAACAGTAAAGGAGTAGAATTGAAGCTTATTGCTGAAGTGTGTAAGGCTTTTTAAATTTGGCAAATCCATTTCTAAGAACAGCTGGCAGCTGGGGGATAAGGGTGAAAAATAGCATTCTCTTAGGGGACTTCATTGAAGCCATGTACATTGCTTCCAAATTTGCTGAAGCATATCCTTTCTCACCCTCGCTTATCCCAAGAGGGGGAACTTTCCCTTAGGTCAACCATTTTAGCCAGCTCAAGCATCATGTTTTATCTTTTTAGTTTCCGAGTTATATTTTTTAGAACCTTGAACAGGAATCTTACCAGAATTCCTTCAAAGAGGAAATTTTAAATTTCTTGAAAGAATTTAAGAGATGCTTCAACTCATAGTTTCTGTATAATTATAACCTGATTTATTTTCACAGATATTGTAAATTCAAGCACAAGTACAGTAGTTAAATCTTGAGATTCTACTGAAAATAAATTGCCTTGATAAAATATTTTTAAATATCTAAGATTTTTTTCTAATATGTCACAATATCTTACCAGTAAAGAAGGAAAATTTGGAACACAGCTGTTAATGAATTAGAGGTTTAAAACCTCCAATAGCCATCTTTGTTGGCTTTCCTTGTCTCCCCAGTATTTGGAGATACAGGAAAGGGTAGCCACACTTTTTAGAAGCAACCAATGCCTGTTTCAAGAGTGATATTCCTATTGTCAGAGCAGTAAGTATGAACAAATAATAATATCTTACCTTTTAATTGTATCAACATCCGAATAATGGAGATAGCTATTTCCATTGAATCCAGGGACAGCAGTACCGTCTTCTCGTTCTGCTACTTCTCCTTTACTGACATCATTTTCTTGCCAAACAGTCTCCTCCACCTTGGCACCCATTGCGTGATGGCCCCCTCCCTCCCTCATCCTCCTTCTCCTCCCCAAGAGAGGCTCTGCCAATGGACCATCCCCTCCCTCCCCCTCATCCTCCTCCTCCCCCTCCTCCTCCACCCCATCGTCCTCCTCTTCATCGTCATCCTCGGCCACCAACTGGTCCCCTCCACACTCGTTCCCTCTTCCAGGGATGCCAGAGTGGCATTCACATGAATAGAACTCTTTCTGTGGGACACATATGGCTCCGTGAGGGCAAGGGCCTGATTGGCAAGGATGGGGACAGCTTCCTATGTTAACGCCAGCTTGGGCTCCCATCACCAAGTCCAGCACCCTGTTGTTCACCACCACCTTTGGAGACATTTCAGACATGGAGTTACTTAAGAGCTGAATTTATCAGGACTTAATTGGCAAATTTTAGTCTTGAGAGACCACTCTTATAATTATATATTATATACACTCTTAATTAACCATTTTCAAGTACACAAACAACCCTGGCCTAACCAAGATTTGACCCCGGGACCCTGGCGCTGCAAAGCTGAATGCTATTCACTACATGACTGAGGCCAGTGATCAAATAGTAATAACAAAATTTAAGCATCCAAATCATCCAGTTTTTAAATATTCTTCTATTCCATTCCAAAATAAGGAAAACGAACTTCAACTAAGTATTCTGGAGATTTATTGATGAATTATATAAACCCTAAATTAGGGAAGATATTTATATTAAATGATTTACAATTCTAGTGAGAAAAAAGGTTATGCGAGAATTAATTTATTGAAATTTTGAATTACACTGATAAAAAAAATCTTTTGCATCACCAGAGAATTTTAATCTGAAGGATTCTTAAAGTTTATTGGTCACATAGTTGTTGTTAAGCTTTTGTTTCCTCAATAACTTACCATATATTTGAAATTGATTTGACAATATAAGAGTTGACTCAACAATTTTATATTTTTTAATTTAGCTTATAATTTTAGGATGTAACAAATTTATAGCAATTCACAAAAGCACTGAACCAAGTTAACATAAAAAAATTACATTTACTCTGTATCTTCGTATGGGAGTGTCATTCTCTTCAAATATATTTAGCTAATTAAAATTTAATAAGAAATAAATGCTAAGGAGTACGAATGTATGAAAAACAGTATAGAATATAATAAAAAAATCTAAAAGACATGATACTACAACATTAAATACAATATAAATTGCCTCAAATATATTAAAATTATATGTACCTTCTGAATGCATCCTACAAAGGTTGTAACAGCAGCTGTCCCACTTCCATTTACACCCATTGCATCATCTTCTGCGTAAACAGTCTCTTGGTGATGGTACATGACTTTAGGAGAGATGAGGTCAGCATGATCAGTAGGAACACCACCAATATAAAGAGGGTGCTTTGGTCCCAAAGAGAGCTGAGTGAAAGCTCCTGGAGTCATCGCTTTATTTGCGGGTGAACCATCAACTGAGAGGAAGGCAAGACGACCTGTTCTAGAAATCCGAACTTCATGCCATTTTCCCAATGTTACTGGGGTTGTACTCCTGAAAAATAATAACAATAGGGTTTGGTTATAAACGAAAATTAATTGCTTGTAACAAGAATCGTCTACTTCAAATTCCAATGCTATATCATACATTGGAGTCACTGCATTTTGAAATGCAAGGTCTTCCTATCCTATCCTAAGAATAAAAGAAGAAGTTCTCTCCTTCACAGAAATGGATTTCAACGTAATAAATGTATTAAATATCTATGAATCTATTTACCTAATGTGTGCTGATCCAGTGCCCAAGTCAAAAGTGAAAATTAGGATTCCTTCGCTTAAATGCAGCGATACAAAGTCTCCCACTCCATCTCCTTGTCTCCCATTGTATAAAACAAGCCCATCCAACGACAAAGGTTTGAAGGTGATCTCAATTTCAAGCCAAGATGATACAGAAGCTGTTCCTAAACTAGGATGCTGTAGGAAGCTTGTGCCATTGAAAGATGGAACCTGTAATCGCAATATATTCTAAATTAATTAAATTTTTAATTAAATCTCTATTAACATAATCTTGAATGTGATTGCAAACTACCGATAATAGAAAAAATCAATAAATTTATTAAAAGCTGAAATTACTATTCTATACAGTATTAAAGTCTAACAGAGAGTATATCAGCATAAGAATTAGGTATAATTTAGCAGAGTATTACTGAAAATTTTAGCCAAGTGAACTTTCTATCACTGGCAAAATATTATACTAATTTTGTGATTTAACACAGCATATATCTTTTGAATGAATAATATAGAATTCTCAAAAGAGAGGTCCTTATCACTGACTTACATGAATGACAGGGCCTTTGCATTGGATTTCTGCAGGGTCTCTATTTGTAGGGCATGGGCCTATGGGTCCATCATCAGCATCTGTTGAAGTGGAGTCTGTCATGCCGGTACATGTGCTTCCATTACCATCCTGCTTGTTACAGCCATTTTCTCCTTCTACTCCAACATCGCATTCATCTAAGAAGGGAAAAGCAATTAACCAACTTTTAAAAGTACAGCACGGAAAGCATTGAGATGAAGAGTTCATGTATATCTTATAATAATAACTTTAATAAGTAACAAAAATACCCAAATTTATAGTTTACATAACAGAGACCATCCATAAGTAGGTCCAAGAAGGACCTACTTAAGAAATACTATAAATAAACTGCAAGAGAGAGGACAAAAAACCATAAAATACAAAAGTATTTAGGAAAAGTATTAAGAACCATTTACTTATTAGATTATTATTAGCATAAAATTAATAATAATAATAATATGTATTTATTTTACTCATATTTTACATCACATGTTATTGGACATTTTCTGTTTGCGATAAATAAATAATACTATATATATATATATATTGAACAATAATGTTTGCACTTAAATGTATTGATTTCCCTACTGGTCCTCCAGAGCCAATAATTGGCTCATCAGAAGGTGCATAAATAAACAGACAACCAGAAAGTATAAAATATTAGAGACTCACAGAATATAGCTTACTTCTAAATAATTTCAGAATACTGAATTAAAAATCATAAGTATTACATAAAACAACACTTTATATCCATGTACACATCTTATCAAAAATAGGTTATTAAATAATAATTTAAAAATTATATTGTCTCATTGTGTAGTAGGAAGTTTATCATTCTTTTCTTAACATCGCTTAATGATGTTAAATACAACAGATGTGTTGGAAATTTATTAAAGATATTCCGTACAACACTGTTTAACCTATGAGCACCTTAATTATTATAATTCTCAGGAAAATCATAATTTATCATTCTCCTTGTCTCCATACTATGTTCATTTATTTTATTCTTATCCATGAAATAGTTTTCTATTATTAAGATATAATTTAAGAGTTTATCAACTGGCAGTATCTCTAGATTAGCATAAACGTGCTTCATTTCAATCTTTTCCTTCATTCATCGCTGAGTGAATATCTTTGTATAACTATTAATAAAAATTCCTGACCCTTCAACTGCTAAAGATTTGCATCACTTTTCTTCCTCGATATCCAGGTTTATTAAGTAATGAAAAAAATCTTAGAAAATAACTAATAACTAGCAGTAAAAGAAGTATGTGTGTGTGATGACATATCTGACATTGATTTTAAATTATTCGAATACCATCAAAAACGTAAATTTTGCTTTTTTTTATGGTTTGTTGGTTACCAGCATTGGTTCAATATATTGTAACCCGATATTCATTATGTTAATTAGAATAAGTTTTAGTAGTAATTTCATTTTTGATGAAGATTAAGATAATATATTCAGGTTGAACCTACCATTTACTACTACAGATTACTTTCTATCGAAGAGTCAGAGGATGAATTCTACCAGAAATTGGAGCTTATCTTATATATTTCCTTTAAAGTCTGATCTGACGATAAACTGAGTAATCTTAATGAAAAGTTATTTTTTCTATTATAATAGATAGTTATAAGAAAACTAGGCAGAGATTGAATGGAATTGGCGATTGCTATTCTATCAATTTACGAGCAGTTAATTTCCCGATGAAAACTATAGAATCGAAGATAAATTTACTGAGAAACTTTTGAACAAAATATAGCGTTAAATAAATAAATAATAAATGGTTTTACTACGGAAGTTTCGTGGGATAAAACCTATGGCGATAAATCCATTAAGCGTCTTGAGTTATGTGGGAATCGACATCTGCCGCTCTTTCGTTGGCGAACTTGGTTCCAAACAAAATTTCATCGGAGAAAATTTTCCCTTATTTTCCAGAAAAGGAGTAGTCATTGGCAGAGAATTTGTCACTCATTTTGTAATTATAGTTAATTAAAAATTTTCATGTCTCCTTAACTTAAAATTTATTTTAATTTCGAATCAGTTACAACTTGAACCTGGAAATCTCGAAAAATGAGGATTCTATAACGTGTTCAAACTTTTCAAGTTTTTAGGAGTCGAGCAATCAAATATTTTTTACAATGACAGAGTGGATGATGAAATACTGCAGATGAACAAAAATGAGTAAGAATTAAGAAGTTTGTTTACAGCACGGTGAAAATCCACATTTCTTTCACGTCAGTATGCTTTTAAATGATACAATTGCACGGAGTAATAAAAGCTTACCAATCGATGATTTTGATGAATGAATGCAAGTTTATTGAAGAAATGTCAGAAGCAGATAAATTTTACGCAAACAGAACTAATTAGGAGTTATAGGAAGAGCCAACATAAAACAAAGCTTCTCACTGTAAAAAAATATTAGGATAATGGACTTTTAACTGGTGATTATTTTCATTCACGTACTACATTTATTTTTAGAATCCATTCACTCGTGCAAAATTTATTTATATTAGCTTCTGAGAATCACTTTGTGGTTTCATATCCTTTATTTCGCGACTTCTAGTCTTTAAATGAGAAAAGCTAAATTTTTATTCGCTATTCATACAATATTTATAGTAAACATTTTAATGAAGTCTTTGTAGATATATGCTTGGAAATAGATTGAAAGACGAAGAAAAATCCCGATCTCAAAGGACAAATAGAATTCATTTAGTAACTAAAACTGCAAACATCTCTCAAAAGCGTCACAGGACGACGACAAAAGGACGAAAAACCTTAAATTGTACTGTTTACCCAGGTCCCCCATCTTAGAAATAACCCCACCGAAACAGAACAGCGTAAACTCACCAACATCGAATCCTTTGATGGCATCACCGTGTCGGGCCGTCGAATCTTCTGACGCAAACCGAAATGCTTTCCCATTCACTTCCAGAGCTCTCACACATCCTTTGAAGCCAGAGTCTGTTGGAAGCTTTGTCGCCCCATCGTCGTCCCCGCCTCCTCCCAGCAAACCAGTGGTGTTTCCCGGCCCACCGACGAACACAGGCTCCCGGAACGTAATTCGAGAGAATAGACCCTTAAAAGGAAAGGTAATAAAGGGCCGGAGATTATTACGATGGTCTTTGAAGCTGCGATTGTCATTTAGCTGCGTGTGCTACATATAGCGTCCATATTCGAGACAAAGGCGATCGATGGGGATTAACTTCCACGTCAATTAGGACGGAAAAGGCAGGAGAATATTCGATTAGGAAATACATGGCGCAGCTCTCGAGGAGAGCGGCATTGTCTGCTTTGCATTAAGCGATAAAAGTAACTGTGAGCGGATGTTCTTCCAACGGTTCCTTTTGAAAGGGGATTGCTGTAATGCTTTAGAGTTACATATGTAGCTAATCATAGCTCACTTAATTTTGCCATATTTTCATCTGTACCTTATTTACTAGTTTAGTTTAGTTTATTAGAATTTCTGTCGCAGTTAGACATAAGTTTGGTGGGAGCGTAATGATTGCATTACATTATAATACAATTTCAAGGTTACTATTACATTTATATCAAAGATAACATTAATATACAATTTAACATGTACGCGGTTATCATAATATATAATACAATAATAAACAAACAAAGGAACTGCTTTTCAGCTGAGTTTGTTTTATTTTGGCTTGAAATTTACCAGTCAGATTTAAATGTAATATAAATAAAAACGCTATATAGAAGTTAAATTTATGATAAATCTTGTCTTGCTTTGGCCCAAGATTGCATTTTTATTAAATCCTTTTAAATTGTATTTACAAAGTAGCAAAATAAAGTCAAAGAGCCACAGTGCTTTCTGTGAAAGTTTAAAATATTCTCGTAGATGACATCATAAGAGTAATAAAAAGATTTGATTATAATAAGTGAATATTGGAGAAAACTCGTACCTACTTGAATAATACACTTAGAAGAATAGACTTATGTATTGACAGTTATTACAATAGTCAATACTTATACAAAATTAAAATAATAAAATTTTAGCACCCCTGTCGCTACATTGACGGCGCATATGAAAATATATACGTAAATACACTTTTTACACACATATGTACACTCCTTACCAAAATTAACGCAGCATCGGCCGTTAGAATCGCTAGGGAGGTGCTGCGTTAGTTTTGGTCAGGAGTGTACATATCAAACGCACAACAAACGAAGTACCTTATTATAACATTCTTAGAGGTTAAGGATGTATTATCATTCAAATATTACGATCAGATTTTATAATTAGCAATTAACATCTACATTAAATTTTAAAATCTATATACATGCAGGGAAAACATCAAAATAATTGATAAAAAAATAAATCAATAATAATTTTTCGATTTCCCTATTCCAATCCATTGCAAGCAAATCGCCAAGGATACATAAAATAGAATTCTTACTACCTAAAAGGAAATGACCTTTTTGTAATAAATTGTGCGTAAACATTAAGCTTCGGAGGATCATATTTGTGGGTGGCGTTCTTTTTTATGCCCCAGCTCCTAGCTGAGTTCTTAAAATTCCCCATTATCGGGGTTCTCCATACCCTGTCATCTCTGTACGCCGTTGCTTACAATTTACGCTTGAATGCGTGGGAGTCTCTAGTCTAAATGAAATCCCATATTCTATCCCGACGTCAAATAAACTTCGTGAACACCCTCGAAACTCCGTTTTCAACCCCTTTTTTACCGAGGCATATATTTTCCCAAATTAACTAGTAATCCGGGCAAGTGCAAACTGCGCCCAGCTTGGTTTCTTTATTGGTCCCTGCGGGCACATTCCTTCTAGTCAAACTTCACAACTTGCTCAGCTCGAACGAAATATTCGGAGCTTGCAAAATGTGACTCATAGCTCAGCTCGATACCGTTCAAAAGAAGGCTGATTAAGCGGTAAATCTCTAAGCGCAACAACGCTATGTGTTCTCGGAGATTAATTTTTCGCGTTTCGGTAATTCCCTTCGAGCTCCTGAATAGACTCTTGCAGGACGGGTTTTGCACAATCTTATTTCATATTTCCGATACTATGATGGAATGTAAGAGAATTAATTTCAGCCGGCGAAGGAAATAAGCCAGAATTTAAATTTCATGCTATACAAACTTATTAATTCTTCGGTATTGATTAATGAAAATTTTTAATCTTAACTAGAAGTGCATGAAATGAATCGAGTATCTTTATGTAATCTCTATTTATTATTTTCACGTATCTATAGAGTTACCTAGTCTGAATAAAGTGTATATTTTCCTATTTAAAGTAATTATTTTTCTTTAAATGTTTTTAAAGATTTCTTCTGCTAGATAGAAAGGAAAACATACATTTCTGGTAGCTTCTATTTAAAGAAGTTTCGGATTGTATTAAAAATTTAAGATTTTACTTGGCATATTATTTTTACGGCGTAGAATAGTCTTGTGCTTATTAGGATTCTCAGGTATTGAGATTTCGAGAATATAAAGATTATTAGATTATTTGTATATTTTCACTTTAAAATCTAAAAAGACAGAAATAAGCGTTACCTCAGGGGTTTATTCTTTGTTAAAAATATATCTGCGACTCTAGCTCTAGCTAATGAAATTCGAAAAACGCAATTGTTTAACCCTCACTCCACATCTCATGTTCGAAAACATTTCTTTGTATCATTCGTAAGAGCCCTCACATTAAACAAATGTATAAAACCTCCATAGCTCTTTGGGTAGGCAAAGGCTTGCCTGACTCTGCTTACTCTTGAGCTGAATCCTTAAAGGCATTTTAAGATATAATCCGATATTCCGTACAAGGTCCATCTTCATCCGATAAGTATATACATAAGTATACATGTCTTGACGATACTTTTCTCTTGGTAATATGTGATTGATTAACTATATTGAGTGTAGTTTAGCGTTTGCGACGATACTTTTCCCTGGGTAATATGTGATTGATTAACTATATTGAGTGTAGTTTAACGTTTGCGAAGATTTATAAATTATCCTCTCTATGACCCTAGCTTCAACAGCGCTTGAAATGTATGGCAAGTTCTAGATCAACTGTCTAAAGAAAAAAATTCCCTCGTGCTTCCATTAGAGCCGCAAAAAGACTTCGGAAATGGCGAGTTACTTAATTATTTAAATCAGAAGTGGTGAATCTATGACGCAAGTGCCCGGAGCAGCAATCGGGAGAATTCTTTGGTCAGCGAGATTGGGACTGTGCTATCTTTGTTGTAAATTCTTCAAGAAGTAAATTTAAGTTCCGAAATTAATTTAAAAGTATTGCATTGTTTAATTGCTTCTCCAATGATATAATATTCATAAATAAATATTGCCAAGGGTTACTTGGTGGAATTTCATATAAAAAACTTTTAATGACAAAGACAAAAGATAAAACTTGTAAAAATTCCACAAATAGAATACAAAAAGGAATTTGTACAAGTTTTGTCTTTTGAATTTGTTGTCATTACAAGTTTTTTTATAACATATTCTTACTTAGGAAGTATTAATATAAACAATGTCTCAATTTCATTAAATGCTCGCCCACGAGGCTTCCAACGATATTGAATTATAGAAAGAGGCATTTAGTCGAAAAAGCGCCCCTGATTTGATAAGGCTTTCGGAGAGAGTTCTATATTCGGGATTAAGGAAAGGAAATTTCACAAATGATTGACCTCACATTTTATAGAATCCGAGATAAATTGGAACAGTCATTCTTAATCTGATGACATTCTTATTAGCTAAAATCGTTGACGTTAAAATACCCGAGGCAAAGAGGAATTTTCTTTTCACGGGAATAATCGGAATTAATAAGGGTCAGTTCAGCGAAGGAAACATTTTCCCTCCCCGTCAAAATGAAAATTATGTCCTCACTTTTCGTAAATATATAACTCACATGTTTTGACTATCAAATCATAACTTCCTTCGGAATTCCGTTATTGTTTTATTCAGGTACCTGCTCGCCTCTGAATTGCTTAACTAGGTCGACTTCAAACTTAAGGCGTCTCTTAAGCACTATCACGTGATATAATCCTCTCAAATACCAAAATTAGTTCAAAGCAAGCTTGAGTCAAAGGAGAGGAGCTTACATAGAAAAATATGCCTAAAATTTACATTCACATAATTGTTTTAAAAACCTTTGTTACATAATTTATTTGAACTCTAAGCTGATTATTTTGCTTTAAATATAATGTATATAAAACGATGAGAAGATATTAAATTTTATGCAAAATATTGCAATGCTTTCCTCTAAAACTGCACTTTCATTATTTCTTATAAATATTTTTGCTAAGTTTAGATGAAAAGAGAAATAATACTAGAAAGTCAAAATGCTTTTTCGGGAGGGTATAAGGATATGAGATGACGTCGTGAGAGAGATGAAAATATTTGATCATGTGTAGTGAAATTTGTTAAAAAATATACATTTAGAAGTATATAGTGATATATTTAGAAGCATGTAGTGATACAATTAGAAGTATATACGAAAACATTAACGTTTAATACATACTTTAAGTGTATTTTTCAACGATGAACAGTTGGAGTAAAATGCATGAAAAATTCAAATAAAAAACATTTTTGGGGCTACTTCCGCTACGAATAAATGCATTTTGTAGATGAAAATATAAACGGTCGCAATTTTCTAGGGCCATCAAGAGCGAAAAAAATTTCAGAAAAACGGTTAAGGAAATCCCCCAAGTAGCGGGGATGATTCAGGGAAACCTCACCCAGGCCACCGAGAAAAACATCTGCCGGATACCACTCATTTCGTAATGCAAGAAAAGAGTAAACTTACAACCGGCGAGTCTTACATGCACGAGACGTAGACCAACGCCCGTCTCACACACCCATGCACTCCTATCCATTATGTATGACTCACTAAGTGGATTTCGCAATTGAAAAGCGTCTAACCGATTCCTCTGGCTGCTATAATATCTCTGATGCTAGAGTAGTGCTAAGAAGCCTTGAGCCCGTCTCTATTCGCAACCGAGTCCCGTTGCCATAGCGACTCTGCATATCCCTTGAGGAAGAGAGCGGGGATAATCAGGTCATCCCTCCGATGAGTTTAGACATACCCTACCGTAACCCAGCACGCACTTTTTGTCCCCCGTTTCGGAAAGTTGAGTACACCATTGACCGTTGCTGCGATGCATCAAATGGATGTCGGTGATTTTAGAGGTTTAATCTCCAATAGCCGTCTTTGTCGGCGTTCCTCTTCTCATTCACCGGTATTCCGAGAAAACAAGAAAGGAGATCGTACTTTTTTGAGAGCACTCTTTGGAAGATTTTCGTACTGGTTGATTCAATTTTAAATTCTCCAACGTGATTCTGTGATTGTGTATGTTGTGCCGCACTCGATTTGTCCAAATGATTATGCTCAAAATGGGGTACGTGTTCTCTGAATATATTCTATAATTTTCTTTTCGTCTGACCATAGAGTAACTATACATAATATACAACTATATACTATAACTATACGTATAGTTACTCTATGGTCTGACCGATATAAACCAATTCGCAGTCTTGACACGAAATTTCATAAATACCTGATTTTTGTATTGATGGAGTGACATCTTTGGGGCTGCGGAGGAGATTCGATAGTTTGTTATTATTAACGAAGACCGAAGTTAGGTCGAATTTGGACAAAAGTGCTATCGAAAAAAGCGCGGTGTCCTTTCTTGTTTTCTCGGAGTACCGGCGAATAGGACGAGGAACGCCGACAAAAGCTGATATTGGAGTTTTTAAACCTCCAATTCCTTAGCAGCCGAGTTCCAAATTTCTTTCTTTGCCACCGATGGCGAAGGTGTTAATCAGCAGTCGAACACCGCGTGGTCTCGTTCTGTCAAATGCACGGGTATTCTCTCTGGGTCGAGCTAATTATTAACTCATACATTTAGCAACTCCGGAAGTTTAAACATGCCGCACATCCTGACCTGTTGCTTAATGAATGATTCGCCCAAATTCGCGAACTTGGTCATGAATTATACGGCACAGCTTGCGATGCGAGGATGCTTCGCTTTTGGGAGCTACTTGGATGGAACTGTGCATTAACACAACTCGTCTATCATTACTGAAATCATCTGAGGAGATTTTAAAATGGCTCTTGAACTTTGAATGCACGTCATTTTTACATCTGTATTTGTCGAATGCGGTCGAGTTAAATTTTTCATAGATAACTCGTCTATCATTTTAGAAATTATCCGGGAAGATTTTAATATGGTTCTAGAACTTTAAACGACACGTCATACGGGGCTTACATCTTTATTTTTCGAAAGCGGTCGTTTCAAATGTTATGGTGGATAACTCGTCTATTGTTTCAGAAATTATCTGAAGAGAATTAAAAATTGTTCTATAAATTTAAAACATACTCCACTTAACGGGGTTACATCTATATTCGACGAAAGCGTGCTTGTTAAAATTTTCTGTGGACCTTACTTAGTGAGTTTTCTTTAATATAATGCTTCAATCTACAAATTAACGCAAAAAGTACTCTTTATACAATAAAAGATATATTTACTGGTGAGATTACATAAGTTTCGTTTAATTAAGCAGCTTCCAGGAGCACTAGACATAAATTCTCCTTTCTTATAATTATGCCATTGTTGTATAGTGCTCAATCCTTTTCCAATACTTTGCAATATCTGAATGAAAATAGTTGCCGATAAAAGTAGTATGGCTATGGAATGTTTAATATTGATAAGAAAAATTTTATTTATGTTCCACTGATTGTTCCTTAAGTATAAATGATAAAGTAAACGAATCAAATACTAGTCTCCAAATTAAGGAAATAAATAATTACGATCATAAAATTATAATTAAATTGTACTGAATATTACGTAACAGTCATCAAATTTTAATTAATCGTTGTTGATAAATAAACGTTAGCTGCGAAGTTAACAAAGTAGTTTTGGAGATTCAAGAACGAAATATATTTCGTGTTTAAGGTGAAAAATTGGTCATACCCTAAGGTAAAAATGATTGAAGGAAAAAATGACTTACAAGATTAATTGGTTTCCATTTATTTTCTTCCTCGCATTGAAATATCGTTTTAATTTTCTCTCTTCTGAAATATAAGTTGATATAAATTACGAAGCCCTTTCGGTGACCTATGCTTTGCCCGTTTCCGTGTCCAAACCTAATAACTCCAAAGTCCTTTCGCTGATTAGGGTATACATTGGTATTCAAGTAACTCCGAAACAAATGAATCTTATAAAATTCCTTTTCACTGAAGCGGCAGAAGAATCTTTAAAGAATATCACTTTCGGGATTTTCTTTAATTTTGTATAAAATTGTATGTAATTTTCATTTCCTAATGGATGTTAATACACCTTACATATATTTCAACTTGTATTTAAGACAAAAACTTCATTTTATTACGAAAACAATTTTCTGTTAATAATGCTATTCAAATTCACATTTGCGCAAGATAGAAGCATATTCATTAACCTATGTTATATGTTCTCGGCTAATCTTAGAAGAGCTCAAATATACTGATTACCGGGAATCGAACCGGGTCGGGCGTCTCGAACGGCAAGTTAGAATGTTCTGGTTGTATCGATAGATAGGATAACCAACTGGAAATAGGAAGATCTGGGTTTTCAGTACAGTCAGACTTTTTCATGTCCGTTCTTATTTGGAATTTTTCTAGGCGCACTCGATAACGTGAAATACAACTTTCAGATTTTTACTGGAGCTAAAGTATTATTTTATCTAATTACATGACTTATTATATTAACAATTTTTTTATTTGCACTGATATTTAATAATGAATCTGAATATTTTTATATGATTTATTTAAAATGTATTTTATCTAAATTTAATTATTTAAAAAATTATCTGTTAACTTGTTATTTATTTTATTATTTTTTAATCCATTGTAAAGGCCTTGTGCTGTTTATGGATTTATGTAAATAAATAAAAATATTTTAACGTAAAAGAAACGTTCTAAAACTTCATAAAACTTAAAATAATTAATTATTTATGAATATTTCTCTTCGACACAATTTGTACTTTTTCTATATAACAGAATACATACTTTTCTCCTATTTTGAGAATAGAATTTCTCCCTTTAACGTGACTCTATCACTCTCTAAATAATCTTCGTGTATTCCTAGATTCTATCTTATCTTCTATCGTCAAAGTTATCAAGTAAAAGCGAGTTTTTTGGGGCATACTTTCGTTAGATTGAACCACGTTCACTTTAAAAAAGTTTTCATCGCTTTAAATGTTAAGGAGTGACGCCAGACTCAACCATCAATAAAACTGAATTCGAGCAGCCCTAGATTAGAGCAGCATTTCCGTTAATCATCGTCGTTGAGGGTGCATGTCTCCGACAGATTAAAAACAAGCTCATTTGCCTCTAAATTCGGTTCATTACCATACGGCTCCGCGCTGCGGCGGCCGAAAGTCAAAATGGAGCCCTTCGCTCATAAAATGCGAATTCCGTAATACCTTGGATCTTCCGTGGGTCCTCTCGGCGTCGTTCAGAGTAAGCCATGCGTCCCAACGATGTCTGGACAGGCGGAGACGATTCCAAGTGGCCTTCCTCGCCCGCCCTGACGCCCTCACCACGCCCACTCCTGACCCGCAATCGAACCTGAAAACGAATGAGAAGAGTCAGTTACATCTCGCAGAGCAAACATCGCCTTAACACTAGAAGGACGCCAGTTTTTCTCGGGATGAGTCCAAAAGTTTGCATCAATTCGAAATAAAATTGTTTTCATTTTTGTATGAAAAGTACTATTAATTTCTTGTGTTTTTTGTTCTGATATCTAATTGCATTATATGTATAAATGTAGATTGATGTTGTCTTATTTGTAATACTATAAGTATCCATGATCCTTTTTTATTAACTTTCTTCTGCCACGAGGCACTTGAAAATTGTTTTTATTGTTTACATGTTCCAAAGGACACTGTCCTAGATCAATAAATCAATTACTACTACTACTTCGTAGAAGGACAGGGAAAGGGTCATGAGACCACTTCGTCTCTCAATACCTATTTTACCTTCTTTGCATTTTGGAGGAGTTGAATTGTTTATTTTAGGCATATCTATATACTAATAGCAACATTAAATCACTGTTTTCCATAAATCGCTAGTGTATAAAAAAATGTCTACATAAAGCGAATAGTTCATTATATTTACTGAGCAAGGCTTTGAATAATAATCAAGCTCTTCTCAAGTTCCTTTGAAACATCATTTAGATGGTACATGCAATAAATTATCCCAATGTAAATGTATGCAAGAAAATATTTAAAAAAACGAATAATATTTGGCTTTAAAAGAGAAAGTGATTAGATGACCACCAGCCGTCCTTCTAGGTATAATAAGGTGCAAAAACTACCGCATTAGAGTTAGCAAAATTTTAATTCGTTCATATAAAATTTGGGATGGTATCACGCAAATTCTAAGAGTTTGAAAAAATTTAAAAATATTCATCTTAAAGATTTTTGAAGTAAAAGCTGAAAAGTGGTCACATACTGCAGTCCTTATAGTGTTAAAAAGAAAGGCGCAGACGAAAGTGAATGGAAAATAGTCCCCTCCGGCCAAATGCATCATGAAACGCGAGAGATTCCGCAGTGAAAGGCAGGCGATAAAATATAATGCGTGCAAGCCGTAAAAAGAGGAAAATAGGTTCCGAATAGTGTCATCTAATACGTCTTTGGCCCTCTCCCGAAACGGTCGTCTATAAACTCTGGGTAATGTTTGCCGCATTAACGGGCATTTATTGATCATTCGGGGAGATTATCACGTGATTGTAGGGATGAAATACACTCTCCAAATTAACTGGCCAATTTTGTTTATTAATGCCCCGACTAAATCTCGGGATGAAATTTAACGGAGATTTAAAGCAGCGAGAGTTATCAAATACTTAAGGCGCGTTTATTGTTTGTAACTGATCGTTTCGGCTGCGAGATAATGATTTATAGTGGAAATGGATGTCTTACATGGGTCTTACAAATTGTCGAACAGCCTAACCATTAAGATAAGAATGCAGTAATTCTAATTTGCTCAAGTTCGACTTTGTTGAATGATGTCAAACATAAGAAATAAAAGAACTTAGTTATTCCCACAGGAATATATTTGGAGCGACTGCCTGATGATTTGTATATGTTGACACAAGTAGTCGCGCCAAATATATTCCTGTGAAAATTATTAAGTTCTTTTATTACTAAAGAGTTGAATGATTCTGTAAAACATTTTCGCTAGAAAGCTGATACTGATAAAATAGCAACATTTTCTCCATCTGCAATGAAACACCCAAAAAATACAGAAGAGTTTCGATTGACCGAGTTTCAGTATTTTCTAAGGTACACTCCTGGCCAAAATTAACGCAGCACTTCTCTAGCGATCCTTACGGCCGGTGCTGCGTTAATTTTGGCCAGGACTGTACATATCTGCGGGCTTTGCTTTTTCAATTACGCACATATGAACCATGAAACAGCATAAATTGACTTTGTTGTAACTTTACCATGCCAGTTCAACATGTACAAGCATATATGGGCATTTAACAACAGATTCACCGATCGTCATTTGCACGGGGATTCATACCACTATTTTATTTATCCAAAGTGTCAGGAACAGATCAAAATATCCTCCTATATTTTATTTACATTTTTGTTGTATAAAGTGATTGCTTATAGTAAATACAGGTCGTACTACGGCAAGACGTGAAAATAACGTGTACTATGTAACTTGAGTGCAGATTACGATCCTTACGTATTGACAAAGATTTCTATTATCCGAGGTGCCACCGGTCCACATTGACTCGAATAATATAGACCTACATAAATGTATAAAAAATTCATTTCTTTGAAGATAATCATATACCAGTGAAATCGATTGTGGCAGTCTTTGTCTGCCTGTGAAGTATTCAGCACGAAGGCCGGTTGGTACCTCACCCCCTGTGACATAAGCTACTAAGAGCTTACAGAGAGGAATGAGGATTACTAGGCAGGATGAGGAGTGAGGTAGTTTGCGATTGCTTTCCTCACTGAGCCAGAATGATATAAGCGGAGCATGTCACGCAAGTGAAGCACAATGACTCTATGAGTAACACTTTTCTTGGCATTCCGTAAGGAGAGACCTTGATTAGTTCAATTATTCACTCATACATCAGTACACTCATCATCACTTTCATTTCATCACAGCCATGATCAAGACTCGGACAAAGGAAAATGATAGATATATTTTTCTCTATCCGTACCAAATAACAAGTGAAGTGGCAGGCTTTACTAAGTGAAAATGCATATCAAAGGATTGGAAGAATAAAATCACAAATAGTCCTTTCCACATACATATTTAAATAGGAACGGTTTCAGCACGGATCAGCCAGTATCTGGTCGTTCCCCATATATATTTAAAAAAACCGGTCGTTTTTAAATATATAACAGCAAAAAGTACTTGTAATTTTATTTTTACAATCCTTTGAGAATTTACTAGATAACGTGAATTAATAAATAACATCCTCCTACAGTGATAATTCTGAGAGAAGGAAAGGTTTATATCGATATATCTCCATACAAATCTGAATCCCCGTTCGTTTCGGCGCGACGCCAGTCAACACGAGTTTCCAAGATATTCGTCCAAATGGATACATATGCCGCATACTTCATTCCCGATGCCTCCCTTTCTTGCCTAAATCTCCTCCATATGGTTCTTTTTACGGCCCTCCCTCCATCAATCTCCTCGAACTTTGCTGGCACCGTTCCTTCCTCCCGGCAAATCCATCTTCAACATTCCCGACCGATGCAGCCAAACTTCGCCTATGAAACTCAGCGTCAGTGAATTCGTTTGTGTAATTTAAGAGCGGTTTCATTTCCCGCCGCCGTTTACGGGCTTTCCTCGGTAATCTCTCGTCTCCAGCATTATAATCTTCCGCGGGTCTTTTTCCTCTTTTTCCTCGCGAGGAATTGCGGAGGCGTTGCCAAGTCTCCGTGGAGTGGCGATCCACTTTTACTTTTAAAGCTCTTTCTATCGTGGATTAGAAGCTCGTCGCTGAACTTTCGCTTGGATGTTTCCCCATTGTCTCGGATTTTTCTCTTTTAAATACGAATCTCTCCATGGAATTTTTTTACTTGTTTATTCATTCATTTATCACATACAGCATATAATTCCAATCTACGGTGACATTATCTCAAGCAGAAATATAAAAATATATGAACATGAACAGCATTTCCTGTCAGGAGGTTAGCTCTCATGGATCTCTACTCTTCTCTTCTACTTGCTTTCCTTTTCATTTCCTCATATTTGCTATGAAAAGCAAGAACATAAAAATGTCACGAACAGCAAGAAAATGAAAAAATAGAGAGAAAAATAAACATAAAAACATATTTAACAATTAAAAGGATCTGGTGTTTGCCAAACTCTAAAAATATTTCTTTGGATAGAGAAAAGTATCAACAAAGGTCAGGGAAAGGATTATGCTTTGTGAACAGCCGTCGCTATTAAAGTGAAAGGAACACAGCTTCAGCTGTGAAACGGTGCAGCTATTCATCCATTTATTTATTCCTGTAATTCCTTTTAACATCGGAATACATCCCTTTAAAGACGTATCAGTGTCGAGTATTATAAAATATATTTCATTTATTCTCTAAAAATTAACACAGACGAGCCTGGAGGAGTCTCCTACGAGTCGTTTCCGATTGCCTCAAACTCCCCTTTATTCTGACCCAAATGTAAGATTAAATAGAAGCACATAGCAGTTATCACGGAGTCAGCGTTACTTTAAACAAGTTTTAGGACGAGAAGACTCCTGTAAGTAATGTAAATACTAAAGTAAAAAAATCTTCATGGATATGGAATTTATCGAATCAAATATCAACTATCAAATATCAAATCAAATATTCTCTCCTCAACGACTAGAAAAAAGGTAACTGCTTGTGATAAAATGTCTGAAAACTTTTTCACGCTTTACCACGTAATTGTGTGCCTATGTTGTGATCTATTTATCTCTTTAATTCAACTTTTAGTAAACTTTTCAGAGATTTTTCGCACCCTCTTCTCTTTCTGGGTGTTTTCCTGCAGTAAAATTTCTTTCTGTTTTTAAAAGTGTAAGATATTGTATTTGCTCCGGCAAACAATTATTTCTTTCCGTATTTCCTCTATATTTCCTCATTACTTGATAAAAATTTGCATATATTACTGGATATATATTTCTTTTGTGTGTAATAGACAAGCATTTAATGAAAGATCGGAATTCCTTGCCCCAACTTCGCCCAATATACAAGTTCGCATTGTATTGTAATGGCTATTTATCTAAGAAGTCAATATATAATTCACTTTCTGGAGTATTGTATATTTGATTGTAATTTACAATGTAAAATTATCTCTTCTCTTGCCACTCTATTATACTTATATTGTAAATACTATCTTACTATTAATACTATTATTATTATGCATAATTTTATGTATTAACTATACAAAACAAAAATTGCCACCAAAATTCACTCAAACTGCGACGGAATAGAGACAGTAAATATATAAAAGCTTTGATAGAGAATCAGTTTTAAAATATATAATATCTATGTAAATCAGTGAATTGTTTGAACAATAAATACGAAGATCTTGCATTTATACATTAAAAGTATAGTGAGACTTTAAAAAAGTAGTGTAGATCGATGCAAGGTTTGCAAAATAACCTCAGCTTTATATTTCTCAAGAATTCAGGATCTTAAAGAAATACTACAACCGCATGTTTGCTCAGCACAGTATTATGTAAGATAAGAGAAAATGGAGCCGACTTGGATAACTTACGAGAAAAAAATTTGAGTAATCTGAGAGATAATTCAAATAATTATATGCAAACGCACCCTTTCTTCGGAGCAATTTCTAAGAAACTCGGTTTATCACCCTTTTAAGCGTGCATTGAGGGTATCTTACCACGGAATTCCACCGCAGCGCATACATTCACAGGTACATTTTTATCTCTAGATTCGAGATAGGGCACGCTTAAACGGGTCGGGAGAGAGAGCTCGGTTTTCGGCAAACAGAAAGAATGCGGAGGGAGCGTGGTGTTAACAGAAATAAAAGAGGGAGCCTTTAAGGAAGGTATCTTAGGTGGGATTTATGGGTGGATGGATAGGAAGAGGGTGAGTGCGGATCCACACTGACCATCCGAGCTAACGAAATTCGAGCGAAGAAAGGGAGTATCCACTGCGTCAGCAAGAACAAAAGAAGCGATGCTGACCGGAGGGGTGTCCTTAAAGAGATTTGAGGGATGGCTTAAACAGTTGGGTCGCTGAAGAAGTTACCGCCGGGGACATTCGAGCAGGTCAAGGTTTTTTTTACGCCGGGCATAAAATGGCAGTAGGGAAAGGTGGTCTTAAGGAATAATACAAAGAGAGGAACGGACAATGACCGAGGAGGGATATAAATAAAAAATATGCTATTAATATCATGAGAGACTAACTACGTCCAAGAAACTCATAAAGGTATGAAGTTTATACTACATCAGTCATGAGTATATAAAAGTACAATGGTATTTTCTTAATATAAGAATATATATTGCGGTGAAAATAACATTTTTTTATTTTTAAAATTGTGAAGTAGAATAATTATAACTGTAACAAAGATCATGGAGCCTCCAATTAATTTATATTTATTTATAAATATAGATTAAATTTGATATACAGTTTGGTTTACAATATTTCATGTTTTTGATTGCTAATAAAACATAAATTGTGCAATTTTCTTCAATGTCGGCGCAGTTATTTTGTCAATACGTTGAGTAAATTAATTAATATTAAATAATACATAAAATAAATAAATAAATGTCCGGCTTCTATATAAAAATGAATGACTAATCGCTCAATGGCGACAGTATTTTTGTTCCGCTGCAAACTTATTCGGAAGCTCTGCATCGATCCTTACAAACATATCTTATGAAACCAAATGTGAATTTTCTGAGCTGTATCCGTATTACTCAATCCTTAAAGGTCATATCCATTTAATAAGATTTGCATCATATGAGTGGTGGCTGAATATTTATCCATAAACATTGATGGTTTACATGGATCAGTAATGCTTATATTTTTGCTAACATATATATTTTACTTTTTGGTTAAAAAATATAGAATAAAAGTTTTACGTTAGTAATTCTACTTAATAATTTTTGTTTGTTATGTTTAGCTAGAAGATATCTTGGAGCGGTGTCATTTACTATTTTACCTGAGTTAAGTCAAGATTGTCTTTCATGAATATTTCAGATATGTACAAATACATCCTCCCCTTAATAATCTCACTAAAATAATAATAAACAGCTTTAATAATAAAATAAACAGCAATGACGACAAAAAAGTGAGCTAAGAATATATATAGCTGAGTATACTGAAGAATAAAGGTGGTGAAAACAAGAATTCCATCCACCAAGAACAGAAGCACGGTACAATTCAAACGTTCCAGCTTCTTAGAATTTTTATGAGGAGAGAAACACATAAAAAGTATAAAGAAGTAAGACAAAAGTTAAAAAATGCAAATCTCAAATGCCTACTCAATGCTAATACAGGGACCCAGAATATCACAAAAGAAGAAAATCTAAACATATCCCCCGAGAGCGTGAAATTTCTTAGTTGTTCAAAGAATACATTTAATACCATCTCTGCATTTTAAATTTCGTGCGAAATCCGGCGTCATTCATCAAGAAAGAAAGTCCGCTTCCTTTCCATACATTTCTTCCGTAAATGAATTACGCGAGGACGGAGTCAGCATTCAAAAATCGCGAGCTCACCTCCCGTAATTCTCGAAAGTTTTACTTTTGGATAATCCCTTATCCCCTTTCAAGGCCCAAACTTATTCAGCTTCATATACCGCGTTTTTCTGCTTGCCTTGATTTATGTCGCCCTTTTGTGAATGCGAAATAAGGCGGTTAGTCGCCTGAGCCTCTTCCTCCGCTTCTTGGAGGCTTCGTTCTGAATCGGAGAGTCATCTGAAGAATTTTCATCCGCCTCGGAAAACTTTCATAACGAAAGACAGCGGGGTTTTCGAAAGGACTTTTCGGAGAAGAACAGAAAGATATTTATTTTATATTTGTAACGATACTAGATAAAACGAGTGAATCAAATAATAAAAATATAATAATAATATTTTGGATTATAAAAGGTATAACTTATACTTTGACCGCACTATAATGATAGATAAGACAATACACCACAACGGACCTGATATTATTTTAACAGACAAAGAAATCTTGTTTTTCTGATAGAAATAGCAGTCCCTTTAACTGATAACATAGAAAAAACAATTCATGAAAAAGATCCGAATATCAAAAACTAGCGAATGGAATATTAAGAGTGTGATCGGCCACTGGTATAATCGCAAAAGAAACCTTTCGTAGCCTGGAAACTTTAAGTTTATAAAAGAACATTTATATAAAAATCCAAAAGGCTGTTATTATTTCAACATACCATATTGTAAGGAAGTTTTTTAATTTTGGTTTGTAAATAATTATCATAATATCAGAAATATAGTTCTCTGGGAGTACTTGGTATTCATACCCGTACCCTTGTCTAACCCAGGAGTGCTGAGAAAAATGGAATGAAAAGGATATTAATAATAATAATAAAGGACATTATTAAGGGCAAGATTGAGACTATAAAGTCTCTTCTTACATCTAACCCTTCCTCATATAAATTTAAAAAAGTGACCGCTTGAAAAAGCAGTACACAGAAGGAAAAAAATTCCACTGTAGGAAAACACCCTCAAGAAGGGGGTTGCGAAAAACCTGCAAAACCTACAGATAGGAAAACTAAATTCGGTGATGAAATCAGATTAAACGAGATTTAAAAGACAAGAAGGCATTCCAACAATATCATACAAAACAAAAAAATAGCAAATGGTTATAAATTCACATTAAGAAGTTACGTTAAATTGCACATTTAAATTAAAGATATTAAATGAAGAAAATAATAAATAAAATAATAAACTGTAGAAGGTAAAATAAAATTTAAAATACATTCATTACGACACTTTTCAAACTTGAACCTGGAAGTTATTTTATTCTGAATTAACTTAGCAAAATACTACATAAAAAACCTTCACAGACGCAACATGTTTCAACACATCAGCGTCATTTTCAAGGGTGAAGCTATAATGTTATAAATATAAGTTGGCTCTGCATCTATAGCTTCACATTTTAATGTTGTTTCTGTGAAGGTTTTTTATGTAGTATTTTGCTAAGTTAATTTAGAATAAAATAACTACCAGTTTCTTTCTGAAAAATATCTATTTATTCGCTCGTTTTGTTATGGAATACTACAAAGTGACTCGTCGTTCCGTCGAATTTTTCTATATATATTTACTGATACTAGATAAACTAACCAAGAAGTTGTCATAGTGCGAAACATTCTTCTTGCGAGCTAAACAAGGTAACCAATTAGCGATAAGAAATAGCGAAATGAATCGAAACCACTTCGAAATCAACGATTCTACGTCTTTAAACACAACAATCGAGATATCTGAATCAGAGAATCGTCTGAAGAATTTTCGCCCGCCACGGAAAAGTTTCATAACGAAAGACAGCGGAGTTTTCGGAAAGACTTTTTGAACGGGAGAGGACAGAAAGTCGGCGAGAAATGTACGGAAGAAGGGAACGATGGATATATTATGCGGAGGAGGAGGAAAAAGTTAGCTTTAAGGTATTTTATATCCGTATCGGTCCCATATTTCCCAGATACAACGATTATTTTTCGGGGACTTCACAGAGGCATGTTCGACGCGGCCGTCAAAGAAAAGAATGCCTTGGGACATCGAGTCTCGGCCTTTGGTGTGTCCACGGCACACATGCCGATATTTTCAAACGGGACAGACCGAAAATTGTATGAAGAGGGGGGAAGGAGTTGAGATTAAACTATTCTTGGTCGTATTCGGTTCAAAATAGAGCACGAAGAAAATTCCGTCCTCGGATTCCTGCTGAAATTGAGCCCTTAAAGAGAGCTATGTGTATTCTCCTGTCATATTTCAACTTGCCCTTCATGTTTATTAAATACATCCTCTATAAAAAGTATGTCAATTTAGGCATAGTTTCTGCCATTCAATAAGGATGAAATATTCTGTGCGCTACTCAGAAATAAGAGATTATTTTATTTTTATCTTTAGGAACATTTTCATCTTTTCATTAGCAGTCTGGTTTATATGACGTCGTGAAACATTAATAGAAATAAATGATGAAACATCAAGGGTTTAAATTTAGAGAATGTTTCCAACAGGAACTTCCAATCAAGGCAAATATTTTACTCTATTTTTGTCGATTGCATTTATAATGCGTTTTACTTTCTCATTTGACATCCTCAAGTAATCACATACTATTGTAAGCTTACTTTATTTTCATCAAGAAATTCTTTTACTTGCTCACAACAGATGTATCACTTATTAAGCTCAGAAATAGCTCTATATATACTTTTATCTTGCGATTCGTTTTAGGCAAAACGAAACTAGCTCAAACGACCAAATATTTCCGATCTTTAAAATCCATATAAATTAATATTTATGAAAATTGTCGGAATTTAAAATCTTTATGATTAAAATTAGAGATACGCTACTTATGAAAATGAAAAAGTGAGATCACACTAATTTCATCTATTATAAATATAAAAAAGAAACTTGCTTGAGGCGTTCAGATAACTTCAGAAAACTAAGTACAACAGTTGAAAAAAAATTTTATAGAAGAAATTAAAATTATCCTCAAAATAATGTCATATGTCGGTCGGTGAGAATAATTTGAACCGGACTTAAACAAATTATTTATAGCCTTGATATGCATTACAGACACTTACTGATGAAATATGAGAGAAAAAATCGTATTCAGATATATTTCGTTGCTTTAAGAATTTTGTATTTGGTAAAAATTTACAGAGGAGGTAGTTACTTTATGGAATTGTGAAATAACGATGAAAATGTTGAACAAAACAAAGATTTCAAACAACAAAATTTAATGAATTTCATCAATTCTTTGGTGACTAGTCTCGGTTAGTGACAGCCATCTTCATGCCAGAGGGCTTGTTATTTTAATTAAGTAAGTATTTAATTTAGTTATTTGATTTTCCTCTATGAAATATTTGTTTTATTCAAGATCTTCGTTTTGTATTTTGGATAACTAATTTTGACGTAAATTCATCAGAAATAATATAGACACTTTCGGAAAATTACCGTAAATATTCAAGCACGTCATTGCTTAAAGATTTATGATCCACCACTTCGGTCCCCGAAATTCTTGCAAACATTTCCTCACGAATTAGCCCTACATATTTCTGCAACCTTTGTGCGGAGGCTTTAAGGAATTCGATATACGTTTCGAAAGGTATTCGGCGACATATCTCTCCTCTGCATTCCGGTCCGGCATCCTTGGGAAAGGTAACGCTCCCGACTCCTTTCCACGCCCAATCCCCCTTCGGGTCCCCTCAACAAATCCGCGTCCATTCCAGATTCGACCGCACACGCCAAAATATCCCGCAGCGCTCGCGGATCCAAGGAAACAGAAATCCATTCGAAAGCTTTTTTACCTCGGACGATATGCGACAACAAGAGCTGGGCGGGGTCGCAATGATCCGCGGGAATAACCCCCGCAATAGAGACATCCGATATGATCGTGTGGACGGACATGAGTGGACGGTACTAAAAGGGTTTTATCCCTGGGCTTACCAGAATTCCACGTCCCCCGCTTCACGGATCACGATGGCCATGAAGTCCCCGGCCATGTCGTCCCTTTCTCCCGCCAGCAGTATGATGCCATCCGATGAGACGTCGTCTGGCCGGAATTCTAAAGAGAGCCTCACCGCCTTGTACGCGTCTCTGAGGGCGGGGAACGCCACGTACGACTGACCCGTGAAGTGGGGAGTGACGATTGATGCTTCTGGAAAGAGCGGAGAAAGGAAGGAAATTATTAATGGGATGGAATCAAACGGGGTTACGTGGTTGAACGTGAAATGCGTTTGGCTTCTATCGCTCTGAATGATCCCACTAAAAAGCGTGGGTATCCTGGATAGATGCAAAACTTTTACATTTGACCGTTATTTATGTATCAGTCCATCTTTATATCTTACATTGTAAACTCTTAAAGAGATTCTCAGTATACAACATACATATCGTTTCAAAGAATACATACTATAGTCATTAAAAAAATTATTATTAATTAATACGTTAGATTTGTATAATAGACTGGAAGTAACTTTTTGATTACAATACAATACTGTAGAAATACAACACTACAGTATTATAAAAAATAAAATATACAATAATAACTAAAATCTTAAATATTTTATTGCCTATAACAATACATATCTTTCAGATAGCTCATTACACTAAACTAATAACTATAGATATCTCCATAACAACTATGTTAATAATATCAATATAATTTACCTATCCTTATATTATAAATATATTGATGTATAATTAATTTTCACATAAAAGCTGATTCTAATTGAAAATTTACACTTATCATTTAATATTCCTCACTCACCAGTTAATTCCCAACTCCATCTACATTCTGATCAAGCTCATTCATCCATACAAGATATGCGTATATGTATATGTAAAGTTCGAGTATTTTTTTTTAAATCAATGATTTTATTAACTAAAAATATATGAATACAGTCAAGTTTTAAGGCACGGAGGCAACCAATACAGAATAGAGCATAAATGACAATGAATACATGAAGAGAATCGATCAAAGATGGGTAGCTTCAATGTATCAAAGGAAAGATATGAAGTACTGCAGTTGAAATAAAGGGTAGGATTACGGTCTCAACTCCGGCACTTAAAATCCTTAGAGCAACTTCAAACATAAAATCCCTTACGCTTGACTTTTATCTCGTTCGAGACTTTCAAGAAGCCGTAAAACAGATAGTTTGCTAATTTAGTATTCATCACTGTAACGTTCCCCTGAACACTTTTCCATTTTACATCTTTCCGTAAAACTAGATAGACTGTTGTACTCAATGGAGTAACTGGATAAAAGAATTGAATTTTAAAGATCTGCAGTTATGAAATCTTGCTCTAAGGAATCGACGTTGGATAAAAAATAAATAAACTATTGCAGTAAATCGTCAACAATGATCCATTTCAAATTTGATACACCCGTTCAAAGTTATTTTTGGTTAAAACTGCACGTATGCTATACAAGCCCTTCGGATACGAATGTGATATCTTTCAATTTATGTAAAATAATCCGATTATCCATTTTGCCTGTTAGATACTACGATCCGTTATATTTTTTACTAATGGATGAATAAAATGGATTTGAAAACGTAAAATGGAATCATATATAGAGCATTTTACATACCGCAAGACTATTCGGGTTACCACATTTCCCCATTAAAATGATTCCGAATTAAGCCTATTGACGAAACCTGGACTTCGTGGAACTTCGTAATGGGGAGCATGCGGGAATAACAAAGCGTAGGTTCCACGAGAAGAAATATTTTAATATTATTATTATTTGCTACAGTTTGACCGAAGTCAGGTGACAGCCTCAAACATTGTTAAATTATCCTTTCAGACTTAAATTATTTGATGTAAAAATTCCTTAATAACATCACTACATTAACTGCTGTCTGAGCGATCACACTACTACATTTAAACTTATGCTGACGATGAACTAGTAATTTTTAGAAACTAGTCGCAATGTTTAAATATTTCTTTACGTGGATCTTACGCTTTGTTATTCCCGCATGAGTCTTCTACCTTTCATTGGTTCAATGTGCATCAAAAATCCCTATTCAATTTCATCTCTCTTACTTCTTGGTAACCTACCCCTCCTTTTGTGACATCTTCTTTGTTTGTCTTCCCTTGAATTCTACCCTCAATTAGATTCTTTAGCACTATTTCTAAATAACTCTTCGATAAATTGTGAAACGATATACGATCGATAAATAGCGTGATTTCAGTTGCGCCAGTATCATTTCTAGCTTAAGTAGAAAATCTTATACTAACATCACTTAGGAGACTTAATTATATTATAATAATTAATTATATTATATCATAATAAATAATTATAAATTGGTAAATAGTACAATTGACTGTACAACATTATTATCCTGCATTCAATAAGAATTCCTAAGCATACTACAGGGTCAGATGAAAAATATACAAGAAATTACTTATGAAACTCGCCCATTACCAGGATGCAAAATTATGCAATCACTTCTTCAGTATCTTATCTACAAAATATTTCAATAATATACTCGTACTCAATTCCTTAATATGAGGTCATTTGCGGTAATTATAATTTCTTTTCATGTTTTTGTATTCATTAAAATATTTTTATAATATATGTATGCTGGGATATTTGCTATTAACGTTGCAATATTTTATACTAAATTATTTCATGTATCGTATAAAATGTATGGATCCCTATGTATTTCTTTATTTTCTGATGTATAGACACGTTGTGATGCACTTATGTGATATTTTATGGTGTTATTTCTTTATGTATACAAATATGCATGTATTTTCTTATATATCGAACAGTAAGAGGGCATTTTTATGCCCGTTTATTAAATATAAACTAATCTAACTATTGACAGTCACTGAACAAAACCAACCCAGCTGGATTGACTCCAAAACTAAGCACAGTATGCACCATTTACAGAACTGAGTTCGTCATTCTCTCAACGGCACTCAATTAAAATATAAACACTCATTCAAATATTATTATTCTATGAGAAGTAATTCACGTAGAATGAACCAGAGGATCCATTTCTTAAACCGCAGCATTTGATAGAACTAAAACTTCGATCGATCAATTATTCTCTTCTCGTAGCCGAGTTGTGTTCGAGCGATCTGGCGCATATGCAACCCGCGATGACAGTCATGTTTCGCGTGCAGTCTACATCATGGGCGCCCCCTAATTATATTTTTTCCGTTTAACCAGCTCTCAAACACGAATCGTACAGAATCATTGTGTACCTGTGATTCGAGAATGATGAGTATCGTCGAATAATGGAGTACGGGGAAATGCTTTTAAGAGGCCACTATCGGAGCGTACTTTAACGGAACAAGGCCAAATCTCTCGACCTACGCGAGTAATAGCGTCGTTATCATTGAATCAAAGTTTTTGACTTTTCCTGGCCACTCTGATTCCCGCAATCAGAGGGAATTATACTCTTAACTAGAGCTATGGTTTGCCTCTAATTGTGATATGATTGTTTGTAATGAGATTAATTCCCTCATTCGCTCATTTTGCTATTATTATCGAATACTATAGCGCTGAAACAGTACCAGTTAATGAGGAAAGTTTAACTAAAACAATTAAAATAAAATGTATCCCTTGAATGAAATATTTTCTAAATTGATGTAATATATATCTCGAGTTATGGAATCTAGAGTTTTCATAGCATATGAATGGAAATAATTAATTTTAAATAATATTGTTTTTATTTAATTTTTAAATAATATATTTTTAAAATTGAATTTTAAATAATAAATTTGATTTTAATACTACAAAATTTTGATGACAAAAAGCTCAGAATTCTCATTTAAGAATGAAAATAATAAAAAATAGGTGTTTGCTATAATTTAAAATATTCGTTGACAGAGAGTTCAGAAATATCTGGTTCACCTTTCACTTATAAAACAATTTCCAAGCAGCATTTCGTAAAGGATTAAGGAAACTACACCACAGATTAGACATTTCCATAAATGCATGTGATATCACCATAAATACCATTTGTAAATTATAAAAACTTTAAATTTGTCTTGGAATTTATTATGTTAGCGAAAACAATTACGGAGAGCAATAAAACAACGAATACGAGTGAAGTGAAACCTCATTAATAGAACAAAAAGTCAATCCTCATCTGCTTCCATTATTTGCTAAGCATTAGAGATTAATGTGTGCTGAATTTCATCCTACAATGTGATTAAACCCGTCAGTTGCAAATTCTACGGAGTATAATAGTAAAATAAATACTTGGTACACTGTAGATGAAGTTGAGGCCTCTAAAAAATAACAATAGCTTTCGCTTCTACCGAGCTGTTAATACAATATCCATCATTTTGTCCACTGCAACAATGCATTTAATTGAGACCGCCCGTAGAATATTTAACGCACAAAAAATCTAAAATATTACAACCGCGTATTAAAATGGAGAAGGGGAAGAAAACCGGTGATTCGAGTCGGACACGTGACCGTTGTTTTCTCCGCAACTTTTAAAGGCAATTTCGATAGGTTTTGAAATTCATGGACGGCAATAACTTCTGATCCTATTTCATCACGAGCGAACGCTCATTAATGATCGAAATGACTGAGGGCGCCTTCGCATTACCGCCGTCCAATCACAATCGTTAGCTCTTCCGGGCCTCGACTTTAAAACTCCATCCGTCGGGAGGAACGGTTCATTAGCAATTAAAATCCCCATTCAATCAAATCGCGGGCTTAGAGCTACAATTTGGGAAAATTCCGAGGGAAATCCCAAGGAAATTAAAACCATTCTCCGGCGGCCTCTTCATTTTTAAACAAATAAAGCCCGACTTTGGGGCCCTAATTATTTTGGGCGCTAAAAAGCGGAAAACTCTTGCATGCGTTTCCTTTTTCGGCGATGAGCGGAGATGGACGGTGGGTAAACACACACGCTTGGGTAGTTCATCAACTACTGATGAGGCTTCCATCGCTCCTGTTACCACATCCTGATGAATGGAATTTTATTCATGCGTTTTTTGGTACAGGGTATAGAAAATTTATCTCAAATAATCCTTTGTCTTTTTTATAGCTGTGATAGCATGAAAGCTACTGAGGTATGGGTGATGCTGAATAATAGCAATAACAGGATGTCCGCTATCCAGCAATTACGAAATTTCTAATGTTTTTTTAGATTTCCCAAGGGAATATTTTCTGTTTTCCAGGTTGTTCTAAACCCAGAAATAAGTAAATTTTTGGCTAATTATTTGTACTATGATAAAAACTACGTATCCACTGTCCCGGAAAATAAAAGCAACAGTTCATTCATCTCCACAAAGAAAAAGCACACACTTATAATCATAAGATTGATTACTACAACACTGTCATTCAAATTTTTCTTCCACTAAAAATATATTTATCGGACTAAGATACTGCCCTAAACAAGAGGCACGAAAGATGTTTCGCAAAACAGTTTTATCCAGGTTGCACACCAAATTTCCTGATATTTCCCTGAGTTTTTCAGAAGAACAAAATCCCATGAGAATTCCATGTTTCACCGTTTACCCAGGTTTGCTGTCACTATGCCTATTTGAAATATCTTCTTATGAAACGCTACAAATGGCGTTCCTAAAACAGCCATTAGGCTTCATTTACGTAGGCAAAACAATTTAAAACAACAAAAATAAATTCGATAAAACACGAAAATCGGATGTATATAAATTGAATTGTAAAGACTGTAACACAATCGACATTGGACAAACCAGTAGGAATTTATGTATTCGAACCAAAGAACAAAAACAGTCCTTCCTTAATGGTTCCAGCGCTTCACACTTTGCTAAACATTAACTTGACGAAAAACATCATTCAGACTTTACGAACACCCTCCTTCACTGTCATTCTAAAGGAAATAAACTAAACTACCTGGAACAATTAGAAATTTTACAGCAGAAACACCTTAATTACAGGTTAACGAACATTCATCTCTTTCCCAACCACTCCCCACTGTTATCAACTGTTTGCCTCCTCCCACGACTCCCCTCCCCTAATAATCCTAACCTTTCCTCCACCTGACCTTGCTTCCTCATTGGCCAATATTTTGTATAAATTCGTTGCAGTTTGTGGTCTCTCTTCGCCAGATGATGGACAGAATTGTCCGAAACCGATCGTCTTATTACAAAAGTGGAATTTTCGAAAAAGTTATTTAATTCTGTCGAACTCAAATGAAGATTTATTCTTCTTCAAAGAATTACAAAGAAAAGGTATACTGTACAAACACATGTTTCCGACAGTCGAGCATAACGCAATAACAGAACCAAAAAATGTGACCGGAAGTCAGGACATGACTACCAACATATCAAAGACACAAAAAAAACAAATGAAGAAATTTCAATATGACAACAAATTCTATACCTAACCATGAAATTCCAAAAATTGAAGGCTTCTTCCATAAATTAAATCTCAAATTGTTTCCTGAGTTAGTTTAAAAGAGAGCGCATGTAATTTAACAGCGAATATTGTTGAATTCCCTCTGTAAAAGCCTCAATCTCTTGTACTAGCATTTGGTGGTTAATGGAAGAGAGGATGAGGTACCAACCGACCTTAAGTCTGCATGATTTACAGTCAGAGGTTTCCACCACGAGAGCTTACCTCTTTCACATCTCTCTCCCCCTCTTCCCAGTGGGCACTGGCACCGTTGTCGGTGGTGGCGGGACGTACCCTCTGCGGCCCCAAGCTGCGCCTCTTCCGAAGGACCTTTTCCTTCCTCGAGGTCCTCCATGAGGCAAGAGCCAGGGCCGCAGTCCAGAAGGCATATCTCCTGCGGTGGGGGAGTGGGGACAGCGTGGGCTTCGAGGCCGGGTCCTGCGCTAACGAATCGCACACCCGGGGGTGAGGAGGTGGCTTCGGACGGCGGACTCTCCGAGGGCCCGAAGTCCCTCTCGGCGGAGAAGGAGGCGTCCTTCTGGTACAGGATGTCCTCCTCTTCCTCGGCGGTGGTGCTTTCGGGTTTGGAGGTGGATGTGATGACTAGTGGTGGCTCGGCCGTCGCGTTTGCTTCTGCAATGTAACAAAGAATATGCCTTGATTACAAAAATTCTTAAAAACTACATAAATGATCCTAAATATTAAATCTTAAAATACATAAATAAGACAAAAGTGATACAAATTAATAATAATAAATAATAACAAATAAAATATTCTGACAGAATATATAACAGAGTTTGGCGTGGTTCTAAGTTCAATTTTGAGTATACGAAATTTGATTTGTTGAGTGTTGGAAACTTCACATTCAGACCTCGGCATTGAATATCTAATTCATGAGAATAGGAAATATATTGATAAAGGCAACGAAAGACACTACTAAATAGTCTTTAACTAAAAAAAAAAACACAGAAAGTGGCGCTTAATGACAGTAAAATTTCTGGTTTGCAATGCTATGATGGGTTGGGTTGGGATTAGTTTCAATAACTATAAACAACGAATCTAAAAATATTATCACAACTCAATATCAAGGATTTTGACACTATCATGATATTAAGATTTACTCCATTATTACACTTCACTTAATTTTAATTCCAGACAAGATTTCCAATTACAAGGCTAAGGCTAAATACTAATTACTACTAATTAAAACTAAGGCCACTTACAATTCTTACATTCCATACTTTAAGTCTCTTATACATGCAACACATATAGGATGACCGAAATGTTATAAAAGATTAATGAGCATTTGATAACTTTAACTATGTTCGCTGTTCAGTCGAGCGAAAGACTTGGATGTTAAAAGTTCATGTAAATTATAAAACAAAAGCTTGCAAGTTTATTTTATTTCCACTTTTAATGAAAAAATAGTTGTTGATAACGGATCATTTCCGATAACCTATACTCACCGGCTCATATTAACAGGGAAACTCTTTGTTTAAAGTTTAATAGAAATTTTATTAGTAGCGACATGCTCAATTCTCAACATCAAACAGTAAAATGGTCACTGCACAAAGGGATTTTTCCTTTTATAATTATGGAGTTTCACAAAGCGAAAGCTTGATCTAATTACTGTTTTGAGGACATTGCGGTTTCTATAGAGTAAATGTGTAATCTATCATAATTTAATTTCTACTGTTGGAAAAATACCGAACCGGAAGGGAGAGGTGAAATTGTCACAAATGGTCCTTTTATATCAGCCTATAAAGCCAAAATTATAAACATACAAATTATCTTTTTAAAACTGTCGTAAGCTTTGAAAGCGTTTACGGAATGATTCAATAATAAGTCTGGAATTAACCGGAAAAATTGTCAGGTGTCACTCACATTACATTTGTTATCGTTGCATGATTTTGAATGTGAATTATAAATTAAGTTCGGCAGTGGAACGGCAGATTACGTCATCCGATTCAAAACGATATTATCGAATGAAGACTTCGATGGTTTACTATTTTGTCTTCTTATGGGACACGCAAGTTTAATGTATGCGTAGAATAATTTGTGTTTCCCAGATTCATTCACGAATGAAGGTGAATTTTGGTATCTTATACAATTTCACCTACTCACATATATTCATAAAGAAGTACGAAAATATTTCACTGATTTTAACCCTTTTAGACCTGATTTTTTTCCACGAAGAAAAATATTATTTTTGAATTTATTTGTCTTATTTAGATATAGGTATTTATACTTATTCAATTAATAAGCTTTGAAATTCATAGCTAAGTTAATTAACTATGTTTGATATTGAATAACACATTTAGAAGACTAAAACAACATATGTTCAACAATATATATATGAAAAAGTTATAATAAAAGCAAAAATGGAAACATAAATTACCCACTGAAATTCTTTAAAAACTCATGGCATTCCGTTATTCAATAAGCTACAAAATCTTACTATGAGACTCCTTTGATAAAGGATTAGCATAATATTAAAATAAAAGAAGCAAGACCATACAGGAATTCAAAAAATAAACATTAAATTAATATAATTAATATGTAATAAGTACTGAAAATGCTGTCCAATACATTGGACACGGGTCTGAAAGGGTTAAGTCTAAAGCTATGTTCTTCATGATTGGTGAATTGATGAATCTTCATGCAAAAAGGTGCAGAATAACCCTTTTTTTAATTATAATTCCCATCCTGCTTTGAAACATTAAATTATATCAATTCATGTGATATAAATACAATGAATACTCAAATTGCAACAAATTAAGTATCCAAATAAAGTTAAATGCAAATAACATAGTAAATCTAAAAAGCTGGACAATGTAACTCATTAATTTATTTATTATTTAAACTTCCCCAGTTAGTCGCAGGGACAGGTGGCGACGTTAACTTATATAATAATTAATTTAAAAAATATATAAAAATACTACTATGCATACATACAGTAAATCAAGATAAATACAACATAAGTATGTATAAATAAAAAATAAATAAACATAAAAATATAAATATGCAATACATATATGAATTACAAACAAACACCACTGTAAACTATCTAAATCAGTATGAATTTTAAATGATGAAGGCAGAAAAAGTCGGCACACCAGCAGAGGGTCAATATCAGCCCATCTACTTTTGGATATCGCCGAGAAAATGTTTCCTCGACTCAAATCGTGACTTTTTAATCTCGGCAGCCCTTGATAAAGTCGAAGATCAGCAATAACGGTTTCCGGACGCAATATCCCCCTGAGTAGAAAGGATAAGGTACTTTAAGTTCCTCCCATAAAAGTATCAGAAGTTATTATTTCGGGAAAACCGTTATCCGCGAGCTTATCCGAGCGGTCTAGTCAGCGGATTCGGAAGGGGGGGCGCCAAAATCGATTCCCGGAGCAACAATTATCCGAAATCGAAAATAATAATTTGGGAATGTACTACGTGGGAGAGCTATTAGCCTATCCATCAAGAGGCGTTATCTCTCGGAGGAGCGTCGACGCCCTGCTCTCTCGCCTCCTTCCGCAGTAAAAGTGATGAGATGGCTTCCCTCTTCGCCACCCTCATTCTCGTAACAAGAGTTCGTAATCGTCGAAGCACGAGTTTCAGCGATCGCCCTTTTTCCCCCGCTAATGGAGTCGCGAGGGCTTCCGCGTGCCTCCGAAAACTTTCCCGCATATTTCCCAATTTATTCTCCGAAGAATCACTCCCGTCTGCGGCCTGGGTAGCGGTAATGGAAAGTAACACTTGCTTTTAACATCCAGACCGCGCGGGAAATGTCCTCGGTGCGAAAAGCCTGGGAAACGAACTTCGAAAATCTTGCGCAGAAATTTCCCCATCACGGGCATTCCGCAAAGTTCACGGAAATTTTCATTCGCTCGTCTTCTCTTGATTTATGACCGTGGATTATCTCGGGACTGCCGGGATTCAATCACTTTCTGTTTTAATCAACATAATGATCCCTCGGAAGGATGGTCGGCTATCGATCAAATAAAATAATCGGTTTAATGCCCTCGCTCAAGGAATCGTATTGACCTCTTATAAACTCAAATTTGACGACTAAGTTAACGAACTTAAGTAAAGGCCTTTTAGCATTATCGCTTAAGTGTGGAACACTACTGCCACTGTTTTTAACTCACGAAAAGTAATAAATTCTTCTAATCTGGCCCCGACTTTGTGGAATTTCTACATTTTAAAGGATAAAGAAGAAAGCACTTCTATCTTGACCACACTAATTATTTGCAGAAATAACGCAATAATAAATTACAATATGGTAAAGGTATAAGCACCTTCATCTTTATTCTTCACAATCAAAAATATTAAGGACACCAAAAATAAAATTTATTGAAGAATCTTATGGAATAATAATATAATCTTATGGAATCTTATTGAAGAACTATGCATTCGAAAAACCCCAAGAGAATTCAGATGTCTCCAGCAAATGAAATGCTTGAACCACATCTTTCTACAAAAAGCACTAGTAGGGACTAATGTTTGGAAACGATCTTTTAAATAACTCGTTAAGAAAGCTTCCGCAATCATTTTTAAGTAAAGACTCCCTACTAAGGGTGATATTTCAAAGAGATCCTATAATATTCAATAGTGCCTACATCATCGTAATTACAAGCGCACAAAGATGCAAAGAGAGACATTTTCGAGCAGCCGAAGCGTTTTATTTCGAATTAAGGGAGAAGGATGGTAAATGTTCATTTTGAAAACTTCCCTCTGGGCACATCATCTTCTTTAATAAGTGCTCTGGCTAAATAAACCAAGCTCATAAAATCATTTCTCGAGATTTCAGGATCCTTCCTCTCCGTTTGAGGAATGCAATCTCAAGTAACATCAATTGAGTTTCGTTTCGTTACAACCCGTGCTTTTCAGTAGCTTTATAAAATTGAAGTGATTTCTATAGCAAAGATATTAAATTCGTCCCTCGCAACTTCGCGCTTCAACTTCCACGGCTTTACTCTAACGCAATTTTTTAAATATGTATATTCAACAAAAAGTCATGATATATTTAACGTAATATATTGGATAATACGAGCGTAATGGAGACTAAATGTTCTCTTGAAACTCTTGTTTCCGCTGATGGCTGTGAATGAGGAAAGAGTCACAAAATACTCCAACCACCATTAAAAATGATGAGACCAAATAGATATAAATAAATTTCATATCTCAGAGACTCTAATAATGTTAAAAACGTATTTAGGTCGTATAAAAGTTTTCTATGCTCCGACTACGATAATATACCATTTATAAATAAAGAATCCTATTTCGTGGAAATTTACATTTTGTGGTTGAGTCTGAAACTGATCGACCGCGATAAACGAGGGCCAACTGAAAATAGTAAATTCAACGGCTAGTATTACGGAAAGTTGTAATTTAAGCAAAGAGAATATATTACTTTAGTATTCGTCTGAATGAGTCGCAAGCTCTGGAATGGAGGCTACTGGTCCTCGATTTATTTTCTTTCTACTCCGCAAAATTCCAACCGAATATCGAATTTCGCATCCATCATTCCAAATTTTATTTCCGAAGTGATAAAATAGAATCGGACGGACGCGGGAGAAGAATTGCCGCTGAAAAGCAGACGACAAAATCGCGCACATCAAAGGATCACGACCGGTTTTTGCGGAGAAAGTAAAACTGCATTCCGCGAATGAACGGTGCGTGTGTACAGCCCAGAATGATATTTCGGAGGCGCTTTTAATCGAGGTTTTCGGAATATCGCGAGAGTTATGCATCAAATATGGATCGGAAATCTGTCCGGTCGTTACGTAAAACGAGACTTGTTCAAAGCTGCGTCGGATAGTTTATTCGGCCCGAAAAATTCCCCGGAAAGAGAGAATGGAACCCAGCGCTCGTTCCCTCCCCTCCGTGGATCCAAATCAGTGGATGCGCGCAAATGTAGCGTTACGTACAATGGGATACAAGCGATGTAACCACTTACTGCACCCGTGGGAGCGGAGGTAAGGGACTTTCGCTGGCGTCCGTCGACCGACTACTCAGAAAACACTTGCGCGCCAGAGAGGACTCTGGTTTCCGATGCGCTTTTCGAAGACACCTAATTATACACACGCCATGAATCCTAATCCACTTCTCTCGACGGGGTCATAAAGAACACTTTCCGAGCGAATGTTTGCGGGGAAATAAATCCTCGCATTAGCGCAATGATGACCTCTGCTAATGATCTTTTCCCGTGGCAGACGTGAAATGCTTATTTGACTAAAAGAAGAAACTTTGTGATAGATATTACTTAATACTGAAGATGATGATTGAATCTCGAATGAATAGAAATAAAGACGGATTGAATTTTGAATTAATAGAAATGAAGATGTATAATATATCTTTATATTATAGTATATTTATATGGTGAAAAATTTCACATGAACACTGAAAGTGTTATTCATCATTGTATCCAATAGAATAATATCTCTCTAGTCTAATTACATGTACAGTGAAATCTCAATTCCATGTTTTTTACCGAACAAAGGGAAATCGACTCTAGATGCGGAGAAACAAAAGAACTGAAATACAAAGGGATAGTAGCTGTTGAGACATTAAAATTCCACCCTAAGATCCTAAAAAACGTTAGATCGAGATTTTACTGCATATGTTTGTGTGTACCTCATTAAGATATGATTTAAGCAAAGTAAATTCTAACCCGAGCAGTACGTAATGGTTTTAATGCACAGGGTTATACTATAATATTCGACCAATAAATTATAATCAAAAAGCATTTATCCAGGAGAGATTGAGATAATTCCTAAAGTGCAAAACCTCATGTTAATATATTTTTGAGCTTATTATTAATCTTTCCTTTTACACTTTCAACTAATCCTTTTTAAGTCGTAAATAAACTTTCTTAAATTTTAATTAATCTTTTTAATGTTCAAAACATTTTACCTTGATATACGTAAACCTAAAATGTTGCCATAATTTTAATTGTTCCTTTTTTCTCTTATCTTATACATATTTATAATGGGTTAAATTTAAAATGAGACTGTCACGTCTCAATTTAGCTCGATAATAATAAAGACCTTTGTATGTATGCATGTATATTTACATATATTTAACTTTTATCTTCCATTATCAAAAGTAAAAACGTATTCGAACAAATTACGCAAAATATAACATACATTTAAAACATTATTAAGAACTTAAAAACGTTCAATAATGATAGGTAGGTTGCTAATGAATCTACGAGCAAAAACATGTGAAATAGTTCTACATACAAACATGAAATGATATGGTTTTAAGTGTACATTTATGAATATCATACCTTAGGTCATATACACTATTTTGTAGCGATCGTCGCAAAAAGAGTCGTCTCACCATGCGAAATGAGAGAAATAATCTGATTTGAATTTCGTGGCATCGCACGGAGAAAGTGACAAAGGTATTCTAGCCTTCTACCGAAAGCAGTATCGGAAAACACGCAAGAAAACACAACTTTACGGTTTCCATCGCGTAAACGGAAATTAAAAAGAATTTTCAGACCGTAATTAACATCACCTCCGAAGCCCAAATAAGTACCGGAACGACCGAACATTGTCGCGTAAAGGCACCTTTTATAAACACCTTTCCAAATTGGCGCCGCTCTGGAGCATCGATCGCTGGCGACGTCGCAGGATAAATAAAACGAAAATTAAACGACGCGCGGGGAAAATAAATGCAAATTAACTCGAAAGTGCTGCCATAACCCTCGCAGTGAAACTCATTTTGTCTGAAAATGATTTGAAGCGGGGGAAAGGGCCGTTTGATGACCCGCTTTTTTTATTTTCGTCCGGAATAAAAATCGGGGAGGATGTCCGAAACAGAGAGTGTGGGATTAGAAGTAAATGAGGACCCAGAGCATTGAAAGCGACGGAATAAAACCGGGGACATCAAAAAGAGTTTCGGGAGGGAAGATCGTAGAGAGAGGACCCTACTATCGCTGATTGCATGAGATTGAAAGAGACTGTGATGACCAGAGACAAATTAAATTAGCCTCCCGTATCACGGGGATAGTGCCTCCGAGGGAGAGAGAGGAAAATAAGGCCCTCTCGAGCGACTTTTCTTGAAACGCTCCCTTTGCTAGATAGATTAGTTCTGCGAGAGAGTCACCTTCCCTTACTCCTTATTGCCTCGCAGAATTGCCGAAACGACGCGATAAAAGCGGGGACCGCGAGTCTTTCCGCCTTCGCTGCTCCGAAATTTGATTCTGATGTCAATCTGATTATAATGAGATCCGGAATCATGTAAATTCGCGTAAAATCGAGTATTTAATTAAGGAAAACGATGATTACAATTCAATGACAATATTTAGTCCACGCTTCACACAGGGCTCCACATTTGTGCGAAGGTGCCTTCACCCTTCCCAATTTATTGAATTAGTATATTTCTTATCACTCTTAATATCAAAACACCATAGATAGAACCCTTCATCACTCATGTACATGTTAGAGTAAATGTGCGAACGCAGCAAATGTATACATATCCTCGAATGGTGCCATCCTTTCAATCAGTATTGATGTCCTTTCCTTCCTTCCTAACAAGAAAACCAATCTCATCACCATTAAGTTGGCTCACTATGTACTCAGAAATATAATAACAATATTTATACAAAAAATGAGATAGTAAATGTTACAAATAGACGTGAAAGAGCAATGATTAGCTACCGCTACGAGCCACCGTGTGAAGGAATTGACGAGGATGGAAGATGCTGCAATAAAGCTTCATTTTACTGAATTTGCCTCCCATAGTCCCTAAAGAGGCATCTCAGGCACCTCCAGAGGCAAATAAATGGCATATTGTGGCATGATTATCAGTTTTATTTGCAAGTGATATCTTTTTACGCAAAAATATGGTCGTTGAAACCGAAAAAAATATGACAATTTTTATGTTTTTCACACCTGACTCAGTAAAAGCATACATTAAAGGAATGTGCTAGGACCCAACCCCTTACTCCAATTACTACATGACTATTCTAGTATAATGTGTATATTATACTTTCAATGTCATGATTAGCACGCTCAACACTTTGAGTGCACCAGATCCACGTGCTTCTTGAACAGCATCACCCTACCTATAATTATCTATATCAAAGACATTCCCACAATAATAACAGAATCTAAAATCTAATTGGTAGCGAGAGTATGCAATCTCCAGTGAATATATACATATAGTACATACTTAAAATCTTACGTAAATCTATACGCTAACCATTGAGAGTATAATTGACTATGCCTTACGCTTTTACTAAGGCATATCCATTAAATATGAATTCTTCAATCGCTTAGTAGTTGTTTTAAACGTTGAACGGAGTCTTTTGAGTAAGAAGCGAGTCTTCTCGCTCACCCCCTGTCGCTCAGCGAGGATTTCCAAATTCCATGTCCCAAAATTAGATTCTGTCGGCAACCTGATCTTAAGATCCCGAATCATGGGAGCTTAAACAGCACTCGAGTCCTCAATTAACGAAGGAGAAGAAATTCCCACCGGTGGTGGAGTGGTTAGCGCGCTCCCAAGGTCCCGGGTTCGAATCCCGGCTAATCGGATTTTCCCTGGAATGGTTGTATGTGTTTGTGCGATCCGGGCGTGATAATCAATGCCAAGAAACCAAACTCATCATCATCATAGAATAATTCAACTTTCCCCTTACTCCTGCTCCCCCATGTCCTTCTCCTTCTACTAATTATAGGCTTTTCTTCTTAATGATTTCCGCGTACCCTTTTACCATTATCTAACTTTATTGGTGCATACTTTCTCTACTAATTACGCATTATCGGCTTCTTCTTCTTCACTTGAAGATAACGTTTATGTATCGAAACGAGTCGTACTGTTCTTTTTAAATTTGTGATAATTTGCTGAATTCATTCAATAAAACAGGATCTAGTTCCCCAAAATAAAAGGCTTCCTGTCTAACTCCCTACCATAATACGTCTCTGGCTGACCATTATTAGAAGTATAATTACTGCGATGATAATTAATTAGTAGATAGGATATTTCATTGTGACTAGTTTTTTTAGGGTTCATTTTATTCTTTCCTTATAATTATTTTTTGTTGTTCTGTTAACTTATCATATAAACTTTTCTTTATGTAACATTTTTGCTAATTCTAATGTTTTTTCCACCATCCTTGGCCGTGAGTGTTTTCTTTACAAACCTTCAATTAGAGGTTTAAAATCTCTAGCAGCCGTTTTTGTTGGCATTTCTCTTTTCTTTCCACGGTATTCCGAGAAGACAAGAAAGAAAACACCACATTTTTTGAGAGCTTATTTTCTGGGAATACCGGTGAATGAGAAGAGGAACGCTGACAAAAATTTTATTGGAGATTTTAAACCTGTAATCCCTTAACAATCGTGTCCCAATTTTCCTTTCTTCACAGCCTTTAGTCGCAAAGATTTTTTCCCACACTGTACTCTTCCTTTGTGTTTTTACATCTGACTGTACAAATTATGCTGACATAAGAGGTTAGGTGGAAGAGAGACCCACATAGGTCTAACCTCTCCAATAAAAGTTAAATCTATCAATCCACCTATCACTCTAGACTCACGATAGTGGAGCAGAATTCTAATATAGATAGAAGAAACTACCAGCAAGATATCGACGGCGAGAATACCATCTCCAGAACGAACGAAACGAAAATTAAAACATGAAAACCGCCTTGAAGAACAAAACGAGTTGAAGGAACGGATCCGAATTTTAAAGATTCCGAAAACCCCACAGGTGTGGCCTGAATGCAAAGGGGCCCTTTGATCTCATCGAGCGAATTCCCGCGATCATTTACCCCGAAACATTCCGTCTTCGAAGCCTTCCCTCATTCGGAAATTTCGCAAGTATCCGATACCGCGGGACGAGACGCCAATGCAAACGCTGTCCGATAAACCCCGCAAGGAAGGGGGAAACAAAAGAAAAACACGGGGCGGTGAGTGAAAGATCGCCGGGGAAAAAGAAGAGTATATTGCGGAGGTTGAAAGGAAGGAAAAAAATGCGAGGAGATTGCTCGTCGTCGCGGAAAGACTGAGAATCAACGAGGTGTGTGATGAGGAAGGGAAAAAAGCGGAGAAATGGAGCCTTCGGGAAGAAAGAGAGTTTGGAGAAGGCGGAAGAAAAAGGGCCCCGAAAAATCTTTCCGCATCCCGCGAAATCGTAACCCCTTTTCAAAGGGAAAAATGAGTAAGAGGAATGAATACATACGGGTATAATCAATCATTTTTGACCATACCAAAATTTCTTGTTTTAAGAGCTGTATTTTCTGAATTTGTGACCTGAAGATGGCATTGCGCTGACACCGGTAGTCTAAATAATATTGTGTGGTGTGGTATATTACAAAGTATGTTCCTTTATTACATACAGGAGTGATCTACCTTACGTTGTGATAAAATACCATTTTAGCTTTGAAAGCATCTTTAAGAACATTGGGGCAAGTACTGAATGCTAGAAGGATTTGTAGACATTATCTGCGCTTTCTTTCATAATCATAATTTCTTTTTCGCCATTGCAACAACATAGAAGTTTAGATCTGAGAGGTATAATCTCACATACATGCATGTATGTTTTTCCTTTCTGTAGGTTCATTTGCATTCAAAAACCCCTATTCAACGCCATGTTCCCCTCCTTCACTTCCTTGTACCACACCCTACACTTAAATCATCCAACATGTTTTGTCTTTGTATTTTCCTTCTGATTTTTCCTCTGTATTCTACCCTCAATCTCAGAATTAAGGAGCCTCTTTCTCCATTGTATTTGGCCAACCCATTTTCTCTGTCGATGCTTAATCAATTCAATTAAAGCCCTCTCCTCTTCAACCACCTCCAGCACCTCCGTGTTTCTTTTCCTATTAACTCCACTTACTTTTATTTTACGCCAAACTCACATTTTGAGAACCTCGAAACGTTCGACTTCTTCCTTTCTTTAAGTCCACGTTTCGCACCCATACAGCAAAACACTCCTCACTAAGGATTTCACCAACATTTCCTGATTCCTCTATCAAAAGTGGATGAAATTTTGTTTAACCGTGCTTATTTTTCTATCAACCTAACTTACTTTCATCCATTCTACGTCGAACACACATCTCGAAAGCCTCTAGACGTACGACTTCTTCCTTTCTTTTATGTCCACGTTTCGCACTAATACTGCAAAACACTCCACACACCAAGGATTTCACCAATTTTCTCCTGATTCCTCTATCAAAATGGGAATGAAGAGGGAAAACACCGATCCCACGGAAAGAATAGGATATGGATCCATTTAATTTTAGGAGACATTGAGCGATGGAAAAGAGATCGCGGGACGGAAAGACAGAAAGAGAAAGAAAGAGGGGGTGGAAATCAAAATTTGGCAGTCGGCGTGCGTGGCGCGTAAAAAAATCGGCTGGGAGTGATGTGAATATGAATGTGTATGAACTGCGGGAAAAGATTGATTGAGGAAGACGATGACAAAGAGAATACAGGGATAGGGGGCGCGTGAAAGAGAGATGGAGTTTTGGTAGAGCAAAATGGATAAAGATGAAAGGGCGGCGTATCGGAAGTAGAGGGGTTATCACGGGTAGAGTAGGGGAGAGGGAAAAGGTACTATCCAGGTTTCGCGTGTCCTCCAGCCAAAAATCGAAACGAGGCCGTCAAAGGTCAAAAGGTCACCTGGGGTAGGTTGAATGGATGGGCGTGCTTCGGAGCGAGTACGAGTGAAAAGCGGGATTATTGATGCAAAGAATTGTCGGACGTGACTGGCAACGAGTCAAGAAGAAATTGTCATGGCAACAAAAGCCGTTCGGGCGGGGATTTTTCCCTTTATATGCATCAATGGGACCGAAGTATATGTTCTAGCTATTTTGAAACCAGGTCAGATGATTGTTGAAACATTTATTCCTGATAAATTGAGCTCCCTTCGACGATTCTTTCCTCCCTCCGAAACCAAATTTCTGGAATCAATTAAGGCTTAATTCATTCTCGAGACATTTCCGCGACTGGATCAGGCATTCGATGGCATTTTCGTCGAGGCATTCTCCGTAATTTTCCACCGTTTGAGTCTAGTTAGACAGCAATAATTAGGACCAAGGGCAAGTTTAAACTTAAATTGTCATTCTATTCTGGTACTTCCCAAGGTAACATTATAGTTCATGCGTGTAAATATATAAACACACAAATTCACAGAAATACTTATATATACAGGCAAAATAGCCTACCGATGAAATCTAGCTGGCGCATTAACTGCTGTATAATGATAACCTTAATGGCTTATTTTAATAATGTATGGTGCCTCATAGTAGTTTGTATAGCGCATCTCAAATAATAAATTAAATATATGTCCCATGTTGATAACATGTTATATACATACAAGCGCATTTGAGTGGGGCAATATGAAGGGCAGACATGATATTACACGTGTATAGGAAGAAGTTAAAGAATAATCCAATTCTTGGTTGGGGATAGGTACACTAAGGATAATTAGTCCACTAATACACTACATACACTAATCCTAGGCTGCTGTTCTGGTTTTCCTTTACGTTTTTTTTACCCTTCCATCTTGTTGAATATTTGGCAAATACATGTACGTGCAGCAAAGTCTTAAGTGCCTGTTTCGCAAAGAGTATTCTTTTAGTTCTAGGTATATGGGGCAATACCGACCAAAGAGTTACAAAGCAATACAAATCCTTACATAAGATGTAATAATAAGAGAAATAATATGTAACAACAATAATATATAATACTACAGTGCAATAATAATTAAAACCCCGAAAATCTAGCACAATTTACAACGTTATTGCTGATTGTATATGATGCCAATATATAAATCACTGTCTAATGTATCGACTAATTCATCGTAATTTATTCTTTCAAATTATCTCATCTCTTGTATTATGTTGCATTGTTTGTTTTAAATGATTTCTTGCTATCTTTTTTATTATTACTTTCATTATTGTGTGTTAATTTTAACTGTCCCAGAATTCGATCTAATTGCGGCGAAATATAAGTAAATAAACAAACAAATCTCTCACACACACAAAAACACACGCTCTCGTTTCCGACGTAAAGTCGCCTGAAGGTGTCTACGAAAGAATTCCTAGCAAATATATTCCAAACGAAACACCTTTATTTCTTAAGTATGGCACCATACCACAAAATCAAGCTTCAGCATATTAGATTTATTATTAGCATCGTTCAGTCTTCGAAAGTTACGATTAAAATGCTTCCTAGCCGCGGCTTATCCCGTAAGATTATCTCCGAACCCCCGAGGCAATATTCAGTATATTTTATATCTGGATGGAGCCATAAAAAGCTCGCGTGGGCAGGAAATTCTCCACTTTAATCCGGCGAAAAAATAAACCACCCCGGCTCCATCACGCGGATTCATCGGTTCGGCGATGCAAATGTGTTTCGCTCGGAACGTATTTATTCTGCTACCTGTCACGTCGAAAATGAAACATGCGTTATTAGTGAGATTTAAATAAGATTCGGAAAAAATCAAACGGTCGCACGTGAATAATTCGAAATAAATGGATTCTGGGGGAATGCCTCTCGAATTTCCGATACTTCGCCGCTTTAATGCATGCAACACGCCGAGCGCATCCCCTTTCCTTTAAAAATCACCTCCGGAAAAATAATGACGTAATAAAATCGCGCCAGGTAATGAGATCCAGCGGTTTATTTTAATGGAGAAATGAACGATTATTGCATCCCGAAAATATATATCATCTCCGGTTTTAATGGAAAAGTTAGCGCGGAGGGAGGTCGGCAGTTTAATTAATTAATATGAATTTCGTCAAACTATATGCGTGCCGCGAGAAATTCCCGCTCCAAAAAACCGGACCCGGAGCAATTCATTAACCCAAATATATCGAAACCGTTCTAATTATCTACAGCTTCCTATTACTGGCAAGAAACGATAAAAGCACTGCAACGATTTATTTTCTCTTCCGTGGCACACTTAAAAAAATAAGCCCTTTTTAGTAGACCGCGCGATTTTACGATCGCGGATCATAATAGCGCCCGCAGATGCCGCGATAAATTTTCGGGGGACCCAAAAATGCCTACTGCGAAACAATCCCAATAATTTTCCGAACCGATATTCCGCCATCAAAATCGCATCCGTTTTAAAAAACTTACGCAAACGCGGCAAGACGTCCCGGCGGCCGGATAATCTTTTTATTTCCCCTTTTTATTCATCCGATCGTAATTAGTCTCCGGTTACGCGGAACCCTCATAAATCCCCCGAAATTATCCGGCCCCGCGGAGGCCTCGCTTTAATGTTTCATTTTTCCCCGCCCCTTTCCCCGGCGCGTAAAGCAGCGGCCGGCGGATGGCCTTTTTATTTACATCTCCTGCGAGGATGTTAAGGGCCCAACAAGTTTGGACTAATAGTGACTCCCTCAGCTTTAACTACTTCAGTCCATTCTCCGCCCATTAAAATCCCCGTCTCCTGTGAGTACTCCCAAGGTTGGCGACCTCCCACTGCCCCACGCTCCTCTCCCGCTCCCCCACGCTCCTCTCCCGCTCCCCACGCTCTTTTCCCTCTCCCCCACGCTCTACTCCCACTATCCCTTCCCTCCGCCCCCCTGGGATTGATCCGGAGCGACGGCGGTCAAATGCGGAATAGCCGAATAAAGAGTGTTGGCACACAGACAGGCAGGGACATAGGCGAAAAAGGGACTAGAAAGGAAAAAAATGGGGAATATCACCTGCGAGTGTGCGAGCGAAAAGCTGTCGGGAGGGCGTAAAAAAATGCAATTAAAGTGCGCGCCATTAGCCGGCCGTATGGAGGGAAGTGGAGGCTTGAATATGAATGTGGGAAGATTAAAAGAGGGAATTTTCGTCTACGTAAGAGCTTTTATGGCTTTATAGACGGCGGGATTGGAAATGAAGCCTCGATAAACTTCGCTGTTGAGTTTCCGGTTTCTTTGGCTCGGGATGTGTGCGTAAGTACATTGTAATATTGAGTGCGTTGTGTTTAGGTAAACAGCCCCTTTTTTTACCATGGTGCCCCGGCATTCATTTAGCTTAGCTCGCGAACTTTACATTTCCACGCTTCGATTCCGCTAGATTATTAGGGTAAGCCTCCCAAAGTATAGCCTAAAACCACAAAGGAACGTAGCAATCGCCATTTGCTGTGATAAAATCCCAAACAAACTGAAAGGCCGCGGCAGAGTTTGGTCATTTTAGCTTTGAAAGCTCCTCTAACAACAGAGGGGCAAGTACTGAGAGCTAGAAGGATTTGCAGACCTTATTATCTGCTCTTTCCTTCATAAAAAGTATTTCTTTTTCGCCATTGCAACAACATAGAAGTTTAGATCTGAGAAAGATAACACGGACATAAACTCACATGTATAAATGCTGAAAACAGATTTATAGCCACTGTTCCTTTTTTCTTTCTCCCTCCCCCATCTTAGAATCCGCCCTCTCCCCCATCCTTTAGTCACCAGTAAACTCTCCCCTCCCACTCCCCCTCCTACCTCCTGATTGGTTGTTATTGCATGTATGTCTATGTTCAGCTCCTCTGCATTGTATTTTTGTCAGTCATCACCCAAATTACAATGTAAGTCTCGGCAGTTTGAGGATTCAGTTTTGTTTGAACCTGACGATGGTAATATACCGAAACCGGTAGTTCCTTCATAAAAACCTTTGTGGAAATGTATAAATCTGTATTCAGTTATGTCTTTCCATAGCATCTCGCCCAAATCGATAGGTTACATGTATAAATGAGTGTTCTCATCCTCAACCTTTTGGTAGGTTCATGTGCACCAATTCAAAAATCCCTATTCAATGCCATCTTATTCATTTCCTTGTAGCTTACCCTACCTTTTAAATCATCCAATATCTTCTATCTTAGTCAATTTCACAGTTAATCCTTTATTCCTCAGGTATTTCATGCTCGGCATCGCACCTAATGATGATTTTCCTCGGCGAATAAACGTAGCTGCTTTGCCTGATGGCGCTTACTCCGCATTACACGCGAATGCGAATTCTTCAAACGTAGGATTTCTCCATTAGTCACAAGTTCGCTCTAGAAATTCGATTTCGCATTTACGTTGGAACGGAAGAAATGGATTCTAAATAAAACGGAGGAACGTGCCTACGCTGACAAATTCCCCATTTCCCATCGCTCCCTTTTGTCCGAAAGGCATTCAAAACTAGTGCGAACGCGGTGCATACATCGAGGCTCAATAGCTTTGAATTGACCGGAAAAAAGTCGCGAAAATTTTCGCCGAAAGGTGCCCTTCGAATGCGGCACCAGTCGAACGCGATATTTCACGGATACATCTCCCTAAATATTTACCGCGGAGAACTTTCGCAGAATACCGATTCTACATTTCGACATTCTCGTTCATTCCCGACATCTTGGCCGTTGAATAATTGCCGAATGTAGGGGCAGAAATGCCATCGCATCGTTTAATGAAAACCTAGGTTTAATCTCATACGTGTAGCTCCATGATGTAAAAGTGGGGGAAAAAGAGGAGGAGTGGCTATTGTCTTTTTCTTTTGAGTAAGCAAATGTATTTCTCTTCCCTAACAACCGTTCACCACTCATAATGGCATTTCTACCTCATTTATCCCCTCGTCCACCCATCTCCGAATACTTATTTGCTATTACTCTCCTTCTACCCTCTCTCCTTTCTTAGATTGTACATAAACTTTTGCTTAAAAGAAGCTCCCCTATCCTGTATTTTTCCCTCCTTCCACTAGTTCCTTCTTAACTATGTATGTAACTTTTTGCTCCCGCGATTATCTTCACTTCTGATGATGGCGTTACTTGCGCCGAAACTAGTTATCTGTTGTGCATTTGTATTGTGGTTTTTGTGAAAGTTTTGCAATAAAGACTTTTTTTATTACATATATATGTTTCAGTTGGACAACTGTCCGGTAGCAACGTTAATACAACACCATGTATAGAACTCTACGTTAGCCATTGTATTTTGTCTAAAATCAATAATAAATTATCATTACATGTCTCCTAGAATAATAATAAACAATCATTACATTCATTATATTCATGTAGAATTCCTAATTTTGTTCCTGCATGCTTTTCAGTTTAGATACTTTTACATATATGCTACTAATTATTATTATTATTATCCTTTTCTATTTCATTTTTTCTCAGCACGACTGGGTTACACAAGGGTACTGATACCAAGTACTCCCAGAGAACAATATTTCTGATATGATGATAATTAATTACAAACTAAAATTTAAAAATTTCCTTACAATATGGCATGTTGAAACAATAACAGCATATATTAACATAATTTTGAATTTCTACATAAATGTTATTTTCTAAACTTAAAGTTTCCAGGCTATGAAAGAGTTCTTTAGGGATTATACCTGTGGCCGATAACACTTTGGGCACTATTATAAATTGTTTCATACACCAGATCCTTAATATTTCATTCCCTAGTTCTTGATTTTTTCTTCTTTTTTCCTGAATTCTTCTTTCTATGTTATTCGTTAAAGGGATTGCCATATATATTTACTATTATTATTATTATTATGTTCCTATAGAAGCTTTTCTTTTTTATGTATAAGGTATATTTTTTCTTTTCTAAAGGTAAAATGTAAATTATTCATGGAAAGATAGATCATATAATATAGAAATATAGATTATAGAAAAATTATTTCAGATTTACTTATTGCATATTTAATTTTCTTTTTTTTCAAATTTTTTGTATCTCTTGTCACTTCAGCGCTTGTTTGTTGCTTATTTTTTAAACGGTGAGCTCTGACAAGTGAGTGAGCTTCGTTTTCGCGGAGACCGCATCGGCACTCCCCGCCCTGTATTCGCGTCTAGGAGTACGTCGTCTTAGGGAGGGGCCCGGGCGGTTAGTTTGCAATTTTGACCTCGAATATCTCGGCTCCTAGGACACGAGGGATCGTATAATTTCACAAATTCTATTTTTTCACCATCAGCTCTGAATCTACCGAGTTTGAATCAAACCGGGGTGTAACAGTCCGTTAATGTTCCTTGTGAGCTGTTTTCTGAATGCATTTTATAATATTTTGTGATATAATTATTTTGTGCAAATGAAGTTCTGTCGACAGACTTTAGTCTGATGGAACGCACCTTTGTTAAAATAAATAAATAAAAAAACATATATATCCTGCAGTTAGACTATTGTCAGGTGGCAGCCCCTATATATCCAAGTAAAGCTTTCACAATATATGCAAACACTGCCAAATTCCAAAATTTATAATTAAAACCCAAAAGGGAAAACGTAACTGTTTCCCTCCGCGAGGCTGAAAGCGACGAAATATTTATCGGGGCGATGCTCTGCAAAAATGCGCAAAGTAGCCATCTTCCCGTTGAGGTAACACTCGTAATCTTGAAATAGAGAGCGGTGGCGCTTAGCGGACCGCACGCCGAGAGAACTCCCAAGTTTACGCTCTCCTTTGAGGTTCGAATTATCGAGGCTCTGAACACACACAAACAATCCCATGTTTTCCAAAGAGAGGCGGAAATTCAATAAAAGCGATGTGGGAGGCGGACCCCCCGCGTCGAGGTGGGATAATGGCAAGGACGTTGGGAAAAAGAGGGAAAAAATTAGGGATAAAAGGAAAAATGCAGAGCGGTGGAAGATCCGCGGGTCGCGTGGAAAAAGTTATGAAAGGACAGCTTAGCGAGCGGGAGAAAAGTCCGTACACGGGAAAAGGACAGGGAGTTGATTGTGGAGATTGAGCGGAGGGACGTGGGGGGAGGGGAAGGCAAAGGATGATGTTAAGGGTGCGGTGGTCTAGTGGTGGAAATGGGACCGCAGAAAGAGGCGCGGGCATTGTAGATGGACTGTGGGTCGCGGGGAATGGAAAGGGGGGCGTGGTGCGGTAGCCTAGGGGATACCTTTCTATTAGGTTCTATTATGTTATCTCGGTGTGCCGCAAGTGATTCCTCATCATGTTTTGCTTTATGTTTCCCAAATATATACATTTTTTGATGTTTAATAGTTGTGTGTTTTAATTTTGACGGAATTTATTTGCGAATAAACTAATTTATTCCATTCCATGCTCAGTTTTCTCTTCTTTATCAGCTTGAGTTCATTCTGAAGTTAATAAGCTTATTGTTTAGAGTAGCTCGAATTTTGGCTAAATTCGTTACTGGCCACGGTGAGCCGCATTGTATCTCAAAATGTACTTACAGTTACTAACTATGTTCAATTGACAAGCTTGATCTGATTTTAATTCTCGTTTCACTTTGTATATCAGAATTTCTTTCCGAGGTGTTTTATCACCTGACGAAACTTAGCTGCGGATGTATTAAATATTTCCATTCAATGCATAGAATTATTTTCTATAACAGTTTGAGTTCGTTATGAAGTTAAAAAAAGCTTGTGGTTTAGAGTAACTCAAATTTTGAATTTATACAATTTTCCGCGGTGAGTAGCATTACATTTCAAAAGGTGCATGGTGATTATTATGATTCAAGCATTACGTTTAACTTTAAATTCTAGACAAGCTGATTCCTGGAATACTGTTTGGATAGGTTCAGCATCAGCTCTACTATTTTTCATTCGGCTATACTATTTCCTGCATTCGCTCATCTGAATACTGAAGAACTAACAAACGTATATCCCAAAGTTCGAGTCAATACCAAAGTTTTCCGAGGATTAGAAGCGCTGTGCATGTGGATACGATCGAAAGCTAGAGGCCCCGAAGAATACACGGAGGGCCGAAGTGAAGAATACTTTGGGGCCCTTTTCCGGATGCAAACCCCTCTATGATATCTCTCTCGCCATTGCCGTCCGGGCACTGATATATACTTAATGCGGGGCGTAGCTGGAGGCACGGCGTAGAACAAACACGTTATGTACTCCCGAGCATTGTTTGACCCTTACCTGTTTGCTACCCGCTAAAACGAAGGGAAATGGATGTTATTTTTACGAAAGGTCACGCGAGAGGGGTTTATTTTCTTTTATGGACTCAATTCCGTTATTATATTCCCGGGATTATATACGAAAGGGTTCTATTTAGCCCGTTAACTTCCACATTAATCTAGATAAAAAGCCGTCCGCTTTTAGTGACCTTTCTCCCTCGGAAAATACGCGTTTAGCCTCTATATATAGTCATAGCGCTTAAACAACAAGCTCCATAATTGACTTGGATATGTGATATTTTTTAGCCTGGGGCATGGTAAACTGGATCTATGCTTTCTCTTGGAGTACATTAGGATTAGAAGACCTTCCCAACTCTTCGAGGGGAACGCGGAGTAAGCGATTTAATGATCATTTCCAAAGTTTTCGTCATTCAATACGATATTTATCAACCTTTCCCATTACTCTTTGAAATTCTGGGAAAAGGGATTATAATTTCGAAATTTATCCATCGATTTCTGCCAACTTACTCGGTTAAGGCGCAAAGTACCGGGATGGCCTAGGGGAAAATCCGCCAAAGCGATGTCTCAAGGTACATTTTAACTCTGTTTCAAAGTTTTGATTTTGCTAGAGAATGAATCGCAAATAGGAAGTTTATGCGGGGAACTCTCGCTCAAAGGATTTTTTGCGGAGCCGAGAGAAAATTTAATATGCGAGGAATCGTTGGAGCTAAAATGGAGATAACAAGATGATTGCGGTTTGGACCCGAAAATTTCGATTTATGATGCAGGAAAACGCTGGGAAGGGAATTCACTTTACTTCGAAATTTACTCCATCTCCATATACAGAACCTCTAATGTCCGCAGGTAAGCTTGTAGCAATTTCCAAGTACCTTATTAGCTTTTGTATGTATTTCATAAGTTGCGATGGCATTCATTTTATGATGCTTCCAGCTGCCTATTCTATAGTCGTTCTCTTCGATAACTCTCTGCGTCATGGGTTATGAGCAGTTTCCAAAACGGGTTCGACAGGCAGAGGGGGGTTTCAAAGATCCTCTACCATTATTTTATAGGATCACTGACTCATATCATCGCAATGGTTTCACATATAAATAAAATCGAATATAATTATACTTTACCACAAAGTCTATTAATACTGCACACCCTTTTTTGGCGTCAGATTTACATTAGAATCTTTACAGTAAATTCGACAGTCAAGTAATAAATATATTTTGGTCATATACATACGTAGTCGTATAACTGTATTAGTATACATTCACAATCATCTCTTTGCTATGGATTTTAACAAAATCTCACCCACTCTCGTAGTTGTAACTGGTTTCATTTATAAAATTCAATTTTAAGCAATTTCTCAAGTTCAATATATATATCGATCAAAAATATCACTCAACTGATGTTCACGAAGCATTCATACCTTTTGGGAGCATCATCGCTGGTAGCCGTACCACAGGTTGAAAACATTTTTTCTATGCTATAGGCTTCAACATTCTCTTTTCCCTAACAAAAATGAAAGGATTTAATTTGTCCATGGCAGAATTCTCAGCTCATTTATCTGTCCACGTGCTTCTCCGTCAGGGAATCTGTTACTGATTTCGACGTTGGAATCTCACATTCGACCCTGCAACTCATACGCTTGCACTTGGACGACGCAACACTGTAACGATTTTTCTTTCTTCGTAATTCGACACGTGCAGAATCTGGGAAACGCTCCAAGGACCTCCAATCCCATTTCCATTAAAACGTCAAATGCGTCCATTCACGAGTAGTTAGAATTCCTCGATGCGTCACGAGCGCATCTCTCCCCACGACGGGAATATTCGAAACTTGCGCCTCGGGGTCCCCGGCCGGGGGGGCCCTCTTTGTGGACATTCGTGGACCCTTTTCCACGCGGGGAAAACGGGCTCCATCGCAACCCCTGAAGCAGCGGCTCTGGGAGTAGCGTAGCGTACCCGAGGGACGGGAGAGGGCCCAGCAGTGCGTATCGACGGAAGAGGAACGCATAAAGTATGCGAATAGCGTAGCGGGAGTCTTGGACAAACTGAATGCGTGTCGGGAGAAGGTAGCGCAGTGGCCTAAACAAGCGGGAGGGTGTTGTAGCGGAACTAAAAGGTGGGTGCCCTGGGCCGAGTGGCGTGGCAGCGGAGATTTCCAGAAAACGAGGGGCCGGAGAGGGAGGTGTTGGCACGGTAGTGACACCGGGAGGAAGGGGAGAGCTACGAGAATGTAAAAAAGGCGCGGTGCAGGGGGATGCATTAAGAATGCGAGATGCGTATTGTGACCGGGGGTTAAGGAAGGTGTTTGTATCGCGATGCAAAAGGAAAAGGGAGAGTTATGTTTAGCAAAGGGGGAAAGAATGAAGAGGAGGGAAAAGGATGGGAATGAGCAGGGCTGCCACCTTGCGAGGGTTTCAAAGGGAGACGCAAAACGCTATTTGACAAATTATTCAGTTATCCCTTCATGTATGCGGCGGTGATGTTTAATGGACCAGTCGACGGACTGGAAACTGCGGGACATGAACATTTCCTGAGGAAGGCATTTATGCCGCAAAATCATATGCTCGTCCTAAGCTCGCTTAAATTAACCTCGAGCTCCAGAGATCGTTTCCGAAAAATGTGTGCTGAAAATTTGAGTTAAATATTCTGTGGATGAAATTAAAAATCAAATGAATTCATCTGAATTATTTTACATCTCAGTTTGTGTTAAATATTCCGAAGATGAATGCAGATTGATTAATCTAAATTATTATGCCACGCAGTAATTTCAAAGTGTTTAAAATCGGAAGAGATGAGCGTTGTGAAGAAGGTTTGATAAACAATATATATGTTTTACTCAATTGAAACAGTTCTTGTACGTAGCTATAACAAAAACATAATGTAATACGAAATATTGGTGGGAATCGAACCCAGAATGGCAGCCTCAGAAGAAAAGCGATTTAATAAAGAGGCTTTTACATCCTATGGTTAGATAATAATAGAAGTAAAAATATCTTGAGGAACATACAAAGTCTACGAGTTTAAAAAGTCTCGTAGTTTCCTTATCCAGTTAATAATAGAGATATTAGCTTAGAGATATTTCATCAATTAATAGAGTAATGAAAAAGCATTTCAAACTGAAAGGCAATAAACTAGTCACTTCATGATATGGATAATATAATTTCCTTCATGCTTATTCGTAGAATCTTTTCTTTATCTCAAATGCATGAATGAAATGCATTATTCATGGAAACGTAGGTAGGAACAAACTCAATGTCGTATATCTTTAATATGCACTTCACGCAGAAGATCCCGGAAACTTCTATCTTACAGACCTCTACAATACCCTTCATTATGCAATCAAAAGCTTCGTCAATGAAATTTCATTGATCCTAAACCTGGTCCTTCCTAAGATTCATTATGTATTACTATTATGTTGCCAGTAAATTATCTTAAACGGTATTTTAGAATGTTCTGGCTGGATGGCTTAATTGGATAGAGTCACCGACAAGCAATTGGATGATTTGGGTTCAAATCCCGGTCCTGTCAGACCTTTTTGATGCACATTCTTCCTTTGAATTACCACTTTATAAAGCCCTCTAATATTCGTCATTCTCCTAAATTTTGTTCCTCCATCATCAAAGCAAATAAAATTTCCTTGCCGAAAATAATTAGTTTCCCTTCGTGCAAACTGTTTTCCGACCTTCATCATCTCCAAAATGCACACCAATTTTTCTTTTATCTTGCATGAATTTGAAAAATCATGATCCAATTATTGACGTTCAACTAATTCTATTTTTAACGCGTTTGCGACCATCTGTGAGGGGGAATCCAAGGTTGAGGATCTCATCAATGAAGCTGAATTACGTATGTTATGCGAACACTTTTTGTTGCTGATTATGTCTGATGGAGTTTCCAAAAATATGCTGAGGCACAAGCGTATAAAACCGACTTTATTTTAGTAAACTCTCGGCATACCAACGATAATAATTAGAGGCTTCAAGCGGAGACGCCGGTCGCAGAATCGCAATGCCGAGCATAACATCCGTCGAGGTGGCAACCCTGCACGGGGAGTGACCCACGGATGTGGGAGTCGGACGTGACCCGCGTACATTCAGACATTTGCGTGGGAGGGATCTTTTTCGTTATTCTCCGTCCACTTTTTTAATTTTCCAAAGAGCCTCGTATATTCGCCCACCGCGGGGGCGACAGAGTCGCACGGGCTCGCGCTTCGGAGCATCCCCGAGGAAAGGCGAGGAAACGGCGAAGAAGAAAGGTTAAAGTCGTCATCCGGGAAGACAATGCGGAGCCCTCATCAATTTCCGCGCCGCAGTTTTCCCTCCGATATTAAAGCGGGGAAACAAAGGCGTATTTAGGAAAAAAGAGATATCGGCGCGGGAGGGTTCCTCTGGGCATTCTAAAGGGGCTGCGGGCGCCTTATGGAGTTGCGTGTTAGAGGAAGAGGTTAACCCTAGAAGGAAGGCAGTTTCGTTCCACCTAGAAGGACGGAAAATGTTACTTGACCACCTCGCTTCTTAATACCTATTTTATTTCTTCTTTGCATCTAGAAGTCGTTAAATTGTTTATTTTAAGCATATCTATATACTTATGTTCCTGCTACCATACTCCGATGAATGGAATATTTTCATTTGTCATGCGGTACACGATAGAGAAAAATGCATCTTTCATTTCATTTTGTCAGTCTTGATCATGGTTGTGATCAAATGTAAGCTATCGAGGTATGAGTGAATAATTGCACTAATCAAGGTCTCCTTATGGAATGCCAAGAAAAGTGTGACTCATAGAGTCATTGTGCTTCACTTGCGTGGACATGTTCCCCTTATAGCATTCTGGCTCAGTGAGGAATGCAATGGCAAACTACCTCACTCCTCACCCTGCCTAGTGAACCTCATTCCGCTCTGCAAGCTCTTGTTAGCTTATGTCAGAGGGGGTGAGGTACCAACCGGCCTTCGGGCTGAATATTTTACAATATATATACTTATAACAACATTAAATTACTGCTTTTCCATCGATCGATATATTATAAACAAATTTATAGAAACAAATAAGAGTTCATTATTTTCACTATCTCGGAGCTTGAATAAAAATCGCGCTCTATTCAAGTTCCATTGAAACTATGGTTTTTAATGTAATAAACTATTCAAATATAATACCTGTTGGAAAAAAATTTTTAAAATCGGAAGAAAAGGTAAATATTTGGCTTAAAAAGAGATAGTGGTCGACCACCAGCCGTCCTTCTAAGTATAACATGGTGTAAAAATTACCCCATCAATGTTAGCAACATTTGAATTCGTTCATATTAAATTTTGGATGATATCACACGAAGTAATGAGTTTCGAAAAAATGAAAAATTTGAAAGTAAAACCCTGAAAAGTTGTCAACTGACCATGGCCGTCCTTCTAGTGATAAGAAAAAAGAGATATTGACGCGGGAGAAATACCTCTAGGAAAAAGCCGAGGGCACCTTATGGGCTTGCGTGTCGGAGGTTAGACGGAAGGGTGTGGGTTTTTAGTGCCCGACAACAGCGATGCGGCTATGAAAAGATGCGTGTTCTCGGGGAGAATGGGGGACAGGAAACGTTCGAGTGGCGTGGCCTTTGTGAGATAGGGCAGCCAAGAGACGAGACACGCGTGCGATGCAGAGAAAGAGCGGACTCGAATGCACGGATGAAAAAGGTTCTCTCTCGAGGAACTGGTTTAGAAAAATCGGATGTGAAAAAGTGTCGACGAGGGAGCTTGTTGTTAACGAAATGCTAAAGAGGATTGCCCGGAAGGGTGATGTATGGACGCCGGAGACCACTATGGGCCCGGAGCGCTGCAGCATTGGAGAGATGCCGGAACAAATCTTGCACGGCGTACAAGAGGGCTGCTCGAAAAGTTCTCGGAATCCGTGTTTATCAATGCAGGGGTAGGTTGGGACACAACGCTCCACTATCATCTACCGTATTGTCTCTAGTACTTCACCAGCATCAACGGTGCTGACGGTCATAAATAGATCACTACGTACGCGAATTAGCATCGCTTTTCGGGTAGTGTTTTAGTTGTTAAAACTTTAGAATTTCCATGTGGGTAGTGATTTAGCGATTCGTTGCTAGACAATACGACGTTTTCCTTTTCCTAGCGACATTCATTCTGTTTTAGAGACTTGTCTTAAAGTCAAGCAGCGCTACGTTTATTAATTGAATACTTAAATTTCGGATAGTGCATTTCATTTTTGAAATACCCCAACTGATTTTTTATTTGCAGAGTCGAATTCCTGCTATTTTAATTTTTAAATACTTTTTGATTAATTAATGTTCGAAATTAAGTGACTTTTACCTATTTTTCATTTTACATATGACGACATTTTCAAAAATAAATTGGCATCTCTACGAGTAGGCAGCGCGTTTTGCTGCGGTAAAAGCGGTCCCGGGTTCACTTACCGGTAGGAGCCCATTTGTAAAAGAATATCTAACAATAATACGAGTGCTTAAGACTTCAGGGCATAATAGAACGCCCTATTTAGGAAACAATTATTAGATAGGACTATATTAAATATTTTTGTCGATGAATCGATATTACATTATTTGCATACTTTTAAATGTAGGCTTCTAAAATCCTAGTGATTTGTTTCATTGCAAGAGAAATTAACTATTGTATATGCATTTTCTCTGTTACAGATTTATCTATGATTCTCCTGAGAGTCATAATAAAATTGCTAATAATGTAATGCCTCAACAAAATAATGTTTTTCTGTAAATTTGAACAAGGTCCATTATAAATGCAATTTTCTACATCAGAGTTTTCATATTCCGGATTATTAACCCCTGATGGACAAATTTTCCGAGTTAAAAAGGTTTACAAAATATGTTATTAATGTGTGATTTTAAGTTGAAACAAGTAATGGCAAATTAATAAACAAGTAATTGGTTTAACAAAAAATCATGGCGGCTGAATGAAATTTCCTAATTTTTTTATAATGAAATAGTCGTTAATTGAACAGCAGAAATAAAAAATGATCTATTTTGATTACCCTTTTCGGCAACCTATTTAAGTAACCTATTTAGATGACGTCGATGAAAATTGAGTCATCGAAATGAACGGATAACTTCGTTAGAGGCGCCGTTAGGTGAAAATCCAATAATAGAGTCACTCATGGAACGAAAAAACTTGCGTATTCACTAATGACAAGGTTATTAAAACTCTATAGTATTTAAAATCGTTGCAGAATTTTCCACCCCCATAGTTCTAGAGATAAATCTAAGAAACAATTAACTTAAAAAGTTGTGAATTAACATTCCCAAAATTAAAAGCTAAGTGGTTAAGAATTCTCAGTATAAAATCTTTCATTTACCATCCTAGCGTCTTCCAAAATTTTGTAGTATTTTACTTATATATGAAAATTTCCAAAATTTAAATTGTAATTAAACATTATAAAAATAGTTTGAGATATTCCAAAAACTAAGACCACGAGCTGATTAGGTTTTTCTTTTAACTCTTAAAATCCACGGAAACTTTAGAGATGTTTTATTACGAGGGAAAATTTAACTGCTACACAAGTGACTCTAATTAATTGAGTCCTTGAAAAAATCGTAGGATTCGAAGAGATAAATTTGGAGAATTTTCCCAACCCCAAACTCTAATCATTTTAGTCCTAATCAATTCCGCTATCTCGCACATCATAGGAAGTTCGTTTAGTATTCCATCGAATTTCCTAATTAAATGGAATGCATCAATATTAATAACAGGCTACCTAATAGAAAATAGCACACTGATGAAATCTGCATTAAAATTCCCCGCGTCATTTTCGAGATAGCAAGTACCGCACGACCTCTGGTCGACTACACTAGAATTCTCTCCATAACTCTACAAAAATGTAGCAATTAGGCTCAATTAGCAATCAAATATTTTCCGCCTGTATCTTTACTCCTCGCCGCGAATTTTCATAAAATTATGCGTCGGAATAATGAGAATTCTTCGGGGAGGAAAAATTAATAAGTCGCTGTGAGGAAATTAAATGCTCACTAGGGGGTCCTTCTCCTCGTCCCCGGAATGAAATTACAGTTTTTCAGAGGCGGGAGGAATTATATACAGCTACCGGCTATGCTTCGAAGTCACCCTCAACATAAATCCTCTTAATTTAATCCAATGTTGTATTTTCCTTTGTGTAGTTATTAAGCGCAAATGCGAATACAAATAATTTATAAACAGTTTACATAAAAGTATGATTTTCCAAGGCATAAGCGTTTCTAGGATTGTTTTGTTTTTCGGCATTTTTTTCTTCCATTTCTGGAGCTAGTACACTAAGAACCTTTTTTTTTTCATTTTAACTACCAGTAGATATTGCTCAAAATCCTTCCATCATATGCAAAAACACGCAGGCTTAAGATAAAAATTGGCAAATTGCAGTTCCCTCTGATAGAAAAGCAACCATTAATAAATAGTGCTATTAATATTTAGAATTCCCTCCCCTCTACCCAACTTGTACTAAAGTTAAATTCAAGCACTTGATATATGTATATGTTTTAAACCCTTAAATCATGCACTTTATGTATTAATGAGGATTATTTTTTGTATTTTTTCGTTTTATTGTGCTGTAAAATTTCTTTATAATTGAATTTTTGGTCCTATAAATGTATAACTTTAATTCTTCTATGCTACCTATAATGTGTTTGATTTTTTTATTAATTTTTAATTTGCAGATCAGCTCTTAGATGGCTTACCCAAGAGAATAAATAAATATCATTGATATTATTTTGGTTGTAGCATTTAAACGGTACAATTTTTCACCCACAATCCACAAGTGTGACTATATCGTTCAAGTGAGATGTAAATCAGCTATAATTTCGTTAAGTTAAACCAAAGACTTCCGGTGTTTTTGTCCACAAGAAATGCGGTATAGAATAGAGATAAAGAATGAGACTCGAGGTCACAGTTTTCTCTAGTTTCTGTAACAATATTTTTATGTTTGCATATTTTTTATTTTCGTTTTAACATACAATGTATAAAAACGTATCTTCTATTTTCTTTTGGTTTTGATGACGTGAAATTAACTGGGGTATGGTGCTGCTAAATGGCATTCTTCCTTGTTACATCTCATTGAATGACGACCTAAGAGGTTCATAGTACTTAATGTAGACTAATATATACAGGTAAGTACTAATACTAGCAAGTGGGGTCATAAAAAAAAACTAAATGGTATTAGGTGAGCTATTCCTCGCACCTCATCTTATCATGTGCAAAATTCCGCTCCGTTATACAACTCGAGGACCCTACAGACAGCTTTTCATCGTCCGAATTATTCATTCATTGTAAAAATGCTCGCTTTAAGCAGCATTTCTCTCTTTAAAGTCGTTCCGGCTGGTTGCGAACATGCTGATGAACTCGAAAAACGGACACAAATGGCAACCGCGCCAGGCTGCACAACCTCGGAGTGACCACGTTCTTTTTCGCGACGATAAAAATTACTAAAATTTAATATCGCGTCAGCGGGAGCCGGTGATTTATTATTAGTCCCCCACGTGTGCGAGAGTGTGAAACTCGAAAAAGCGGCTCACAAAAGAGTGGAGAGGATTTGCGAAGACCAAAGGAAGAGCGGATGAAGATGGAGACGAAAAAAATGGGCAGAAGAGGTGGGAAGGAGTGATGATGAAGTGGAAGAGGGTGCGTGTCCGTGTCGAGAGAGGGAGCGGCGGGGGAATTTCCGGGTGCAGAGGGAGCGGGGAAATGCAGAGGACCACGAGGAAGGGGCGGAAGGAGAGAGAGGAAGCGGGAGGTAGAAGGAAAAGATAAAGAGGTAAGAGGAGGAGAGGAAGGAATAGAGGGGACGGAAAGGGAAAAAAGAGAGATGAAGAATAAGGAAATGGAGGAAGAAATAAACAAAAAGGAGAGTTTGAATTTAACAATATTTAATGATCTATAATATGATTTTCAGTTTATAAAAAATATGTCCAAAATAAATTAAAGAATAAAATGTTATTTAATTCATAAATATATTAATGAAAAATAAGGTGGCTATGCAATTTTGTACTTTTACGTGAATTATGTAATATGTATTGTATGTACCGTTTTGTATGCCATGTGATTATTGTACTAATTTGGTTTAATTAGATAAAAAAATCATTTTTGGATGGTTATGTTCATTTGTAAAATTTTTGTTTTCATATGTTGTATTATGGTATATCATATTGCATTATTTTGTATTGTAGTCTACTGCATTGTATTATATTGCATCGTAGTAGGTATATCTTATTGTAGTAAAGTTAAAATATCACACAATGGAACACACAGTTTTGGGTTATTTTGCTCAAGGTGACCTGGTCGTAAAATATAGTTTTCTTATTCTATAGAATATACAATATGAAACAAAGTATATTATATGAAAGGGTGATTTGAATAATAATAATAATGAGTCCATCGAAGGGCAAATTTGATACTTTTAAGTATCATCTTACATCTAATTTATAATCTAATCAAATCAATATTTCCGAAAAGAGATTTAAGGGATAGGCAAATAAAAGAGCAGAAAAGAAATATTTTGCTGGTATATTAAAAACACTCAAGTTAGCGCTAGGTAAAAAGGTAAACAAAACCCTGCAATAAAACTCCCTCGGCAGGGGAGGCGCAGAAAACCTGTGAAAATTGCTGATAGTTGCAACTAAAATTCAAAAGAGATAAAGAAAGGGGAAATGAGAAAATTGTCAGTGTCAGTATCAAACATAAAATAAAAGATTATTTAATACTGTAATTGAGAAAACGGGAAATATGGATAAAACATGAATGGGAGAAGGAAGGAATCTTAACAGAAATTGAAAAAGGGGAAGGGTGTAAGGGAAAACAAAATGTGGATGAAATAAGAAAAGGAAGGAACAAGCCGAAAGGAAGGGATAAGCCGAAAGTAGGAAGAGGTGAGTTTAGAAATTGTGAAAACCGGAAATAAGGAAGAAAATATGAAGGGAAACCTGTAGACGGAAGGATACGAAAAGGGAAAGCGAAAGATTAAAAAGAAGAGAAAATGAAAGAAAACTCAGGAAAGAGGAAGAAGAGGGTTTCGAAACAGAGAAAACAGGAAAATTAAGAGGAAATGTGGAGGTGGAAAGAAAAGCTCAAAGAGAGAAGATAGAAGAGATATGAAGAAGAAATAGAAGAGGAATGGAGAGGATAGTTGAAGAGGAAGAGAACGATAACAGACGGAAAAGAAAAAATGGAATAAAGAGATTAAATAATAAACAAAAGAAGGAGGAAAATAAATGTTATGAAGATGAAAAAGGGGGAAATAAGGAGAAAAATTAGAGGGGGAAAAGGAACATATTTAAGAGGATATGAATGAAGATGAAAGGGAAGGCAAAGAAAGGAAGAATAGAAATTAAGTAAGAGGACATTTAAGGAGATAGAGGGATGAAAGAAAGGAGAGGAAATGCTGAAGATGGAGTAGGAAGGAAGAGAAAAAACGAATATAAAGGAAGGAGGAGAGAAAAGATTAACAGATAAATATAAAATGAAAGAATAAAATTGAAAACTAGATATAAAGAAGGGGAAATGGAAGATACGAGAAAAAATGAAACGTGGACGAAAGGGAATTTAAAAGAGATATAGAATCATTAGAAGACGGAAATGAAAGCTGGGTAGATGGTAGAAAAGCAGAAAGATGAATGGAATGAGAAAAATTAGAAGAATGATCCATGGAATGATAAATGAAAGGAGGGGAAGAAGGGAAGTGATGGGTGGTCAAGAAAAAGAGATACAAAATTGAGAGAATGAAATGGGAAGTGAAACAGACAGAAGAAGAGGAAAGAAATAGACAATGATGCAGTTAAAGAGGAAAGGAGAGGATATTAAATAATGAAGAGGAGGGAAAGAATAAATTCGAAGATGGAAAGAAAGAGGGAACCAAAAAGAAAAACGTCAAATGATAGATGTGAAAGAGAATTTGAATTGGAATTTAAGAAATGAAAGGAAAATGATGAATTTTACCTAAAAGAGGTAGAATTAGAGAGAGAAGGATGAGAAACACAGATTCAGAGGGAAAGATATATAGAGAAAGGAAGAAACGAGAAAAGGAAGGAATGAAGAGAAAGACGAGTGAGAAGTGAACAGAAAGAGACCGGTGAATAACAGGAAGGAAGAAAAACAATAAAGCAGGAAGCAAAATATAGAAAGGAGGAAGCTAGAGCAAAATGAAACAGATAAAGGAGGCATACAATGAAAGATAAAGATGAATAGGCGAAGAATGAGTCATCAAGACTCAAAAGTAAGATAAGAGAAAAGAAACTAAGTTAGACGTAAATAGAACTTTAAGGGTAAGAGAAATCTATGAGATGGATACGACGATAAAACGGTGGAATGAAAAGGGAGACCAAGAAAGGCTTGTGGAAACATGACTGAATTGTAGGAAGATACAAAAAATAGAGATAACAGATCTGTAGCGAGCGAATAGATATAAAAACTGGAAATGAACCAAAGCGACTCTAAGAGATGATGAGGAATGATAAATAGTAGAAAATGTGAATAGAAAACGAGGTAATAGATTAAGCCTGTGAGCAATGAAGAGAGAAAGAAAATAAATGGTGAGAAGATAATAGATAGATGGGATGAAAAACCTTCCTAGTTTGGACAAGGGTGAGGAAGGAAAATATGTGGGTAAACTGAAAGAGAAAAATAATGAAAATAATGAAGATAGGGAAGAAAAAGAGGGTAAAAAGGGAAATTAGGAAGAAAAGGAAAAAATAAAAAGGGAAAAAGAATAAAAATAAAAGGAGAAATGAATGGGTGTAAATACGACGAAGGAAGGAAAGGAAAATAAGAAAATTAACTGATATATTAGGGGTAGGAGAAAAGGGGAAAGAGATTAAACGAAATGAAAAGAGCGAAGAAAGAAAATTGGGAGACCAAATTCCTGAGAAATGAATAGATGTAAACAAGACGGAAAGGTGACAAAAAGAGTAAGAACATGAAAGAATATGATCAAGATAGAGAGAGGAAAGATAGATAATGCAACGAGAGCCAATGGAGAAAGGAAAATAAGCATAAAATGAAAGGGGTAAAGTGAAGTGAAAGGAAGGAGAAATAAAGAAAGAATGAGTCGAGAGAGAACCGAGGGTATGTTATGAGAGGAGGTGGAGAGGAACGACTTTATGGTGTAACCGACACTAGTAAATCTCATCTTATATTTAACCGCTGAAAAACAGAAAAGACAAGGAAGACTTAGAGAACTGTAAGAAGGAAAAATGAACCGCTGCTGGGGTATAACAAAGGGATAGAGTGACTTTGGAGGGTGAAATTGAGACTGATAAGTCTCTTTTCGCGAGTAATCCTTAATTCCTGTAGCGGGAAAGGGTACGATGACACGAATGCGCGACACATGGAACGAGTGGGGCAGATGAGTTTGAGGTTTCCATCGCAAATTCGAATTTAAATACTTTTTTGGAGCCAAGTAGAGAAAAGGATTTGCATTTGAAGCAGTCGCCGAGGTTCCTTTCATTAATTAAAAGAGAAGGTGAAAGTGATACGTTTTCAGTTCGCGAATTTCATATTTGAAAGGATACGTAAATTTATTTTGTTTATTTTTTTAACGTTCTGATAACTTCCACACCGCTTTCGAATTGGTGTAACTTTCATTAATATTTCAGTTATGCTTTGACTACTGTGTGGAATGCCATCTTAGATTTTCCAAATAAATAAAAGGGAGAAAAAATATTAATACGAAAAATACCTTGTGCCTAATGTTAAATTGTCATGTTATTTATTCCTCTACTAGATACCCTAAAAGTGAAAGCATCCATCTTGGTATTTCTATTTCTCTAAAGTTGGGAAATGAAAGTAGTTTTTTCCGAGTTACCGATCTGATTTTATACTCCTGATTAGAGCATTATTCCATTTCTTTCTCCCAATCTATTCAAATCAGTCAAGAAATGCATCCAAAAAATTGAAAAGATTCGTAATTCCTTAATTAGGATTTATTATGCTTCATTAGGGGTTAAATGGAATATGGGACTTCTTTGTCCCAATTTCGTCTAATAAACACGCATGTATGTATGTATTTAGGGCCTAAATTGTTGAGCCCGCCTCATAAGAGGGATTTTATTTAATTTACATGAGACTTTTTAGTGCTCCCAAAAGGAATACCTTTCGTCTAACAATCGGAATGCCTTTAGTTACATATATACCTGAGTAAGTTAATCAGGGGAATGCTGAAAGATTCGAGGAAATATATCAACTTTATGGAAATTTTACACGTATATGTCTGTAAAATATTCGGACCGAAAGCCAGATGGAACGTCAACTTCTCGAACACTAGTTACCAAGAACTAGTAGGAGTGAATGAGGCTTTCTATGCAAGATGAGGAGTGAGGTAGTTCGCATTTGTTTTCCTCACTGTGCCAGAATGTTATAAGTGAAACATGTCCACGTAAGTGAAGCGCAATGACTATATAAGTAGCAAAGAGTCCTTAACAAATATATTTATTACCCCTTACCTCAATAGTTTTCATATAATCACAGCAATGAAGAAGACTGTAGCAGCAGTCTATGAAATATATATTTTTTAAACTGTACCAAATAACAAATGACATTCATTTCATCGATCAGGATACCGTAGCAGGATGTATATGCAGGGTGTCCGGGTTAAACGTATAATAATACATAACGCAATAACTTGAGAAGTAATTGAGATCTTTATTAGCGGTTTGCTTCTACAAGTTTGGTAACTCAAAATACTTTCTATGTTTGCTTGATGATGGGGCACCTTGCCATTACACAGTAATTGTGGGGGATTTCTTGGATAATGAGTTTCCAGATCGCTTGATTGGAAGAGGTAGTCCATCTATTGCTTGGCCCCATAGAAACCCAGAATTGAGGCCACTTGATTATTTTCTTTGGGTGTTTATCAAGAATCAAGTGTACCAGGCCCCAGTTCGTGATCTACCAGAACTGCGCAATCGAATTCCTGCAGTTATTGAAAATTCAATTTCAGCAATGTTGCAAAACACTTGGAGAGAGTAAGATACAGATTAGATGTCTTTCTGCAACTAATGCTGCACATATCGAGGTGTATTAACTGCATGAAAAAGCATTTTGAGTTACCAAACTTGTAGAAGCAAACCACTAATAAATATCTTAATTAAATCTCAAGTTATTACATATTGTATACTTAAACGTTCAACCCGGGTACCCTGTATTTTTCTCTTTAATGTACCAATTAACAGATGAAAAATATTCCAGTACAGGTAGCAGGACATATATATATATCTATAAATACATATATAAAGGTGTGATAAGTAGTAAAAGGAGAGAATTCAGATTAATAGAGGTAGAATTTGAGGATAAACCTGATAATCGATTCCACCGAGAACGAAGACATATGTGGATGGATAAAAGTCCTTTATTAAGGCCCGATTGAGATTAATAAGACCTCGCAAACCAGCGGCGAAAAAAGAAAGGAGAGAGAGAGAGACGAATCGCAGTGCAGGCGAATGAGGAAGGGACAAGGTTGCAGAACTCGAACGAAAGAAGAGAGACACGAGGGATGGAAAGCGATGCAAAAAAAGTGGGATTGTCAGGGTCAGAGAAAGAACATGGAAGAGAGAGAGAGAGGTGAGGAGATGGGTTGTGCGGTGCGGGGGGAGACGGTGTGAAGAACGCGAGTGTCACCATGACGTCCGGGATAAGCCGAGATTGTGGCGTTTTTATAAAGCTCGTTTTCATTTATGGAGGAAAAATCTCTCGCGATCGTCAGCGGGAAAGGCTCCCTTCCGCCCCCAGAACGACTTTCTGCGCCATTCATAACGAATCCGAATGCAAAGGAAAAACGGATTTGAGGTCTGCTCGACGACGCGCGTAAAGCCGATTACCCCGGGAAATCCGGCGCGGCCGGAAGTGGCGGAAGAATCCACCGCCTTGGAGCGTGCCGCAGAATTTTGCGTACTCGCGAAAAGACGCCATCCCGCGGGAGAATACCCAACCTCTTTCTCTCCACCGCAAAAGGGACGTTAATTGGATCGTTATAGATAATGATTGCCTCGACGCGAAAAAAAAAGAACTCGCTCTTTTTGCGGCCGTGGAGGGACCGAGAAAATAAACTAGATGAAACCCTCATCGTAAATCAAAGGAAGGAGAGCGAAGCTTTCGGTGCTCTTTTCCCCGCGCGATATTAAAATCCGTTTGATAAATGTGTGTTTTGTCATACGTGCGCGAAACCGAAGTTATTGTCGCCGCGTTTTTCGCCGGAGCGGCGGAAGACTGCGGGGAATAATGATTCCCTATGCCCGCGACCACTCGCAACTTCTTCGCGGGGCGCTCGCGTTACTTCGTAGCGTATGACTAAAAGCGCGAGAATTTTTCCCCGGCCACGCCCCCTTTTCCCACCATTTCTCTCCCGCGTTTGAGAGATTTATCGCGGGAAGGCCGTGACAGGAAATTACTTATGTCGGCCGAGGGTAATTAATCCGGGGGCAACAATAAAAAAAGGGAAAATCCTTCGTTTAAAATGAGCTCGGGAGACTCCTGACAGGATGCTGCGGAGAGAAAGGAGTAAACGACATCGTTCTACGCGATTTCCACGGAAAAAACTCGCCCCGAACGTTCCCCCAGTCGGGGAACAATACCCGTTTTCAAAACGGACGCCCGTGCGCTGCGAAAGTTTTTAAAGTGGATGGGAGTTTCGGATGGCGCTGGTGCAGCGGCGTTTGTTCGAGAGCGTGTTGGCGAAATAAAAGAAGCGAGAATTCTCGCGAATCGCCCGATTCTCTGGGGTTAGAAAAAGAGAGGAGCGTCGGCCGGAATTCTCCCTCTTTTTTCCCTTAATTCCCTCCATTCTTTCCCGCTTCGTATCTCCACCGGAGCAGGGATCCCGACTTGACCTTGTCCAAACTCCCAATCACGTAGAGGTGTTCGGGGGATCTCTCGAGTGCGAGAAAAAAGGAGAGGTTAGGGACTGTAGCGAAGACGGAGTCCATTGGTCCGTTCCGGGTAGGCTAATTAAGGTCTACACAGCGTCTTGTACCTCTCCCTACGTGAATAAGTGAGCAATGGCCGTTGATAACAGCGAGGCTGACGCCCTGAGGAGCAATTAACAGGCACAATAAGGCCGATTCTTTACGTGGAAACTTTAAAGGGAGCTAATTGTTTTGGCCGCTAGCTTTCTGCTTTTTTGCCCGGCCTTTTTGCCCTCTCGAACTTTGACTAGGTGCTTTCATGTCGAAAATGACAAGGGATTTCAATTAAGGTCGCGCTGCCGTGACAGTGATTGGGAAAGTAATCGTTAAATATGGATGGGGATTCTTGGCTTTCATCCTTGGATGACGTCCCTGCCAAAGACGTTCAATATTGAAGCGGTAATTGCAGTATCGAGGATTCCGAATCGTATCAGTTGAGGATGGATGAAGTAGCGAAGGGACTCAACGTTATTCCGATGCACACCATCTCTCTCTATTTGTGGACCAAAAGGACAACCATTTTATACATGTCAGTCGCAGTTCCTGGAGGAAGACATTTATGCGATATAACATCAACTGTTCTTTTCTCCGATCTATACTACTTCACCATGAAATGAAACACTATGAGCACCGGAGAATGTATCATTACCAATGAAGAAAATTAATGAGCTTGCTCAGAGAGAATTCAGCAGTTTATCCAGTTGAATTACATGAAAATTTTTGTTATTAAAGTAGCTCTTTAAGGAAAAGTAGCCCGGGTTTTCGTTAGGGAAGTGCTTTAAGTACACTCCTGGCCAAAATTAACGCACCACCTCCCTAGCGATCCTAACTACCGATGGTGCGTTATTTTGGCCAGCACTGTACATTGCATCTATCAGGGGTATATAAAATGCGCGCTTTGAGAATTACTTTCTTCGTGGATTTCCTCTGTTAATTAGCGCCTTTCTCGATTATTAACATCAAACCATCAATAATACGCAGGTCTACAAAATATTCAGCCCAAAGCCCAACTGGTACTTCACCCCCTCTAACATTAGCTAACAAGAGCTATTAGGAGGAATGGGGTTTACTTGGCAAGGGGAGATAGGGAGTTAGGTAGTTTTCCTCATTAAGCCAGAATCCTATAAGTGAAACATGTCCACATAAGTGAAGTACAATGGATCTACCGGAAACATTTTTCTTAGCATTTCATATAATTACTCTTATAATGCACCCATCAATAGGCTACATCGATTAGCAAATACCTTGAAAATATAGACATATTCCACACTAGTTTACATACAATTAAAAATTTAAGCCCCATTGAATACTAAACATAATTTTAAAAAGAATCATAAATCACTCACTGTAAATAAATTCATAAAATATGTTATTGAATCATTCATTTGTATTTTTTTATAATTTATATCATATATGTTGAAATTTATTTGGCATTCTGTTTCTATTATTTTTCATAAAGCTTTTAATAATTATTCTCTTCACAAATGCTGTTTATGTTTATAACTTGTAACATCTTATACGTAAATTTTATTTCTTATAATGATGATAGTGGTATTTATGCTTAAAATCCAATAATTTGTGATATCAATTTCCATATTTGTGATATCTTGTACTTTTAAAATCCTATTGTATATTGTATTTTATACTTTTAAAATTCTGCTATGTGATGTTGGTGCTGTGACATTTTTTGTAACAAAAGGGTACATCCCATTGAATAAATAAATAAATAAAGAGAGACCTTAATCACCATCACACATACCTCCGTAGCTTTCAAATGTGAACACAGCCATGAACAATATTGTGAGAAAATGAAAGATACATTTTTCTTCATCTTGCACGAAATGACTAATGAAAAATCCTCCATCTTTAGGATATAGTGGAATGATTAAAACATACTATCAACAAGTAAAATACAGCATCGTTACTACGGTTTGATTAAGTATATAAGTCGCATTCCGCAGATTAAAGGAACGAAGATGGAAAACATCAAAATGTCTCCAGAGGGAAAGAAGTCTGTAATTGTGGAAGAGAAATCAGATTAAAAGATACTGCTTCCCATGCCTACAGATAAATTTAATATAGAAATGAATTTATGATTCTGAGTAATAAATATGAGCCATCATTAATCAAACCACCAAAGCAGTCATTAAACCTGATACAAATTTTCGCGTTACTATTTTAATGGAAAATCAGAAAAACCTCAATTTTCGAAAGAAATGCTTGGCCCAGGAAAGGTCTCGCAAACATCTGCACTATTTCAACCCATCCTACCAACCTTTGAAAAATATTTACAAATTTATCCCACCGTTCGTTTTTACCCGCCATCCCCGAATGTGTATTTTGGGCGTTTGGGGTGTACACAGATTCCGTCGAAGGTTAGGTAAACTATTTAAAATCAGGGTCCTAGCCCGGCGAGCTTTGCGAAAGATTAGAGTATTTGCCATGTCCGCGTACATGACAAGGTTATCCAAGAACAGACAAATCGATGCCATGAAATATTCACGACTTTGAGGTACCGGCTTTTGAATCATCAACGCGTCTCCTCTCCTCTAGAGGCCCTCACACACTTTCCCAACACAGAGATTAGTTGAACGACTGTGCTCGAAAAAGTTACGCCGAGAACATTCGAAACGGAATTAATTTCGAGCAGAGGAAATAAACTCCACGTTCGACTGTTTCATTTAAATGAATTAAAGTTTCTCTGGCCAAAGGCCCATTAAATTATTTCGCGATTTGAGACGGGAAATCGCAGCTTACGCCCGCCTTTTTAAAGAGGCTTTCATTAAACAGAACTTTTATTACGGTTGTAACTAATGGAGGACGGAGTTTTTCGGCGTCCGAAGAAAATTGGATATTATGAATTGATGTACAACAACGCCGAAGTGAGGGCCACTGTTAAACTTTCTGTGAACATTAAGAAAATCCTCGCCCTCGGAAATTATAAAGCTTCTTATTCTTCATTACGAAAACTTGAGGGGCATTGTCAAAAGTTCTGCGCGAGGGTTTTCATTCCTCGCTCAAAATTAAAAGCGCGTTTGAAGTCTTGCAATTTCTGTATCCCTGGATCATCCTGCGAAATGAACAGTTCCGAAATATAACCTTTTATCTAAAATTTTCCAGAGAAACTTCCATGAAGTCAATGAGCGGGAGATAAAATACTTTCAAATTCCGCTGTGCTATAAACACTCTAGAACAAAGTTATTATGTAAGATGAAAAGATAAAATGTATAAACGGCAATGGTATAAACAATCTTTAAGTACTGTTATAAACAATGTGTTGGACACACATTAATAAGGAAATGCTGGTTAAAGGAAATGATGGAAGGAACAGTAGAGGGAAAGATAAAAAGAGGAAGAAGAATAATTAAAATGATAGTTTGAAGAATGGTAAAGGATATGCAGAAATGAAGAGAAGGGTAGAGGATAGAGAAAGATGGAAGAATGATACCTAAGTCCTGCGCAAGCAGAAAACCAATTGGTGATGACTGTTATAAAGGATGTTAAGTTATGGTGTTAAACATTTTTACTAAGAATATCGGGAACTATTTCAGTCGATAGTGTCTAGATTCACTTTCAACATTAGACGCATAAGTAATCTTTCATTATGTTGAATGCTCTCCTCTATGTTTTGCATGATTCATTGGTTATTTAATGACTCATTAGATCCTTTATTAATGCTTATCTTTAGATCCTCATGACGAAAAGGCTTTTTTAGATAACTATTTTAAATGCAATATATTTTCAGAGCTTACTAAAGATAGATACAACTTAAATTAAAATAATAATAAAATTATAATATTGAATAACTGAAGCATTCAAAATTTATATAATTTGTCAAGTAAAAATCGTAATATACAAATAAATAATAAAGTAGCGATTCTTGAGATATCACAAATGAAGTTTTCATATATTTTGTATAATCAGTAGCATTACCAAAATTCCTCGTAAAACAGGACATATTGTATATTACTTGCCATTTTCTCTAAATTATACGATGAGAATTTTAAATTTTTTATGTAATTTTTTTATGAAAATTTTTGGATTTAAATCAAGCTTTCACTACATTATTTCACCAGGAAAATCAGAAAATTCTCAAAAATACTTCAAATATAATTAAATAAAACTGAATAAATAAACTGTATGAGCTCCTCTTAGAATTAAGGTTTTTAGAGCATAACGTGATGTCTACGGATGGTCAATATAGTTTGATTGACCATTTGAAACATCAGTGGGAGTTTGAAATTTTACCAAATTATACAAGTTTTCATTCAGAAGTGGCAATAATTTCAAATGTCATAACCATGACATGATATTCATGCACCTCAAACCATCAACGGCGCAAGAACCGCCATTTAAAGTTCAATATCGCCGCCCAAACGTTTCCCGTACACATAGTGCATTTCGGAGTTTCGTGTTTGTTTTACAAAATTCCGAAAACGTGTCCTCTCCATTCTCGGGAAAGGAAAATTTCTAGGACTCTTTCCGGGGAAAAGTTTCGCTGCGCATTCGGCGACAGAGAAGACTTCTCCCGACCATTTTATGATCAGACGTCGCCCTCTTAAAAGAACTTTCGAGAACTTGCGAGGAGAACATGTCCGAATTCCTTCCGTGGGAATATCTGCCTCTTAAAAAAGTTGGCGGACCTGAAAAATTGCATTCGCTCGCGATCGAACTCCGTGGAGAGCGCGGGACACAAGCGAGTTTTCATCGCCGATGTTTATGACTCGCATGAATTTATCACAAAGAGACTCCTTATTCATGTCAGTACCGAGCGTTTCGCGTTCTGCCTTTTACGACCGAAGCCTTCCTTAAGGGCTTTATCTCTCTTAACCTCATCATTACGCAGCATGAGACTTGCCGTTTAACGGTCATGCAAAAGTTTAACCACGCGAACGAGCAAGTGCGGAGGACTGAATTAGAGGAGCTAAGCACTGGAGTTTAAATCGCCGTTAAAAAAAAAAGAGGGACTTTTTCCGAATAACGAATGTCAGCTGTTATAGAGAAAGTTTCGTAAGTTACGAATTAAAAGGCGGGAAGGCTTCTAAGGAGAATAAAATACTCCAATGCGCCTAAATTAATGTACTATTGAGATGATTCCGTTGAACTGGAGTCCGCATAGGGATGCCACATCGGCTGGAAAACATCGAGTGGTCAATATTTCGATGTTTATTTAAGTATTCACCACTCACTCATTCGTTGATAAAGAAAACATCGATGTGTCGAGTGTGAATGAATAAAAGGAACTGACCTCCCCAAAAGAAGATGGTAATAATTTAATAAAGTAAATTTGCATAAATAATACGCAAATATTTTTCCATTAATTTATTCTTGAAAATAGAACACATAATACTGTTTCTTGTACACCCTTACGAAGTCAACAGTAATGGCTGAACTTCTTCGCTAAAATAACGTAAGCTTGGTAGTATCAAAAAGTCTCTCATTAATCGAAAAAGGTGTGATTAAACCGTTTGAACATCCCAGCATCCCATGCTTGGTGAGAAAGGTGAGAATCACTCTCTGCTTGATATGCAATTATCGCAACCTGCTCTTATTGTCTCGCAGCACCAAGTTGAGAGCTGATACAATCCTAGTTAGACCAAGCGACTTGTTTTGTTTCTCGTCCCTTTCAACAATACAATCGTTTCATCGATTATCTTAATACTCCATGTTTTCGATGTATCGGCAAAAAAATCGAGTAGTCCGGTATATCGATATCGATGTGGTATCCCTATGTCCGCAAAAACGTTTTATGTCTGTGAGTGAAATCTAGAATAATGCTGTATTATTTTTGGTTTGATTACATTGGTCATGAAAGATCGGCTCATTTTAATTGTGTTATCTGTCAAGTGATAATCCTAATATACAAATAAACAATTAAGTATCGATTCTTGAGATATCACAAATGAAGTTGTCATATATTTTGTACTATCAGTAGCATTACCAACATCCATTGAAATACAGGACATATTGCGTATTACTAGCCATTTTCTCTAAACAATTCGATGAGTATTATTTCGTTTAATTTCTCTCTCATTTTAATTTCTTTGTCAATCAAACGTATTTTTTTTAGTCATTGAGTTGCTAAAATTGGAATTGTAATTGCGTTAAAATGTCCGTATCGTCCCAAGGAAGAACGGATACGAAAAAGGTCTGATAAAACTGAAAATCGAACCTGGATCTCCTGGTTGCCGGTCAGTAACTCTTTTAATTGAGTTATCTAGAACATTCTGTTATGACGTTCGGGAGACTAAGTAGGCAAGGTTTTGTCAGACTTTTTTCATGATCGTTCTTCCTTTGGATGTTTCCTAGGTGCACGCCTTAAAGTGTCAAGTCAATTATATCACCTTTCCTTGTGATACCCGTATTATTTCAATCTGTATTTTAAAAGTTACAATATCTTGAAATGAATAAGACAGAAAATGATTCAAATGGACTACAAAACAAATAAAACGAGGTAACGGGGTCCTTAGGTTATATAGATTTAAGGACCGCGATACAATAGTTAGAATAGATATTTTTATCTACTTGATCACAATAATCGCATAACACTTAATTGATTTACTCGTCCGTTAAGTGCTACTGATTATGAAAGGCTACAAAGACAATACCAGCATAATTAATCCAAGAATTGTTTGTCTCATCAAGAAGAGATAATCATAAGGAAACTCAGGGAAATAAGGAGCAATACAAGAACTAAATTAGATAAATTAACGCATAATATAGACTTAATTGATTCATTCAAGCTCAAGAAAGGAGTAGGGAGGGTATCTGAACACGGGAATCAAAATTTGATTTTTTTGATTCAATAAATTCACGTGTGAGCTAAAGAATTATATCAGAGAGTTGTATCAGGAGGAAGTATCACGTAAGAATAAAAGATGGAAGAGGTCTGTCAATAGTCAATGGGATAAAGGAATTGAAAATGGATTACCTCTTCATTTTGGTTACATAGTTTCGTTTGGCTATCGATATGAATGATCCTTCTGATTAAGTTTGGCTGGTTCTATCTAGCAGAGCTCACATCAATTTGAAAAGAAACACGGACATCCATTTAAATTTTGTTAACGGAGATTTATACCGGGAAAACTACACCGATGTATATGTTGAATCCTTTACTACCTGCGCACCCGCACAAGATACAAGCAGCACGAGTAGGCCTTTATTCAATCAAAGATCAATTTAAAAACGACTCTTTCCTTTTCCCCCCTGCAGAACGCAGCATTTCGGCGCAAAATAGGCAAGCTCCCACGTAAATTCAATCCTCCGGAAGATTACTCTTACACCTTTTCCATAGAGCAACTTCTTTTATCCAAATTTCGAGCGGTGCTCCCGCTTCCGCCCTTCGGACGAGGGGGAGGGAGCGGCGGAAAAAAGCAAAGTTACGGGATGAGCGTGACAGATCCTATTAAAAGAGTAATACACCCTCAGTTCCCGGCACTGTGTGACCCTGTTAACCCGGTGCAACTCGGGAGAAGATTGGGTGAAAACCGCCGGTGCGGAGAAGGGAAGAGAAGAAGTAATACCCTTTCCCGTCGAGAGTATAAACTCGGCAAAGGGAGTAGACGAGAAGCCTTAAGACGACAATACCAGCGCTGCCGAGTCTCCCTTTTTTTCATTCCTCGAGGCTCTACCACATTTGGGAAGACATCTGAATTACTCTAAATTTCGAAGGGAAAAAAGAGAGGCAGTCGGAGAAGAGATGGGGACTGGAAATGAACTTGTTGAGGTGAGGGGAAAAAAGGAGGCACGGACGTGAATTAACACACGGGAAGTGCGCGAACGTGCGCGTTTGTTTGCTCGGGAATCTCAGAGTAATAATGACCTCGAGCGCTCGGCTTTGCACAAGATGATTTGCAGGGAACTTGGGCTCCTGTTTGCTTTCCGAAGAATTATTAAAACAAACCGGAGCTGTTAGATTCAATCTTCGGAATGCAGGGACGCGACGGATTGCGTGAGCTACAACTTACTCGAACTGTAAGACGGAAGAGGTTTTAAGAATTTTCTCGGAGATGATTTAGAAAATTAGGTAAACAGGATATAATTATGGTGGAATCCGATTATCTCGGGGCGAAATGAAGAGCTCGGGAGTTGAGAATCTGAAATTGGCTAACTTAAATAGCATTTCCGACGATGGCGTCGAGTTCTTTAACAAGTATGCTTCGTGAAGTAATGAGGATAAGATCCACTTGTCCTCTGTAACTCATTGATGCACTGTTTGAAAACTCTTAGTTAGTAAGCCTAAAGAACTAACACGAATCCTTCAAATATGAAAGCGCAAACGAAATCATTATCGATGACCACTCCTTGCATAGAATTATCTGAGTAATAACTACTAAAATTTCAGTATTTATAAGTTACGTACAGCATTTATGAGTAACATCCCTTATTACTCCTATGGTAAACACAAAATATATTAGAAAAAGGCATAAAATTAAGTTAATTTTGATCCGCTTTTCCTTCACATTTTCACGGATTTATGCGTGTCCAGAGAACCGAAAATCAATTATTTAACTTTATGGATATAAAATTCGGTAAAAATTACCATTTCCATAAAATATATACAGAACCATCTAAAAAAGATGCTGGGAAATTTTCCTATGTATACAGAACTGCGAAGGAATGGAATGGATTACCTGAATATGTCCCTAACCCCTCCCCAAGCACTATAACGTTTCGACGAAGAATAGAGGGACGACTCGGACACAAATAATACTATATCTAAGTATTTATTTATTATTTTGTCTTATATGTGATGCTGTATTTCCTATGTATGTGTCATATGCGTTTTGTTTCATATATATGTATTTCACCTGGATTGACCTTAACCGACTTGTAGTTTTAGCATTTGTTGGTATTGAAGGTGTAACGGTTTAATAAGTTATGTGTTTTTGATGACATTTCTTTTTATTTTAATGGTGATGTTTTAGTTTTTGATGATTTATTTAAATTATTTCTGACCTGGCCACCACCTATCTGCAGATTGATGTAATAAATAAAATATATTTTAATAATTCATGAGCTTCAGCCATGATAATCATTGAAGCCCGTGAGCGATAAAAGATAAATCATAAGAGCTAATGCATCGTTATTTACATTTCATTATGCTTTCTCTTTAAAACTGGTCGCTGTTGTAATTCTATAACAAGTTACCGGAACCATAAGGGCAAACTAGACATGCTTAGCATTCTATTCCAAAAACACGCCAAGGTAATGTTCATTAAAATATCCAAATTTAATTCAATGTAAAAATAATCATACCGATTCGTAATTGTCAATTTAACGCAACTTTACGAATAATGAGAGATAATGTATGTCAAATTTACGTAAACACGCTCCTATACATTCCATAGCTGGCTATTTCTGGACGTTTTCTCGACATAAATTGTGGTTGCTCCAACATATAAATGTTAAGGAAAAACATGGATAGATAATTTCCATTTTGTGTACATTTGAAACTAAGTCATATTTCATAAATTTACAGAAAATATCCAAACAAAAGAAAAATATGAGTACCAGAAAGAAAAATGCAACAAAAACACATGAAAAAAATTTGTGACATTATTGATTATATTCCAATGTAACGTGTACCATCATATGCATCGTATTTTGTATTTAATCGTTTCAAATGAGCAAGGAATGGAAGTAGAAGATACTGAATGGAGAAGTTAAATTGCTGATTAATAAAACTTTTCAAGGAAAACCAATTTCAGTTGACCACGGAAATGTTACACAATATGGCAGCAAAATCTCTCTTTGATCGTGCACGCTCTTTATTATACATTTTGGATTCACTGGGAACAAACTGTCATCGGAATTCCAGGAAACTAAGAAGCTGTTTTAAAACGATGTAACAAGAGATCTTTATCGAAATCTCTGGGATAAAGAAACTTTTAACTATCATCATAGGAGATGAAAATTGCTCGGAAGATAATATCTAGATATAACTTCATTGTAATTTCGCTATCCTCTATTTTTCCTGCAAGTTTTATTGCTTTTTTTTTCCTTCAGAGATTTTGCCTCAAAGATAATACTATCCTCACCGCTCTATTCTACGTCATTTAGAGTTTCAATTTTTGAATCGATTTTTTGATTAACATTTGGATGGAGTGACAAGAAGCAACTGCCGGATGCTTGTCTGACGAACACATCAGGGGAAGGGCATTCCACGTTGCTTTGGAGAGAGGGCGTGAAAAATTCAACAGCTTCAGGGGACTATATCACGAGATGACATCATTTTCATTTCCGCGGCCTGATATTTATGCGAGAAATAAATTCGGAGAGCCCAAACAAATGCATTTTTTAACAGGAGGAATAGACCGGAGATTGAGAAACAAATGCGTTATGACCAAGAATATGATATGACCAAAATTATGTAAATATGTTTCTTTTTTTTTAGTTAAAATTGGTTAGACTCTTTTTTCAGTAGTAAAAATTATTGTTTATTCAAAGCTAAAGTTTTTCTGTATTATTTGACGGAAATTTGGTGTCGTTTCAGCAGTCACTTTCACGCCAAAATAAAATCAAAACAAAAGGCGTCCAGTAAATGTATTTGGTTAGTAAATTTTCGTCCGAAAGAAAATTCACGTTGAAATATTACATCGCTAAAATAAAATGGAGACACGACTGATTCGTGTTTCGACAACAAAGATGTCATCTTCAGGTAATGAAGCAATCTGAGATGATTTGCCTTCTAACTTAATAAATGAAGGAAAGTTGTTTAAACATAGCACAGGAAAGCGTGCGACTTGACTCGAAGTTGTACAAGAAGTGAAAAGTAGTGACTTGGCTAGGACTCGAACCCAGGTCTCCCATTTTCAGAGCAGATGTGTTTGCGTACTCTATATTTATACATGTTTTGGAGGCAGGGTGAATGACCTCAACTAGGAAGGGTACAGGGGGAAATGAAATTGGGTCGTTCTCATTATTTATTAGATAATTTTTGTCTTAAAGACTTATGTCTGTTGTGTCTATTTTGTAATTCAATTCAAAAATGTATTTTGCAAAAGCCGATTTGTTAATTTTATCTTATATAATAATAATTTTCCACGTCGCTAACATAAACAAGAAATATCGATATTTCACCACAGTTTTAGAAAAAGTACTTAAAAGTACTAAGTGAAATCTGGTGGAATTTGATTTTGTTTAATCGAAGAAGAAACAAGATGTTTACTTCCAGCAGAGATTCACTTCTTCGATTTTCTTACAAAATTTAAAATATATTACTTAATAATTTAAAGCATGGAATATATTGTTTAATTGTCCATTAAACGATAATTTTCTTGCTTTAAAGTAGCTCAAAACGTTCTTCTCCTAGCTAAACTTATAACACGCAACGGATATACGGCACGGGTTCGCGAATTAGCCAAACTAAGACAAAGTAGCAGCATTCTGGAAAAACACTCCGACGCAGAGCTTCCTCATTCGCTTTGAAATAAGCCAAAAAGATGATAAACCTTTTTGCCTATTTGACATAATTCCCCCGGAGCAATATTTGAACTCCTCCCTCGAAATATGCTTCCAGAGACTTCTGAAAACGTTTGTAGGGTAAGAGACGACGCAAAGGAAGAGGTTGAGTGCTTCTAGAGTTGATGTACGCTGGAGTGTGCGGTCTGCTACAATTGCTACCAACCCTCATTAAGAGGAAGAACGACTTGCTGGATCTTCCTCAAACGTGTATTGCAACCTCTGTCGTGGCCCTTGCCATTTCCGTACCTTATCTGACTGCAATTATGCCTGGATATTTCTTTGTAGGTAGGCATTCACCACTTTTCTAGTACCCTTGTAAAATAAATAAGGACTAACGCTCGTTGTTTCGAGGAAATGTTGGCGAATTGTTTCTTTCCTCTAACTTAACCGACTTCCATTTGATCTACATGGTCTAGGCGAGGAAAAGAGGAAGATAAAAAAGTGTTTGCTGTAAATCTCTTAGTAATATCTGCAGATGAAGAGATTTACAGCAGCCACTTTGTATACATAAATATATATACACACAGACTGTAATAAGTTAATAAACTTTCTTTGTTATGCTGTTGTTTTATTTCTCAAATATGGAACACTGTATATTGATTTCTGTTTGTAGTGGTATCTGAATGATACATATGAACATATTAATGATTACTTAAGATTCTTTTTAGTATTATAACATCTAATGATAAATTTTTACAATTATATTTCAATAAACTAACTATATGTTGACTTTTAATGGGAAATTAGGCACCTACGGATGAATCCTCTTTGGTCGAGGAGGAGCTTTCTGCCAACTTCATATTTATACTTATGTTAGTACAATCCATGTAGCTATACTTGTAATATCTTCATTTTTACATTAAACTTAAACTATCAAGTGTAACTACCCCCATGCATTCCCTTTAGCATTCAATTAAAAATAATTGAATGTGTTTTGACCCTAAAACCGATCAAGGAAATTCCGTGTAATTTTAATTTGAACAAATTCAAGATTCCTTTGAACATCAAACTATCACGAAGAGTATTGTAATTAATTGCACATTTTCGGGAGGTTTGTTTACAATTTTCTTCGTCGGATGTATCTGTATGAATAGAAAGATAGGCTTTATAGCAGATTATTACTTAAAAAAATAATAATTTAAATTTACAATCGCAGTTAATCTTTTCATTCGCTATGAAGCTCGTGGAATTTTTATATTTGCACGGTAAATTTAATCAATTACGTTATTTTCAGATTGAACGATGAGGAATTTTTCGTAATCACTTTGGAACCAAATCAGGATAACATTTCCAACATATTTTTGAAATAATACACCCTGAAAGTTAAAAAATGGAATATTATAGAATGTAAATTTCATGAAAATCTTAGGCCTTTAAACTATTTACTTTGTGTATTCTACACTTGGGAAGGATTTTTCAATAAAAATTTTCATTGTGATTTGTCCCCCATTCCCAAGCAACATTTTCATAGAATAAAACTTGATCGTTTAGAACATCAAAAGGGAAGTATAGGTCCTTGAGCGAAAATAGGATGGAAACACACGGGTTCAGACAAAAAAGGAAAATTGTAATAAAGACTCTTTTAACGAAGTGCGTTCAATAAATCCGCAGGTATAGGCACACGAGCGCCATATTTGCTCGGGAGGCAGTTGGCGAAATCAAAGGTTAAATTGATACGGAGTGGATATAACGATACAACTTCTGAACCGTAACAAAATGAGATGGGAGCAAGAAAAGCTCGCGAATGGGCCGAAAAATAGCTCGAGCACAGTTCAAAATTGAGGGAAGCATAGATAGTTTCCGAAAGGATTTTCGAAAGAGGTTGAGAGCGGCCGTATTCACCCCAGAACAAATACTCAGAATCGAGCGGCTCGCAAAGTTTCCACAAGTTAGGAAAGGGCTCCAGAAATAAAGGGGAAATAAAATTAGCGAGCCCTTAAAAATATAAAATATCATTCCATCTCCGTGTTAGCCGAAACCTCCCAAAAAATACATGCCGGTTTGGAACCAAATTTATTAGAGGAGCTGATTGCCAATTCCGATTCATTCCGAGGGTAAATAAAACGGAAGCGGAAGATTAGGGAATATATCTGGACCAATTGAGAAGGGTTCTTGGGAACTCGAGAAAAGATCAATAGTAACCTTATTCTGGAGTGGCTCGACAGAGTTGTCGGATAGTTTGAATAAATGTAGGGAAACATGGACGCGGTCTCGAAAAATCTCTCAAAAGGGTTCCTTGAAAAAATATCCAATTACGGGGGTATTAGTTCAATTGAGGCTACTTAGTTTAAAAAGACTAGTTTAAAAGGAGTTGGAGAATAAGTCTGGTTTTATAAATGCGCTTGGGCCATGTTCCAAATGACTCGGCTTCCTCGAATATGTAATTACTGCGTATTTCTTCTCGATATTTGCCAATTCCTAAGTAAGGGATTTTAAAGGGGTTTCTTACTTTATAATTGAAATGTTGCGTATCTTAGTAAAAGCCTTCCTTTATTTGCTGGGGCGTGATAATGTTTTTTTAATAATGCCCCAAAGAATAATAGCTATATTTTTTGATCCAGTTTATTTATCTATGTAAGATCCCAACAAGCTGCCTTCGGCTTGTGGGAGGAAGTGCAAGCACCATCACTCTATTTTCGTAATCGATTGCTTTTCCGTTTCGTTCGCGGTAAAAATGAATTCATGAAAGGATTCGTTCTAGCATCAAGTTCCCTGATCTTCCTCGCAATATCAGAATAGCCTTTATAACAAGAAGGTCGCATTATATCAGACACGTCTTCGGTGAATGTACTCTATCTGAACTTATTTAGTATACTTACACTCAGTATTAATCTTCTATCTTCTAAAAATTACTATTTCTAATAACAATAACCAAATCGACGACAAGTAAGTACTCGTGGGCTGTATGCGACATTTTAGCATTTCAATATTCGAGGCACAAAAATATAGAAAATGAGCAATTGCATTCGAGATAGCTTCTGTCACTACGTAGCATCTCAGGCCTAGTTTTGAGAATAGGAACGAGAAATACACCATAATACCACGAGATGAAACAAACCCTTTAATCCCCTGATTTAAGAATCTTAGACGTCTCGACTTCATGAATAGAAATGGGCTAATTGAACCGTAGCGGTGCATAATATAAGGAAGAAATGAAAACAATTCCCCGGTGAACCGCAATAAAGTGGGGCATGTCCCAGCAACGGCCCAATAAAGCGAACTTTTATTGAAAGACGATCCTTAGGGAGGCTGCAGTATATTACAATCTGAATAAGCGAGGCGGATTGATAGGAACGACTCTCACTACGGAATCATCGCGTGAACGAAAGGTTCCCTAACTCATCTCAAAGTTAAATAAGCCTCTAGAAGCGTGCAGATAAACACCGCGACAACTGTTACCGTTCCTCGTTAAGGTTGGATGAGAGAAGACTACGCAAACAGACTCCGCGGTGCACGAGCTGCATATGAAGTTTGGCGTTCTGCTGAGACGCGAAAAGCAATTACATTGATGAAAAATCCGAAATTTCGGAGGTGCCTATTCTTGCTCGTGGTTAACCGCGTTTCTGCATTCCCCGATATTTGATTGCGGCTTTGAAATATGAAGGTTCCCTCCGAAGGTAACGCTGGAATATTTTGTGCTCGGTGTAAAAGAAATGAAGAGGACTTAAAAACGTGAAGGATTTTGAATTCTATGGAAAAAGATATCTATTGGTGTGGCAGAGGTGATGAGGAACTACATTTCAACGGAATGAAAGATGCTGTATCTTCCATCAATTTATTTCCTCGCGGTTTTCGAAACATCGCTATCGTCATGCTTCGAAGAGGTGTCATTGTAATGATTTCATAGCTGAGGTTTTCGAGCGTACGGCTTTGATGATAAAGGACCCGGGTTCGATTTCAGGTGGGAGTGCGAAATGACCTATGCTGTCAAAGCAATTTTAACAATACTACTACTAAAACTGTAATTATTCGCCCATGAACAATTTCGACGGAAATTAAATAATGTTTTGTTCCATCTTCTAGAGAAAACATAGTACATTATTTAAAATCAATTTTTTCTACAAACCACAAATTTGGTTAACCATAAGCCACTACCTTGAGGGGGTCCTGTGGCAGCGTAAAATCTCCCGAATAGTCATGTGGGTAATGCTTTCGGCTTCGGTGAAAGAGGTCCCGTGTTCGATTCCCAGTGGGAGCCCACGTGCGAAATTACCTAAGCTGTCGAAGCACTTTCAACAATACTTATGCTACTGTTTCTACCAGGTATTTCATTTAAGTGACCTTCGAAGACCTCTGGATCCTCTGTTACCATTCACAGAAACAACCATCTTTGCATATTTAAACAAATTGTGTGTACAACTGAAGAAACATTTATCCGCTCCCTCATTGGACGATTCGCTAAAACTACCAAAGTGCCTGCGAAAGGCCGAGCAAATTGACTTAGTGTAGTGGTTGGCATTTTCGGTTCATTGACTGGATGATTGCAAGTACGATGAAACAAAGAAGGGTGCTTGATTTGCTTTGGTGGAAATCCTCTTTATTTAATCACGATTACAATGCAAATTAGCAGTCCCTCTTGCTTTGTTAGTTCAGGAAGTGGGTTAGATTCTCATAATCCATTTTGTTTGCTACGATCTTGTGTGTTTGTATTTCTTATTTTCTATCGCGATGCATTGGTAATCAATTTTGCAGCTCTTGCGTAATTAGGATAAGAATTTTCTTCCCAGAGGTTTTAAACGCACAAATTTTTAGTAAACAGGTAAGAAATAAAATTCAGGGTGAAAATTCCACCTAAAATAATTTATTTTACTACCGGTATATTCCTCATAAACCCATGTTCTGTGTCTGTTGATCAAACTTAGCTAGATACACGTCGATCGATAAATTACGTTGAGTGGGATTTTCACGCAGTAAACTTTATATATACCAGCATGAAGTTGCAAAAAGTTAAGGATGATACGATAGATTTTATTTAAATATCATATTCATAATTAAAATAAAATCGATTGCTGCAGGTTTAGCTAAGTGGAAATCCATTTCAAAAGGATGGTAAGAATAAAATTACAAGTACTCTTTTGAAAACATCTATTTAAGAGTACTTGTAATTTTATTTTTACTATCCTTTTTTATCATAGCATAGAGTTCTTAGTTTTATAAATTTTCCCCGCAGCTATCCAACTGCATCATCTTAAAAAATGCACGGGAGAATGATCGCAGTTGTCAAAATTGTAATTATCTCAAGAAAATGGAGGCGTACATAAGCGTATTCGACAATCCCTAAGAACCAGATAATTAAGGAATTCGCAGGAATCCATTCGGATTAATCCCTCGGGAGGGATAAAAAAAACAAGCGAGATCCAAATCGCGCGGATAAAGGCAAGCTATCGCGAGGAAAAGTCCCGCCACACCTCCACGTCCCGTCGAATGCTCCGAATGATATCTCACACGTTCACCGCGGAGGAAAACCGAAAATTCTCCCTCTCCTCATCTGAATAGAAACAAAAACACTGGGTGGGAAGAAAGAGGAAAAAGCCGCCTGCCATAGGTCGGACGAACGACTCTGCAAACAGCCAGATAACGAATGCAGCGGTGGAAGACTTTAACAATCAATGCGGCGTCAGCAAAGTGCGGTGTAGCGGAAGGAAGGAAAGAGGGCATGCCGGGAAGGAAAAGGCGGGACTCCTGCATCACGGGAATGCGGAGTTATACGGCGAGAGAGAGAGAGAGAGAGAGAGAGAGAGAGAGAGAGAGAGAGAGAGAGAGAGAGAGAGAGAGTAGACAAGTTACGTCGCCGGATAAGAGACACTGGGTGGAAACTATCGAACCAACGATTAAAAAAAGAAACGCTGCGGATTATTAATGCCGAGCAGATAGCGACGCGAAACGATTCTTGATTAAGGTCTCTCTCCGCTAAGAGAAAAGCGCCGCAACACGTTTTTTATCTCCTCGCGTTGATAAGCCTCGGGTGAATCTCGCCGACTTTTTTCGCTCCCGTTGTCTACGCGGGTTTCATATTGTGACGTCGTTTTTGGAAAAAAAGAAGCAGGGACTCGTACGTTGCGGTCTGAATATGATAATGCATTTCGCGAAACAAAAACGCGTGGTTAATTTTGCCCTCGGGAGAGGATTGGATTAAAGCGGCTGCCATACGTATTTGACCTACTTATGTTTTTTATTTAAAGGAAGCAATAGCTGTTTGTGATATACATGTGCGATTGCTCGCAGATATGTAGCTCGCACGTGTACGATTCACTGGGCGAGTGAATGACGGCAGCGAAATGGTATAGAGTAGTAATTACTTTGATGGCTCTAGCCCTCGGATATTGCCATTTCCCCACCTCTCATCCGCTAGTTAATTAATTAATCAACGCCATCTATCCGAATATACACGCGTAAACATCAGAGAATGCATTTTATACATTATACGCCTCATTATATGGGTTTTAAAAAAGCGGATAGATGTAATAACTTTGAAACCGCATTCAGAGGGATTCCTTGAAAAATGCGGGATGTATGACAAGTGCCCTTATGCGGGGAATTCCTCAGGTACAATATGACAACGGGACTCCACGTTTGTTGGAAGTACGGAAGAAAGATATAACCATTCTTTCCGGGGATCCGCGAAATTTCTTAAAGCTTTTAAAAGCATTCCGTGATAAAACTTTTAACGCCAGAAGAAAGAAAATTGACACGTGTCAAGGTTATTCTTCCTGCTTCTTTGTACGGTGTTGGGATGTTCGCAGAGAAGCTGAACTTTTGTAAACCTCTGTATAGCCTGGCGAAAAATGTTACGCGAAGTGCGTCGTCTTCGAATTATGAGACGGTGGCGTTAGCGGGTTTTCCTCGCGATTTCGCGTGCCACTGCCGAAATATTTTCCGCACGTAACGTACAAAGAATATCCCCTTTCATCTCAATATTTCGCTTTTTTAGGGAAATAGTAATAACGCCATTCCTTCGAATACCTCCACTGCGGAAATCCGGCTGAAAACTCTTTTCACAAAAAAACCAGCCCCAATTCATCCGCAGGAGTCATCACCGTATACATCTTTTGTCAATACAACAGAAATCATCTACATCGCGGAAAAAGTCCATCGGGCTCGATTCGAAACCTCCTCCTCAGGCTAGAGAGGAAATCGATATCTCCCAAGCAGACTAAATAATGGCGTATGTCTTCCTCGACCCACGATTCCACCCATTCTATAACGTGACCGAAATTTTGCGGAACCGGGATTACGTGAAATCCATCATCAGCCAGCGGGAACTTTCGAGGGAACCGCGTTCTTTCCCGACTTGGAAACGCGTTCCATTTTCCCAATAACCCCCATTCGACCCACGCACGCACGTGCGCGGGGAGCATTCCTGGGGAACCATCTAATAGAAAAATATTTTCCTCCGGAGCTACAAAAGGCCGCGGAGTGGAGCCGGGAAGCCATTTTTAAAGACCAACGGTAGGAAATGAGAAGTTAAAAGGGATTCGGAAAGGTTGTTAGTGTGGAAGCGGCAGAAAAGGTTTTTGGAAGGATTGTTTGGGTAGCTGGGAGAGGGGGGCCTTCGCGTGCTAAAGGGCGGGTCGAAAAGAGTTGAGAGAGGGAACGGAGGAGAGAAAGGGGGAGGGAAAGTGAAGAGGGCGATAAAGTGGTAAGTAGGAGGGGTTGGGAGAGATGGAGGGGAGAAGGGGTAAGAGAAAAAGGTGGGAGGGAAAGTAAAGAGAACGATAAAGTGGTAAGTAGAGGGGGGAGAAATGGGAGGAGATGGAGAGGGGAGAAATGGGAGGAGAGGGAGGGGGAGGGAGAAGGGGGAGGAGAGAAGGAAGAGGAGAAAATATTAATAATAATTAAGGACTTAATTTAGGGCGAGATTGAGACTATAAGGTCTCTTCTTACATCCAACCTTTCGTCGTATACATGTAAAAAAAGATAACTCGAAAAAATAGTACAAAGAAGAAGTTTACTTTGCGGGTTCAAGAAACCTAAGCTAAGAGTTTAGGAAAAAATATCCACTGCGGGAAAATACGCTCAAAAAGAGGGTGTGAAAAACCTGCGAAATCTACCGATAGGAAAACTATATTTAGTGATGAAATCAGATTAAATGAGATTTAAAAGACAAGAAATGGATCAATACCAATTGCATCACACAAGAACAGAAAAAAAAGAGAAAACAGTTACATGTAAGTAAGTAAAAAATAGACTGATAAATATACTACTAAATAAACAGTTAATCAAAAACGGTCGAAACATTTCAAATCTAAACAAAACGAAAAAGGGGGTGAGAAAGTAAAGAGCGCGATAAAGTGGTAAGTAGGGGGAGGCGGAAGGAAAGGGGGGAAGGTGAAGTCGCTGATAAAATGAGAGAAAGGCTTTAATCACACGGAAGTGGTACTTGAAATTCTCATCCTACAACTAACTCTCGGTTGGATTAAAGTTTTAATTCCGCGATGTAACGCAGGTGTATGCGCCAGGGTAAGCGTAAATGGCGCTCGTCTCGAGGAGAATTAAAAGGAATTGCTACGAGGGGGGGGGATTGAAATGTCAGTCGGAGAGAATGCGGAAATTGGAGTTTGAAAGGCGTAGACGGGGAAAAAAGGTGGAAGATATGAAGGGAAGGAGAATCAACAGTATTAATCAAAGAAAGGAGAAAGGAAGGGACATTCGACTGTGCCCTAATCTTTACCCTTCTAACCAAAGGGTTGAGATCCCAGGAGGGTTCAAAGTTCTTATGGCGGATTTTAAGGACCCTAAATAATTAGCTGATGTTCCAATAGCAGGGATTTCTAGTATCTCATTAGCATATGGTAACAGTTCGGGGGAATTCCCCCTCGAATCGTCATCTGGTACTTAAATCCAACGTCCCTTGATTATTAAAGATAATATAAAAGGCTAATATTAAGAGTGGGATAATCAGTTGTGATTTGCTTTTCCCTGTAAGTCAACCGAAGCTTTCAGTCTGAAGGGGGAAAACAGAGGTAAACATTCAAGCAAATCAAAAGTTATTCATACATATTAAAAGAATGCTTGGGCAGATTCGATAATGAACGTAAATTAAGGAAAATGCAGGCTACGACAAGTCGTTTAAAAAAATCACTCTTTCCGCGAACGATAAGCAATAATAGGATACCAGTAAAGTACTCAAAAGTTCCCACTCTCTGTCACACAGTGAAATTTGGCTTATAGTGTATTGATGTAGATGTGGAAAAGTCATTCGTACCGTCGTCGATTCCTAGAGACCCAGACTTGTTATTCATAGACGACCAACAAATGCAAACAAGTTAGAGCAAATATTGTTCGAGGTGAGGAATAACACACCTTTAAGGCCTGCCTCTTTTGAACAATAGTTCTTTAGAAGGCATCACGTCTTCCTAGCTGACATTCCCTCCCCCCGAAAGCTTTCTCTCCAGTTCCTCCGAGCCCTCGGCCTCAAGATGGCTTCACTTTCTTTATACTTTCTTCCTATCCACTTTCCTCCTCTTCCGAACTTCGACCGTAATCCCGCTCTCTGTCCCTTCCATCTTTTCATTTCGTCCAGAGCCGCATCAACAGCCCCTACTTCCTCCTCATGTCGCACTACGTGCCCTTTTGTCCCGAAAAATATTCATCCGAAAGCTCCGAAACTTCGCGTTCCAATTCGACTACCTCCAGCGCCTCCTGCGGCGGAGACTCGAGGTGAATGATAGTGTGACCTTTCTGCATCGTTTCGAAATGGCAGAAGGCGGATGTTGAACGCGAGGCACATCCGCGTCTCCTAATAATAGAGGTTCAACTCCGATCCGCAATATCTACGATCACAGGGAATGCACGAGCTAACGCGGTGTTTCATCGTAGGGACAAGTATGAGTCCACTCGACAAACGATCGTCAAACTTCGATTGCTTTTGAAAGCCACGATAGCGGAATGACGTGTGGGAGGTGAACGCTTTTCTAAAGGTTAAACTATAAATGTCTCCCGGGTTCATCCATGTAGGAATGTTCCGGAAAACGTAAAACTATTCCGTATGAATGAGTGTTTTGTTCCAAGTCTCTCAATTGGTGGTGTTCGCGCCTTCGGAGGCTCGATGCAAATTAAGAGGTTGGCAATTAAAAGGTTACTCATCTTTTTGATGTGAACGATTGTAAAAATAGAACTGGAATTTTCCACGCTAAAAGATAGCGTATTAACTCAAAGCATTTACAATGAGATAAATAAATATTAACAATTTTCATGAAAGAAAACTCACCATTTCAGTATTCGTAATTTAATCTTAACAAAGACTGAATTTCAAAGCAAATACTTGGAGATTTTGTATTATGAAAGAAAAATAGTTCTCGGTTAGAAGTAAATTTTGAGCTGAATATCAAAACGGTAACCTCTGATACTCTACCATTTTATGGCAATATATACGAAATTCTTTAACCTCTGGTGATTATCAGCCTGAATGTTCAATTTATCTCTAGCAACATACTATTATTTCCAGAGAGATTTACGGCACTTGAAATCAAGTTTAAATGAGTGTTTAATTAAATTAATAAAAATAAGATTAGACTATTTAAGTGGAAAATTCCCTATTGCTACTTTTCCTCTTATTCAAACGAAAGTTCCGATATATTTAACACCTACTCGCTAGTTTGTGTCAAGAAAGACATTTTGAGTTTCCTTACTTTCCGAGTTGAAAGAAAATTCTATACTTAATAAATCCTGGAGTTCTCACATTTAGTGTTTTTCCTACACCTATAAGTAGTCTCCCCTGATTATTCACACTTTTCAATCAGTATCGCCTGCTGCAATAGAAAGAGCCTTACCATATTGAAATTTATTAATAATATTTAGCTCTGCTACCTTTCATGCCAGTTTTTACGTGGATCTTTTACTTCCAACATTTTGATTCAATAATGAGAATGATAAAATCCTATTATTTCTACGTGTGAATTTCAATTGGGAACAGGGACCTTAATGGAGGCCTGGGGGCCCTAGCTCCCCTCCTCAAATCTTCCTAACCCTTCTCTTGGCACATAGGGGGGCCAATCTGCATTGAATACACGCACATATCGCATCCTAAATCTTCAACTTGGGAGGCCTTTTGTATGGTTATTCGCTCATGGTAAGGCCACCTTCCTTCCCTCCGGATATACCACCAGTTGCCTAATAATTTATATATACCATTTAATTTGATTTATTGAGAAGTGTTTGATATTGCTCCATATATTGGACCCCTCTTGGCCTCCCCCAATGGTCTTAGTATGTCTCCTGGGTAGGTAAGCTTTAATGATGTCCTCGAATCCAATCTTCAGGAGAATCAATCATAAAGTATAAGATGAATAATGTATACGAAATAATATTAAGATCACTCAATTATGTCTAAAAATATTATGCTTATTACTATCGAGAGCTTTTCCGAAATTGGGGAAAGAAGCTTTCCTGGCTCCAAGCCAAACATTCTCAGAAACCCGAATGAAATTAGCGAAAATACGGGACCTTCAAACAAAATGTAAAAGAGCATTAATGTGGATGTTAATGAGAACTTATTCCTATGCTTAGTATTTTTTCTTATCCTCACTGATAAAAGTCCATAACACTCTTCTCTTTTGTTGCAATTAAACTAACTATATTTACGTAAAACTTCACAAATTTCTTTCATTCTTAGATAAAAATTACTAGGTATCGTTTTTTGCATTAATACCAGAGAGGATTAAAATTACAAGATTTTACGAATAAAGTCTTTAATTAAAATAAAACTATCCTCTTAAATACGTAAATTTACTTTGGATATTTTATTAAGAATGTAATAACTTTACGATGATAAAACGTACAATTGAGTCAATACATTGAGAGTGCGGTGTCCTTTCTTGTTTTCTCGGAATACTGGGGAATGAGAAGAGGAACGCCGACAAAAGGGGTTATTGGAGATTTTAAACCTCTAAAAAAATAACTAGCCGATGTTTTTAAACGTAAAGATTTTTAAAATGAGTAACTTTTTGAGGTTTTAACGATTTCTGTAATCTTTGCTTACAATTGTTTTATTTTAGAATTAAATCGATTTAGATTGAGATGATGTAACAGAATGACCAAGAGATTATAGTTACAAATAAAATTACTGACAATAAAGATTCTTTCCGTAGGAAATTGGAATGAAATAGACTGAATCTAAATATAGATGAGGATATTAGGTAGCATGTGTGGTGAAGTGGATTTTCAAAGAAAAAGATGTGGGATTAAAGCGCATATCAAGTCGAGGCGTAGTCGCGGAAAAGAACGGTGGAACGCCAGAATAAGAAATGAGGGTGAACCAAAAAGACTTTAATGGCCACGGAAACTTGAGTGAATTATGATAAAGAAAAAAGCGAACTGGGGCATCATTTTCGTAGATAATCAAAGATTTGATTTGAGAAAAGTTTGATGATCGGAGGGCAAAGGGTAGGGCAAGATCCCAGATAATAAACGAGCTTGTGAAGAATAACGAGATCAGTCAAGATTTGATGAATGTATAAGATATGGGAAGTTTGATATAATGGATAATCTCCGAGCTGTCGAAGACAAAAAGGATGATGGATGATGGTGATACCATGGACGTACGCATGTTTAAGAAATTGAGTCTCGAATTCCTTCTTGAAGGCCTTTCTATCCACTTTAAGTGAACATTCAAGCAAGTTGACCAATGTAGAGAGTTGTATGCACGTTGCAATTGCATCTTGCCTATGATGTTTACACCTTGAGGAGCTAATACGTGGTTAAATTAAACAATCAGCGAAGGAGGCAAGCAAGGGAGTGTGGGGAAACTAATAGGTTAGCGTAAGCTGAGGAAGGAAAAAAAGAACGAGTAAACATTCAAACGTGATGGGGTTGCAAGCTGACGGAAAGAGATAACACGTAGGGGCGGAGGGGCGGAATAAAACATGGGAGGAGAAGATGAGGAAAAGAAACGAAGAGAAAAAAAGGAGGCCAAGAGCTGGAGAAAAAGCGATTTGGGTGATCCGCTTGATAACTGCCACTCGAAGAACAGAACAAACACGTGCCTTCCTTTCTTCCACTCGCTCTAGGATAGAGATCGATTGTAGGGAAGGCGATTGAAGAAGTTGCTTCTTTTCCTCTTTAGCGGGCGGGCGAAGCGGGAAGGTTATGGCGTCTTGTATCGATTAGAAGATGGTTGGGGCGGAGACGTGGAGGGACTGAAGAGTTTGCCGAGGGAACGGCGAAGAAATATGAGGGAAGATTGTTATAGGGATGCGTCCAAAGGGAAAGTAAAGGGGCGAGGATAAGGGGGAGTTTACGAAATGCCATTCTTAGGAGTGCGAGACCAGAGGTCCACAACCTTTACCCTCCGCTGAGGAGTATTGGAAAAGCCGGGGTTGTATGCATTGTGTACTGATGGCGAGCCTCGCACGGTGCGCATCCCAATATCGCTGAAGATTTCCGATGTTTTTCGTCTCGCGAGACAATTAAAAGCGACTTGTAGTGCACGGCAATAAGCCCGTAAAGTGCGGATTACGAAAGAATGAAAATGTGTGCTTTTTTGGAGGAAATAACAAGGTGATTAATTGCAACTTGCGAGGGCATAATGAGCGAATCTTTCTTTTGAAGTTTAAATACATCCTCGTAGAGGAGGTAAGAAATTTAGGCTCTTAACTGGAAAGGGAAGAACAGAGATGTCTACAGTCATAAGTTAATACCGTCGAGGAAATCATAAGTATTAAAACTAGAGTATTGTTATCGTTGGAGTAGGATAGAAGAAGGAAAAGTCTTTCAAGACCGATGTTTCTAATGAGAAATGTTCAAAATGTTATGAAGGAAGTTGTGCCATGTTTACTCCTTACCTGCAATTTATACTCAGCAACAAAATGGGGAAGTTCCAAGAGATTTGAAATGAAAATAGGTTATGAAAAACCTCTCATAGAAATATGACGTTGAAATTTTACAAACTATTTTTTCTTTAGTAGTAGTAGTAGGTAGTAGTTTATCCTCAAGGTATCCTAGAATTATTAAATGTTACATTTCAGGAAGTTTAATTTTCAACCGAACATAGCTGTAAAATACTATAATAATAGTATTATGATAGTTATGTCTAACGCTATGTTTTCTATAGGGTGTCGTATTATTCGTAAATAACGATCGATAGAGAACGAAACAAACATTGTTTATTTTAAATGCCATATTTTTGCGGCTTTCAAAATAAACACGGCATTCGTTTCATTCCTCTATCGATCGCCAATTCCGAAATATTTAATTTTGAATCTGAGAGCTCTTTGTTGGACATCATATTCACAAGTCTTTTTTTCTGTTTCCGCATTTTTTTGTTAAAAAAGGCAACACACATCCGTTAGCTCATGGTGATAAATAAAATATATTAAGCTTCATGCAACATTATACTTTTATATACACATATATCCTGATAGCAGACAGCAATAGGCTTAAACGCGCATAGTTGGAAACAAATGTATTTAAGAACTTTTGAATGACTGTATGCGTTGTGTGATTTGGACTATATAGTAAGTATATCGACTAGATATTTCATACCTAATATATATATATATATATATATATATATATATATATATATATATATATATATATATATATATATATATATATATATATATATGGTGCATTTAAGAATATTTATCATTAATTCCTCTAATCTAAACCCTTTAATATGTAATATAATCTATGTTATGTAATCATGAGCTTCTTCAATCCATTTGAGGAGATCTGCGTGATGTATATTTAAATGTTAGAGGAAAATAGGGGTAAAGTACTTATTACCCCCTATAGATGGTAGCATCGCTGTCGAAATGCACATTGGGAGTTCTTAAGAGATCGGTAATCCTAGCTACAAATACCGACGAAGGAGGTGAGGATTGTCGACAGACGGATATTGGAGATTTTAAACCTCTAACTCATTAACAACCGTGTTCAAAATTTTCTTTCCTTACGTCTTAATTGACTTAGCCCTTTAAATCATCACAATACCGAGTCATTATTCGAATGCATTTGAAACTGCGGGATTGCTAATTTATATTTCATATTAGCGAATATGTTATGGCGAGATAAATGACATTCTCTCCTGTAAACAGAGGAATATTTTATACGTCACGACCTCTCTTTCCAGTTTAGAATCTATAATTGTTTATGCTAGTAAAAAATGATGGAAAAGAATCACTTGTACACTCCTTTTCTTAGTAAATTTCCAACTAACAAGGAATATTTACCTGAGTGTAATTTAGGGTGTCCCAAAAAAAATCGAAGTCATTTCTTTCGAACGCAGACCCTCCATTTTTTATTTGACCTTATTAACTTACCTAATAAATATTATTGCGATTGGATTATAGTAACCCGTGCCGACACGATGCCAAACAATTTCGAGAAATGAATATGTGTACAGACAAGGGGAACACCAGGTGAGTGGGAAATTAATAAACGGATTCGCACGAATCTTTCAGGGCACATTCTTTACTTAAAAATAGTGGACACGTATCCGACCGTTTAACTCAATGGGCAATTATTTATAAAAAGATATCAACTGAAAATTTACTTAGGCAACCACACTATACACGTGCATTCCTATATAGATCTCGAGTTGAAAGGAAATTATTTTCCGCCATTTCTTTTACTGATAATTTATCTTTTTGCGATTAAATTTCATCTTGTTACCCTCCAAGCATTCTTTAATTTTAGTTGGCATTTGTTGTAAAATACATAACTTCGTACAGTGGGCTAGAATAAAAAAAGCTGGCCAAAATTACAACAGTGGATTTTTTTTGTGCGAACTTTGAAACTTCGCATAGTAACTGCTGAATTAATTCCGTACACATCCATTACTATTATTATTAGGTAAATTACTTTGATTCCTGCACACTGCACACCATCGCAATAAGATTTATTTGGTAAGTTAATAAGGCCAAACAGAAAAAAGTAGAGGGTATGCGTAGTTGATTTTGCGTAAAAATATTTTCCCTTATATCTTGGGACACCCTAGTGTACATATAGTAGAAGTTTGATGGAATTTTCATAAACGAGCATTCGCTTACGGGTTCTCTTAGACTGATCAAATTTTCCCTCGGACGATACCGCCAGAAGATCGGGCATGGGAATCCTGGGGATCGCCGTGAGCGACCAACGGGCCGCTGAGGAAGACGTTGGGGTCAGGGAAGGAATCTTGTATGGGGAAATAGGAAGGAAGTGGGGAAGGAAACGGGGGAGCAAAAGGAATGCTTTTCGGATGGCGCACGTAAGGAAATTGGGGAGGGAAAGGAATGCCATGTTTAGGTAATAAAGGTAGAGCAGCTAAGGGGTCAGAGGATTGGGCATGGGGATAGGATTAGGGGGGGAATGAAATAGGGGGAGAGGAAGTAGACTTAGGACAGCTTGCAATGGGGAAAGGGAATGAGGAATGGCGAATATGTGGATGCGGAAAGGAAGTTGAGGATATAAGATGGGGATTTAGGAATCGAGGGGGCGCTGGGGTAAGAACTGGGGATAAGGGGATAGAGGGAAGGAAAAGAGGGAAATAAAACGGAAAAGAGTGATTAAGATTAGAGATTTATGAAGTGGGGGGATGGGGAAATATAGACAGAGGGCGAGGAATGAGATAAGGGGAGGAGACAAGGATTAGGGAAGGAATGATGAGGATAAATAATGGAGAGAACGAATGGGAAAGGAGATAAGGATGAATAGGGAAGAAGAGGAGTTATTTAGAACGGGGTTTAGTTGGAAAAAAAGCGAGTCTCAGAGATTTGGATAGCGAGACATGAGAAAACAAAGGGGAAAGAAAATTAGAAAAAAAGAATAATGACGCATAAATTAGACTGAAGTTAAATGAGGTGAATGATTAATAATAAAAAAATAGTTTGTATTTACTCGGGCGAGATTGAGAATACAAATTTCGCTTAAATTCAATTCAACGTCTTTCTAGATACAGCTGTTAAATTCCAAGAGATAACGAGAAGAAAAGAGAAAAATGAGGGTCTAAGAAATCCTCACAGAAATTTTATCCACAACAGGATAACAGACACGAAGAATCTGTGTTTAGAGAAAGAAACAAAGGAGAGAAACTCTGACTTAGCCGGAACTCGAACCTGGATCTCCTAATTGCCGGGTCCCACTCTCATAAAGCAACCACCCGAACTCCAGTCTGAACTAGACTTTTTCTCCTTAATTTATTTCTCTAAATTCTAAAGAAAGATAACCATGCTTTTCCCATCGCTTATTTAAGAAGGTTGGTATGAAAAACAAACGAATAAGGAGTTGAAACTTATTTCCGGTAAGCGTGCAAACTGCAACTCTTTATTCTTCCGCGAAGTATCTGTAGACGCGTTCCTAGCTCACCATTCTTTCCTGTAAGGGGAATTTTATAAGGAATAACATCTGGACTCTTAAAGTAATCCCGAGCTGAGGTTATCTATCTTATCTGTGGGAGAGGTCTTAAAGAAATCGGAAAAATTCCCACTGTATATTTCTTATGAAGAAAAATTTGTCCCTACCTAGCTTCAAAACCAAGAATAATATTCGAAGATGATTTGGTAGTTTACGTTGTACGCGCATGACTTCTAGTGATAATTATAGTTTCAACTCTTTATGTTCTCAAGAAGTACCTCTATATGCTTCCAAGAAGTACAAAATTCCAAAAATTTCCAGCAATGCAATTTTACGGGAAAAATCGGGGTTTTATCGGGGAAAATATTTCTCTATATTCTAGAGGTCTCAATGTAGGACCTATACGTTGTAAAAATCTCTAGTTAAAAACGCTTGTGGTTTATGCTGTAGGACTGTATCCTCTATATGTTTATATATATCCGCAGAGGCGTCTATTATGCTATTAATTTGAAAATGACACAGATATTACTGAATTGGAATAAATGCGCATGTTATACGTAATTTTTCGTAAAAATTTGAGCTTTCTAAAATTCATCAAAGTTTTAATAATGAAACATTAAGAGTGTCGAAGTATGGTGCAGTTACTTTATATATATAGATACAATAAAATATATTAAATAATTTAATAATGAGGAAGGTAGTTCTAGAAGATGGCTCGAGAAGAACATCGAAATTGGAGAAGATTCGAAAACAAAATGGCGCGAAAGAGGAATGCCGTAAGAGAGGATTGGAACAAGGAAGAAAAATAGAGAACAAAACGAAAACACGAAGAAAACGGAAAGAGAGAGAATAACTTGGAAACAAGAAAGAGGAAAGAAGTGGAAGTAAAAGGAAATGGGCTGGGAAACGCATCGACGCGCCTATGTAGTGGGAAATGACGGGTGTAAAGGAAAGCTATGGGGTGGCAGAAGACGAGGGGAGATCGAATGAAAGAACTGGAGAAATTGGAAAGCCGAGTGATATTTATGTAATGCGAGCGAAGGAGTGGGCCCCTCTTGCCGAGAAAAGAAAGCAGATTTTTAGGGCGTTGCACACACACGCCCCTATGGAGCGCGTGCTCCAACAGGCACGCAAGGCTGGAGGAAATGAAGAAATTGGGGTGGAAGCCGAGTGCGGAAGCGGGGGTGAGGAGATAGAGACAGATCCCTCTGCGGGGGAGGCCAAGATACATGCCTCCAAACACGAAAACGAACTATATAAAACATGGCGGCCCAAAGGAGGGTGCTTAGAAAGCTTATTCCAGAAACGATTATTGGGATTGCTATTCATTCACAGATTATGAGCAGTATTTATTAGTAACGGTAAGTCATGCAATTAAATCGAACTGCTTAAATAACATTTGGCGGAATTCCATCATACAAAACAATTTATAGAAACAAAAACCCTTGTAACAATAATATGCTTGGTAAATGTAATAAATAAATAAACACTAGTGAGATCCCTGTCAAAAATGACGGAATTAAATTTAAATTTATTTACCAAAAATATAAATGATTCCGATACGATATTGGATTTTTCATTAGAAACGTTCATTTTAATGCATTTAAACCCTGACAATAAATAAACGAGAGTTGAGTTCAACAATCACCTTTGTTGTTAGGGAATTGTTTATGCCCAAAAAATTACACAAATGTTTCGTAATTTTTATCTTAATTCTTTCAATTTCGACTCGAATAAGATATTCTACGACCAAAATACGAATTTTTATTCATTTCTTTTGGTATTCAATGCGAAATAATCAATCAAATATCAACACGTAATCTCCATGGGACCTCTAACGACCCCTAAACATTAATAATCCTATCACGTCTGAAAGTGCATGAAATTAATGTTCAAAAATTTCTCCGGGATTTCTTGTGGGAGTTACTGACATCGGATGGATAAATATATACACATCGGTGATTATTATATAAGATTGTGGAATTGTTCATGTACCTGCATATTATTGTTACAAGTGTTTTTGTTTCAATGAACTTTTTTGAGTTATGCAATTGTTAAAAAAATGTGTATGGTGACTTTGTACGATAAGGTCGGGCACCTAGAAATTTTCTCAAGGAAGAAGGGGCATGAAAAAAGTCTGATAAGACCGGGACTCGAACACGGATACACCGATTGCCGGTATGTTTAATGTTCTGGCTCGAAAATTTGTATACGATTTTTGTTAGGTATCTCAATTAATGTTTAATTGAGTGAAAGTAATCGACCAATAATGAGAATCTCAGTTTATTATAATTATTTGCCGGATTATAAATGAGAGACTTAAGCTCGGAAATGTTTTTTTGATGTAAATTAGCGCATAAATGAACGGAGATATTATATCATAAATAGATGTGTTATACAAGTAAGACAAATTCATAATTTCCTCAATAAATGTATTAGGAACTACAGGAAGTGAAACCGGCAGTGCCTAATAAATTTATTGCGTAAGTTTCGGAGTTGCCTTATTTATGCTATTTATTTCCACAAAATTACGCCTTCCCACATCGATTATAGATATATTATAAATAGATATTTCTTGTATGGTCTGGAAAGTCTTAGGCGTTTGTAGAATGAGATAATATTGAGGAAAACGGTTCTTTTCCTAATTTAATAACGAAACAAAATACAAAGCCATTAGTCTATAAATAATGATAAAAAATAAATATATATACTAATATTAAAAACAATATTATACCAAATTAAAATGTGATCATATAAAAATATTTTAATTAAATTAAAATAACAATAAAGAATGTATTCAATTTAATACTGAATAATAATATAAGATTATTTTGTCCATCCAATCATTCTACTCCTGAATCATTACTGTATGGAATGTAATATTTTTGACTTTCATATACCTAAAAGTTTTACATGAGTGCCTCTATAAAATTTGCAGAATCCAGAGAATATTAGAAGCATTTTTTTCCAGGCACTTTTTCATGAAGCTCGAAACGACTCCTACGGAATTGTGACTTATCAAAATATTTTACTTCGCACATTCCTGCGTTGCTTTTTCTTAATTTTAATCTAATATAATATTCCAACGTGACCTTTTTTACCCATCCGTGGGTTTCCCATTATTCCCATTCGCCTCTTATTTGAGAGGATTTTCCTGCTGCAGACTTTTTGCAATAAGGCCCCCACTTAGGAAGTTTTAAATCTAAAAAACCTTTTCGAGATTTTCTTATGCTGTCCCTATCTAGGTTAATCTTCAACTTTACCGGCCCTTCTTTTTTACTTCATCGACTGCCGCTTAGAACCGAGTCTAAATAAAATAAAATGTATTTCGGTCCCGTCCTGGCCAATTAGAGACGTTATTTATGCGTTTCCGGAGATTAGGGCTCTTAATGAACGTTTCTAATAATGTAGCATTACCGCTTACGGAGTTTCGTGCCCCTTGCGCCCTTCCCTAGGTCGAGCTTCCAATGATCACACATGTATCAATAGATCTAGAAGGAAGTAGTTCTTTCCTGGTAAATCGCATATAGGAATAGTTCTCGGGACTACCACCGGGTAGCGCCTCTCCATATCGCCAACGTTTCGACCGCATACTCGGCGACCGTCTTCAAACCAATGAGAGCGTATACATGGCCGAAACGTCGCGTATATGTGGTCAAAACGACGACGATATGCGGAGACGGTACGCAGTTGGAATCACGAGGATTATTCCTTCATGCAATTCACCGGGATATATTTCCTTCTATTATAGTATCGCATAGTAGAGATCCTGCGCGAAACTTTTCGCGCATCCCTCATCGGAGAGGTATATGCCCACTCACGCGAATTCTGTACCCCGTGTACTCCACGATACGACCTTCTCTTCCTCGTGGTTTCCAGCTACCGCCAATGGTTCTCTCGTTATTCTTCTAAATATGCCATGGGAACTCCTAAGGAATTTGTGAATTGAGAGAATTCGTCAACACTGCTGGGCATGGAAGAGACTCAGTGCATGAGAATGGGGGAAGGGATACCAAAGGTGGAGGTATTCTGAGGTGGGGTAGGTTGTAAAGAAAGAAATTTTGGAACACGGCTGTTAATGAATTGGAGGTTTTAAATCTCCAAAAGGCGTCTTTGTCGGCGTTCCTCCTCTTATTTCCCGCTAGTCGGATAAAGGTAGAAAGGAATGCCGCAGTATAATTATACCCAAAGCACTTGTCAATAGCAATGCTATATGACCCCTGAGGACGGTAGCATTGCTATTGAAAAGTGCTTTTGGTACAATTATAGTGATGCATTCCTTTCTTCCTTTATCCGACTGCCGGGAAGTAAGAGGAGGAACGCCGACAGAGACGGCTTTTAGGGATTTTAAACGTCTAATAGTGAGGTAGGTTGTCGATGCTCCCCCCACTGGTACCGAAAAAGACTCTTTACTACGCGGTACTTTAATGGGTCTATTGATACATTGGGTGATCACTGGGAGTTCGACCTGAAGAAGGAATAATTAGGCGGAGGGAAGGAAGGGGATTGCTGGGGAGTAAGTAGGCCGAAATTGCCCCGAGGACGAAAGCGAAATTGAGAAAAAATTAAAAGTCGCAAAAAAAGGAGTCCATCTTTGGGTTCGGGAAGAAAGGGCCACGATTGGATCCCGAACACCTTCGAACCGATGGAAAAGCGCGTGAAAATGAGTTGCGAAGAGAAGGACATTAGGGAAATGAAGGTGAAATTGGGTGACGGGAAATTAGGCGGTCGGAGCCAAAGGACGGCGATATTCGAGGGAGTGGGGGGAAATGAGGGAATGCGATAAAGGAAGCGGAAACTCGAGTAGGAAGGAAGAAGATGCGCAATAAAGCGGGAGAAGATGGCGGGTTGATTCGGAAGGAAAGCGGTTTGGGAAAAAAGATTAAAAACGGACGGGGCCGAGAATGCTCGTTTTAAGGATTTCTCGGAAATAAAAAGGAGACTCGGAGCGCTTTTTGCCCACTCTGGAAGCTGCTCGTAATGGGCATTTTTTGGATTCATTTTAGGTAATTAATAACCTCCTCCGTATTGTGAAGTGGGGGGGAGAGGTTTTTGGTACACGTTTTTATTTTATTTGTTCATAGTCGTAAATTTTTGCGGATGTAGGCCACTTAAAATAAGAAGATGCGGTGCGGGACTTACTCCCGGCGACGGAGACAAAATAACGAGGCCGAATACATTAATGAGCTATAAAGGTTGAGGAAATTTTTACACCTTGTTATTTGGGGGAGAAATCCCCGCGCGCATCTTTATGGAACGCCCACGAAACGGTTGGCTCGGTTATTGTTACATATATTATTATTATCATTATTATTTTTACATAATTGCTGAAGTTAGACTACTCTTAGGTGGCAGCCCCTATACATTCAAGTAAGACTTACACGATATATACAAGCACTCCAAAATTTCTAACACAAGAAGTCCCACAATAACAAAGTTTTAAAACCACATCGCCATGATCACAATTAGTAACAGAACACACACACGAATATATGTTGGAAATTCTATGGAATTATCGGGAGATTATTGTAACCTCATATTTCAGTACAATTTGTATTTCATATATTTGATTGAAAAAACAGGGTTTTTATGTTGTTTTCATGAAATAGTTTTTTAACCATAATTTCACACATATCAACAGAAAATAAGCACACACATAAAAACAGCAAGATTAAATTCATAAACTATCCCCCATCCGGTGTCCCCTCTAACACATTTATACCATAGATTTAGATTCCAACATCACAGATACGACACTGTTTACATTTGTACTTTGGATTTGTTACTAACACGAAATAGGCATTGATCAAAACATAGCTAAACCGGCATCCAAATCATCATCAGTACAATTAACCATAAGATATTATTAAAAGTATTCATAATCAACTTAGGACCTTAACTCACTTCCTGAATATATAGCTACGCTCAGTAGTGATCTCCCAGATAATTAATAATTGAAGCCGCAGTATTGTTTTACGGAGAATGATAGATTAATAATACTATAAGGTATAAGATTAGAAAGGGTCAATAGTTAATGTTAGTAAATTTGTATATGTAAGTTTTATATGTGAAAATGCGTTATTAGATAGCAAAGTATCTGTACTGATAAGATATAATAGCTTAGCTACTAGTAATGTGAATGTTAAAGCATAACAATATTGGTAAACTGTGAATTGCAATTTCGTAATTGAACATTAATATTGTGTATAACACTTCATTATTGTATAAAGTATAGTATGAATAGAATTATTACGCTATAAAATAAGTAGTGAATATATATTTGATCATATGGATAATTGTATTGATGATGTTATGGATGCTGGTTTAGCTGTTTTGATCATCATTTCTTGTAAATGACAAACACTAAGTACTAACCAAAGTTATGTTCATACCCCGCCGTTAAAAAATATTATTTTTGTTCCCTTTTTATGAAGACGGTGTCGATCCCGGGTCATATTTCTTCCTTTTCATTTGGCCCCGGGCGCATTACACAGCAGCAGCCGGGTGCCCCATTCGACAGTTTACTTTATGAAGAAGAGTGGACTGCCTAGGGGCGAACCTTCAGTCACTCAGTCCATAGAAGAAGACCATTCAGCGGGTCTTTCATAAGGAGCGAGGCATAGAGAGAGAATTAGGCCTGAAATTAGCTCACCCTTTAACGACAGACCCTAACGAGTCACACAATCCTTTTAACGTGGGCGCCAAATGACGTAGTGCCGTAATTACGTGTCCTCCTGCTAACAACACACAATTTGAAGCGGTCAGGAAACAAAAAATAGGAAGGAGAGGAAATCGCGAAGGCTTCCCCGAGAAGAGCAAGAATTCGCGGAGGTTACGAGTGGGGAGGCTTTAGCGCTTGCCAAGCAATTTACTCTTGCCCATCCACAATCTCACCAGCTCTGGCGTAAAACGTTAATAGTAAAGGAAGAGAGGTGACTCTTCCAAGGAAGAGAAGAGATGTATTATTTCGCCACACTCGCGTTAAATGCATTAATGCATTCGTGTAGAGATTTTTCTCTAAAAAACAAGTTCTCCATTGAATGGATTGGAAATTAACTTTGCGCGTACGAAAAGAAAAAACCCAATATTAAATATTGATACAAATATATACTTCCAAATGACGGGTAATTCAATTTGATAAATATATACGAGCACAAATAAACACAACTTTTCATCATTATAAAAAAGAGAGAAAGATTATGATATTATTAAATTTATATTATTTTATGTATTTAAATGTTGAATAAACCCGTAATAATCTGCTGAAACAAACACATGTTCCCTCTATATATTTCAAGGTTTTTTGTTTTTCTTTATGAATAATCATCTCATAATAAAATATTTAGTTTCCGATAATGTGATTTTTGTGTATTTTACAAGGCTGTTTGTAAGTTAATGATTAGCTGAAGAAGGTTAAAAGGTTTATAATAATCTTATTTCCAATTTTTTTATCATTCAATTTTGTGAAGCCTATGTATTTATGTCATCATACTTTCAAAAGATATAAAATACTATTTTCGGAATACGATACCCTAAAGCTTAAGAAAGAAATATATACAGCTTGTTTTTCCACTTTTTCAATTAATGAGTACATCATAAAGACCTTACGCATAGATTTATACGGTATGGGCTTGCGTTGATTCCTGACGGATGCATGCGTTCAAGTGAAAGACTTGTGAAGGCTAACATTCGGCTTTGCAGTAAATTTTCTTTGAAGCTTCACTTATATCGTTTTCGATACTTATATTCCATCCGAAAGTTATTACCTTAGTTTCACGTAGAAAAAATGTTATCAATTTATCTGAATTTTCGTACTTATCATTTTGGCCTATGAAACCTTTTTGCATGTTTTAGTTAGAAGTATAATGAGCAATCAATGCCGTAACAAAACTGAAAGATATAAATCAGCTACATTTTTTAAAGTAACGATTGACGTAACGTGAAATAAAATTTCAGACTGTCATTCGGAATTACCTACTTTTTACCTCAAACCTATCTTTCCTCATTTTTGTAAGATTTCTGTTTAATAAACATCAGGTAGTGCGTCTAAAAGCATTAGACAATTTTTTATTCCACAAAAGCGGTGTCGACGAAAAAAAAGTATTTCTGCTTTCGAGGGCGAGAGTAACGATAGGCGTCCTTTCTAGAGAGCAAAAAAGATGTTGCGCCAGTGGCCACGTAGCGGCCTTAAAGGAGCAGATGCTGCATGCAGATGTATAGCATCAGCCATTTGACTCCACTCATGGTGAAGTGAAACTGTTGTCGATTCTGGCTGTAACAAGACGCACAGGTGCCACGTTAAAGGAGAAGCACAGGTGTTGAAAACCAAAGTAGAAATACTCTACACATAAAAAGCTTCCCATTCTCGCCAGAATACCCTAATTGAAATTGACGTCCACAAACAGAATGCGAATTTCATCTCTGAATTTTACTTGGTAGGAATTCTAAAGCCAAAGGTTTTTAAAATAAAGTGATCGGAATTGACTACAAAATAATCTACCTTTAATATAGTATGCGTGACATTCAATACATTTTTCTTTCCTAAAAATGTCAATGTATAGAAAGGAAAGGAGGGAAATACTTTTTGATTATACACTACACGCATTAAACGTGACTAGTCAGGATGATTCCGGCAGTTACAGAATCAAGAGCGTAACATTCATTAATGTTTTTCATTTCAGTTTTGACGTATTTGTGACTAAAACGGAAACATCTAATAGCAAATCCTTTCATTATCGTACTTCAAGCAGATCTATTGATAAAACTGGAATTAAAAATATATTTCTTTCCTTTGTATTTTCCCTATCTTCCGAGAAATCCTTTTCTTTTCTTTGCAGCACATGTCAATGTGTAAAAAGGGAAGGGGAAAGTATTAGTTGAGTTATATCACACACATTAAACTTGATCCACCACGAGTAACTTGGGTATATATGTCCCTCATAAAGCACTGATCGGATACACTTCTATTGAGGATTACAACTTTATTGCTGGAATTCGTATTTAAAAAAAACTAGTAACGGCTAGGAGGGAGAGGGTTTTTATCTTGATATCCACAACTGGCGTATTCCTTTCCTATCTCTTTGACTGATCAATCACGATGATTCTGAATTTACAGAATCAAGATCGTAACATTCGGTAGAATCTCCAGTTTCGATTGCAACGTATTTATGAGTTATTAGGAAACATCTAAATGCAAATTTCTTACAAACATTCACATCTGCTGTTCCAATTTTAACATATTCATAAGTTATACGGAAACACGCACATATTAATTCTTTTATGATTTGTATACCATGCAGAATCTTCAATTTCAAAATGATGATAACACGTCGGAAGCCAATTAAGATCGCTTTTTAAATTTTTCACGTCAAATTGCCAATATTATTAATGTATCAAAATTGACGCAATGCCATCAGAAACAAATTATTGCTGATGAAAAAGGTGCCGGTATCTTCATTACTCGTTGCAACCTTCATTTTCACTAATTTGCTAATTGAACGCCATTGAATACAGGAGCGCAGTCTCTTGGCACGTGCTTAAATCAAACCGAAATGAATTCAATATGGGATGATTTAATGCTAATTGAAATCGGAATTGCTTGGCAATATCTTTAGATCAGCGAATCGACAAGCAGAATGGCTGCGTCCAAGTTTGGCGAACTCAGCGATAATCGCTTAAAATTTATGGTCATGCAATTAATTTCGACAATGTACCGATGAGACTGATTATGGAATTATTATCACCCCTGTAACGATGGAAGTATATTTTCCGGCGGCGGCAGTGATGATTGTATCGTACAAAGCGGTGATATTTTTATTTTTTTATTTCGTTACAGTAGCTAATGATTATTTCCGTGTGATGATGTCATATTGGAGGTGCTACTCAACAGTTTAGAATATGATACGTAACCATTAATGATGAAAATATAAATATAGTACTTTAGTAACATACCACGTTAATATTCAGTGGTGCCCCACGACTGATTAAAATATGAATATGTTAATATGATATTTTATATACAAAATGTTTTTTAAAGCATTTATAAATGAAGCAATTAAGCGTCGACAGGGGAAATAGCTCGATCAAGTATAGAGAGGATAGGAATTTTAAAAGACACTAATTATGAGAGGAATGCAAGTAAAAACAGGAATACAAAAGCAGGAAGTGCAATGTAAACAAAAAAGGTGGGGTAAGTTACCAAGAACCGAAAGAAATTGCTTTGAATAGGGAATATTGAGGCAAATGGACCTACCCAATAGTTTGAAACTTAGTTTTAATACAGCTACTAAAAATTTAAAAGCAATCGAAACTTCTACACTGGTATAAATATATCAAGAGAAATTTGTCTTTAATTTGGTGAGAGGCAACAAATTTCTAATTATAGGATAAAAGTCACTTTGTTATTTCCACATGTACAAAGTGACTTTAATTCTATAATCATGAAGAACTTCCGCAAGATAACGCCAGAAAGTATTGATTTTAACAAATTACTAATTAACTCCACTGTTGAAGGACGCTTTTCTCTTTTGTAGTTTACTTTAGGCTGTAAAAGTATATTCAATATTTTAACCATTCAATTATAAGTCTGCGGGCGAAGGATAATATCTACCGAAGGTTATAACACTTATGTATTTGTAAATTAAGTGACAGAAGGTATTCTATGTTACTCTTACGGTAACGGTGACCCGTAATATATGATCGTTTTCCCCAAGGTGTCCTATATTAGCCTTGGATGGTAGTTATCAACTAGAACTTGAGATAGGCCACCGTGCACGATATAAACTAGGTCTCAAGAGGACAGAGGGGGTAATCTTGGAACGCACCGGAATGAATACTTGGAAAAATTTATGCACCCTTGGTAAGGTTCATTATGCCACCGCTTCGCCAAGGAGACAGCGATGGCCACCGGAACTTCCCACTTTTATCCATTCTTCGCACGATCCGAAAGATATCAATCAAGAACGTCCGTGATTAGGTTCTCGAATGAATTTACGATACGTGCTTCCGCGCTCACGCAATCGCCGCCTTCATTTGTTCTTCGGATTTTCCACGAAAAACTTAGAGCGGTGGATAAAATTCCTTCCCCTCGCGACACTCTATGTGTTTTAACCCATCCCGATCCGAAAAACCATCACGTAGTTCATTTTCTCTCTCGTCCAGTTGACCACGTTGTTGCCGCTCCTCCAGCGCAGGGAGCGACTCTTATAAACTCGTGCGGAGGAAAATGGCGCAAAGAGAGAAATAGGGAGCCTTAGCCACCGTGGGAAAAAAGGTCGAAAAAGGGCCCCCTCCTCCATTTGCGATCTTTTTCCGCCCCCACGGCAATTTCTCCCACGTTTTTGTCCTCTTTTTTTCCCACTGGATGCAACGAGTCATTCCGCGCCCTAATTCCACCTCCGGGAAGAAGAATCGCCCCCAGTCCCCCTTTTTTATCCCCCAAACCGGGAACTTGCGGCGGAGGTGAAGTCGGACTCGCTCGCGCGGAAAAATGCATTTCCGAAACTTTTCCGGCTGTTTTCGAAAAATCTTCGATTCGCTATTCTTTCGCCGTAGAAGTTCTCCTCTCGCCCGCGAGAGGTGCGAGGATCGAGGGGGCCGCGGATGCATCTTTTCCTTCCGAGTTTACGTGGCAGTCAGTCGTGCGAGATAAGGTTTTCGAAGCCGCCATAAAAGTGATGAATATTTGCGCGGCTAAAAGCCGAGAGAAGGGAACGCCCGAAATATGCTCTCCGCCGTTCGAATAAACTCCGCCGGCCTTCCGTGCTTTTTTACGCCCAGATAAAAAGGGATGGAATGCCTCGGAAAAAAGAGAGGAGATAGGGTTGAGGGCCGACAAAGGACAGACCGCAGAATAGGAGTGCTTTTTCCATCGTTGGTCAAGGAGGAGTTTTTCTCGCCGAAGAAAGGCACTGTAATCTTGAATAACGACGGCAAAAAAGGCGCGAGAGAAAATGATACCCGTAGAGTCGCATTCTTGGCCGATGAATGAATGAATAAAATGAGAGTTGAAATCGGATTCATTCAGTATTTCACAGGATGCTTAATGGGTGAGGATATGAACAAAACGATTTGGAAAGTTGCAATAGCTATGCTGCCCTCGGTGACGTAGTGGCTAGTCCTTAACCTTGCAACACTGAGGTCCTGGTTTCGAATCCTGGTTATATGTTTTTATTTTTTTTTAAATTGGGGTTTATTGTATGAATGATCACTAAATGATAGTTGACTAAAATACGCCGAACATTAAAGATGAATAATTATATGATTAGTATTATTATGACTATTATTGGTTAAATTGTATTATTATTCTTGTTTAAATGGAAATTGGGATTCAAAAGTCTAAAATACGCCTGATAAAGTCCCTTCATAATAATAATAATAATTATTATTATTATTAAAAGTAACGTTGCCGTTTAAGAATTCTCACAGATTTAATTCCAAATATAAGAATATGACACAGTAATTTCTCCAAGAGTTTCCATTTCCTCTCCTTTCCTACAGTTAAACTGAGATGATTTTGTCGCATATCTATTTTATATTTATATCTGTAGAATACCTTATTTAATTTTCTTGATTTCAAGGAAACGCAAGGGTATTTTCTCAACGTTTTCCTTGTAGATACTAATAAGTACAACCGACCTAGAATCATCGTCGATAAAATTGGTTTGAAATAAACTGAACGTCGTGAAAATCGTTTCACAAAGCTGCAGTACAATTTCCGAAGTCTCATTTCTCAAAATCGAGATGAGTCATTTTTTTAACATCACGTTCTACACATAATTCCCTGAAGATACAATCACTGAGAAGTCACATAGATTAAAAGTAGGTCTATAAAGAGATACAGAAAGAATAATTTGGAACATGGCTGATAAAGAATCAGAGGTTAAATTTCTCCAATAGCCGTCTTTGTCGGCGTTCCTCGTCTCATTCACCGGTGTTCGGAGAAAACAATAAAGGATCACCGCACTTTAATAACGCTCTATTAACGTACGGTGTCCTCTGTTTGTTTTCTACGAACACCGGTGAATGTGACGAGGAACGCCGACAAAGACGGCTACTGGAGAATTTTAACTTCGAACCATAAAGAGGGGCTGAAGATACTTATATTATTCTAACATAACGTTACGCGATGACTTATCGGCGAGTTTTTGTTTCAACGCTCACTTAATAATTCATCAAAATAATCTTTTAATCTATTATAATTTACATTTTAAGGATAAGAAATATGTATTAAAATAAACTCAACAGTTATGTTAATTATGGTTCACAACGTCATTTACTTTATCTAATTAAATACATACGAACCAATTCAAAAGCCTCTCTTTCAGGGATTAACATGATCAGTTGAATTCTTAAATATAAATAAATTAAATAAACATGACATTCACTATAATCTCGTTTGTTCTCATTTCTTTATTCGCTCTCTCTGATGACGCATCACCCAACGTGATAAATATGACAATATTCTTGTTTTAAAGACACTGTTGGGCATGAATAAGGTAAATCAAAGAGATATAAATTATAGTTTTAAACAACTGTAATTGGGTTGTTGCTGTAAATCCTTGAAATTTGATTGCTAAAGTCATGTAACTAAAAAATTAATTCAATGTAGATTAATCTGAAATGTTAAAAAAAACGCAATCAAAAGTAAACAGCCAGAAACTTTTACTCAACAATTTAAGTACAATATGCGCACATGGAAAATCCCCTAAGCTTTACGATTAGTTATTATTCATTAGGATTTATGTTTTTGATTAAAATAAATAACAAAATTTTACAAATGCGGATGAACTCATCCTGAATGAACATGAAACGTAAAACCTGATGAAAAGTGGAATTCGGGACATAAATTCTGGGTCATAAAGCCGGTAACAAGCATAAAAAGGTAGTTTAAATTCGCGAAATGAAATCCATTTTGTACCTTTTTCCTTTAAAAAGTATTTAATCCCTATACAAAGATTGATGCTATCACTGCCCGCGGGGACGCGAATGTATGCCTTTTATTCCATGTATTCCGAGCATAAATAGTAGAAAAATTAATTTATTAGCGGAGCGGAATGTCAGTGCGGAACGTTTTACCTCGCGCGATAGGACGCGGTGGGATGAAATGAACCGAGAAGCAAGGCTTTACTGTGTGACACCGATAAATATTTATTGCAGCAAGAAAGCGATATTCAAATTTTTCGCTTGATACATCACCACACAGTTGAGTACGGCGAATGCTTCGGCGAGGAAAAAAATAGAACCAAAAAATTATCCACATCCCACGTGTGTGCGGGGATCGTGACCGACATATATCTTCACTTACTCCTGCCTATATGGCAAAGAGCTAATCTTTATAGAACGCTGACGCAGTGCTTTTATACTCCGCAAAATGCGGCATGACCCGAGGCACACGGTGTAAATTTAATCTCGAGGAAAATGGCAACACAAGCAGAAGATTCTACGGGAGGAATAAACGGTGCGTGAATATCGAATCCGCTGCGGCCTTAAGTCGGTTAGTAAACGTAATCAATGCCAATGACGTATATCCTTCATATGGAAACGGAAGTATTAGGAAAATCCTGGTTTAACGGGATTGTTGCAACCGGGATGCCTTATGATACGGCTATGTAAGGACGTTTTGTCGCAACGCGTTATTGCATTTGGCTATCTTGTAACCTAATTTTTCTAGGCCGGAAGTAATCGTCACGAATTGGATATTTGTAAAATATTCAGCCCGAAGGCCGTTTGATACCTCACTCCTTCGAATGTTAGCAAACGACAGCTAGTACGGGGGAATGAGGTTTACTAAGCAGGATGAGGAGTGAGGTAGTTTGCCCGTGCTCCCCTCAACAAGTATGAATGATATAAACAGAACATTTCCTATGTCCATGTAAGGGAAGCACAATCATTCTCCGAGTAAAAACTATCTCGGCATTCCATAAGAAGATATATATCCACAATTTTAGGTTTTTAGCGAGGCTGAGACTAAAAAGTTTTATCTTCCCCCTAACTTTTCCTTGTTGATAATTAAACATAAGTAGTGTATTAGTAAATGGAGATAGAGAGGAAAACTTTAGAAGGAGGGGATGTAAAACATATGCATTAAATAGTAATTTCGTCGTATATAAACTATTCAGCGTACTCATACCTAATCAGCTATCATGTCATCACAACCACAATCAAGATTATGACAATAGTACTGTGATAAAAGTACTGTGACAAAAGTAGATGAAAGATTTTTGAAAATTTTTCCGCTGATATTCGTCAAATTTATAGCTAGTGACATACGGTGAGTTCCACTATTTTGTTAATATTTTAGGTGTGGGCAGAGGCTTTGCCGGTACGTGCGAAAGTGGATGTGACAATATATATCAAATCTCATGGTGGATTCATTTCATAGCGGAGACATTCGTTAGGCTCAATTGAGATATACACGCGAAATAAAAATAATTCGTGCATTTGAAGTCTTCGATCGCTGATGCGAGTCTTGAAAATTTCGCGCCTTTCAAAATTAAAGCTTCCGAACGGAGACAAAATTTTAATGGGAAAAATCCGCTCGCTTTTTTACTTCGCTTCATATTCATCGGCCGTTGAAACAGGAAGGGAGCGAATAGAGGTTCTCACATTCCGAGGAATTCATATTACATTTAATATCGGATCCTTCAGTCAGGGCCGCGTGGGGAAGGGAAGAAAAAAACGAAATTGGAAATATCGGTCCGCTGAAGCGCAAAAGGAAATTATTTCATTTTTCATGGCGGATCGCTGGTGGATTTTTTTCCCATCGGGTTTCAATACCGAGTCCGGAAGAAAATGATCGCGGAGAAAGAAATAAACTCCTGGACATGAAAGGACCTGAAGGTCGAAATATGAATGGGTTGAGACGGAAGGAAATAAGCTGTCGAACCGTTGGGGGGCATTATCGAAATTATTCTTTTACGAAATTCCCCTTTTGGCTTGCAAGCCTATTCGTTGAAAGCCAATGATAGTTTAGATTTAGACTACGTGCTGATTCTCACGAAGATGTTTGATCGACGAGGCGCAAAATTTAGATTACGAAATTGCGAAATCCTAAAGCTCTGTACGGAATTCACAGTAACGATACATTCGATCCTAATGGAGAAATAGTTTCCAGTACATATACTATGACGTATCAAGATACTAGTCTCTATCTACGACATTATTTATTTATTATTATATTGACTGCAGTTTGGCTGTTGTCAGGTGGCAGCTACAACTAAATAAATTAATTAAAACATTTACATCTAAAATATCCTCTATTATCCCTCACTCTATAAAACCTCTTACTGATTAACAATTCGGAATTACATCACTGTATTATCAAACAATATTAGAACACGCACAAGTGCTACAGCAAGACATATTATACAGCATCCCAGTGTCACACTCAAATATACATACACCCCAGATATCTCATAAACGTAGTTAATTTGACATATTTTCCGTTGTTTCTTTGCTAAGCCATACTTCATTCAGTCACAATATCCATTAAAATACTTATAATATACAAAAACAATTAAAAAATTTCCCATTCATATCCCTCTTTCACAATAAACTACTACATATAAACTCATTTTTGTTTTCGGTAAGGGTATGTTGAATTAATTTCACTTTTATCATGTAAATCTTGTACGAATAGTAGCTATGCTAGTTCTATACATTCAATTTCATAGTTTTCGTACTACTATATCCTTTCCTCATGGTCTTTCTTGTAGATGTTTTCTCGTAAGAAGTTCATTTCCCGAGAAAATATACTTCTTTCTTGTTTCTCTGCTGCTGTTGTGTTGATCCCACGTATATATTACGTACATCCGTTGTTTCTCAGAACGTAAAAGGGTTTTCCTCATTCATTTTAATTTGAAATGTTCTCGGGACAGTTCTGTTTGGAGTGAGACAACGGGAAAAAGTTCTGAGAAATTAATCTTCGGAAAGGTCGCATCAAAAGAAAAAATGGCGAAAACATTTGTCGAAAAGAAAAACAAGGAAATACGCTAACATTACGGTAAATAATACCTCTATCTAAAACTTTTGTTATTTTGAATAATAAAGCGAGAGGATCAAACATTTGTAGTTGTTAGAGCTTTTGAAATGCCAGGCACCTTTTTGTACATTTATCACGGCTCTATCGTTGATCCACATAAGCGGATACAAAAATGCGATTTAAATGATTAAAATAACAAAATAGTTTTCGCTCGCCGATATTGCTGCAGTGACCACAGAGCGCGCTCATATGTTGCGATGGCTTTTCGATACTCTGTCCTATTTCTTTCCCGTTTTTTATTTGCCCAAAAGTCAACAATTAGCGGAACGGCTTTTACATCGCCGGTTAATATAGCGCTGCGCCGGAGGACGGTCACAATGATTTACATAGCACACAAAACACGCAAATGACACCGGAAAATCAATATCCTCGAAATTTAATTTCACTTCGCGGAATATGATTACGATTCGTCCGGCATCGTAGTTCAAAGGACTAATATGCTTCGTTTACAGCTATTCCGCGAAAAAATCCCGCGTCCACGGGATTAAAAACGCATCGTCGCTCGCCGTCGTAATTTAGAAGTGATCTACTCAAATACTCTCCTCGTATTTATCGGAACATTTTATTTTAATCTTTTTCCCAGAATAACGAGGCAGAATATCGTCAATCTTGATTCCGAAAGCGTCCCATCGACAGTCATACACTCGCTAAAGTGTCTCCATTTATTTTAATATCCCGGAGCGGCCGGGCGTAAAATTTTAAAATTCCTCTCCGACTGGAGTTCCAGGATGCTTTCACGGAGAGACTTTCCAAAAGAAGGGAGATGTTTATATACAATTTCGGATTTTTCGTTCGCGTTTTTATCCTCCAAAAACCTCTGCTTCGAAATCGCTACTTCGCGTTTCACGGTCTTTGACCGAGGTACATTCTTTTGACTCATCAGCGGGAAAGGAGCGGAATTGCCATGTGAAAAATCACGTATTTTTCTGGATTAAATTACGCTTTAATGTTATGTTGAAAGACTCCTTTAAAAACATTTTCTCGAGGAACAATTTCATTTATAAAACACAAAAAAGAAATTACTTTCCTCCTCGAAATATATTACGGAAATGTGAAGGGGACTGAAATAGAGTCTTTAAATCTCTGCTAAAATGTTCCACCATCAAAGACGAGTGATACGGTATACTCCTATGAAGATATTACATTCAATCTAATCAACTCGCTCTGTCCTATTTGATGAGTAATTATCTACTATTCAATAATGAAAAAGTGAGGAGAATACCCTTTTGAATCCGAACGAGGATTGGGAACAAAAATGAAAAAGATTTATTTATAAAAAACAAGGATGATATTATTTTCCTTGTCGGAATATATTATTTGGTAGCCACTCAAGCATTGTGGTGTGAGAGTGGAATGAATTAGATCCTTTATACAGGGTGTCCGGGTTAAACGTATAATAAAAGAAACTGTGATAACATGAGAATTATTTATGATATTTATTGGCGGTTTGTTCATAGAAGTATGGTAACTAATAATGTTTTTTCACAGCTGAAACACCTTGATATGTGCACCATATGTGGCAGAAATGTATCTAATCTGTATTTTACTCTATCCAAGTGTTTTGCAGCATTTCAGGGGTAACATTTGCAATGATTGTAGGAATGCGATGGCACAGTTTAGGCCATGCACTATTACCTGGTATACTTGATTCTTGATAAACACTCACAGGAAAAATCAAGTGGCCAGATGTCTTGGCTTCTTTACGGCCAAGGCTTTTCTTTTCCAATCTAGCGATCTAGAAACTCATAATCTAAGAAATCCCTCACAATTTTCCATAATGGCATGGTGCATAGAACATTTTGAGTTACCAAACTTGTAGAAGCAAACCGCTAATAAATATCTCAATTACTTCTCAGGTTATTACATTTTGTATTATTATATGTTTAACCTGGACACCCTGTATTTGTAACAAATCTCTAACATCATAGTAATCATAGCATCACCAAGTGAACTTCCCTAATCAATTGTAGATGTAACTTAGTTGTAGCCACTGTTTTTTTTAACGATTTCAAATTTTCGTGGAAAAATGTAAATATTTGTTATGAAAGTGTTCATTTTGGCCAAATGTAATTCGAACCCGGGACTGGAGGTTGGAGCGATACTGTGCGAGCACGAATCACTACCGTGGTTAGCGTGATTTAAAGTAATAATAATATATAGTAACCTTTGATTGTAGTTCCACGGTTCTGTTGTAACCGTGACACTCGGTGATTAAATCAGAGTCACAAGAAATAGCGCATTCGAATATTTCCGCGTCAACTGTTTCTTTAAAACGCTGATTAAAATCTGCAGCGAGAGCAGTCAAGAAATCGCACGTCATTCACTCCCACCAACAGTTACGTACGAACGTATTTCCCCGTTTAAATTACCACGAAACTTGAAGATCAAATCCGAGTGGAATCGTTTCATTCAAACATTCCCGTGCCCCCTTTTCTTTGACACGCTGATTAATATCTGTCGCGGGCAGATTGATGTGGCGCGGCGTAGGAAATCGATGAAATTCATGCGCAGGTGAAATAAAAGGAGCTCCCGAAAATCTCCTTTTAACGACGCTCACTGCTCGCGTACGACGACCATTTTGAATGAATTCGAGGGCCGGAATTGAGGCCTCTTGGATTTATCCCCGTCTCTCTCCCTAATTTGTTCGAACGCCCTCTCCCAATCCCAGATTTCCGGGACTATGAAAAATACATAGGTGCAGTTCAGAGGTGAGCCGAGAGATGACGGTGGGAGCGTGAAGTGGGCCATAATGGCGCTTGCTGAGTGAAAAAAAGAAGGCCAGCGCTCGTGTTTTCTTTCATTCCAGATAAGGACGAAACTGTCGAGTCGGAGGTGAACGTCCAAATAAGCGGCGGGGAAAAAGCAGGGAGCGGGCATTTCTTTCACCGTGATTTTCCGAGCTGAAATAAAGGCAGATATTTCTGAAGACCGAATGACCACCTTTTTCTTTTCTCGAGGTAGTGCCTTACGCTCAAAGACTTTAAATCTGTGACTAGACAGCGGCCTTTGCAGAGAGCTTATGGGCGGAAAATGTTGAGCGGATACGCGTCCGATCCAGATTCACCGATACGGCATCACAAAGAACACGCTTTGATGTCATTTACAAGGCTTCGGCGCTAAATCTTTCTATGAGAGAGCGCTAATCGCTCGTGAGCGTGGGCTAAATCTACCGATGATCAGGTGTTAAACTTCGCATTGATTAACTTGTGAAGTCAACCAATCGAGGGTAATTTGTTGCTCGAAATTAGGCCAGGGGCATTGAGTCGATAATGATACGAAATTATGTGAAACCTGGGTTTCTGATATTGACGCTTGAATAATCAATTAGGCGTGTATAAATCTTTTGTGGTCTTCTTGGCTGTTAGACTTTTCTTTAAGCATGGAAAAATATAAAAATAAAAGCCTAGGAGGAATATCCTACCGTATGAAAGTGCCTTCTATTCCCAAACTTTAATCAATAAATCTCTAAACAACGAATATATCATAAGTAACTTTAACTTAAGGATTTAAGAAACCTTTAACCGACATTTACATAAATGCGATACAATATTACAACGGAACAAAAAGTAATACTTTTACAGAAAAAAATATATTTTCAACACCATTTTGTGCTATATTTTTTATCTATCTTTAAAAGAATAATACCTTTGTGATTTTCCCCATGCATCCATCTTTAAAAGCATGATAATATAATAAGTTACCACATATTTCATGCTGGCGTGCTGGAGGTCCGGATTCATATCCTGGTTAGGGCACGGTTGTATGCGTGTGTGTATTAAAAACAAACAACGGAGTTTATTGTAAGAATGGTCATCGTTGACTAAAATACGCCCAACATTAAATAAGAATTATTATAATTATTAAAGTTCTATCAGTACCATTGCCCCATCATTCTATTATAATCTGCTTGATAATATAATTATTTTCCCCATATTCCGATCTTCGTCAACATAATAATATAATGACGTGCTCCATATTTATATCTTTACCTGAATAATCAACTAAGAGAAAACAGTGATATGGATATCATTCATTGTTCCTTGAAAGAAGTACTCATTGTTTCAACAGGGTCTGCAAAGGTTAAGTAGGTATTTTACCACAAAAGTTTCGAAATCGGATACGCAAATCAGAGTAATAAATCCCTCCTCGGGAATAAAAAACGACCCCACTAATGGATTTCCCTTGTTAATTTTTGAAGAGGGCAAACTCCTTATGGGAATTTCTCGAGTCTTTTGTAATGCAAATTACGTTCCTGGAAGTGGATGCTGGCTATAAGGAAGCTGTAATGGAACCAGACGCTCGCGTCACCGCTTGTTTTACAAGCCTCAAAACTTTTCGCCACTCTTTTCTTTCCGCGAGTGATATATCCATCGAAGGCGGAGAATGCAAAAAGGGGCAGAGGAAAACTTCCTCCGCAAGGTGTAACTTTATCTGTAAACAATTACGAGGAACGTAATCGCGGCCGATCTCCTTCCCGGGATATCTTTCACCGCTTCCTCGAGGACTCGTATATATATCGCAGATTAGGAAAGTACTTAGCGAAGGCGGAAGAGTTCACGGAAGCGAGTGTGCAGAGAATGAGAGAAAGCGGAAAAGATGAATTTCCTCCGTTGTGTGTTACTCTGAGCCAAACTCGGGGAATCGATGGCCCAGAAGAGCAGGTGTGGGGCGTGCTATTGTGAAGGGAGAAAGGGATGCACGGGAAAGAAAAGGAGATGGTCGGGAGGGCAAAAACGGGGTATAGAAATGTATGGCAGAAAAGCTAGGAGGGAAATAGATTAAATTAGATATACGAGGGTAGAAAGAATATAATTCTCTCATGAAGATCTTCCATCCATGGTTTAGGGCAGAGTTCGGTACTGGTCTAAACCTATATGGTATATGACTGTATATCAGTCAAATTGAAAGCTTATGGCCCCTGACTGCACAGTTTATTACACAATATTATTATAACATAGTCTGAAGACATCTAAATCTAACATCAGTCCTGAAGATGGCTGCAGTGTGCGTAGCCGAAACGTTGACAGAATGGAGAGACGCTGCCCGGTTGGAAACCCGAGAATACTTCCTTCAAGCAACTCACCGGGAAAAAACTACTTCTTACTACATAGTCTCTGTTTGTCTCACTTTCAAATATAAATCTTGATACATAGTATTCACTAGGTGACCAGTACTACCAGTATTTCTATAAGGGTAACCTGTCTGGACTAGACAATATCTCTTGTTTAGGGGCCATAAGCTTTCAATTTCAAATGTACTGGAAGTCGCGGCCTTCCTTCTTTCATTTATATAAATTCACATTTAAATGATTTTATTCCTTAATGTCACTTATTAAGCCAAGAACAAATAAAATTGAAAATATTATTCATCACGTTTATCTAGCTATAATACCGTTCGATTGCATTTAATTTTGATGTAGACAAATAGAAATGAAACTTTTACGTTTTACCAAAGAATTTTTTTTCACAAACATTGTTTCGACCGATTAGGCCATCATCAGGGAGGCTAAGCTATTGGATTCTGATGTGTATCCTGTGTAGGATAGTGATGATGACACAATGGGTTAAAACCATGGTTGTAAAATAAAAATATTCGTTAAACAGTGGTATAGCGTAAAAGTTTCATTCCTATTTGTCTACATAACAGCAAACTACCACAAGGCTGAGGCCAACCAATTGGATTCTACTAATTTTGATGTTTGTTTATTTGTAATTTACAGTACGTTACCCAAATGCGAGCCAATGGTTTCATCTGTGGCCTGATAGTTTAACAAGCAGACCAAAGGTAGTATACTCCTGGCCAAAATTAACGCAGCACCTCCCTAGCGATCCTTACGGCCGGTGCTGCGTTAATTTTGGCCAGGAGTGTACATGGGACCTTCCGATGAAATAAAGGTCCCTTGCCTTCGTTTAGTTTTCCAGCTTGATGTGTTGACGTTTCGTTTCCCTTAGGTATCTTTCCCTAACCATATGTAATTGGTTATTGGAGCAGATGATGAAATATTTTGGATTTGGCAGAATTTGATTATGACCAAATGCCCTTCATCCCACAAACCATCCCACAAAGAATAGCTGTGAACTCAGCAACAAGGCCAAGGAAGTACGCGTTACCAACTGACTCTACCATGAGCGTTTACTAATTGGTACTTCTAAAATATTTTTAATAATTGACTCATGATTCAGCGTTGATTTACGCAACAAATTTTCCCACTGCATTTGTCATTAATACCATAGATGTTTAGATCTAACATTTTCTTCATTTTTGACATTCTCTTGCCTTTAGGTGCCATGCAATAGGTGCAAATATTTTACTCCCGATGCTAGAATCTTTTATTCGTGAGTATTCAACATTATCCATACATCTCTTCTACAAAATACAACAGTGATTTCTATTGCAGGAACTCTTATTGGTTTATCAACCGGGTGGTGTAGTGGAGCAGGTCCGACGTTTCGGCTGCTGTCTCCGAAGCCATCTTCGTGCTTAGGGTCAAGGTAGCTGTGGAGATAGCTGACGAAACGTCTGACCCGCTCCACTACACCACCCGGTTGATAACCCAAGAAGAGTTTCTGCAACTAATTCACCGGGAAAGCACCAGATATTTTAGTGATTTATATTGTAGAATTTTCGTGATTCACTTAACAAAATGTATTAATTCATACTTTCTATTCAAACACCAGGGCAATAGAAATGGATAAGCCGAGAGTATGGGAAAATAAAGAAGGATGGAACGTAAGAAAAATGGAAAAGGAGGGTTCACAACATGATAAAGGAGATGCAGAGTATCTAAGAAAAATATCGTAGACTTTATAAGCGCACACGTGTAGCGATGTATATTTTATTGGGAGGAAGCAAAGAGAATGGGGAAATGAGATGATGTGAAAAATATGGAGATTATACGTGGAGAAGAGAGAGGCAAGGGAAGATGTAGAGGAGAAGAAGATTAAGAAGGATTAGTTGGAACCCGAAGGAGAGAGGATGAAGAGAAGGAAGAGCTATAAGTGATGAAGAGGTTCAAAGAGGAGAGAGGTAATACTACTATGTTCAAAAAGATCCCGAAGTTATATTTTCCAGCGTGAACGCCGAGTAGGAGAAATGTAAAATTCTGGTGGTAGAGAGCGCCACATATTGTGGGTACAGATACCTACCACCTACCTCCCTACCTATCTTCCTATGTAAAAGAAAGAAAAAATATTTGATTATCTTCTGGTTACCACGGAATAATTCTAAAATCATAATACTGGATCAACTCTTTTTTGTGTAATATTAATGTGAGCTGACATAAATCTTTTGTATTGCTATCTTATGTGTATTCTTGATCTATCTTTTTCTTTTGTATAATCTTTATGAGAGCAGATAGTCTTTTGTTTTATTTTTTTCTGCTCTAATGTGGCTTAAAATTCCCAGATCATAATAAAGTTTATTATTGTTATTATTATCTACCACCAGAATTTCACAATTCTCCCGCTCGGCGTTTTCACGGGAAAAAATGAATTCGGAAACTTTATGAACGTAGTAGTATATGAAAATAAATGAAAAAGAATTAGGGAAGAGTTCAGTGTACAAGACAGAGAGAAAGGAAGAGAGGGGACATAGAAAATTACAGTAAAAATAATTAAAGGAGCTATGAAAGGGCAGAAGAAGACATCTCGGAGTTGTAGAGGATGAAAGAGAAAAAGGAAGAGTAGAGAAGGAGACCAATGGAAATAGCACTGGAGGGAAAGAGAAAGATATATAGATCTCAAAGGATTAAAAGAAAAAGTGTACAAAAAGACAGAGGAATGGGGCAAGAAAAAAGTCGGCGAGAAGAACAAAGGGATGCAAAGAGAAGACTTAAAGAGAAAGATGCGGCGATGTACACCTTAAAGAAAGGAAGAGAAAGGGGTTGGAAAGAAGAAAAGGATAATGGTGAGCAGAGGGTTGGAAAAAGGAAAGAGTTAAAAGTAAAGGAGAAACATAGCAGAGACAAAGAAGATTAAAAGATAAGAATAGGAAGAAAGAAAGGGTGAAAATGGAATGGCTACAGTAAAGGAAGGGAGATAATACAATTAAGAATAAAATATACTGGAAAAGAGCATATACGAATGAAATGTATGCATGTGAAGTATTCAGCCTGAAGGCCGGTTGGTACCTCACTCCCTCTAATGTTAACTACCAAGAGCTAGTACTGAAAATGAGGCTTACTAGGCAGGACGAGGAGTGAGGTAGTTCGAATGATATATAACATCAAATATAATGAGAAAACATCAAGAATGAATTATTATGGAATAAATAAATAAGAAAAACACAAAAGTAAATAAAAACATAGGGAGGAAAGAAAAGATAGGAAGGTAACAATAGAGATAGAAGTAAAGTATAGAAACGGAAATATTATAATTATTTAGGGCATTTATTTGGAGAGATTATAAAAAATAAAAATAAAAATCTATGAAAATATAAAAAATAAAAAAATAAAAATCTATAAAAATATAAAAAATAAAAAAATATAAATATATATGATATGATACAAAATAAAAATGAATACTAATGTAATACAGTCTTATGTATAATTATGGAAGTAGAACAGATGTAACGCAATCAAGAAAGAAATTTATTAATTCATTTTGTTTAGAGTGGACATGTACAGAGTACAGTACATACGCAGAGTGATTAACCAAGATTATAAGATAAAATTTAAAGAAAAAAGAAATAAGCAACATAAACGAGTTAAATAAACTGCGATTAAAACTCAAGAATATGTATTTACACAGAGCATAGAAAGATACATTGGAAAGGAATAAGTAGGGCGTGGTTAATGATAAGATGCAAAAGGGTCAAATTTTAATCAAAGGACGAAAAAGAGCGGGGATAGTGAATGAGAAGGCAGAGGAATGGAAAGTAAACAAAAAGTCAGTCCGAGAAACGGATTCGGAGAGAACATTTCGAGAGAGAGAGAATGCGGAGCAATCTTTAAAGAAAGGAGGCAAATGGCTGGAAGCAGATAGGGAAAGGAGAAAGGGTTAGTGAAAGTGGGAATGGATGGGAGATAAGAGGGGGTGCGGAAGAGAGAGTGCGTTAGTGTATAAGGGTTTCTAGGAAGGGGATTCGAAGGGAGCGCAAGACTGCGTGGGTGGGAACGGGGGGGCGATCAGATGTACCGAAAGAGTCCCTTGCCCTTTCCCCCTTCCGCACCCAGTCATTCGAGCCTTTGGAATCCCCGCACCCGACCGCAAATGTTTTAGAAATGCGTGACTACCGCAACAACTGCGATGCGATCTCCTTCCCTGACGTGCCTGTTTCTTGCCCCGCTGTACGCGTATCGGACTGCTTATGTTTCCTTAATCCTCACTAAATTATTACCAAAAAACAGTCGCGGGTCTCATTTCCTTTGCCTTAGTGCATAATCTCTCCGGTCTTTTGAGATCAAGGGTGTTGTAACGCGGGGAGATTTATACTCCGCCCAAATGAGAAGACTGCGTTTTTTTCCCTTTGCGTCAGTTTTCGTATTCCCTCGGAAAATATGGAGACTTTTTTCCTCCCTTATTTTCGCGGAGCGAAAGATTCTTGGAGAATGAAAACAACTTCTGGTATTTGTTTCGGGGCATTTTTTTACTCCGGCTGCATTTTTTTAACAATGCAGCAAACTCAGCGGAAAAAGCGCCGCAGGACAAACACCATCAGAAGAAAAACAGCTGCAACAAGCGTCGAGCTGACAAAGAGGGACCGAATTTGCTGAAGAAAATGTTACGAAAAAAGCCTTGCTCCGTGCGGGAGAAAGAAACGAGATACCCCGCGTTGGCGTTTTTTTGGTGTTGTTTCTGCGGGTTGCATTCGTAGAGATCCTCTAATTATTTATGATTATTCCTTCTCGCAAAGAGAAGCCAAGCAGTGCGCGCATTTCTGCTCGCGATATGTCTCCGTTGGAAATGCACCATTCTGCAGGATATTCTGACGTTGTCATAAAAAGGAATGCGAGAATAACAAAAGAATGAAATCTAAAGAGTGGTGACCTGATGATGGTGATTATTCGTTGGAACCAGTCGTGCTAATAAATAATGGAAATGAACTTTGTCCTAGCAAAGGAAAGCGTGCGACTTAACCCCAAGGTTTAACAATGAGTGAAAATTAGTGACTTGGCTGGGACCCGAACCAAAGTCTCCCACTTTCGGGACAGGTGTTCAAATTGATCAAAGTGAGTATTTCGATAGTTTTGTTAGTTAAAACACCTGTTCAAAAAACGGGAGACCTGGGTTCGAGTCCAACCCAAGTCAATATTTTTCACTTCTTCTGCAACGTTGTCGTAAAAAATATTGTGGAAAGGGTAGCATTCCTTTTATATTTTTATTGTTGTAGTAACCAAAGAGCGTGCTTTATCCACTTACTTGTTTTACTATAAACGTCTCAACGACACCCTTATTTTTTCTAAAATATCCCGAATTTGTGTGAATAATTATTATTCACGACAGTATTTTGGTAACTTGTCTAAATATTCAAGTATTACTGACTCCTTCTGTCCGTCTTCAATACCAAGAAGATGCATCAAAACATTAAAATGGCCTCCGTTAGAGATACGCCATTTCGTAGGATATTCTAACGGAGTTTTCAAAATCAGAATTAAACTAACAACAAAACATTCTATCCTCGTATTAATCTAAACGCCACAACGTGTCCCTTAGGTTTTCCAAAACATGCTAGATGTGTAAATAATTGTACCACAATAATGTTTGCTAATTTGTCTAAATTTTCTAGGAAACTACTACTGGCTACTTCTTTCCATCTTCAATACCATCAAGATGCATCAAAAACATTTAAATGACCTACCAAAGCAGCCGTAACCATCGTGACGAAGAATGTAACCCGATCTGCAATCGCACTCAAATGTCCCGTCATGCAGTTCGAAGCAGAGATGTTCGCATGGGCTGCCAGGACCACATCGACCTGTAAATCAAACAAACCACAACACGCATATTTAAATCAAGGAAAAAAGGTGAACTTTTGTGACAGCTACTCTTGATGTGAACATGGATTTGCATTTACCAATAAGACTTAGCCGCCAGTCTGCTAGAAATATTATCTATCTATAAACAAACCATACGACGTGACTTGACGCTTTCCCGGTGAATGGTCTGTTGAAGAAAGTCTTCACGGGCTGCTAACCGGGTGATTTCTCGGTGGAACACCGTCGTTTCGGTTGCTTGCACTGCAGCCACCCAAAACCAAATCCAAGACCAAAGTCCGCCTTCGGCACTCAATCTTGCGCTCAACCTCAACCTGTGCTAGCAGCCGAAACGTCCACCGAGGACCCACCCGGTTTGCAGCCCGTGAGACTATCTTCAACAAACCATATGACGTTTTATATCGACCGATATTTGCTGGGAACCCTTCCATAATTTTCATCTATTAACAAACATAGTCTGACTTACTTGAGAGGGAATAATTCGAATAGAAAAAATCTGAGAGAGTATGCATGTATATGAGGTAGTATCCAGTTTCGAGGAAACTTCCTCATCTTCTGGCTTTTTCAGTCGACTATCAGATTTTTCTCTTTAATTCGAATTACTTCGCATTATTTTAAACCTAGATAACTAGCGATATAAAAAATGATAGATACATCTTAAATGCATATATAGAATAAATGTCACAAAGCCAGGCGAAACTTTTAATAAAGAGAAACACTGGAAAAAGTAAAACACAATGTATTCAATTCCACAGCTTTAATACCACCACACACACGACCGGTTTCTACTAGTCATAGTAATTATCAGGTGAGGAACGCAGAAGGACAAGAGTATATATACAAATACCTTACTTATGGAGGGGGTAATGGTACCAAAGGAAATTTTTCATACTAGGGTTAAGGACCACAAACAATGTTTTATAAATAACAACATGCAAAATTCACATTTTTCACAACATCTCTTAGAGGAAAAACATTTTTCTGATTTCTCTCCACAGATCTTGCATATTCAACATAAAGGCCCCAAATTAAATATTTTGGAACAGCTTGAAGTGTTACAACACAAGCAAAATAATTTTCAACTCACAAATATACACCAATTTTTCACTTCTTCTCCTCTTCTGGGATTAGTCAGCCTTTTACCTCCTCTCCACCCCCTACCTCCCCTTTCTCCCTTCCCCTTTGGTACCATTACCCCCTCTATAAGTAAGGTATTTGTATATATACTCTTGCCCTTCTGCTTTCCTCACCTGATGATGACTATGACTAGTAAAAACCGGTCGTGTGCGTGGTGGCATTAAAGTTGTGGAATTGAATACGTTGTGTTTTACATTTTCCAGTAATGGAATTCCACAAAGTTACGGCTGTTAATATTGATTTTTAAAGAGAAACATATTTAGATTGTAATATATAGTTCGTTACGGAGTTTATTGAAGATAAACATTTAATTTTCTGCGGCAAGGTATCTTATTATAAATATAAAATGTATAGGCAGACATCAAAGTTATGTCAGCAGATTCGAACATATTCATTTTCACTAAATAGCGTTTACACGACCAGTCAAATTTTAATCCAGATAGTGGTTAAATAACTTTTCCACCGCTAATACGATAAATTATGCAGTGGAAAAGAGTAAAAACGAACGTTTCGACTCAAATGTACGCAGAAAGTTAGTTAAAATTCATTTTGATTAGATGAGGGAGTTGAAACATATTTTAGTTCCTTTTAGCTAAATTCGGACCAATGGCACAGGGTATTTAAGGAAAATTTAGTTTTACTCCTATTTTATAAGCCTCTGGCCATATCAATTTTGAATATATGCATTAAAAAATTCATTCGAATCAAATTAAATTCTTTCGCAGAAATGTCATCAACATTTATATGCAGTTATATGAGATGAAAAATATGATATTTTCATAAAACGACAATCACCAGTTTTGAAATGTGAAACTGTAGCATATGCTATAAATAAATATAATTTACCACATTGCTCTTGTATGAAATATTTCACGAAAATATGATTTAAATATTCATTCTCCAAATTCAAATACAGCCGTGTTGAGAAATACGGCAAGTTTTCATGAGAGATAAATAAGCTGGGGCACTTTATCTTGATTAAATAATATTTATAATCGCTAAAAATTCTTTGCAGTTTAAATTTTAACAACTTAGCTCTAAGTAGTAATGGTAAAAACTGTCGGTGATGAAAGAAATATCATTCTTTGGCACCTTTATACATATGAATCGCTTCTTAAAAGTTGAGATAAAAGCCTTTTTATATGTAATAGATTCCCGACCCACTGTTCTTTATACTAAACAAGCTTAAAGTTCATAACGTGGAACAAGATAAAAACAACATTTTTCATGATTTCGTTAATCCACATGAGCCACATAGTCTAACAACATCGTAGAAACGTAGTTTTGAGGAAAGAAAATTTGGAACACGGCAGTTAATGAATTAGAGCTTTAAAATCTCCAAGAGCCGTCTTTTTCGGCGTTCTTCGCCTCCTTCACTGGTATTGGGAGACAACAGGAAGGAATAGATTACCGATCTTATAACTACTTAGTCATACTTTTAAACCCCTGATGACGAAGACGGCCAAAGGCGATTTTAAGACTCTAATCGTAGAAGTAGCGAAAACCTAGAAAATCCCAAACACTGGAACTTATTTAACCATTATAATTTTGAATAGAATCCATTTTGATACCACTTTTCTTTCTCTGTACGTATTACGCAAATAGAGACGGTAAACGGAACGGTAAAAGAAAATATGCTTAAATTCGAAAAGGAAGAGGTAGTAAGTAAAGGTAATCAGGAAGATTCTCGAGAGAGTTCTGTAGGAAGAAAATGTTCTCACCGGTGGATGGAAGCAATTCGGTAATTTCTCCGTGCGTCTCAGCGAATGCAAATCAAACTACTGCAGTTTTCAACCCGGGGATCGCGTGGGTCGAGGAGGAGTGTACATTTCCGCATCATCCAAGGAGGATAAGCACCGCTGGAAATTCAATCCAATCGGCTTTATTTCCACGAGAGCCATCGCGTCCGAGACACAACTGTAAAGGACGGCGGGGCTATACCGTTTTTATCCACGAGGAAAGATCGGAAGTCCCGTTCCGGAGCCGAAATGGCATCACCTGCTACGGGCGCATATCATGCAAATTACACTCGTTCTCCGACGGGAAGAAAAAGACGAGGAAAAACAGAAAGAGCGGGCGAATGAGGAGATATAGGGCTCTTTCCGGGAAAAAGGACGATCGAAGAGTCGGACGAAAAGATAGCGCGAGATGCGATCGCGGATGGGATGAAAGGGACGTGAAGAGAGTGGGAGATAAAAGAGGAAAAAGTGAAGCAAAGGGAAGACTGTGGGGGAGAGGGATATGAGGTATGAGAGGGACGGAAAAGCAAACGAGATAGGCACGTGAAAGAAGAGGAAAGACATTCGGGGGAAAGGAAGATACAGGATGGGAGAGATATGGATGGGGTTAAGGAAGGGTAGAGAGGTTAAAGAAGAAGGCGCAATGAGAGATTTGAAGTTGTGGGTTGAAGAGGGAAAGGAGGAAGGATGGAGGAAAAATGGAGAACGATCGAGGAGAGATATGGGATGTGAAAAAGTAAAAATTGCTGGAGGAGAAAAATGCGAATGAGACTTGGATTGAAGACGAAAAATAAACAAAAAAGGGAGGAGGAAGGAATAGAGAATAAATTGTGGCATGACTTTGCAACTAGTAGTATGTGAGAAAATGTGATATTTTGTGTATTATATATATTGTATATATAACATACAAAAACTGAATTGTGAAACTTTGGAAACCCTCCCAACTACCAGGATGGAATTCCACGAAGCCAAAGCTTCACCGACTGAATTTATTTTCTATTCCTTTAGAATATATTTCCACCACGTCCAACCGAATATGATAGAATTCATGAGAAAGAGGTTTATTCATGAAAAAAGAAACACTATATAATGACGACTATTGAGCGAATCTTAGTTGGGTGAGACCACTCTTACAATTATCCTTGCAATTTAAGCACCCGAATAATCATGCCCTAGCAAGGATTCTATCCCAGGCCCTCGGTTTTGCTAAGCTAGTTAAGCCCAACTTTTTGCTAGCATACTCAACCCTACGCCATCGAGGCCGAAAAAGGAGCAATTACAAAAACAAGGAAGAAAGAAGGACATAGAAAAGAAAGAAAGTAGAAATAAGGTTAAAGATAAAGACTTAAAGATGACTGATGTAGCAGAGAAAAATATGTTGCAATAAAGAGAAGGAGAACAAAAAAGAAGAATACAAATAATAAAGCGACTTTATTTCACGGCAATATTGTTAAATATCTTCTTTCATTTAAATCTAACGAACAAAACCTAAAATGAAATAATAAGTATAATATTATATATAAATAATAAGAAGAAAATTATGCTTAGAACGAAATGGGAAACATAAAAGAGACAAAGAATAAGTAAAAAACCAGAAAAGAAGAAGGAATCTAAACAAAACAAGAATGAAATGAAAGTGGGAGTTAGAAAGAGAGAGTAAGAAGGCAGATAATATATGTTGAGAAAGAGAAGAACGGGGGAAAAGAGAAATAAAAAAGGTAGCTGAATGAGAGTCGGAGAGGGAATCGCAATGGAAGGCGGAGATAGTGCGAAAAGAGGAAGCTGGCGAAGAGGAGGGGGTAGAGAGGGCATTCGACGTGGGAAGAGAGGGCCGAAGAATGGGTGAGGAGGAGGCAAGTGGCGCCCTGAGTGGAGGAGTACGTCTGAGGAGGAGTCAAGAGGGGGAGGGACAGGTGAGAGGCAGACAGGGAAAAGAAAAGTAGGTGGCGATGGGAAGAGGAGAGGGTAACGGAAGGGAAGGAAAAAGGAAAGGCAGAGAGAAGAGGGGAGTACTCGCGCAATTGTGAGAGTAAGGATCTCGGAGATGGTGCTTTTCGTAGGAGATCGATAAGAAAGCGTTGGCTCTGCCCCTCAGTATGAGAGTGGGGGAACAGGAGAGTGAATGAGCAGAGAAGGATACGTCGAGAAGGAAAGGAATTAGAGATGCGATAAAGTGGAAAAAACGGGGAAGATGGACGGGGAATCGTCACGGGCGAGAGTTTTGGTCGATTAATTAATTTATATGGCACAAATGCGGGGAACTACAGTTACCTCGCGAGATTAAAATTTCCTCGAAGTGGATGATGGCGCAAATGAGTTAATCTCGCGAAACAAACCTCGATTTAGCCTTTTTCGTAATTAGTTTGAATGCTCACTCGACGATTGAGCTGTTAGGCGCATCACTTAGCATTAAATACTTGAGTGAGAGCGCGATAAACTAGAAACTCAACTCTTCTAGTTAAGAATAGTATCTGATTCATCCATTGTTTGGAAACCGATGGATACTTGAGTTTCCATTATGAATTGAGATAGAAAAATCTAGGAATAGAGATTACATATTCATGGTATGCATAACTAGTGTTTATTATTTGTAGAGCTGAAACCGATCGTATTAAATGTACCTTCTGGAAAAGTAATCTTCATTACTGCATTGTCTTGTTATGAATTTCCAAACAGTATTAATTTAGATAATTTATGAAAAACCTGCTCAAATAAGGTGGTAATAATTTATAGATTTTTGTAATGTATATATATATATTATGTTATATATACGTAGCATGTAACTTTTCATTGATTTTTAACTATTAAAATCGGGAGTTTGGAGAAATAACAAACCATTGCATGGGATGAAAGACATCATGGGAGTTGAAATATTCATAGATCAGACGGAAGTGAATTTTATTTAATGTATACACTAAATAAAATTGACTAAATATAGTGAAAGTGGAGGTATCAATGTATGGAGTTTTGAAATATTTTCTTAGCTAGGATCGATTTTTATCTATTTTTATAAGAAATTTGTTGAAAGAAAGAACTTTTCTGTGAGGTGAAAGAAACACCATGTTTCGAAGTGTGGATAAATCAGCCTAAATCAAAGTAGAAATCAAAAATAGTAAATAAAATTACCAAAATCTGGTGAAAGAGGAAATTGCCAATTCTTACCGTCCCTAGGGCTATCTTCAGAGCTTTCTATTTTACGCCAAAAACTGACAAGGCGAATGATAAAAAAAAACGGGAGATGGTAAGGTAGTGGATAAGGGTTGGCTTACCACCGATAGACATATCATCATTGACAGGTGGACACGAGAGATTTTTTTCACCCGGGTTGAAAAAGTGTGTATCCCACCTTCGCAGGCGAGAGGACCGGGGAAAAATGGGGGTGAAAGGAAAGAGAAAGCGAAGGAGATAAAAAGGTAAGAGGGTCGGGGAAATCTGGATGAGGGTGGAATTCGGCCCGTAGATTTGCAAAGCGTCCTCTTGCGGACGTATCAATAGCGGTCGAGTGGAAAGGGACGCGAAGAAAGGAAAATGCGGTCGCCAATCACGGATGCAAATTAATACGCGCGTAGGAGGAACTCCGAAAAAAAATCCCCGATTACTTTCCCCACCGACAAGCTCGCCCTAATAAGGAGTGACGTGCAATTTTAATGACTCGATGTCGAAAAAAGCGAGAAAAAGCAAGCGCGGCTTTGAAACTCGGAATGTTCCCCTTGTTTGAAGAGGCTCGAGAAGATGTGGGAGCACGAGTGAATCGCGTTGGGTTCGTTTAGAACAAATGAGCGAAACGATTTGTGGAATATGAATAAAAGAAGGGCGGAAATGAAACAGCGATCGGGCCAATTAACCGCGATCTTTTTTAATGAGCGTTGAGGTTTGAGTCGGGGTTTTTGTTCCTGCTTCAATTACGCTCCCGGAGTTGTTTTTCTTCCCGCTGCCAATGGTAAAAAGAATCCAATGGAACAGGATAACGAGAGTATCTGAAAAAAGGCCGTGGTTGAACGACTTTCGCCTTTCTTTTGCCAGCGAGCCCCGATAAAAAGCGCTCTCGGACACTTTTCCGCTCTGAGCGATTTCAAGGAACACTAACGAAGAATGAGCGAGTCGAGAAACTCGTAAGCAGCTGCTAAAGGATGAAAGTATTCGACGGGGAAATACAATCCGCGCGACGGTTTATGTGATGGAAATTGAACGCTCCATTACCAAAAACGCTTCGAGATGCTATATTTCCATTTCAGCCTCTCGTAAATCCCACTGTTACATACGGCGATTTTCAGCCTCTCCTCGCCGTATTGATTTATTTTCCTTCCTTGCGTAGCACTTCGCTCCACGGGGCCTTTCGGCATAAATATTTCAGCCCGCATATCGATTTATTGTCGCATATGATAAGACGATAAAATATGCAAAATATTCACTCGTTTCACGGCAAAACAACGGCGGATCGGAGCCAATGAAACGCTCCCTGTCGACGGATAATCAAACAAAAAACGCAGTTGTGACGCAGGACGCGGGAAGAAAACAAAGGATCCCCCTGTTGGTGACAATCGCCTTTCTTCTCTCAAATTGGCCACCATTCCATCAGGGGCCACGTGTCCGGTGTCGGCGACAGAAAGGGGAAGTACGGGGAAGGGGGAAATTGAGGAAAAAAGAACGGTGCGAGAACTGAGCCTTGGGATACACCCAAGATACGGGGAAGGAAACGAAACACGGGGGCTCAACACTGCGGGGAAAGAATTGGGGGGGTGAAGCTGGAGATTTAGTGAGGAATGAACGTTTTGGGAAGAGGGCTGGTTTTTTGGGGGGATGTATGGACAGAGAAAGGTAGAGGGAGATGGATGGGGTTTGAAAGGGGAGAATGAATAGAGGGGGTGAAAGAGGAGAGGGATGGAGAGGTGGAGAAGAAAGGAACGAAAGGGGAAGGCTGAAGGGTTAAAGATGAGCGGGAGAATAAATGATGGAGTGGTTTGGACCAGGGGAGAAACCCGAGCGGATAGGGGGCAGAAGGTAGCAGGAGAGTATGCCTTAGAAAAGGGTTGGAAGTAAAGCGTGTGCCATCCTTTCCATGTTGTCTTCAAACGGAGCGAAACTCGGCACCGCTTAGATACGCTTAGGAGCGATTCTTCCACTGGAAGTCAGCGGTTTCGTCGATACGCTTTCGTCACTGGGGGCGGAGGTTAGGCAGAGAGGAAATAAGCACTAATCGGAACCTCAGAGCCGAAGCGGCTATGTCCCTGGCCACGAGAGCTGTTTCGCCGTTATATCGATCGATTCCAGAAAGGGATGTTCGTTTCCTAAATATCCCCCCACAGGTAGAGGAAAGGTGAAAATGAGTAGACGCTTGTGCCCCCGAGGGAACGTGAGTGCCAAGGGGACGGTGATAGGGGTATGTGGCAGTTTCCACATTATAAACTCAAACGCTAATGAAAGGTGGGAACGAAATTCAATGAAACCTCTGCGTGAACCTTATAACGATCTCCTCACTTCGGAAATTTCGAAGAAAACGAAACAGGTATAATCAACACCATCTTGTTTGGCCATTTTTTCCAATTTTTGCCCCGCTTCAAAGGGCGTGTTGCCTCGGGTTAAATATGGGACAAAGCTATGGTGAAGCCTTAATGAAATTAAAGCAGAATTAACGTGGATAAAATCTAATTAAAACCTCACGCTCGTTACTGCCTTTGCATCTTTCGGAAAACAGAGTTTCGACCTAGAAAAGCTTATTAAAATTGTTAATGTAGTCGGCCAAATGAACGTTTCTGTTTTTACATTTTAATCCAATGGAATAGGATATTCCAACTTTAATGAGAGACTTAATGATGGGGGACATTTGTTGAAATCATGATGATTTAACTTACGGTGTTGATTAAACACGCCGTAACGCAGTGTTGGAATGTAATTGAGGATATGGTGAAATAAATCTATATCGTGAAAAGATAGGAATCCTATTAACCGTCCAGAAGCTATCAAAAAGATTTAATTACATTTGAAATATTTGCCACCTATCATTGTAAATGAGTAAGTATGCTATTATTTATGTATAAATTGAAAGACACCGGCTCACAAATTTTGATTCCATAAATTAATGTGAATTATGGAAATGGATGAATAAATAAATTGAGAAATACAGTAATCTAATCATTAGATAATCATTGCGCCAATTACATATGTTTTAGAAGAATATTAAATTATGCAGAAAGATTACCAACCAGTTCAGATGATAATTACAAGACCTAACAAGAATCGTAAATAACACCTTGATTATTAGCTTAGAATATTAGCTACTTGATAGATAATACGAAAATACTGTTAATAAATGTCATCAACACAATATTTATCAAATATAATACCTAAGCATTGTGGTAATCAATTATCATCATTAACTTAATTAGGTCCATTCATTCTTTCTTGGTCGTAAGGAAAAAACGACGTGAGTCAAAAACTTCTTCTCTAATTAACTTGAAAAGTATCTTTAGAATAGTAAAAATTATCTCGCGAATTTTAATTCTACGATTTCGAAAAATTAATCCACTAGAAAACGAGCTACAAATAAATTAGGTTAATTAAGCCCCGAACTCAAAACTCACACATTTATTAAGACGAAAGAAATGTAGCTAATTAATAAGAGCGAGATATATGACAGTCGGAGATGACATTTAGAAATTAAATTTCGAAAAACTCTCTTTCCTTAAACAAGAGACTCTTTAAGACGCATCACTCGAGTTGTACACGCCACATCTCTCGACTCGATCGATCGAATAAAACAATCATCCGAAATAATAAAAAGGGACTTCAAAGAAGATAACGAAGGAATAAAAATAGCGCAAAACCGATAAGGAACGCGACCCGAAGGATAATAGCGCCTTTGATGGAAATGGGAGTCTTCTAGTAGACCTTTCTGAAGGAAGAATAAAATAAAGAGACCGTATTCTTTCTCCGCATTGAGAACCTTTGGCTTTATGAAATGAGGCGAGATGGGATCTTTGAGGGGATCGGTGTCGCAGTGGTGGGTCTGTAAAAATATATAAATATGTGCATGCGGAGCCGATAACGACTTGGAGGAAAGCGCTCCCTCTCCACTCCCTCTTTCTGAGTCGTTACGAAAGTCCACGTTAAATCGTCGCAGTAACGAGTAAAGAATGAGCGACGAGAGGCCCACATTTACAACATACTTGGTCGCGAGCTTTAAAACATTTAAAGCGAACGTGTCGGGAATGCTCCGCGACTAATCATGCATCTAGCCCCGGCCAAATGGAATATTAAATACCCTTTTTTGTATTTGAATTGTAAATTAGGCGTGTATTTCCCCTCGGTGCTCTTCATTGTGATCCTCTGCTGAGGGCCTCGCTCGTAAAGGACTTTTCCGCCCCCTTGTTTGCTCGTAGTATTTATTTGACCTTGGAAGGTCATCAGGAAGACCTATTTACCCTCCCCCTTCTATTAGCATAGCGACAGGTTTGGAAGCTGTGAATCGGTGCCCTTGTCAACTTCGGACGCAATATACTTCTGCCGGTTAATTGTCCTTTCTTTCTACGCTCGAAACAACGAGCTCAAACAAATGCATGCGCCAATGACGTTTTCATTTATTCAGATATAAACTCCTATGGGGATTTTTTTGGGACGTCGAGCTTCTTTGAAATGTTTCCAAGATTTACTTTCTTTCCATGTGTGCTTACGTCTGAACTAAAGGAGCTTTCTCTTTTATTAATGCAGCATTTTTAAAGCGTCTTCATTCCTCATGAACGGATGCTCCTTTCGTCATGGTAAACTTGATGATGATGTACGATTCTAGTCCCTTCTTGATTTAAAGACCGATATTTCCTTGACATAAGCCGAGTCATTAAAAAACTTCTACACATGACTGCGTAAAAGAAAGCCTTAATAATGACTTATTCTAGCTCCCTGAGAATATGTAAAACAAAATGAGACCATAGCGAGCAAAGCTATTGATTTAAATAATTTAAATTAAATTAAATTGCACTATTTTGGAATCAGTCGCCAAAGGTATGTCCTATATTTACGGTATTCGTAACATTAGATTTAGGCGTTATAAACTAGAAATGATTTTCAATTTTTGCAGATGAGTGAGAAAAATTAAAAGTATTAATGAATATGAATTTATACATTTAGTTTTCAGTATATTAATGAAGACATGAATAAAGATAACAATTTGGGAAAGTTAACCCAATACCGGTTTTCGAACAAAGGGTATTGCCCCAATCTTGAATATTTTCAACAAAATGTACGAGAAAAATTTGGAATTGGTAACAAGCCAATAATAAGCAGTTGTTACGGTATAATCAGTTTTTTTTTTGTTTTCCTTATTCTATTCCTACTATAATAATTTCCTCATAATATAATAAAGAAATCTTCGTAGCAGCAGAGGTCGACTCATCCTGCCGATTCGACAACCCGCTGCCATTCGTGTATCGCGTGCTGTCGACGTTTCAGGGGCAACGGGCCTTCTTCCGTGTACCGTGTTTGACAGTACATTCTGAAGCGATGGTGATATTCAAATTGAAGAAACCTATTTCACGATCAGTTCGGGGCACTAAACTACTTTTCTCACATCAAGAAGTTCATATTAGTGGGATGTAAATCCTTGCTTCTCTCTGCTGACAATACTTTTTGACAGGCGCATAAGAATAACTAAGGACATGAGATAATGGAGAACTTCAAACCATGAGGAGAAAAGTATTTCGCTTCCTGCGGTATAGCATGATCGTCCGGTGCATGCGTAAGGATAGATATATAAGGTAAGGTTTATTTGTAAGAGCCCTCATTTCGGATTCAAATTTGGTTTTCAATTCTTATACAAATAATGAACTTGACAATTATTTTGTGAGCATAGTAATTTTGTGGTACCTGGATAAAAACAGATTAAAATTGAAGTGTAGAATAAAAAGAATCTTATTTAATAACTGAGATTTTCCAGTATTATTTCTAAAAATTGTTTAGCACAAAACAATATAAAATACAGAATTGTTTGTTTGTTCAAAGACTCGAGGGGCTAAGCCATAAATTGGACTCTAAATCTCAAGAGGAGAAACCATTCATTCCACTTGAGACTGAAACAGTAAAGGATGAAGAATAAAAGAGTAAAATTAATCACAGTGTCGATTCCCTTGGTTACTGATAGACGCATCAATTTTGAGTGGTTCCCATTCATGAAGTGCCACAGATAGAAGAGGTCTATCAATTTTTCTGTTTTAAACGAATAAAAAGCACATCTCCCTTGGAATAAGAATCTTATGACTTACAATTGATTCTAAACCGACTATCAAACTGTTTCTGTTGACGAAAGTTTCCTTTCGTCATCGTAATACAATAAATCTCTCGTGCGAAGCAAGTCTGCAAATTAACTGTCTCATAGATAATGGCCCCGCCATTAACCTACATTTTAGCGTAAAATTAGGCTTGTAATGGGAAGGTTACGAGAAAATAGCTTTAATGGGATTCTGCGACAGGTTAAGATAGTCCATAATCTACTCTCTACGCTCACTAGACTATTGCTTAGTCTAATCGGAAACGACTCCGTGTACAAACATCTAATGGGCGTTAATAGCATCGATATCGGTGAGCCTAAGCCTTGTCAACCCTTGTCTTGATAACAGCTTAAATATAGCTGGGTAATCCGGAACTTAGCGTGCTATGTTAAACCTATATAGGAAAGCAGTCGTATTTTACCATAGAAATTATTCTAAAGAATAATAGTTAGTTGAGTTAAATTAAATGTTGTATTTCTGTCATTTTAATTATTTCAAGAATTAAATTATTTACGTGAAGAACTTAGGGTTAGACATGATTAGTAATGAAACCCGTTTTACTAACCGAGAATATGTATTATCATTAATGTGGTACAAGAAGTGAAAAATGGGACTCGAGCACAAGTCTCCCACTTTCCGGACAAGTGTTCTCACAAACTAAGCTACCGAGCCATGCCATTTTCCCTTCTATAAATAGAGGCTCTAATGTTCAACTTATAATTCATTCCATCTTTGCTTATTTGCTCACTGTTCATTCCATCATTATCATTCAGTCTGTAATATTCAAAAGACTCTAATTTAATTTCAGGGATCGATAGGATAGATAACTTTTTATAGCGTCGTTTTCGCATATCAATAGTTTCGTATTATCAAAAATACATCCATTAATATTGATTTTTGTAAATTCTTTTCAGAGCTACTTCAATTTTCATACATTTTTCACGAAAGTAATTCTTAAAGTCATTTCTCTTACATATCATAACTCAAAAAACAATGCTCACCGACTGGTGGACATTGAGAACTAGTGAATATGGGATGAGTGGCCTTATCCAGTGAAACTGGAATCATCTTCGCTCATGCATCATCTGTGATTGCCTTACTGCAGAGCCACCGCCGAACTATGCCAATTGATTAATTCTGTTTAGACAACTTAAAGTTGCGGAAAATGCCACCTCGAACAGTCCCGCTACCTCTGTAGAGAGATAAGCAGAAGCGTACACATTTGCACACGTGATTATAGTCCACTGTTTGCTGATTTGGCGAGTTTGTCTGGGTTGCCGACATTTAATATAATTGGCTGTGTCAAAGGGGAATCGGTTCATGTAAACGCAGGCCGTTTGGTCGTTCCGTTCGATTCCTCATCTCTGATGTAACTGCAGACCGATATAATGTATGGCTAGGGAACGTGGATCAGGCGGGATAGAACCAAGCAAAAACGACCGGTCCGAACACCTTTTAATGTTACGCTTGAAGACTTTTCCCATATATTCATTAGCAAATTGATATAATAGTAAGAACCTCCTCGTTGATTTAAGCACTGATTAACGTCTAACCATGCAAATATGCAATCGAAAGGCAAGTCTCAAGCATTATTAGCAAAATGCTAATAATATATTAGCAAAGTGTTACAAATGAACATTTATCAAAACAGTAAAGCAGAAAATTGCAAGCACCTCATAATTTAAAGTACATTAATAGAATTTCCCAGTACATTTTAAATTTAACAATCTGAATAATACATCAATATATAGTTTAAAAACCTGAATAAATAGGTGTTGCGGATCGAAGTAAAAGAAGTATAAGCCAAAGCAATTACATTACCGTACAATTATTTCTATACTATATCCTCTTCTAAAAGAACTTTGATTGTTAATCGTGCCGCTGGTTTTGCACTTTCTCTTTCCAATATTGGTCATATTACACCTCTCTTTAATATGGCTAATTTATAATAAATAATGCTGGTCATCTGTGCCTAATTCTTTTACATCCAATTTTTGAGATTCACTTTTCTGAAATACTTAGAAAAAAGGTCGAAGAGTAATACTCCAGAATAGATACCACCGAAGTATCTCTAAGATTTTGCCATAGTTAATACGTTTTTATTGGTGCGAGCTCGTTACTTTTTTCTCGGAAAACCAAAATATGAATTTTTCGTCGAAAGAGGATATTAAAATCTCCTTAGGCATTGATTGAACAATTTATTTACCATTTTATAAAGTAATACCTTTCATTTTGCAATCGATAATCAAGTATTGCTACTATTTGTACCACTTTTCAAGCAACATTGTTAAAATGAATACTATCACTCAAAAGTAGTTTAAATTTAAATATCTTGGTATAAAATTTACTCTCTCTAAATGACAGATATTTAATGTTTTATTGCAAAATATGCCCTAATATAATTTTTTAAATTATCTCTACATCACCATATTCTATTATGCTCTTCCAATGATTTTGACAACTGAGTAGTTACAGGAATTTTTGTTAATACCTGCTTTTTTCCTTTTTTGAATGAGATAAAGAATATCTTAATAGCCTTCGCAAGTAAGCCTTTCTAAGTATAAGTGTTCGCAAAAACAAAGAATATCTTAGCCTACCAAGTTTGACAGGATGGCACGAAAAGATTTATAATAAAAACAGTTAGCGTAAAGAACTGTAGTATGGAAAACCAAGACTAGGCTACTGATTTCAGACGAAGAAGAAGAAAAATACTGATAAATCGTATTTCATTGCGATAAAATATTCGCATAAAATATTACATTTTTATAATGAGCATTAGCATTACAAACGATCTAAAAAATATTCCGATGCTACACAATTTTACGTCTATCGTCATTCCCCAATTTAGAGCCCGACCGAATCCAGCTGTGGGAACAATGCAGAATGGCACCTCTCCTCTGCATGCTTCATCATTCAAACGAGATATTTATTCCATTGCTCCAAGCCAAAAAAATCTGAACGCATGAATAGTTCTACTCGTAAAAAAATCGCGCGAAAAATATGTCCGGAATCGTCCATCTCGAAAATCAGCCCGCTGAGTTAAAACCACCATCAATCTATCCCACATTCCCCGCCGAGATTTCCCGCTAAATGCCACAGCGCTCGCGAGCATTTTTTGCGCCCCCGGAATGCACCGGTTTTTCCCGCGCGGAAAGATTCAATTCGAATCATTAAGGAAGCGACGCCTGGCGGATAATAAACGAACAAAAAATACCCGCGCGATAAAAGGCCCGTTTGGGGAGGCGGCGAAGGGAGGCGATGAAGCAAACGACTGCGATGGGTGACCGAGGGGCATGAATGCAGGCGGCGGGGGCGGGAAGAACGACGTCGGAGGCAGAGGGCATTAGATGCGACGGGGGAGAAACGTGTCTCATAAATAACTAAAAATTCAATTTCCCTCTGCACCCTCGGCCAACGGGACCTTTGGGGAAGTGAGTCATAATGCGGCTTTAAACGGCATCCCCCTTCCCCGCCCTACCTGTCACACGGCTTCGTATCCCCCGGTGCAATGAAGCGAGTGATTAAATCTCCTCGGCCCCTCACGACCCTATTCAGACCACTCACTCATTAACGCCCCCCTCGCTTCGTTTATTTTTTTGCGCTCTACCCAACGGACCCCACTTAGGCTCTTGCCTCCTTTTTGCAATTCCAATGTGCACCTGAGAGAGCGTAAGGAGGCGCGAGTCTTAGGCGATGCGGTACTTTTTTCTCCGGAGGAATAGCTACTTGTTTGCCTGATCGAATTTGTCGCTTTTTTCTCCTCGGCTATCTATCTCGTGAGACGGATTAGCTTCCGCTCGTCTTTAACATCGTCTCCCGACCTCTACGGCCCTGCGGATCGCCTTCGAGGGAAAAGATTTTCGAGGAATATATTAGGCGAGGTCCTCCGGCATTAAAATTACAAATTCGAGCTATGTCCGCAGAATGAATTGCCTCTTTCGAAATTGCGCAAATTTTTGAGATTGTGACGAAGGAAATTCATCATCTTCTGTTATTTTATGATTGATCTTCGTTATGTTTTCTTTGAGTATTTCTTTAATTATTCTGTAAATTTATAAACAAGTAATGTAGTTATTTTTGTCATTGCATTTATCTTACTTTGAGTTTCTTCCGTTGTATAATATTTTGTGAGCGAAAATGTGTTTTATTTTCAGCTTTTATGGGCATCCTCCAAGAGTTAATAAACAATAATCAATGAAACAAAAAAGTATTCAAATTTTAGAACGGTCTAATGAAACCAATAAAATTTCTAGTATTAAACATACTCAAAAATTCTACGAGGATAAACATAGCAAAGAATTTCGTCGAAAGAAAGTCGGAGAGCTATCAGACCGGCAATACTCATTATGATTACGAAAAACTTCTGATGATGGAAATAACACAGAATCTCGCCACTGATAAAAATTGATATCAAACCCGTACGTTAATTAGAGGTATAAAATCTACAATAGCCATCTTTGTCGGCGTTCCACGATTCATTCACCGGTATTCGGAGAAAACAATAAAGGATCACCGCATTATTTAGAAACACCGAATGCACATTTCGAAAGCGATTTTTCCCTCCTCAGGGGTCATAAAGTACCATTTACCAGTAATTTATTCACCAGTACTTTATGACCCTTGAGGAAGAAAGCATCACTACCGAAATGTGCCTTGAGTGTTTCTAAAGATTGCGGTGATTATTTCTTGTTTTCTTCGAATACCGGTGAATGAGGCGAGGAACGCCGAAAAAGACGGCTATTGAAGATTTTAAACCTCAAACTCATTGGCAGCCGTGTTCCAAATTTTATTTCATTGCCGTTCGTTAGTGTTATCATAATCATTAACAATCAAAAATTATATCATATCTAGGACAACAATATCTTCACCCGCAGAGCTCAGGGGACCTGTTAGATTTTACTGCAGAATATTGATCGGTAATAATAATGACTGGTTTACAGCCCTAGATGATCACCAATGGGAGTTGACACTAGGACATATGCAATATAAAGTCAAAATTTACGAACAGATGTCACTGTATACCGCGAGGGCATATTATCCAAAAATTATGATCGCTTTATTTCGTGATCCAGGAAATGGCACGCAGAGAGAATGTTTTACGGTGAAGTATCCCTTAGAATCTGAATATCCGCAAATCATCCGCACATGCACTAAAACCAAAGTTTTTAAGGAACATAACACATGTTACTCCGAGAGGAGCAACTTCTAGGAATTTATAGACGAATTTTTTGCTATTGCATTGCTGCATTTCCCTCGCAACGTTTACTTTTTCCTCGAAAGTGCAGAAATAAAATTTGTATTCCTGCAAACTAGCATTATATTTTCTTTGGCACTATTCCTCATTTATGAGCCACATTCTGACCTAATTGATCAATTGTTAATAACAATTGCGATATTAATATATAATGACGTTATTGACAGGTGATTTAAGGTTTGAGAAAAGGCCTTACAATTTTTATTTCATCCTAAACTGAAATAATTCTTGTCCATATTATACAATAGAATTAGGATATTGATATTGTCAGTGGAATTTTTCTTCGACGGATCCAATCGGTACTCATTGCTATTGCACAATAGAGGAATTCCTTACACGTTATTTATTTGTACAAATTTAAAAAATCGCTGGTTTAAACGTGCAGTGGAAAATATTTAATTAGGATGAAAATCCAGCAAATATTTTTACAAAGTAAGTTAATTTAATTAAGAGCAGCTTGAAGGGCAATGAATGATAGAGAAAGGAATAAGAATATAAAAGATTTTCCGATTGTCAGAATCCAATTTACATTGACATTTTGCACGCCTAAAATTTGTTATTTCTTCGCTGTATCCTTTCCGAGTAAAATTAAAATTCCTGTATGGTGATTTCAACGTAATTTCTCTCTTGAGGGCACTCAAAGAGGAACCAAGGGACCCTTTTATAGTTTACGAGCAATTTTGACGAAAAATACCACGAGGCAGTTTTCGAGACCTAATGCTCCAAGCGTGACGTCCAGTAGACTTCTTTGGCAGCATTTTCGGGTTTGAAGGGTCCTCCTACGCCGTACAATAAGTGCAATCCTGCGGTGAGATTAGCACTGTGATTGGCTGAGAAAAATCCCTATTCAGCGTGTGGGGCTAAAGGTCAAGCGCTACGGCTTCCCACGCTTCCCATGATGTTGCTAAATCTATATTTCAGGCCACATTTTCAATCACCTGAGTGCTCGTGCCAAATTTTTTGCTGCAGATATAATATATGCTACGAAATCCTACTCATTGACTTCTAAAAATATCTCATACTCATCCAAACACTCACTTCTCGAATAACCTTTTCGATATACCTGCATATATAGCTCATTAGCTTTCTATATCCCAGCATAGACATATCTTCAACATTTTTAACTCCTTTTTTGACATCAAACTATTACCAAAAACCGAAAAAAGTTTAAATATAGATTCTGGTGTTTTAAAATAATGAAATCAATTTGATTTTTTATAATTTATCGTAAATTTGTAACTTTTCGTATTCCTGCATTTACATTTAAACTTCTTTTTTGCCATCAACTCTTACTCAAAACCGAATAGGAAGTTTGAATATAGATTCTGGAGTTGAAAAATAATGGAATCAATTTGCAAATCTTGAAATCTTTTATTATTATTGAAATTTGTAACTGTAATGACAATTAATTAGCTATTTGATGAGGGGCTTAGCAAATAAGCGATGTAGACTGTGACTTTTATCTGCAATTACGGGATATCTGTGGTGTAAACGTATTAGAGTAGATACCAGGAAGTTGTTGCATAAATTAAAGTACGTCGCAGTATTCGTGCGAGTAATAATATTGTTTGTAAATGGAGTAATCCATCTTTGGTATGCTAATCTTTAGAAACATTTCCAGGACAAGAAATTGCGGGGTGTATTTTAGCTGTAAGTGTTGTTAAACAATGGTTATGGCTGCTTACTCACAACAGTCAAGCCGCAACAAATAATAAATAAATAATGTTCCAGACAGTTGTGGAAATATCTTATACATGTACAGCTTATTCAATGTTATATATATCTCAATCTATCTCATGTACATACGAGTATAAGCACTCAATACATGGTACGATTCATGACAGGTAGACATGGAACTTCGAACCAGCTGACCACTCACTACATTACATTTACATTTAAACACTGCAATCCGCCAGTGGCGCGTGACATTTGATTAGCTATTTCGATATTCTTGCATAGACATCTCGGAAGCTTTCAGACAGTTGAGTGAGCTTCACAAAACGCTTTCTTTCTTTCCTTTCCATTGATTATTTGAATGATCAGAAACCTCCTCGGAAGGAGAGGAAGAAGGAGAAGGAAAAAGCGAGATGAATGGAACTCGAACCCAGGTCTCCCTCTTTCTGAGCAGATATTTTAGCCACTAACTTGGCCATGGTAATTTAGTGGTTATAATTCCTTCCACAAAAGATGTAAATACCACTAAACAGACGCGAAAAATAGCGCCATAACTGGGACTCGAAGGCAGGTCTCCCACTTTTCGAGCAGCTAATTAATCCACTGATGGTCATATTAGTAGTTAGAATATCTTCCACAAAAGATATAATTATTATTAAACAGACACAAAAAATGGTATTACTGGGACTCGAAGACAGGTCTCCCACTTTATGTGGCAAGTATGCTATTCAATGAACCTACGCACCGCTTCAGTACGTATTTAGAATACCAGCCCGAAAAGTAAGAGACGGGTTCGAATCAGAATCATTTCGCTATTTTGGCGTCCGTTTAGTGGTAATTATATCTTTCGTGGAATTTATTCTAACCACTAAACTACCATTACCCTCAATTAGTGGTTAAATACTTACTCGTAAAGTAGGAGACCTGGGTTCGTGTGTTTTTCTCCTTAGACTGAACCGCGCAGCTTTACGTTCTCAGACGTTAATTCTAATATTTGTCTTATTTATTGTTCCGGGTTTAACCAATAGATCAACAGATATATGCCATCTATTCAATATCTGTGAGTCCCTTCCATATGGGGCTCATCGCAGGTTAATAAGAAGAAGAGTTCCCTAAAGTAAATTAGCTTTTTTTACGGGCGATAAATTTCGCGGAAAATTTTCCTTCTTCGCGTTTTCCGATCGCGACGGATTGGAATGATAGCTCGATCGATTATTCGTCATCCGCCAAAGGGTCCATATCTCATATATAAGTCCTCCACGGTCCGACGCCGGACGCCCTCGAGCGTAGCCTATCCGTCACCTGTCTCTTACACGCCTGAGCGCACCTTCTTATTCCTCCTTCCATTTCCTAGATGGTGGTCCCTTTTTGATCGCTTCCGGACTGGTTCCCAGAGGAAATCTCGGGGATCCGCACTATGGACTTCCGGTCCGCCCCTTCACTCAAACCCGAGTCATGTCCCCACTTCCCCAGTTGCTCTCGGTAACCGCCGTATCGAGGGAAATGGTGATTCACCACAGTACGGACCGAACGCGGAAATCTCGTGAGTGCAAATACTCGATTGAAGGCGACCTTAGCACAGATACTCGTGGAAACCGAGGAAAAGGAAATGTGACAAATGGCATAAGGTCAGATCAACAGACAACATCAGCAAATAAACATATAAATTGGAAATTAGAAAATCGTTTGTAAAAACCTTTATTCGGAGTAAATTAATATACGGATTTGAAACTTGGGCATTTGGAAAGATGGAAAAGTCTTGGTTGGAAGCAATGGAAATGTGGATTTGGAGAAGAATGACAAGAACCAGGTGGATAGACAAGAAAAGCAACATAGAAGTTCAGAGCGAAATTAAAGATGAAGAGGAATTTAGTTAAAAAGATGGAGAAAAGGAGAATTTAATTCGTTGGACTTGTTCTGAGGTATAACAGCTTCCTAGAAAATATAATGGAGGAAAATTACTAGCGAAAAAAGGAAGAGGAAGGCAAAGAAAGAAGTTCCTGGATGACATAAAAAGTACTATGCGATTCGAATCATACATGATTTGAAAAGAACAGCAATGGAGAGAGTCGTATGGCTGCAACGACAAGGCTTCGCCTTTAGAAAATGATGATGCCACAAGGAATAATACTGAGAGATTAATGAAATAGTTACAACACATTGCCACGTAGCTCTTCACCTTTATAAATATATGAATTTCAACAACAAATTATATACTCTGAATCATATAGTAATGCAGGGTTGATAATACTTTCATTACGCGGGGGTGTACGCAGAAATATCAGAAATGAAAAGACGTCATTAAATTAAAATTCGTTTTGATAATATATTGACATGGATAAAAGTAACATGAGTTAGAAATGAGCATCAACTTAGCGCAAGGAGGTGTGCGACTTGACCCAAGGATGTACAAGAAGTGAAGTAATACCACACCGGAAATTGAGAGACCTGGGTTCGAGTCCAAGCCAAGTATCTATTTTTCACTTCTTGAACAACCAAAAGTAACCTTGTCAAATCCACCCATCAAGTCACCCATCCACCCCTGCATTGTTATACGATTCCGAGTCATCCGGGTACACCCTATCTCTCCTGGAAGTTCTGAGACGTTGTACTGAGACACCCTGTATAAATAATTATTTATTTATGTAATCAGCCATTTTCAATCGCCAGTTCAGTTTTCCCCAAGTGCTTTCTTATGTTCTCTGTTCTCCGCTTCTCGTTGTCATGTTACCCCTAAGCGCTTGATGTCTCTGTTCCATATATCCTGGGATCGTTTTCTTGATCTCTTCATGTCCCTTGGAGTCCAGTACAGAACTACTTATGCCCAACGATTGCGGTTTCTTTTCACCACAAATATATATTATTCAACGCTTATATCTTGAAATTTAATTTAAATAGCTTCTTATTCTCTGCGTTTTCGTGTGCTTTTCAGCATCTTCCTTTAGTGGATCTTTTTCTCCGTTTATATTCAGTTACCAAGAATAATTCCAGCTAATAAACTCCTTTTTTACTCTCGATAAGAGCACCACGCTGTTATCTTTAGGGGTAAGCAGCCTCATAGACCTCTTGATCCGCGATTCTCTTTCATCCTTTTCTGTTTTAACACAATATTTCGCTTCGCAATCATCGAAACATCTTTCCATGAATTCCGTTTCCTTCCTCAGAATAAGTGCGCTTACAGATTAGGGATTCCAGTCTCTAAATTCGACGACCTTCGTGCACCACCTTCGTGATTCCACTATCAACATTTTCATGTGTGTTCCTTCTAGGAATCACAAAAGCCGAACTAATTCCATTTCGAAACAGAATTGATGAATCATACAGAAGGTGCGACTGCAATACAAGATGATGTGAACTATTTTGGACGAAATAGTGCTTGTGTTTATTCTCTGTCTATTCGAACTTCCGATTCTTACCTTGCCGGCCGTGGTAGCGGAGAATTATCGTGCTAGCGCTTTAACATTCCGACCTCACGGTCCCGGGTTCGAATCCCGGATAATCGGATTTTTCCTGTTAGGGAATGGTTATCTGTGTATGTTGTGTGTGTGTGTGTGTGTGTGTGTGTATGATATTATAAAAATAAAATGCAAAAAAAGGAATAAAATTAAGAAAAGGGGTTAATTGGAGGAATAGCCTCCCTAGGCTAAAATTCGCCCAAAAAATAAGACGGCATTATTATTACTATCTTGACGAATGAATGTTTTTCCATTGATCTTCTGGTAAAGGATAGTGGAAAGCTTTTCTATCATTTACTCTCGTGCAGTCTTCATCAAGATTGTGGTAATGTGGAGCTACTGAGGCTTGACAGATACTGAATAATGAAATTCATCTTGGTATCTCCTAATTGGATTCCATGAAAGTGTAAGTCACACGGCCACTGTGTTGCATTGAGTTGTCTTTCTTCACATATAACAAGATAATGTTGTATATAACATTGTGAGGAAAGCAAGAATAGACTACTTCAATTCTCATTTTGCTTATTTATGCTTCACTACCTCTTCATATCTTTCCATAGCTAACTGAAAAGGATCAAACCAACCCTCAAGCTCTACAGACACCTTATTTACTTACTAATTTTTCCGATAGCTTATCAAGAAATTTCGCCCATGTAAGTTTCATTCAACAGCAAACCTTATCAAAAACACGAACTATAACTTACTTTTTTCACTTTCTTTCAATTTGTACTTATATACTTCATGTACTGTTTTACTGACACCATATTATTTACGTTTTTACATTTTTTTGACTTTATACTATATGTGTGCATCGAACATGTTAATATTATATATAAAAATTGTGTACCATTGAAGTGTACAATTGAGATATTATGTCTTCAATTTTCATATATTTATTGCTGTTGTAAATAAAATTATCTCTTCTTTATTCTAGTAATAAAAGTCTTTTCTCACCGGTTTCCTATCCTTATGTTGTGTTGATATCTAAGTTTTATGTAATATTGACTATGTATTTATGCTTTAAAATATGTATACACTTATTATTTTATATTCTAATGTAAATGGTTGGCATTTATTTAAATGTCAACATGACTATGTTTATTGATGTATCCTATATATGTACCTATTGATAGTGTATTTATAAAATGTAATTATGTTTCTTACCATCTTTTTAGTTATGACTATCGGTAGGTTTGCGCAGGTTTTTCACACCCCCCTTCTTAGTGGGTGTTTTCCTGCAGTGGATAAATTTTTTTTCCTAAGAATTTCTTAGGTTTTTTACATCCACAATTTTTCTCATATCTTTTTCATACTATCTCTTTAAATTAATTATTTATGTATTGTATGACGATGGTTAGATGGAAGAGGAGAAATTTAGTCTAAATCTCGCCCTGAATAAAGCCGTTTTATTATTATTATTATTATTATTATTATTATTATTATTATTATTATTATTATTATTATTATTATTATAATGGAAGTCAAAAGAATTGCAGGTTGGTTCAAATAATTTCAAATGCTTTCATCAAAAGTCACTAATAGGTATAATAAGGCTCATTATTATAATGTACAGTAAAAAAGAGCTTAATCCTTACTTTAACTCTAGCATATCGTATTTTAATTGACAGGTAAACCTTCTCTGGTATTTCAAATGATAATTGCCGTAAATACCTAATTGAGTTATTTTCGAATCCAAATCAAATTTAAGTAACGTTTAATTATTACAAAGTACTCTATTCCAATAAATTGCAGAAACCTTTGATCTTCAGATTACTTGATAAGCTGATTTGATTAATCATTGTAATACCGGTCCCCAATCTGGCACTTACTAATACTTACGTTAATCATAATTATAAATACCCCTGAATGTTTAACTTTCGATTATAATATGGTTTTAAGAGTTAATTGAAGATTACATTTAATCATAATTTAACAAAAAAATTATGAAATAAACAGATTTGCGAGGAATTTTGTCATATTCCATAGGGATGAAAGATAAATAACAGGTAGAACGTTTCCACAGGAAACTAATTCCTATTTTAATAACTTTGCAAATACACACACTTTGCAAGAACAAACGAGTTGTGTGTATTATGTAAAGTTATTAAAATAAGAATTGGTTTCCTGCAAAAATATTTTTCCTGTGATTTTTTTCATCGTAACAGTGCATTATAATACCAAGCCTAAATTTCATTTTCAATTAATATTAATTTTAAATACCTATCTGCTTTAGTGGCACCTAGAAACTTCAAAACCAACAAAGAAACCCCTGAGTTATTTTTTGGTAGAACGTAGTTCATTTACCTGTTTCTAAAATCAAATAATATTTGAGTTACAAAAATAAAATAGCTCATGGTGCTGTTTCTCAGAGATTAGCAATTCAAGTACACCCTAAAAGGAAAATGCCAACTAAACCCAATCCGATCAACCAATTCATAATTCAAAATTAGCAACGATCCCGTAGGAAATGAATCATAATTCTTTTTATAGGGCACGAGGTACTTAGCGCACCATGGCGAAAACAAAGCAACATACATCAACGAAAGCGTAATAAGCATTTCCATTCTAATTTCTCGTGCGGATAATTCACGCCGGCTGCTTTACTAAGGAAAGCATAACTTCTTTATTGCTTCAATCTCGAGCCATAAATTTTCGAAAACCCTTTTTCTCGCTTTCGATTCGAGTTTTGCACGCCTGATTTAGAGTGGCGCTCCGATCGCAATAAAAGAACTCTTCAAACGTAAATCGCTGTCCTTACCTCGAGGCATCCACGACTCCCACGACTCCGATATTTTTTCGTGTTTTCGGAATTTCATCTTTCGGCGTTGAAAACAGGCGTTGAAACCGGATCTCTTTCCACTTGCGACGTAAAGGCATTTTCCAAGGCGTTCGGCAGAAATATCTCGTATCGTGTTATAAAAGCACTTCCGTACAATTTGACTCCCTTGCCCTGACCCCCTACTTACGAATAAATGAGGAGTTTTATGGGAGGAGTTACGCGTAATGCGATATATTTTTTTACTCCTAATCCTATTACATCCACGTGATTGGGAAAAAAACAAAATAAATAATGATTAAAAGTTGATGAAGTCGGGTAATTGATTTATCCGCTAACTAGAATTTATTTAGGGCTGTAATAACTGTGGGGAAAGAGGGGTAGGTGCCCAGAGCGCGAAATCTTAGGGGGGCCCAAAATGAAAGTAATAATTTATCGAAATGGAGACTTCAGAAAATTTCCTTGTCATGGGTATGCCCGAAATAGTAAATCTCAGTTTTGAATTTATAATGAATGCTGGATTGAATACAATAGTGGAAGAAGTGATCCGTATCGCAATGAAATTTACCAACAAATTGAAAAATGGTCATTTAACTTATATTATACAGTAACATCACTCGTCTTGGATTAAAAAGTAAGCGGAATTTAATATTTTTTCTTTAAAATACTTTTTATTGCAGCTATCTTAAATGGACAACATATTCTCTGGGAACCAAAATCTACTATTCCCAATGTGACTAAGTCGTCACTACAATTTTACTTATACAAAAGAAATTAATTTTTTTAACGTCATCAAAATTTTCGTGCTTCATTCAAAAACAGGGGAGATCGCTGCCATAGGTCGACCATTGCCTTAATTTCAGCAAAACGGGTAAACTCACAACAACATTTCTCAATTCAACGCCATCTTACATTTTGTTCAATTACAGAGATTACCCATCCGCCAAAAATAACGCAAGGTATATATTGTGCAAGAGATTAATTTTTAATTTTTCTCTTCATTCAATACGCCCCTTATAATCATATAAGGGGCGTATTGAATGAAGAGAAAAATTAAAAATTAAGCTCTTGCACAATATATACTATGTACATATACCACAAATATGCTCGCAATAATACATAAATACATGCAAAATAGCCTACCGAAGAAATATAGAAAGCGTATTTCTTATTATTTAATGACAAACTTTATGGCTTATTATCATAATGCATATAGCATCATAGTAATTTGTCTACCGCATCTAAAACAAAAAAACTGATGTGGCCAACACATGACTTTCTCCATATTTATTGAAAACAGAGGCCTATGCCGGTAATATATAAATAACTCCTAAACAATCTGTGTTACGAAAAAATGTTTCAGGCAAAAGTTGTAGTAAAGTACATTATCTATAAATTTTGCATACAATTGTATATACCTACATTGCATTATGACAGAGATATTTAAGAAAAAATATTTTGTTCTCGATAAACCGTACTTTCCGGTCAAGCGATATTCATCAAAAACTAATCAACTCTTGGCATTGTCAGGAAAATACTTTTTTTAATAGCCCACAAACCTACAAACTTTTTTACCACAGACAGACACACACACACAGACAGACATGTTTGGGAAAATAGCGAAAACGAACTCTATGGGCCCCAAAACATCTATTTCTGTTGAAATCTGGAGGATACAATACTTTCTCTATACTACGTATAGGGAGAAAGTAAAAATGTAATATATGTCCCATGTACGCATAACATGTTTATTCAATCCTATTCTACTAGGAAAAGTCGTCGTGCTTTTGAAGTAAACTCATGATCCGTAGGACATCAATTTGATAAGTAAAGACGGGAAAATTAATAGAGAAGCGGCTTTCCAGGAAAATATCTTTAAAACAAGTAAACATCCTGTTTAAACGTCATTTGCTCTAATAGACCATGAGATAGATCGCACGATCCTTCCGCAAAGCCGGAAATGGTTAGAGCGAGCTTCGGGCACAATGTCAATTAGGAAGATTCGGGATCGGGACGACATGCGACGTCAACTAAAAACGAAAAACCGATACCCTTCGTTTCGTGACTTGTGCAAATCAACGTTGGTCGAGCAAAAAGCAGCCCCGGGAAGTTGGAGGGAGTGTTAGGTCGTGCAGCGACATTTTGACGGAAAACATGGAAAGGATCTTGTCCATGCAAAACTAGTGTTACAACAACTACGTGAGTTGACCGACGACGGGAAAGGAAGTCCTGACACTATCGTCCTGAAGCTGCTTAATTGCGGTGTTACAGACAAAAATGTCCCAAAAACTATTGAGATAAGAGAAGGATGTTTGATTTATGACAGACGTCGGAACATTGCGACTCCGGAGCCATTAGCGACTTTTTGTGGAATTCTCTGAGGCCACAGATGGTACAGCGACACCAAATGAATTTTTCGATTGAATGGTCACTGGTCGTTAAATTGCTATCGCTACTGAGTTTTGTTTTGCCTACTCTCAGTTTTCTGGCTTCTGTAACTAGATGAAAACTATCTAAACCGATATTTTGACAATTATATTTTGTTTTAGAGATTTAGATCGTAAATAGCCGTCTTTTTAGGCGTTCCTCGTCTCATTTACCGGTATTCGGAGAAAATGAGAAAGAATCGCCGCACTTTTAAGAACACCCTGGTCTTACCGGTGAATCTCGGTATATGAGACGAGTAACGCCGACAAAGACGGATATTGGAGGTTTAAAACCTCTAGTTAATTAACAGCCGTTTTCCAAATTTTCATTCATTACAATAATATTTTTCTTAGTAAGCTCCTATTTCTAATAATCTAATTTAACATGGGCATTAGGATAAAGAGAAAATGTTTTCCGTCAACGCAAGGATTTTATCTAATTAGATACGCTGTTTACGTATTTTTCAGTGGTTTTTATGCAGCTTTTCATATTTTTCAATCTTCATCCAATTAAAAACACGAAACTGAATCTCAATCCCTGGAATTTAGGGGGCAAAAGGAACACGTGTCGATCAAAATAACTGTATTTATCATCATCGAAGTGTTGTATATCATAAATGAATTAATAACTAGTGGTCAAAGATAAGTTAAGGAGTTAAGTAGATCTGAAAGAGTTTTAAATGCTTTAAGGAAATATGTACGTTGTTGAGGGAGTAGTTTTGCAACATTAAAAGCTGGGCATGTACCATATGTCTCTGTTCCTAGGCCAATTTTCAGCTATTGACAAAAAAATAATCCATTGTAACAATTTTTTGCAAATATTTCTCCTGTTACATTCTTTCTCCTTAAAAATTAGAAAGATAACCCTGACAGGGCATCCTTTAGAGGGTACATCAATGCACAAACGAATGTACTTGATTAATCATTAAAGAGCTCCATGGAGCACACAGAAATAATGGAAATGATGGTTTATTTACGCTGCATGTAATGCAACACGTTCTTTGTGGGAAATCGATTATTTTGATGTTTTAATAACCGCTCTTGTTGTAAATATAATGGAAATATATGAGTCATAAAAACAATGTATTATTTTTGGAGTATCTTTTATCTCTTACTACTATGAACGTGAAAGTGAATTATTTATTCTGTTTTTGAGATTTATGATTCGGTTGATGTACGAGAAATAAAAGGTCTTTCACTTCATATATCATGCCACTCATTCTTTTGTTCGTTATGACGTTAGCAAATGTGGAAGAGGGTTTCTACTGGTCTTACTCTCGCATAATGAAGATTTAAACCGACCAAAAATTAAAAAAAGAGGTCCACCACAAACTTCGGATAAAAACGAGAGTATGTCCTCAAGCTGAGGTTTCCGAATTAGCCTTAATTAACTGTGTATTAAAATTCATACTTATGGATGCATAAAACTAGTAGTGTGCTTTCTTAAAGTCTCCTTTATAATTACTGTAATTAAATATTATTATCTAGACTTCGTTGAAAAATATTTTGAAGGAATAGAGACTAACTCGGTAATTTCCACAAAATGTGGAAAGTGGTTTTGCGAAACAGTTTTGTGGGACCAAGTTATACTCCATTCCTTCGAATACTGAAATTATTCAATATATTGCATCGAAAAAGAAATCTATATAAAGTTTCCTTCTATTTCCATTAAAGAAATCGCTTATTCGGAGAATTGTGAACCGTTTCCAGAAGACAAATCGTCAAACTTCAATTTTCCTATGAGTTACTCTCTATAGGTTACTATCGAACCGAGGGGGTGCCTGACCCACTCAGCCAGCACCTCAAACTATGAGTTACTTTTGTAGCACTTCGCCAGCGCATCATACGAAACGCACGCGATGTGTGATCACATTATCAAAATTAGATTAAAAACAACATTTCCTGCGAGTAGTCATTTTAGCGACTGTATCCCATTCGCTTTGTTCCGCAAACCGGAGTCATTAATAAGTCTTGAAAGGGACGGCTGGACCGTCGTTTGGTCGATAACTAGAACAACAGCGTTGTTTTGACATAGAGGGGTCCACTAGCTTCGCTTTCGAGATGGAAAAATCATCATCCTATCATCGCTTTGCACGATATATACGCAAAGTCTAATCCGAGAAACGGCCTCAGGATCGGTTGGATTCGAGCCGTACGAAGATAGCGACTTACTCTCAGTAACATGAAAACTATGAACTTCCAACACAAGAGATGACTCTGTATTGACCGTGATGGTCTTGCAGGACAGATGAGAAGTGCTAGGCGATTACACTTCCGCTGTGCCTGCAACAAGGCATTCGATCGCGCATGTCATATCCATCCGACAAAGAGGCACAGTAACGTGTATGAAAGATATAAAACATCCTAAAAAAAATGTGGAGTAGAACGCACGTATGGATTCCTTGAAATAGGATAAAAAATATACTAACATAGAACGGAGATTTATCAACACACATACTCTACAAAGTACGTATTCTTTCCCATGATATCTAAGAAGAAAAGAAGTGCTCTATATATTTATGTCACGAAAAAGAGGCGAAAGAAATCAATGGCAGTGGAATAAGGCCAGCGTATTTAGAATGAAATTGGCTAAATTTATCAAATATTTTCCAAAACCTTTGCACCAAAATCGAAACATTAAAATTATTATATTGTAGGAAATTAATGATAGAGAAAAATTAGGAATTTTCATGCAACCTAGCTTGCTCATGTCAGGGAGGGTAAAGCAAAATGGTAAGAATAACAATAATGCTTATTGAGTGAATTAAATACATACACATGTGGAATACTTATACGATAAATAATCCACATGAATGCTTCCTAATCCTCGAACAAATAATTCTCTAATATAGCATGCGTAGTCTCCTGATAAATATATGTAAATATATTTTACGATTTTAAGTATAGGGAACACAATTAAGCGAGCTTTTACCCCAGGAACTATTTTTCTTGTTTGTTAACGATTTCTGGCTTGGATTAACAGCATTAAAATCTCTTGTTAAATTTCATGTATCATGGCTCGTTAATAACTGTTTAAAAATAATTCGAAAATATTAAATGTTATTACTCATACAGCCTTTAAGAAATTAAATAATTTAATAATCTACCTGTTAAATATTTTCACACCAGTCTGAGAACATATATATTAAGTTCTGCTTGGACTGTAGACCGTAATAACTCTTACAAGTCTATCCTCCGACAATAAAGCATGAAGATTCAAAAACTCATTGGAATTGAGAATGGTACGTGCTAGTGAAATCAATCATTATAATATATAATTTTCATTTATGGGTAGGTTACTCGTCTGTAATATTTTCTGAAAATTGTTCCGAAACGTTATTCAAGAGGTTCTCGATTAGCCATCGACGCAGCGTATTCACCTTTGGTTAAAGCGATTCCGTGTTCAGTTCCTGGTGGAAGCCAATAAGAAGCACTTTTAAAAATACTACTACCGAATGTTTATATAAAATGCGATGGTGTTTTAATAGAATTAAGGCACCCCGTGAACAGGTCGAAAAGCTAAATGCAGAACACGTAATCTGACATACCCCTACGTTCAAAAAGTTCCCGAGCTTATTTTTTCCACGAAAACACCAAGCAGAAGAAATGTAAAATTCTGGTGGTACATAGGTGGATATGTAAGTAGGCGGTAGGTAGCTTTATCCACAATATGTGGCGCTATCTATCACCAGAATTTCACATTTCTCCTGCTCGGCGTCTTCGCGGGTAAAATAAGTTCGGGAACTATTCGAGCATAGCAATATACAGAAATAAAGATACCGAAAATTTGATAGTCTTGAAAGGGCGAGAGATTCAATACTACATCCTGATTCTGCCACTAAGAAAAGAGTGGAGGACGTAAAAGAAGGAATTTTGCAAAATTAATTCAAAAGCTACATTAATCATAAAGTAATTTTTTAAGATTGTCATTCTTAAAACACTATGTAATATGCTTAAATATTAATTCGCTTTAAAGTTTAATTAGCACGTAATTTAATTTTATGACCCACACAGAGGTGGGAATCTATTATCAGAGATAACGGCGAAAAACTGGAACATTTTGGCCTCATTGATGCTGATATTCTACTATATTTATGTAGGTTAATGTAACCATTGAATGGAAATTCATTAAACCGAATGGGGAAAAATATTTCAAAAATTATCATTGAGCGCACAGAAGCCAAAATTCCTTGGCTTCATCAATCATTATGAATAATTCAGACTGCATAATTATCCACGACACAAATTTAATCCAAAAAAAACTAGTTCCAGCGCGTTGGCTTGGACCAAATCCATCGGAAGGCTGAAAGTGAATTTTAGAATGGAAATAGAAGGGACTTAATGAAACACGAATGTAGCTGGTCCATAAGGTCTCTGATTAAATATATTTGCTGTAAATGATTCAAGGATGTTCACTCATTTGTCTGTAAAGTATTCAGTCTACCTGGTAGGTAGGTAGGTCTAGTTGGTACCTCATCCCCTCTGACATAAGCTACAAAGAGCTTGCAAAGAGGAGTGAGGTATATTAGGAAGGATGAGGAGTGAGGTAGTTTGTCCTTGCTTTCTTCACTGAGTCAGAATGTTACAAGTGGAACATATCCACCCAAGTGAAGAATAATGACTCTACGAGTAACACTTTTCTTGCCAGTCAATAGGAGAGACCTTGATTAGTGCAATTATTCAATCATATCTCAGTAGCTTTCAATTCATTAAAGTCATGACCAAGATTGACAAAAGTAAATGAAATATATATTTTTCTCTACCCTGTATCGAATGAAAAATGAAAATATTCTATTAATCAGAATGTGGCAGCAGGTTCACTCATACAAGTCCAAAAAATGTTCAACTGTTCACGTGTATTCGAAGTACGTATAAATACTTAAAGTCTCTTCGACGCACCAGAAGGAATAGAAAATCAAGTGACATGTGTTCTCCACCCACAGAAAGAAAACCGTTCCCTTTGACTTCGCCGAACACAAAAATTTTCGGAAAACTTCCGTGTGAAGGCGTTGCATTTTTAAAAAGCGTCTCCCTTCCCAAAAACATCTTCAACGCTCCATCCGCCCTTATCAAAACATTTTCATTTCCCCAAAACAAAACAGCAGACGCGCCGAAAAGCTAAAAGTTAAAGAGGAAAAAGAAGAATCTTACGAGACTTCCACGGATGCATCTTTTATTTTTAGAGTACCGAAAAAAGGACCTAAGGCGTTCGCAAAATAGTCTACCTGCTCCATCTCTCGGCGGACTTGGAATTCCCCTTCTGTTCCCACCTAAGGTTTCCTCTTTGGGGGCTCCCTTTCTCTGGACGTGACTCCGCGCTGTCAATAGGATCGCTCGTTCAATTTGTCAGCGAGCGACACGCACTGGAAGCCAAAAGAAGACGTCCAGTCGAGCGGCGCTGCAGAACCTCTAGGAGCGAAGGAGAGGATAGTAAGGGAATGGGAATTCAAAGAGGACCCTCGAACAGTGTTAGATGTAGGAGGATAGCGTAGGCGGTTTCCAGGAAACCCTTCAATGAGGTGCAGCGAAACCTTCGTACTGGATCAATTGGAGTCGAAATGGAAATAAGTGGTAATTTCTTTTCTATGTAAAAATATCCCTTCTGTTACAAAACCTAATGGAAATACGTTTCAAATGGAAATATTTTCTAAATATCTTAAAGAAATACTCTCGGGCTCCCGGATAGCCATGTGGGTAGCGCACTTTGGTAAATGCGGTCCTGGGTTCGATTCCCAGAGGGAGCCCATAAGAGAGATTTCAGATTTGAAAGCAGTGCTTCGGCTATGATAGAATCCCTCGGATGGAACTCTCTTAGTTATAGAAGACTTGAGTATCGATGGAATCCTTTCGATAAATTGTTCACTACCGATTTCGGGGAGGAGATAGCTTATATTGCTATTACAGTTATAAACTTTCGCGATCCTCGGGAGAAAACAAAAAAGCGATACAGGGAAGTAGTTGCCAGGACAGATAGTTTTCTTTGGTCGTTTTTCACGCGAAGTATTAGAGAAGCTAATAGCTCTCCAGCTTAGATAGGTCTTAGATATGTCGGTGTTTTACACTCCCAGCCACGCGCCACTGGCGGATTGTAGGGTTTAAATGTAAGTGTAAGTAAGCGAAATAACCTAAGCTGTCGAAGCACTTTTAACAAAACTACTTCGTCTAGGAAAATTCTTCAGTGGTCTTTTGATCCGAAATGGAGAAAAATATATGCCTCTCGTCATTTTGTCCAAGACTTCTTCAAATCTACGACAGTAGGAAAGCAACTGATAGTGAGATGAGAGTAATACAGGATAATTTCATTTTTCTTGACGAAGTACTGCATGGTAGGGTATATTACGGTGAGGTTTTATCTTCAAGACCGCAACGGTAGCCGTGAAGGCCTACCAGGAAGACTAAGCTTCTATAATAAATAAGTGAAGAACATATGTAGATTTAATTTAATACTAGATATTTTTAGAAAACATGAGAAAATGTATTATGTGTGGAGGGGATATCTGTAATGAAATGCTATATTTTCCAACTGAGTGATTAATTGAAATTAGTGTTATTTTTGGGATGGTTAAAATGTAATAATTTATGATAACTAGGTAATAGTTTATCAACGTAGTTGTAATTGAGTGATAATAGCGTTGCTGTAGTGTCGTTGCTGAAGAATGATGTGTGTATGTAGACATTCGTGCTGTATTATTGCAGTTAGAGTTGAATGAATTGCTGTGTAGAATATTTATGTGCATATATATATATATAACTATTCTTTGTGTCAACTGTACTATGATTGTAACCACAATTTTTTGTGTGATTGTACATCTCTCATCTGTAAAATTAGAATAATAACAATAAAAATCACCCCTTATCAAATATAATGAAAAGGTTTACTCATTGTAATTCTACTGCACTTATACCTATTTGCGGACGTTCATTTCGTTCCTGGTATTGCTAGTAAGTCTCATTCTTTCTCCCAGACATTCTGCTACCAGTGGTGGAGGGGATGAGGGTCAAAGCAGGCTTTGGAATGATGACAGGTAGACAATGTGATACTATGTGGCGATACCGGGACATATTTCCAGCAAGGCTTAATATCTCTCGACTGGTGTCAGCACCTTAATTATGATGTCAAATCATTTCGTGTTATTTCTTCTCGGTCTCCTTTTAAATCCTTGACAGAATCATTAGTTTCAACCTGTCCTTCATCTTCCTCCACAGATGTACCCTGTAAGTCGCCTTTCGGAGTGTAGCAGCTGGTGCATACATTATAATCCTAAATTTATTGGTAAAAATGACCATTTCTGTAACATATACAAAGAGCCATATAAAAAACATGTTTGTAAATTGTCCTACGTTAATAGGACTGCAAAGGAATGGAATGAATTATATGGAGATATTTTTAACCACTTCCCAAGCACCTTAACGTTTCGACGAAGGATAGAGTGACGACTCTGACGTAAATATAATAACAGTAAACTATTTAAAAGTATTTAGGTTTTATATGTTATGATTTTTATATAAGTGTCACGTATGTTGTATTTCCTATACATGTATTTCACTTTATATAAGTACTTTGCTATAATGCCATTTATGTCAGAGCAGTCTCTCTGGCCTTCATCGAGACCTTACAGTACTTTTTTGTGTCTTATATGTTATGTTGCGTTTCCTGTATATGTGTTACGTATGTTTTTCCCATATAAGTATTTCACTTTTTATGGATATCTCCTTTATATGTATTTCACCTGTAATGACCTTGCCACCAGGCTTGTGGCCTATCTGCAAGGATATCTTATAATAATAATAATAATATGCAGGAAAAAATGTATATTCGTAGCGATAGGGTTTAGCATCAATTTTGCTCATTTTTTGCACTATCAGATCGGCCAATGTAATAGGGTAGAAACATAATATCTACGTCCTCCAAGAACGTTTTAAATCATAACTTACTGAGTTAGTGTAACCTAAAATTTATCTACTTTCTTCTAGCGAACGAGGGCCAACTGGCTAACGCTGATCGTTTTCTCGTGAGGTTTCTCAACAAAATGCACGGATTTCCTCTAGACCTTTCATAATTCACAGTGATATTTTCTACCGATAAATGTCCGCTTGACAACTTTATTGGTTGGAATATCTTTCTTACAGACAGGTGACGTGGTTTACGTTTTCAATGTATAAATGAAGATGATTCTGTCGCGTAGTAGCCTTGATCGTGTCGTGTATACTCTTTTGTGGCATTTAAATAAACCTCTCATTCTTCCCCACGTCAGTTACAGAGTGTTTACATTTGTAAAGGAATACAATTTGGATTCTCCGCGGATTCCCACATGCTGCACTGGGAACGCATGGAATTTATTGATCTATGAGGAGGCATGAAAACAGGGCATGGAGGTCAGGGATAAATAAGGATAAAGATGAAGGGGAGATAAGGAAATAGGATTAAAGTCGGGAGAAAGATTGAAGGGGAAGAGAATAAAAACATGTTGAAGAAGTGAATGTGACAGAATGGGAGCAAGTGAAGATAGGGGGAAGAGAAAAGGGAATGGGGAAGAAATATAGGAGAGAAAAGAAAAGAATGGTCGGTAAAGAAAAAGGGGGGATGATGGAGAGGAGAGAGAGAAAGGAGCTGACGTGGGGAAGAAGGAAAAGGGAGGAGGGAAAGATAATTGGTGGCGGCAAGTTGGGCAGAGGAAAGCTTACTGGAGGAGCATGAAGATGCGTGGAGAAAAACACATGGCAGAATGATGAGCAGCAAAGTTGGAGAACACGAGAGGAAGATGACGGGAGAAAGCCCCTGACAAGGGAGGAGAAAAGGAAATGGATGGAAGAGGAATGCATAGACGTGGCGATAGAAAAAAGAAGTGGAGGGGAGAGCTGACAGGAGCGAAAGAGGGATGGAGGGAGGAAGCAGGTGAAAGCCAAAAGGAAGGTGTCAGGGATGAAAAAGAAGTCTGCCCCGAGGAGTGCCGAAGGGGGATCAGCGGTGAAAAACGTGAGAGGATGGGCGAATGAGGAGGGCGATGGAAAAAAATTGGAGAAGGGAAGCAGACTGGGGCGGAGGAATGGCGGGGGGCGGAATTAAGGGCGGAAGGGGGGCGGACCTGCCTGTAATCGCCGTTCGCAGCGGGCAAAGCCAACAGCGACCCCAGAGCGTCGTTAAAATGAACGACCGTTGGATTTCCATCGCGAGCATTTGGTGCAATATGGATCGGGAAACACGCTCGGAATCGGCGTTGGATAAAAACAAAACGGAGGCGTTATGACGTTTCCTTGATCATCGGCCGTGACGGTTTATGATTTGACCGACGGATTGGAATATTGCCTTTAAAAGTCGCGCCCAAGTTGCAGCCGGATAAAGTCGTTTGAGCGGGGCTTAATTGGCGATCGGGTTCGTGAGTTTTAATTTCGGCCGACCGAAATTCGGGCGAGATTTACGGTTGCATAAGAACTGTTATCGCGGGGCATATATTATGGTATTTACTTTATAATCGGCCGGTTGAACGGTGCCGGAAAATATATCGAAAGCATTAGGGAAATATTTGTATATAACGCAAGCATAAATTTTCAAAAGCGTTGTTGCTAGAGGTGTACAAAGCCATGCTCTGCAATTATAATGTTTCTTTAGCTTTTATTTTCGGGTCATTGAATTTCCGCGGGGCTCGTACTAATTATCATGGCGGCTCATTCTCTTTATAGTATGTCCGCTAATATTTCTTGGGTATCGCAGGAGCAATAGTAATAAAAATTAACGACGGTTTCTAAAAACAAGCGCGGAGGCTCAACTTGTACTTCATGATAGGGAGTTGCCTATTTGCATTATAGGGAATGATTTCCGCTCATTATAACTCATTGATATAGCTGTCTGCTTAAATCAGTTCATGTCAAGTCTAATTTAAAGTGCAAATATTAATTTAGAAGCATTTTCTTGCGTTGTTCGCAAATGCAATGAAAAGGAATGAATGTGAATCCAGTTTAGCAACTTGTCTGAATGAAACGAAACAATGTATTTCAATTCCGGAAAACACTGAAAAGGATTTCCTCTTTTGTAAATGGAAGTAAATTGTCCTTCGAAAGAACTCCAAACTCGGCCTCTTCATCAAGCTAAAACGTTTAATTTATAGCGGTAAATTAGATGAGGGTTAGTCAGCATTCTCTTAGTTTCCGAAAGTTTTAAACAAAACTACTCGAAACTTAAGCGGAAACTCGAGGGGAACTCGCGTAACGACTCACAGAAAAAAATCTTGGGAAGCTGAATTTCTTTAATGGCTTCTTTAAGCTTGATAAAACACCGAAGTGACGTTGGGCGCGATTATTTCGCTAACAAGGAACCCAAGGTCACGTGGAGGGTAAACCTTCGGAAGCGCGTGATGTCTCATAAAAACTGCGCCATTTTGGTGATGCAGCAATCAGAATGATCGCTGACCTCGTAGCGTACACACGCCAGTCCTGCAGCCGCACCTGAAGAGTCTTCGTATCACGGAAGGCATAATGTTTCCGGGATTAACCGAGTCTCCAATTGCATTACTACAAACCGTACCGTGTTATAAAAATCCGCCATTTTGTTGAAGCGGTAAACAGAATGATCTCCGGCCTCGTAGCGAGCGCACGCCAGCTGTTCAGCCGCACCTGAAGATGCTTCACAAGACGTAAGGCGTTATGTTTGCGGGATTAACCGATTCTTCGATTACCTTACTAAAAAACGTACGTATCATAAAATCCACCATCTTGTTTAAGCAGCTATCAGAATGATCGCCGACCTCGTGGTGTTCGCACGCCAAAAGCGCGTCAGCCGTGCAGGCAAACCTGAAGAGGCTTCGTATCACGGAAGGCGTAATGTTTCCGGGATTAACCAAGTCCCGGGGTCTCCGATTACCGTGCGCAGATGGTCACGTGGGTCTCATCCGTGGTAGCACGGGGAAAAACGCGCCTTAGAAAGGCTTCGAACGGGTGGGGCGAAATAGCTACGGGTACGGCACGAGGTCGTGTTTTGTTTCCCAAATGATGATGGACGAGAGAGCGATGCCCAATGCGAGAAAGGCGGCAATGGATGAATGATGACACCCGGAGAGAAGAGCGCGTTTAACGGCAGATGTCGATACCAGAGATGGGAGCTATTAACCGAGGAGATGGAAGTCGGGATTTTTCCGAACGACTTTTTTTCCTAATTTCGCTCCCGCTTTTTTGGGGAAAGAATAATTCCGCCCCCTCCTTGTCTTTTTGACACCCTATGTGTCTCCTTGCTGTAATGACATCCGAGACCCCTTTGAGGGAGGAAAAAAGCCTCTGACGGAGACGTAGCAGAAATAATGATTATTTCCCAGCGGAGAGAGAGGCGAGAGAGAAAAAGGCCGAATTTCGAGGTACTGAACTCGCTATTAATCTTCTTCAGTTTCATCAGCGGGAACTTCTTTACAACAAGTCCCTTTTTTTTAATTCGAAGCTCTGATGTCCCCCGTCTTGAGTCAACAAGGAGATCCGTTTCGGGATTAATTATAAAAACTTCGCAGTCTAAACAAAGGGGGATAGAAAATCCGTCATGAATTACTGCCACGATTTCACCCCTTTTGTGGGCAGAGAAATTTATGAATGCATACAAATCGCTACGCGAAATTAAGCAACTGGCGTCGAAATTCCCCCCGCTCATGCAAATACGCTTTTTCGTGAAAGAGTTTGAAAAGATGTAATCGAGGCCGAGCGAATGGGCGACAGGATTATGCAAGTTTTTGCGCTTATATAGAGCTTGTTTGTTTATTTGGCTAAAAAAAGGTAAACATAGAGTAAAACCATTTCCGGTGGAAATCGAAGCAAATTAAGGGTCAACACGGAAGAATGAATGGAATTAATTATTCCTACAGCGATAAACAAAAAGTCGCCTGGGTAAATAAAAAAAACTCCGTGGGTGGATGAATTTCAACGAGCCAATAATCTGTAAGGGAAAAATTTTTCGACGATCATCTGGCAAGTTATCCCTGAATTAAAGAGATCGAAATTGTGAGCTCTCTTTCCATTAATTCATATTCCCAATAGAAATAGTTGCTGCAATCATGCCGTATGGGTTTTCAGGTGAATTATATGGTAACTTAGTATTGTTATAATCGATTACCTCATCCTTCACTTTGTGAAACCTAGCTGTTTCATTCATCGCTAACGGAAATAAAGAGAGTATTTCAGTTTATAATTTTTTTTATTTACAAACAGACTATCGGTTTCGACGAAAAAATATTCTGGTCGCATCTCTTTACAAGGAATGATTCTATGTAGCAGGAAAATTAAAGTTTGGATAGATTTAATTCATTCTTACATTCCTAATAATCAAAATAATATTTCTGATTGTGATGGCTTACGTAGTATTTCAATAGAAAAAAGTATAGTATATAAACGAGAATGTATTAGTTTCCATTTTTTTATTTACAAACAGATTACCGGTTTCGACTAAAGAATATACCGGTTACATCCGTTATCAAGAAAATGGATCTATAAAGCATTAAAATCAAATTTCGGGTAGATTTCATGTATTCAAACATTCCTAACAATCAAAATAACATTTCTGATTGTGATGGCTTAAAAAAGGTAGTATTACAAGAGAAAATAGTGGGTTAGAGCAGAGATAATAGAGCTAAAGGATAGACAAATTGAAAAGAAATCTAGATAAGAATCGCCGTGTGATTAAACTATGAGAAAATTGAAAAACAGTAGCTTCCTTTTATGCTAAAGGACGATTCTCGGAAAAGGTTAATTAAGTGCGACGTAGAGAGACTCGATTCTCGGAATGAAATTTCCATTGGGTGAAATAATTGGATTTGCCGAGTTAATATTTTACTAAGCTGGAGCAATGCATCATGATAGTAGGACTGTTTTCATTTAGCGAAACACTTAGTTGATGTATATATAAAGGAACACTATTCTTCGATAAATAAATTGCGATTCATACTTCATGATTAAAACAAAGGTGAACCGGATGAATATCTTTTCCTTTCCTGGATGCTGGGGCTGAAATAGCTTGTTTTCTTTTATATTTAGCGATTACTTGCTTTTATTAATTGATTATAAATTATAATCTACAGAAGAAGCCTTCACTATATGGAACTGCATAACAAGTAAAATAAAAATTTTACTTTGAATTTTAATTAGTGATTTTATTTTACGTGATTATAAATGATTATGCGAACCAGTATACAAAAACAAACTCATAAGCAGTATAAATGAAAATTACTTATTAATATAGTATATTTTGTACATATTCTGGATTTATAATTATTTTGCTCACATTAATCCTTTGTTTACTTTTATATTTTGTTTATAATCAAACAGTTCGGTAACTTTTCAGGTTTTTCAAAAGCCACTTTTAAGGTGTTTTTCCAGAAACAAATAAGTTTTCTCGAGCCTAAAAGTCTTCTAGCATTTTTTAACCGCGTATGAATCTTTCACAAGGTATTTTTTCAGATTTTCTCAATTGAGTCATATGTAATAATTTATTTGTCTCATATAACTGCAATTTGAATAGATTGGAATGGACAATTGTGAGAAATTATCTATTAATTGTATCATCAACGCGAGAAAACGTACTAGTTTTACAATTCAATTTTTCATCTATTGTATAGTTATATTTTTATAGACATACAATAAAGATTAATATGTTTTTTACAGCGTTGGATAGTGATCGGTGCGTAAAAATCAAGAAAACGGCTCGCGAGCAATGATAAGCAAGCAAGGTATCCAAATCGCTCCTCGGCAATGGGTAACTAACGTAAAAATCTGATGTGGCCAGCACATGACTTTCTCCATATATATAAGATGTAAACATTTATCTACTGCAGTAATCTCGAACTCTATATTCCATCTAAACTTGGAATATGAGTGATTAATATTATATATTATCTTTGACGCCAAAAACATGATAAATAATGTTTTACGGGACATGATCGATGAAAAACGATGAAATTAGCCTTTCACCCATACAGCCCAGAGCGCCCACTAAGTACATAATCAGCAACTTCCGGTTTATCAGTATTTCATGAATAACTCCTACACAATCAGTGATACAAAAATATGTTTCAACCAAAAGTTATAGTAAATTACATTTTATAAAACTTTTATAAATAATAGTATATACCTAAATATCATATTTATGGAGATATTTTGAAAACCGGAAATGAACTTTGAAGAATGAAGCTCAACTTCCGGTTAACCGATTTACTCCAAAAACTAATCAACTCTAAAAAAACTGACCAAAGTACAATATATGAAATTTGGTGTTGATATAATGAATAGTTTTTAAGTTAGAGCGCCCACAAAGTACATAACAGCTACTTCCGGTTTATCGGTATTTCACGAATAACTCCTAATCAACCGGTGATATAAAAATATGTTAAATACAAAAGTTATAGTAAATTTTATTATCTAAAACTTTTATAAGTAATACAATACACGTATATATCATATTTATGGAGATATTTTGAAAACCGGAAATAAGCTTTAATGAATGAAGCTCGACTTTCGGTTGACCGATTTACTCCAAAAACTAATCAACTCTGACAGCACACACCACAGTGCTATATATGAAGTTTGGTATTGATACGACAAATAGTTTTCACGTTAGAGCGCCCACAAACACACACACACATACAGACACACACACACACACACACACACACACACACACACACACACATACACACAGACATCATTCCGAAAATAGTCAAAACGTGTTCTAGGGACCCCAAAACATGTATTTCCGTTGAAATCTCGAAGTCGAATTTTTTCATGAAAACAATACTTTCTCTATACTTCGTATATGGAGAAAGTAAAAAAGGATCGCTTTTTCTTTAATCCACGAGCAACACAGTGTTATACATGGTCACATCAAAGCGGAAATTTCACGGTCCATAACGAAGGAAATGGGGCGATACTCAACTTGAAACGGTTCCCATAAGAACGCGCGTGGGGGACATCACGAAGTTCGGGAATTTTCGTTCGGAATCCGCCGGCGACATCTTGGAAAGAGATTGCCGTCGTCCTTGATCCCAAATTGTTTCACTTGCGTATTCAGCGAAGTGTCTCCCCGGAGGAAACTAAGATTTTAATTTCGTCCTCTCCTCGAAAAAAGAAATGCGGATTTCGCACCATGTTGCATCTGCGCGATGTGACCTACCTGTTAAGTGACGGACCTCCCTCTCCACGGAATTCTAATGGCATTACTTGCGTCATAATAATCTTAACGACGCTCCACCGAAACGGCGCCGTCGGCGTTTTCTTTCCGTCTCTGCGAAAAGGACCTTTTCCTTTGTGTGTCCGCTGGAGTGGAAAGGTCGGAAATAGACGTGGGTCGGATATAGAAATTTTCCAGGTTGCGGATCTTAATTTAGCATCTCTGAGATCCGAACTAATTGATTCCCTGATTATCGAGAGTATCTCGGATTACTTCCGAGACGGTATGGTAATCATTAGCTTAAGAAAGTAATCCCGGAAAGGACTGAATAACCTTTTTAGCTTTGACCTGCCCCGGCGGAGAGTTCGATATAAAATTATTTGTGTCGCTTGATGACGATATCCCATTTTCGATTCATATTTCGATTCCATTTTTATGTTCCAATGAAGAAAGCAATGATCGTAAGAAAAATCGATGTGCAGTCTTGAGATTCTTCAGACTGAAAAATCAATATCATGGTGCTAATGTCTACATAATAATTTTATAAGCAAAACTGCTGTTTAAAAGTACCTACGAGATAAAACCAAGGGATATACGATAATTTATTGATAAAAACACAATAAAATAATAGAGCCTGTACAAATTCCATAGAGCCAGGAAGAAATTACCGGTTGGTTCCAGCGTACTACGGCATACATCAGGTGCACAGCAGTTATTGAGGAGCTATTTATAGTATCAGAAAAGTTGCTTTATCGATTAATTATCGTATATAATGGAATTCTACTTAATATTAATTACGAAGTTTGATTTTTTTAAACCAAGTAAGCTCAAGAAATAAAATATTTTAATTTTTACCAATCAATAAAGGCTCAGTTGGTAAATATAAAAATACTTTATTGCTTGAACGACCTAGGTTTTAGTGATGAGATACCACCAAGTTAAGGCCGTGACGATTTCGTTTATCTACGAGACAAATTAAGCGTTTAGCTATTAGCTTCATTTGTATTAGACAACGGTTATCGTGAGGCAGTTGTCGTGAAGTTGTGCCTTCATTAAAACTAACACAGGCATAATATGTACAGTAACACTTTTTGGTAGCACCAAGTGAAATGAAACTACTTTTCTTCAAGTTCACTAGCGTTTTCCATATATATTGGCTCCAATTTCGAACAAGAGCAATATGTCCCACGTGCGAAAAAGAAAATTTGTCTGGAAATTACTTATATATTTTTCTCTCTGGAATCGATTCCTTATTGTATTTATTATCAACTAGTTTGCCATCCAACAATCCATCGGTTGCTTTCAATTTCGCAAGTAAACTATTTAATCTCTAAAACGGAGGACCAGTACCTTCTCTCTAGAGAAGAGTCCAACTTCTTTTAGACTTTATTCTGGAATGCCAATCTTACAAAAGTTATACACATAAGTAGAGGCCTTAAAAATTTGAATCAGTAGCCAAAATAAACTTGTCCAGTTAACAATTTGCGGCATTTCTCATTGATACAAGTATATTTTAGGCAAAAACAATACTTTCAGGCACTGACTACACCTTTAATTTGTTTTCAAATTTAGTTTTCACGGTACATTTATATATTTCCATAGCCTACTTTAGTTCTCTAATATAACATAATCAAATATTTCTGCACCTAAGTAATCAAAGCAATTAGGAACTAAACATACGTCGCATTCATCATACTAATATTCCTAATGAATCTAAAAATTTAATGGAGATTAAAATTTATTTACCGATGTTAAAATGTATGAAAGACTTCATCCGAGACACATAATGTACTAACGCAGCCTAATAGACATATGATCGGACGTTTCTGCTATAAACCACTACATTTTTGTCAAAGAGGGGAATAAAAACTCAACTTTCATTCGATACCACAGAATTTAATCTCGCACGACCTAGGTTTCAACCGTAGCGTTAAAGGTTGTGATACTGAATAAAATTTGTTTTTTTTTATATTCTTCTCGTTATTAAAATCTACCACAAAATTAGGGTCGAAACCGAGGATTCTTCGGTTTTTGATAAAAAAATATATTTAGATTTTACGGAAAGTCCAATTATCTACTCTCAGACGAGTAATGCACCATCGGAAGATAAGAATAACTTTTGATCAAATTTTGGACCATTTCGAATCAGGGAAAAATTTCCGATATTTATATTTTTGGGAATCCTCTAAACAATCCCCGAGCGTCAGGACTCGTAGGATTTCAAATCCCGAGGGATTTGAGGAAACCGTATAACAAACCGAATTCATTCACGTTTTTCGCTTCGCTTCACATAGGGTTTACTCTCCAACCGGCCTTGGTGGCCGAGTGGCTCTAACTGCGCCATCACTCTGGCCCAAAGGTCCCGGGTTCGAATCCCGGCTGATCGGATTTTTCTCATCGGGGAATGGTTAAGTGTGTTCACCTATTGTAAATAAAGAAATTTTGGAACACTGCTTTTGATGAATTAGAGGAGGGTTGGCGAACCTTTTGCGGTAAGAGTGTCATATTTAATGAATATTTAGTGCTTGCGTAGCAATGTGGTGCCGAACCATACAGTGAGATGGTGATATTAATCTTTTTAAAATGTCAACGATGCGATTAAGATCTTTTATAAGACTTAAATGATCGTTAGTTATCACTACTAATAAACAGAATTCACATTTATTACTGTGGAGCTTCATTTATTGAGTGAATAATGCGAAAATAGATAATGTCGTAGGAGTTCGCGTGCCGAAAACAATCTCTCGCGTGCCACTTTGGGCACGCGTGCCATAGGTTAGAGTTTTGAAATCTCCAAAAGCCGTGTTTGTCGGCGTTCCTCCTCTAACTTCCCGGTAGTTAGAGAAAGCGAGAAAGGAATGCCGCACATATATGATACCCAAAGTACTTTTCAAAGGCGATGACTCCGTTCTCAGGGGGTCGTAAGATAGTAAGTAAGAGGACCACTGAGGACGGAGGCATCGCCTTTGAAAAGTACTTGGGGTATCATAAATGTACGACATTCCTTTCTTGTTTTCTCCGACTACCGGTAAGTAAGAGGAGGAACGCCGACAAAGACGGCTTTTGGAGATTTTAAACCCCTAATGTTCGTCTATTGTTGCTGTTGCCTTGGTGAAGCACCACACAGAAGCAGAGCAGGAAAAAGAATCGCGTTATTCGACTTCAGTCTGGGAGCACCGGGACCTTCACCCGGAAACATCGTTGCTGATTAAATATCTGATCGGCCAAACTTTTCGGATTTCCGCTCCTCCATCCCTCCATCAAACTATTACACGCCGACGTGCGTCAGCGGCGGAGACTCTCATTTTCTGGACCAATCAGCGCTTTGATTCGGAACTTTTGGCAAGAAACGAAGTGCGAACCTACTGGAAATTGGGAAGGGCAGATAACGTATCCCGAACTGTGGCTCATTCCTCGCTTCGACGGTTCATTTCATCTCCGCTTCCAAACAAGCTAAAAAAAAACGTTTGGATTCGTTTCCTCATATCCGATTTTCCAACGGCTGCCACTTTCGGTGAAATCCCTCCATAGAGGAGGAGAAGAAAGCTTATCTGGTTCGCAATACTCCAAAACTACGCCGATTGGAAAAGTCTTGAGTCCTTACGTCTTGCCCGCATCAAAGGATCGGAAATTTAATCAGATTTAGCGACGGCGAACCAATCGCATTTACAGCTTATTTTCCCTGACGTTTAGATGAATTTGATGTTTGGAGGATGATTCTTTTGAAGAAGTGGAAACAGTTTTATTACGAACACTTTGTTTACGCTAGCGGTTTATAAGATTAATCTTCACCTTTAAAAGTATGCAATGGTAGTGAGTTAGACGTTTTAAATCTCCAATAGCAGTCATTGTCGACATTCCTCGTCTCATTCACCGGTATTCCGAGAAAACAAGAAAAGACTCCGCACTTATTAAGGGGTGGATGCTTTTTTTTAAAGGGTGGGTGCTCTTTTTAAGGGGTGGGGGCTCTCAAAAAGTGTAGCGTCCTTTTGTGGTTTGCGGAAATAGGGTAAGGTAATTTTGCACGAGATGGCGTGCACCCAGGAAAATCCCAAGGAAGAACAGACTCGAAAAAAGTCCGGGACCGAGAAGCGAACCCGGTCCCGTCGAACTTTTTTCAAGTCTATTATTCCTTGGGACTTTCTTGTTTTGTCGGAATACAGGTGAATGAGACGAGGAACGCCGATAAAGACGTCTATTGGAGATTTTAAACCTGTAATTCCTTAACAGCCGTATTCCATTTTTTTACGGTGGTTGTGAGCATAAAATGTAAACAACCTCCATCCATCGGAAACACTATCATTATAAATGTACCTATACGGGCTCAGAGATAACTTTGTTCGCAGCGCGTTCTGCTTTGATGAAACGGGTCCCGGGTTCGATTTCTGGTGGGAGCCCATGCACGAAATGACCTATAGAAGCACTTTTAAGAAAACTTTTACTATAAATACATCAATAATTATGAAAAAAGTTGAAAATAAAATTTTAGTTTTCACAAGGAAGCTTAACCCTTAAATCTAAGGTTAAAAAACAGAAAAATATGACTAAGAATGGAATTCAGGTATCCTACTGTCCGGGCAGGTATTCTAACCAACTAAACTACCATGTCGCGTTCTCCTCATTCCTGTTTGCCCGAAAAATGGGAATCCTGGGTTCGAGTCCCAGTCGCTACATCGCTATTTCTCGCTTCTTATCAACAAAAAATACAGCTGCATTGGCTACAATCCTAATAAAAATTTAACATAAATAATTTAACTAAACATAGTGGCTTTAACTGTGTATTTAGGATACATAGAAAAGTAAACGAATAAATTTTAAATATGGCGTAGCAGTTTAAGATACTTTTAAATAAATACAATAGAGAAATAATGGACACATTCCTCAGTGAATATCCAAGATAGATAAGTCCGAAATCCAGAAGTAGTCTCATAAAGGAAAAAATAAATGCTAGATAGATCCCACCACGGATTCACACCCAAAAGAGTTGATTCTATAATTTTCTAATTCTGAATATCATATTAGCAATTTTAATGATGCTTTTCGAAACAACCAATTATACATGAAAAACACACGTGAAGCCCCAGAAATACATATGTAAACACGGCCAATATTTTGTCCTTGGGTGGCGTGTCCCTTACTTAAAAACGTCTTTCAATTAGGAACCTGGATGGAGCGGGAAAGTTTGAATTAATTGCCAATTTAGTTTATTTCATTGAATTTAAAACCTAGATAATACAAAATTAAATTAGAGCAAACTCAAATTAATCATTGATGCGTTTTCCCAACTGTTTCCATAAACACGATGGTCAATTGAGGTCTTTATGCAGTGATAATCCAAAAAGAATTGAAAGGAAGGAATAACTTTAATACAAACTTAGAATCACAGTAGGAGAGGAATGATTCCTGCTTTAGGTGTGGCTCAAAGTATACTTTAAAACAATCCTTTTCTTTCGATATTATCAGTAAGCAAATTCACGAGAAGTATTTAACATTTGAAAACAACTATTTTACAAAGTATACTAATATTGGCACTCCGGAAGATGCATTTCCATTTATGAATAAAATATTTATATCTATACTTAATTTCATTTAATACCTTAGTTTATTAGAAGTTTAAAATCTCCAATAACCGTCTTTGTCGGTGTTCCTCGTCTCATTCACCGGTATTCCGAGGAAAAAAAGTTCTGTGTCCTTTCTTGTTTTCTCGGAATACTGGAGCATGAGACGAGGAACGCCGACAAAGACGGCTATTGGAGATTTTAAACCTCTAATTACTTAACTGCCGTGTTCCAAATTTTCTTTCTTTACGTTGAATACTTTCTTTGAGTGACAGTTGGTCGTTTGAAATTTTGTGTCATCCGAGAGTCATGAAGAGTCTCCAGTCACAAGATTGCAACTTTCTTGAGTCGATGTCTGAATAAGGATGCAAGATACTCGTCTTCTCCTGACAAACAACTCCTTGCGCGTAAGCCAGGATAATCCATACCGATTCCTCCCATTCCACTCGCTTTCAATTTGTATCCACGGTTAAAGATTAAAGTCTGGCCAGATTGCAGCCTTTATCTCCTCGCCGAACAAAGGGAGCTGCATCACTTCGTTTGCCCCCTCATTTCATGCCCAACGAAAAAAAATCCGAGTTCGTTTCCTCTTCCCCACCGAACGTTTTTCATTCGTAGCCCGAATCAGATTTAACGCTCGCCCTCACCGGCCAAGATTGACCGATCCGAATCGAGATACACTTCCGTCCAATCCCTTGTCCGCCCAGAGGAAGGAGCGCGGCTGTCCCATTTTCCATTACATGGGCCTATCTATGCGTAATCACGGCTTCCAATTAAATCCGAAATCTCTCTCCCCGCTCTCTTTCAATCCGAGCCCTCCGTGCTTGATTTCCCATGGGCTTTCCATGCAGCGATCCCAACACGCGTCGCGAATTTTTATCATATCACTCGCCAAATGGTACGTTTCGCGGGGGAAGAATAACGGTTATTGCAGCGCGGAAAAGGTTTGTTTCGATTTTTCAGATTTTTTCTGGGTATTGTTCGTCTTTTTTACGCTCTTGCAACCCCGTATCCCTTTCTTTCCGAGTTTCACTCTCGTTTATCTACCTGTTTTTCATCAACTTTCGGTCACTCGTGTCTTGGGGATAGCTGTTACACAACAACTACTTCCATTGCGAGTGTGATACCAGGTTTGACTCCCAATAAGAGTCTTAAAGTGTGAAATTATCATAACTCATTACACACAAGGAAGACGATGAATCTTTTTCCTTCACACAAGACTGACGTACCACCTCTATTGACATTAAAACTAACCAACTTAAATTCATTTCATTCATCATCTATCTACACTGAGGAACTCCCTAACGAGTTTTTTTAGACTCAGAGAGACTTGAATAGATAAAAAGAATAAATTTAAAAAAATAAAATGTTTGCACTTTAAGTATGAAAATAAGAGACTTGTAGTTGATTCGAAAGATGGACTCTGCGTGATATGAATTTGTAATATTACTGTAAAAATGACTGATTAAAAAGTTGCAGCCTTCAGCCTCATTCTTCCTTGTGACACTGTTTAGACACTGTATTTAATTAATAATCTGTTCTTGTTTTCCATGCTTTTAATTAAATTTCATGTAAATGGTGAAATTAATTTAGACGTATTTTAATTTCTGTAAGCCGATCACAAGCAAATTTAACTATATTATTATAACACAGTAATTGCATTGTGAATAGTATGAAAATTGAAATTGGATATTAAAAAAAAATGTTCATGGAATCTAAAGAGAGTCGTTACGTTTCGATGTAAACGCCCTTATCAGCTACGTGTAATACAAGGGAAATTACATCCTTCTCTTTCGATTGTCACCCTTAAGATCTTTAAATTTATAACATGCAAAGTAGCTCAGAGGCACACAAAGCTAGCTTGTAAGCCTGAAGTTATATCAATGGCGAAAATAATACATTTAGGTAGAATGTAAATGGTTTATGTCATTACTTAGATTATATAGGAAAGTTGAATATCTTTAAAATTTGTGATTATACCTGGTCGTATTTTAAGTACTAAAGCCATTTTAATGTAATCATAGTATGCAGCGCACCTGCACTTTGCGGTACAACGCATAAAGGGGCAAAGTTCAGACATCCTGTGGTATGAGATATAAAGAAAGCACCGAGTAGAAAACAGCAGTAATTGGTCAAACTAGAAAAGAACAATTTCATCATAATAAAAGCCTAAAAGACATTTAAGGTCAATTGTTTTAGCAAGAGCCAATCAGCCAATCTAAGCTGATATATCCCTATTTATAAATTTAAAAATCGTAGTATCGAGGAAATATGAATAATTAGATGAATTCAGAATTATACTGAAGAACAAATAGGTATTATTAAAACGTATTATGATTAATTCTCAATTATTTTAATTATATGAGATTTTATCGAAAATTAATGATATTTGAGTAATGATGAGTGCCTGAAGAAAAAAGTCATCCTTTCCGCAGTATGAAAAGTTTACACTTATACCATTAAGGGATCTCTCTGTTTGTATTGTTCTAAAAGAGTTTTATAATCGTGGGGATCATATTAATGATCCATGCTTATTTTATACAATTTAAGAAGGAATTTCTCTTTTGATACACAAACTCAATGTTGTGATCTCGAAACATTTTTATATGTATGTATCTCCAAAATCGTTCTCTTTCCTACCTAAAGATGCAATCATATCATAATCAAATCTAAATTTTACAATATATATGTAAAATTATTCAATATGTATGCAGCTAATAAATTGTACTCATTCCTACCTAAAGATGCAATCATATCATCCTCAAATCTAAATTTCACTCTTTGTCCAAAGTAAAAATTTTTAAAGCTTTTATCCATTTTCTTCAGAGCGAAATGTTGTTACCATTATCATTGGTTTAAGCTTTCTCATGACGCAAAATGACCGATATTTGAACCCTCATACGTTATGCGGATCTCCAAGTTTCCTTATGGCACCCTGCCTGAGCGCCTTCTTGCTCCATTCTCGCTCAATCTCCTCGTATTTGCACGCTCAAATATTCCTGCATAAGGCCCCTGAGCGTGCCCTTATATATTTTATCGATTCATGATTTCCCCCTGTTTTTTTCCGATCCTAAACTCCTCTTCCCCGACCTTCGATCCTCCGCCTTCCCGAAGAGCGGGCGTCTTTCCCCGCGCCTCGAAGTGTCCTTGAAGGATTTCCGAGAGGAAGAGGCAATCGGCCGATGGTGGGGACTGAGTTCGCATCCGGGGACGAGGTTGACTCGCCGTGTGAGGACACCGCTTCACCTGTTCGAGAAGGAAGCCTTTGCTGGGACCGCAGATCGATTGAGCCAAATGGGTCTCCTTTCTAGAGAAAGAAGTCGTTCTATATCGGCGCGCCGTGCGACAGGCGTCGGCGCTTCTGAAGAGGGAGTCTAAGAGGGAATTGGGCGAAGAAGGTGTCTCTCTAAGCCGGGAGTTAACCCGCGGCGCAATTCCCGGCCCGGATTGAAGTCGTCCCTGGGCGTCGCGTCCATAAAAACGGCGATACGCGCCTCCTGATGAGTGGTCGGCCGTCGTCCGTCCGTTTTTTGTTCTTTTTGATGGAGTCGCCGCTTTTTTGTCGGGCGGAGCATTATGGAGGGCCGATATTGTAGTCTCGGAAAACAACATGGCGTCCGCGCGTAGTAACGGAGATTTATGGCCGTTAATCACGGGCAATTCGTCGTTTATATTCCGGGGCTGATTACGAAAAAAGTCTGTTTTTTTCCTCGCTCTAACTTCGGTGGTGAGCTGCGGGAAAGATTTAAAATTCTGATCGACGGATTTATCTTTTGCACATCGTATGAAAAATCGCGCCTCGTGCATAACATATTCGCGGGAAATTTACGGAAAGGGAAAATGAAAAAGCTTCGATGGACGGGAGTATCGATCGCAGTTCGCTGCTAATTTATCCGAGTATAATGTAGTCGACTCTTCCGGGGTTTCGAAGTTGCGGAAAGTGATCATGGCCGTGACCGTGTGTGAGAAGGCTGATCGAGCCATACACTAAATCGCGTCATCAAGTTCAGCTTTTTCACCACGGTTATAATTTTAAATTTCTTATCGCTACGATATGAATAAATTAATATACTTAAGCCAAAATAGAAAGTAGTTATCTATTAAATAAATGCATTTAATTCTCTCCTATCTTGGAATTCGCTTCCTTTTTACGTTATGAAGCATCGGAATATTACGATAAAATTATTTTCGTTTTCACAAAGAAAATTAAAACTATAAAAACTATAAAAACTAGTACACTTTTATAGTTTTTATTTTACTTTGTGGAAATAAAGATAATTTTATCATAAAATTGAACTTCTACCAAGTCAAGCCTGAACTTATTGAATTTATCGGAAAATTGACCAAAGGTGCCTATTACTAACGCAGCGATCCTGAACGTAAGATAATTGTGACAGTAACAAAGTAATTACGGAAAATCTGAGAGGAGAAAATAAGGTAATTGAAACTCTGAGTAGATATAAATTAGTTCATCCATTCATCAGGCATAACAGGATGGTCAATATAAGCTTTCCTTTGCCAAAAAGATTCCTCACAAAATTAGTAAACAAATATTCCACTAATTCAACGAGGTGGATTGTAAAATAACTGTTTGACAAACAATTAAACAATTTCTACTATTTTCAGAACGGATATCAAGCCTTAACTACTTTTACCAATGTGAACCAGAATCACCAGATGAGAGAAACTAAGTTGTATGAACATGGAAACATCGTGGTAGTATTTAATTAATCATCGGAGAAAAATGATCAACACAGAGGAGAGAGAAATCAAGGAAAGCCGAAAAAACACTCTGTGAAGAATTAAATAGAACCAGAAGGATTAAACATCGGAATGAAGTCGACGAAAGATAGAAAAAATATCTGAGTTTTATCTTTATTGATCCTCGACCTTGTGCGGGATAAAAAACAGATTGACAAAAGAAAAGATTGAAGAAAAGTTGGGGGAAAACCAAAAAAGCCTGCCACATGGTTTTAGACAGTAAGAATGATTAATGAATACCAACGGAAGAGAAATTTTGATTAATCAACTATGCATTAACCGACATAATGCACCACTTAACGCCGTAAAACAAAGAGTATCAGCATACATCTTTCATGAAGAGATTAAGGGAAAATTTTACAAAGGATTTTCAATTAAATCAAATAACAAAATGTAACGCATCATATGGTCACAGTTGAGGAACATCGAGCAAGTCTTTAATTATTCGTAGGGCTTTGTAAATAATAGTAAATAAGTTATTTTATAACAAATATCGCCATTGATACACTCATGAACGTATACGAATATTTTAAAGAGAGCAATAAATTCTATGACTGAGGATTGTAAACATATTTTTGCATCTTACACAGAATAGGTTAAAAGCAATCCCAAGATTGTTGCGCCGACGAATAAAATTGAAAAAAGAAGCTGCCGCACGTAAACGACGTCGCACATAAGAAATTAGCGATGAAAATACAACGAACTCTTTCAAGGGCTTTGTAATTTCAAATGAGATAACTTCGAACAAACAGCAACGATTTTCAGCCGGATCGCAAACAAATTCAAGGTTTTCCTCGAAAACCTGACCTTATATCAATGTCGAATTTCACTCATCATTCATAATCGTGGCTATGTCTTCATCCCATTAAATAATCAAAGAGCTGTATTTGTATAAGTTTCCTCTTCCCCTGGGCGATGAGAGGAAATTGAACGGTTCCCTTAAATTTCTGCACAAGTGCTTTCAGACCTCCCACACTTCTACTCCTGACATTTGGAAAGTCATTTTTAACTCTCCCGTCCGCTCTCTCTTTCCCTCGCGACTTTTTTCATTAGAGGAAAGCGGAAAGGACGGAGTTTTGTCATTCGTCACGGGACAACCGCTAACCTTAGGGTTTTTTCTCAGGAGTGCGATAAAATTTAATGCAGCCCTTTCATCGGGGCCCTCAGCTTTCGCATGAATATGCGAAAACGTTGCTGAAATGCGAGCATAATTTATTTCGAATCTCTTACCTATAAAATTTTCGAGAGAGCCTGAGGGAGGTCGCGCTGACTTTATTCGAGCACTGGTAGTACACAATGGATTCTTTATGGATTGCACTTTTTTATCTCCATTAAATGGAGCGCGGAATTCCTTTCCTTGTAATTAGCGAAACTTTGTCCCAGAGAAATTAATTATTTGCGTTATGAGCCCCGTTCCAATACTTGAGTTTTCGCTTCGAGTTGAATGAAAGATTTTCTTACACAGAAAACATTGCAAGACTGCATGCTTAAGTGTGGTGGATCGGCATTTTTTGCGTAATTAGTATCGCGGGGTTTTCTGGAAACCAAGTGAAAAATAAAAGGTTAAGTATATTCAAGACGTTGGAAATTAATTGGAACCTGCTGCTGTCGACGTCACTAGTCAACAGATTGGTTTGATGCAGTCCCCCGAGCTACCATATGCTAGTTCTAGCACAGGTGAGTAGCCATTTTCTCATTGGAAGACCACTTTTTTATCATGTTTACACAAAAAAGAAATCATTACATCGCATACGAAGCCGTCAGTCAGCACTAATGTGCTAAATCGCCTATTTTTCAATAGTATAATCAATCATTTCTGACCGTACTTTGCGGAAAGCAGTACTTCACAAAGCCATCATTAGGAATGCCATATGCACTGAGGCCGGTGGTCTGAATAATATAGTGTGAAAATTACAGAATTTTTTCCTTTATTTCATTATATTAAATAGGTTAACACCGTAAGTTAACGAGTGAAAGCTAATTTATTTATGAATGTATTTATTTATTTAGTTGGTACCCTGACAAACATCCACTAATGGACATTATAGAAGAGGTATCAACAATAAACGAATACATACGACCATTCCCGAACCATAAAAATCCTTTTAGCCGGGATTCGAACCCGGGACCTTGTTGTTGGAGCTGTAATGCTAACACTCCACCAACACGGCCGATAAAAAATTAAAACAATTACTAATTAATCTTAAATGGACTATTCATCATCATGAGTGTACTCTACTTTTCGGTACGTTCATAAGCATTAAAAATTCATATCCGACATGTTCTTCTTTCCTTGATAGCTTACTCCTCCCTTTATGTCATCTAACATCTTCTGCATTTGTCTACGCCTCTAATTTATCCCTTGTATCACACCCTCAATTAATTTCTATAGCAGTTTCTCTCCTCTCAATATTTTACCCACCCATTTCCTTTGTCGATGCTTAACGACTTCAATTAAAGCCCTCCCTTTCCCAGCCGTATCCAGTACCAAGATGGAATATTATCCATTTTGTTTTTACTTGACTTTATAAGCAAGATTTTGAAAACAAAATCATTAACCAACGTGCATTTGCTTTGCTAAGTAACGAAAAGTTCCCGATGAACATTTGAAAAGGTCTTGTTATTCAAATCTTTATTCTAAAGGCCAAAGGCCTCCCATCTTTGTTTAACTTAATTTTCGTATAACTATCCAAATATATTTATATTTACGTTCAATCATATTTAAGCCTTTCTCTACCAATTCAACTCGCAACACTTCTTTCACAAGCTAAATAAAACGGAATCGCTTCGAACGACCGACACTCACTTGACCGACAGCTCGGTCGATCGACAGCTTGATTGAACGACATCTCGACTTAGTTCCATTATAAATACGCTGTCGCAAATACATTTGCCACAGAAGTTATACACAGGATGTCCGCGTTAAATGTATAATAATACAAAATGTAAGAACTTGAAAGTTAATTAAGATATTTATCGGCGGTTTGTTTCTAGAAGTACGGTAACTCAATATGTTTTTTACACATTTAATACACCTCGATATGTGCACCATCAGTGGCAGAAAGGCATCTAATCTGTATCTTACTCTCTCTAAGTGTATTGCAACATTTCAGGCGTAACATTTGCAATAACTGCAGGAATTCGATAGCACAGTTCAGGTGGATCACGAACTGGTGTCTGATACACTCGATTCTTGATAAACATCCACAGAAAAAAAATCAAGTGGCCTCATGGTAGATTCAATTGAAACAGTCCTGGATCCCTTGTCCACCTTCAGAACCGTATTAATTCTTACTCGTCTTCTTTTCATACAAACTACAGTTTCTAAAGCTTCTACACGAATAAACAGATCCTATTTGTTTTGATTCAGCAACTGCAGGAGGATATCGCCAACAGATTAGCTACAATGCAACGAGGAGGTGCACTCTAGTGCAACATTGCAAATAAAGGAGCCAAATGATGTATGCTGATCGCGTACCATGTGGAACATGATGACGCGAGCTATCCTGCAATCCATTGTCTAGAGTCTATTGTTTAGATAGGCGTAATGCAACTTCGCGCGCCTCTTGGCCTCTGAATAGAGTAGAGTAGTGCTTAGGTTCAGAGTAGAAGTTTTTTACACGGATTCCGTGTGGCTCGAACAGATATGTTTGGAAGGGAATTGAAATGATATTGACCGAGAGTTTTGGATTTTATGGCCTCCATCCGAGGGTTGTAACCAAGTTAGCCCCTTAAAGGCGCATGTCTTAGGTCACAATTGATTTTGCCTCTGAAATTCACACATCGTTTCCGAGTGGTCGTAAATCAAGATTAAATCGAGATCCGCATCGATCCTGAAATCTCTTACTTTCCCTCTATGAATCGAGGTTATCAGACGAATGTGGCGTCTGAGGATAATAAATGAACTTCTATTCAAAAAGAGAAGGAATTTAACTCGACCTCACGGAATCCTTGTAAAGGCTTATACTTGATGAATGTACGATACAAATTCAATCATTGTAAATTCTTACACTTGAAGAATATAAGACACGAATTCAATCGTTCCAAAAGCTTGTGCGAAATGAATAGTACTATGAGATACAAATTCCATCGTTGTAAATGCTTATACGCAATGAATATAAGATACAAATTCAATCCAATTTAAATACCCGTATCATTTTAAGTTTACCCTGATAGATATTCGAGACTCAAATTTTTATCTTGCTCTTAGCACCGTCAAATAAACAATAATTATGTACTTCGATCATGAATATAATTTCAAGATATTCATTCTGCGGCATGATGGTTTAGTATTAAGTATCTACCCAGAAAGTGGAAGGCATGGGTTTGTATCCCAGTCACGTCGCTATTTTTCTTTTCTGCTTATTCTTAGGTTTATTTCAATTTTTCAGGATAAATTCAAGGATACACAGTGTTGAAATACAGTAAAACATACTCGTTTATTTTCAGCTTTACCGCGTCGTTGTGAAATATAGTGTCTTGATTAATGTCCAGAGGAAAATTGAAAAAGAGAAGTTACATTAATACTTTTCCCCCTGCTACACTATAACGCAAAGAGCCTCTTTGTTCCAATCCCCTCCCCAATTTAAAGGGCTATACATCATCCGAATCGAAGGATCTGACTCAAGTCAAGCACACATAGCTCCCATTTTTAATTTTCCTCTCCCCTCCTCAAACTGCTTAGCCCCAGCAATCACACTCCGCGATGTTTTCCTTCTCGGCAAACGTCATAATTCACCCGCGACATGATATTTCTCTCGCCATTAGTTCTGGCTTTGCACCGTGATTAAGCGAAACTTCATGAAATACCGCCATTCGTTCTATTGTTCGTGGGCATTTTTCACTCATAATGGCCGACCGCCAAATTCTTCTTTTCCTCTCTGACGTCCAATAAATTCCGGGCCCATTTCTACGAAGCGGTCTGCATTTTACAGAGATTTCCTTCGAAATGGCAACAAAATAATCCAGTCTTGTGTAGGCAAAGGGCAACACCCGTTGTTTCAGTAGGATTTAGGGAAGGAAATCCCCTTCTGTCGGCCGCAAGGATTAAGGATAAGTTATAGGGGCATAGCACCAATGGCTCGCCCAGCCCGACCATGAAATAAAGAGTGGGACTCGGCGATACTCTTTTAAAAGTTCTCGGTGATTTACTTCATTTCATAACGATGCGGGATCGGGAAATGCCGCTCGATAGATCGATACATCGAAACATGTGGGGGTCGATACATATCGATGTGATTTATCGATTTCCGTTGTAAGGAAATTGTATTTGAAACATGGCTGTTAATGAAGTAGAGGTTAAAAAAAAAACTCATGTAGCCGTAGTATTTTTGCCACAGTAGTATTGCAACCGGTTTTTGGAATCAACAGAAAGGCCCGGATTACCAAATGTCTAGGAAAAATAACATTCGATAGATCGATGGGACAATACAAAAAGGTTGATATGTATCGATGTTATTTATCGATTTCTATAACGAATCATTGTAAGGAAATAAAATTTGGTACACGGCTGTTAATGAATTAGAGATTTTAAAATCTCCATTAGCCGTCTTAGTCGGCGTTGCCACGTTGGAACCGGTATTCGGAAACAACAGAAATTACCAATTTTCTAAGAAACACATCGTTCGATAGATCATTGGATCTATATAACTTAGGGTCGATATGTATCGATTTGACTTTTCGATTTCTGGAACGAAAGAGCCGCTTTCTATTTACTATGAGCCTGCGACGAGGTTTAAAGATTAATTTTATGAACAGTTAAACGGCAAATGCTTGGCATTAAAATTTCACGACGAGGCGGATTCGAAAATAACCCGGACGTTTTAGGAGGATGCTTAAAGTTTTAAGGTTATCCCATCCTTCAATTTACTGCGTGGATGAAATGATGAGAGAAAGTGCGTATCGATTGACTTGCATCCTCATTAAGATGAGCACTAGTGAAAAGGAAAGGACTCATGGGAGAGAACTGAATTCTTGAGCAGACTCTCTGTGAAAGGAGTGCTCGCTTTATTCCCATACGATTTCTCGAAAAATGAAAGTCAAAATTAAAGACGGAATTATCATCAAAGATTCGCCCTTCTGTCGCGTTTCATTTCAACTGGTTATGTTAGTCACTAAAATTTCACGGCGTCACTAAAAATGAACTCGTCAAAGTAGTCGAATTTTACATTATTCTCCTTCGAATGAGGTGACAATGACTGTCCCTGTATCAATTTCTAACCAATAAATTTATGCTTTGATTTCCGTAAATTATTTAAGCGATGATTTTTTTTAAATCACATGAATTTCTTCTTGAAAATTTCTTCATCTTAAAAATAAATTTACTTGAAAAGTTCGAATTTTTTACTACGCCGAAACCATAATATAATTATATTTTTGAATAGTTGTACAAATTTATGTGAATAAATATGAGAGATGATGTACATATGGCTCTATTATGTAGAATTTCTTCCTTACGTTTGATTCTTTCTACTCGCAAATTTTCTGAGATCTGTACATCAGAATTTCCCTTGACAAATGCCTGAAAGATATTGTGTTTTTACCCCTCAATTTATAATCTCACCAAGCAAATTTCACTAATGTTTGTTTTATTGAATATATTCATAAGAAGTTTTATGTTAAAAGGACTATTTAGTTGACTATCCGCCGTCATCTGATCATTTACCTACTTGCAGTGATTTTCAAATCATAATAACAATAAAAAAATCAAAAATTTCTCAGAAATAGCTATAGATATAAAATTATAATATTACAATAATTACAGCTAATGTTACACGAGCCTAAAAATATAAGCTACTGGAGGAAATTAAACTGTTGAATTATTTTTTAAATTTCAAAAAGGTATGTAAAACATGAGCATATTAATAAATATTCTAATCCATTATAGCCCCACATTAAACGACTAAATAGCGGAAGCGGAATCAGCGGAAAAAAATAAATAAGCTTTCATTCTTTAAAAGGAATCAATTTATAACTCTCGAAAGCTAAATCTAAGGCACGCTAATAATATTGGTACTAAATCATTATTTTCAGTCTAAATATTCCTTGTTTTAACTTTACGTATCCTGGTATTGTACACTCCAGGCCAAAATTAACGCAGCACCTCCCTAGCGATCCGTACGGCTGGTGCTGCGTTAATTTTGGCCAGGACTGTACCATCAGTGTATTTGGAATCAACAGTACAGCTGAACAACGCACTAGGCAGACTTAGAGGAGTTTTTCAATCATAAACCGGTCCTTTCTAATTAAAAGTGCCTCCAAAACGAGAGCATCTTCCGCGAGCGTAATGCAGCGAGGCACTGAAAATCATCCATCTCCACTCCGCGAAAGTCAACAAATAGTGCGCAAGTGGAACAAATGTATTTCATCCACATTTCATGCAATTCGTTGGTTTTCACTCGCTCCGAGTTAAAAAGGTATCCGGACGCTAACGAATCGCTTCCCATTAAAAATTCCGCGGAAATGAGCATAGCCACACATGCCCTTCAAAAAAAAGACGATTTTCCGCGTGTTCTAAATGGAAGCCCTTCGTTAGCTGCATAAAAATATTTATAAGCGAGTACATTCATTGTTCATTTCTTATCTCCCTCGGGAAAGAGTCTCGAGACTTCGAAAAAGTCATTAAGAGTTTCTTCAAATGACTATCTGCCCTTATCCTCGTGGGCTCTCAAAGGCGAATCGACTCCTTTCTCGAAACCATATCATTATTAAGACCGAGAAGCTTCTCTTTTAGACGTTCGAGATTTTTCAACCGCATTCCCTTCGGCGGCGAGATTTTCGCAGATGATATGGACCGATCGCGTTTATCCCTTCGCGTTTGAGAGAGAAAATTTTCACCTTTAATGAACTTGTAATTTGAGCATTGACGCAGACAGTTTTTTCTGCTCCGAACCATGAGCTGAAATTCGTGATCTTTCGCCAAAGATAGCGAAAATTCTTCGACGAGTATTTTTTGGTTGATTTCCTTGACTTTTAAACGTGTGGTTTTGATTCATACGTTAGAAATACTGAAGGTCGAAGATATTTTCTAGTGATCGATTCTTAATGATTGATCATAATGATCGTCCAACGTTTCCCTGTATCTTTATAAAATTTGCATTGAAACAATGATGTATATATAGCGATGAGATATACTAGTATGTAGTTTAAAAATACTATACTCCCTTCACATTTTCAGTTTTAGGGAATGTATCTGACAAAAAATAATTACATGCATGAATATCTAATAAAAAGTTTTGAAATATTTATGTGCTTAAAGATTCAGGTAAGATTTCATTTGACCCATGATATTTTTTTTCAATTTATATATTTCATATATCTATAAACATACATAGAAATCCATGCATGACATTTTTTTATGGCAGACACGGTCCTTGAAACTGAAAATACGTAGAGAGTATATTTACAAACTGTATATATCTCAGTACTACAATAATATAAAATAAAATTGCACTATTCAGAAAACTCCATTGAAAACTGCGGAATATTGAAATCTTATCATTACTTCTATGACCCCCTAATTTCCCCTTCTTTGTGGGTGTTTTCCTGTAGCGGATATTTTTTCCTAGGCTTTTCTTAGGTTTTTTTTACATCCGCAATCCCTTCTTACATTTTCTTTTATTTTCCTCTAAGTTTGATTGATACATGTAATGTACTTATAATAATGTAACAACTCAAAGCAGGTTAGATGGAAGAGGAGACATTTTAGTCTCAATCTCGCCTATAATAAAGACCCCTAATAATAATAATGACGATATATCTTTGTTATCAGTAGTTCCCTGAATAAAACACACAAGCAAAAAAGAAAAAAGGTAGAAACAATTATCTTTCTTTCATTCAAATTTTTACCCTTTTGTGATTATGACCAATAATTCATGTAAAAGTATCCTCCATTATTGTAAAATATACGCAGAGGAACAGTTGGAAATAATTCTATAGATTAACTTTAACCATATCATACAGAAAATTGCCAGCAAAGAACTATGGTGAGTGAATTATAGTCAACTTCATACATTGTAGGGGGTGCCAGGAAAACCATGGATAAACAGGTGTGAAAAATATCTATATGGCAGAGATTTGAATCCTGGTATTCCACTTTCTCGGCGGATATTCTAGGCAGGTAGAAGAACCTACCCGGAAAGTACAGAGTTTTAAGGGAAGAACCAGGATAGGGGAGGGGTTGAGGAAGGTGAGATCGTTAGTTAGGGGTTTTGTTGAAGAGAGAATTTCCACTGTTTCCAAGGAATCTATTATTTTACATCCCTATAAATACTGTCATTTCCGATGCAATATCACCAGAAGATATCTGTCAATGCCGAAACCGGTCGAATATATTAAAACTTAAAGTGGAAATTACGAAGTCTTTTCTTTCAACTTAAGATGTCGTTCCACGAAATACGGCTAGGACATATTGATTATAGAAAACCTAGGCTTGAGATAGATATCGTAGATATTTTTTGCTTCAGTTAATCCCTCTGCTCATCACCACATTTTAGGAAAGAATGAAAGCTATTTTCGTTGTCAAATTTTTCCTCATCGGAATTTAGGAACTGAACGCTAAAGATTTTAAGCAAAATATTTGTTCATCCACAGTGCAAATAGAGTAGAACGCAGACAAAATCGGTATTCAGGAGGAATCGATGGAATCGCACCTCATTCTCTTCCACATGAATGACTTTTCATTATAATTTGATCAGGGACCGTTTCAAAAGCGGGAAATTCTGCACGACTTTTCAGCTGTTGGAAAACCCCAGTTTGGTCACCAAAACCACAGCGAGGCAACAAGACTGTGACTTTGAATACCAACAGCGGCGGCTGATGCGCGCGTTAAAAGACAATCGAGCGACGATAAAACGACCGACTAAATGGCGGCGAAAAAAGTGAAGAATCGTTAGCGAAACACCTCCGCGTAATGTCGCGATCATGGGAACGCGAAAGCATCGGCAAAAATAAGGAAAATTAACTTCATCGACCGCTCTTTCATGCTCCGGCCCCTCTGATGTCGAATCGGAATCCCGACGGGGCCCACTGTTATGACTCCCCGTATTTAAAATCCGCCCGATGCGGTTGTCAAGAGGATGAAAGAGCTTTCAATTCGACGCCGTTTCAGTGTTTCTGCCGTCATTAATCCCTCGCCTCGAAAAAATAACACGTTCGCAGTTAAGCCTAGGAAAGCGGCCGTCATGCGAAAATGGCTGCCCGCGAAGTCACGCTGCATAAAGATTCATGGGAATGCGCATGTGGCTAAAGACTCATCGAGTTACCTCGTGTGCTTTTCAACTGGTTCGTAGGATGAGGTATACCGGAGAAAAGGAATGAGACAGATGTAGCCGGCGACGGGGAAGAAGCGTGACGTAAATTTTAAAAGAGGTCAGGATAGGTTACAGCCATCATGGAGAGAGGCATTTTTTCCGACGCGACTGTCACATGCGGCTGGGTTTTCTGAAGTTCTCCTTCTCGCCGATACGATTTTGCTTCCCGGAGCCTTTCCCGCAGTCTCTCTTTGTAATTCGGAGCCAGCAAACCGAAGTTGTTACGCGAAAACGGAATTAGCAGTTTCGGGTGCGATAGGATTATGGCGAGAAGGTCTCGTTGCCTTAGAGTATTACCGAAAATGGAACAAATACGAATGGATTTCGGATGCGGTTTATGATTCTGCGTCAGCTTTTGTGCATTTGTTGCAACGTCTAGGAAATGAGAAAGATGAAGGCCAAGTGTAGTATATGAAAAAACCAATTGCAAAACAAAAATTAGCGTACCGATACTTCAGCAGTTCCATAAACTTCAATTTTCCGACGGGATGTTTAAATTCTATTTCATTTATCTTCTTATCTTCCCATACCAAACTTTATAGCTAAAAATTACCATTCCTGTAAAATATACACAAAACCATCTAAAAAGATCTTGGTAAATATTATAAGGTAAATAAAACTGTAAAAGAATTGGAATGAAAAACCTGAAGACATTCTTAACCTCTCCCAAATACTGTAACGTTTCGACGAATGATAGAGGAACGACACTACACAATTTATTACAGTAAACTATTTACATGCGTTTGGATTGTGTATGTTATGTTTCTTATATAGGTGTCACGTATGTTGTGTTTCATATGTATGTATTTCACTTTGTATGGATATTTCCTTCACATGTATTTCACCTGTAATGACCTTGCCACCAGGCTTTTGGCCTATCTGCAAGGATATCTTATTATTTTATTTATTTTTTTAACATGTGACGTTGATGTTCCAATATATTCACAAAATATTCTTTCTCCTAATTCTGAACATTAAATTTAACAGATGTGTCCATAATTGTGGTTAGATGGAACAGAAGCCTTCTTAAACCACACATAATCATAGGATAACTAAAAGAGCATAAATATCAAGAACAAGAGATATCTTTGAACCAACAAAACTTTACACTCCTTTTCCTGTATGGATACAGTTATGAGTGTCTGTTCTTTCATGAGAAAGAATAAATTCCTTCTCCAATTTTTATTCTAGCTCAAACACAGTTTTTGAACGTAATAGCTGCAAAAAAGTACTTATAAGAATCATAAGAAAACGCTTTCACGACTGAGTTAACTAAAGAGCTGAACTGAAAGTCAATTACTATTTACTCGCAATTAAGTTATTTATTGCCGTGCTTCCAAAATAATCGATTTTTTTCCGTTCTGATGTCATTTATCTAAATCGTATTAAATAATGATAAATATAGACATAGGATGGTTTTAATAATCCTTAAGAATTCCCTTTACTCTAATTATGATGTATGCTCAATGCCGCGATTTCAATCACCTTCGTCGCAAATAGTTGCGAAAAAGAATACAAACAGTTTTACGAAACAAATACTTGATGGAAATTATTCTCGCTGTTTACTAATCAGAGCAAGAATATTCAAGTTGTCATAGATAACACACAGGCATTTGTAATGGTATGTATACGTGAGGTATTCTTTTTGAATGCGTTCGCTCCTAGTTCTAAATTTTCACTATCATAATATGACACTTCATATCAAATGGAAGAAGAACTCGGTAACATTTCTGCATTATTTTGAGATATTCCACGATTCAGCGTTTTTCTGATCACCTTGAAGCAATTGCTGTTCTCTTAACAAGGAAATCAGATAGATAAAGTCGTTTCCATTAACCTTCATATTCCATTCATATACCAAAGACACATTGCTTTTAATCTGTCGCGAAACATCTCATCGAAGCAGTACCTAAGAAAACTATCGATAATTCAAGAAAAATAGGTAAATTTATTATTTCTTAAACTTAGAAATTTTCTATAGAAATTTCCAATCCTAGGCATCCCTAGGCTTAAACAAAAATTAAGTCCGAAAACCAACTCGGATGTTATCCTACTGATGGTGAATTACGTATTCCTTGGTTATGAGGCTACCTAATCCATTATCTTGCTCAAATTTAATGCAACCACGTTATTTTATTAGTGGCAGTAAAACATTCTCCAACTGCGAGACGTGGGAGCGCAACTCGACAAATTTTCCTGCTTGCTGGAATAAGCACCTCTGAAATTCATCATCTGAACTTGGAGTGCTCGCTCTGCATTTTCAAAGTCCACCTTCCTCCCTGACTCACGATAATTTATCATCGCGGTTGACTGCCTGAAAACCGATCCGTGCATATACATCATATCGAGCGCTACTCATCGTCCTTGTTTGGTCGATGCTTTTCCCTCTCAAATTCTCCTTATTAATTAGCCCTCGACGGAGGTCAGTCTGTCATTGCGTTGGACTCGTTCTAACGCTATCCCTTATAAAGCTTTCCACTTATTTATCAAAATCACTTATCTCCATAATAACCGGAATATAATTATTGATGAAAGGAAACTTGTGATAAGCTGTGTGAGCCTTGTGAGTGAGTCCTTAATATTCATATTTTATGGGATTCTCATATAATTCTGAGTATATTGTAGAGCTATTTACGGTAAGGTACGGTATTCGGGTCTAAGAAAGTCCAGAAATACGATCAAAGACAAGGGTGCAGAAGATTAAATTAAGAATGATTTATTAATAATAAAACGTCTTTATTCGGGCGAGATTAAGACTAAAAGTCTCTTCTTTTATCTAACCCATCGTCATAAGTTAAGCATTAATTAAAAAGATAGTATGAAAAAAATGAGAGGAACTGTGGATGTAAAACACCTAAGAGATTCTTAGGAAAAAATGTATCCACTGCAGGAAAATACCAACAAAGAGTGGAAAACCTATGCAAATCTACCGAGATTAATAACAAAAAGATGAGAAGAAACATGATCAAATATATAAATGCACTATCGATAAGTACATTTATGCTATATAATATTATAAGTTAAAATTTAAATAATTGGTATCAATATACATTTAAGTCTATAAAGCCGTAATTGAGCCGAAATTGATATTGACAATTCTCTCCTTTCAACTAACCAGTAGTAAATTATGTTGAAAGCATAAATAATGTGCGGGTTAGTAGATATAGAGAGGAAACATTCAGAAGGAGTGGAAACAAGAAAACCTAAGGTAATAATATAGGAAATGTATATCCACTGCAGGTAAACATCCATAAAGAAAGAAGACGAGAAAAAACTGCGCAAACCTACTGATAGTACAAGCTTGGGGAAGTAAAGGAAAGCAGCGTATGAGATGGAAATCACAAAAGCAGAACTTTATTAAATTACATCAAATTAAATCAATAATTGAAAACCTTGCGATCATTAACTTTGAGCAAACAATAAATTTCACAAGAAAATTAGCATTTTATATAAAATAAAACATTAAAAAATTAAAAAATTAAATATTTACAGTCATTTGAAGAGGATGCCGTGCTCATGCTCATGCTACACATAAAGCATGAGAACGCAGAAAATTTGAAAGTTTTCGATGTTATGAGAAAATACGAAGCTGAGGTTTCAACGTTCCATTATTATTTACCCGTTTTTGACACTCTTTTCCGAGGATATTTGTGTTTTTCACAGCGATTTCTGAAATAAGGCGATGGAAATAACTACCGCTGTTGAGTGCTTTGAAAGTAAAGTCGGTGAGATTTAAGTGCAGTCATTGGCTGTTTCGGAAAGAATGCGATTCAAAGAGTTGAAGATAACTGAAGACTGATGGGAATAAAAGCAGAAAAACAAACTGGGAATCTTCACTTGAGAAGAGTTAAAGGGGCTATCGAAGAAAAGTTAGAGGACAAGAATGGGTAGAAAAAGTTTCAGCTAATAAACAAGCTTAGAAAGAATGGCGAGAGATTTAATGGATAAAGGAGCAGAAAGAAAGTAGGGAAAAAACGAAAGCTAATCACGAATCTGTAGAAAAATCAACTCATTTAGTTCATTTGCAAGAGGAAAATTAGTTTAGAAGTAAGGTAAAATTATAATGAATAACATTCCTCGATACTTGGCGGAAGATCATTTTTAAAAATTCTTTACAAACAAAACTTGTACTTAAACTATAAAGAATGGTACATTTTTAGTTAGAAAATACTATTTTTTAAGGTAACACTACAGTAAATAAAATGATTAGGAACACTTCATTTATAAAATTGAACTGCTTCAACGAACTCTTCGGTAGAATTCGAATTCAATTCAAATACAAAACAATTTAATGTAACAAAACACTTGTGAAATAATATTAAGAATTGTACCTGTACAATTTTCTTAATATTAAAATCTACTGAGGCGGTCGTGATGTTGAGGAAATTCATAATGTAAAGATACATCATCTTTATATTTTTTAATACTATTGTACAGGTGATTTTTACAATAAATTGTGTAGTTCATTCATAAGTATATTCTGCGCCAATACAGCAGTTTCAATGTGAGGGACGCCCGAGCGAATGTCTAAATACACAAGAGGCACGTTAAAGTCTGAATCGACGCAGCTAGCGCAAAATAAAATACCATTCCTCAACATGGATCACCTCGTTAATTAGCCAAGTTTCTACGTTAGCCCATTTCGTTCCAGCCGGAGCTAGTTATCCGCTAACTCAAACTATGATAATTGATCCACGACGAAGCACACATCCTAATTAAGCAGTCGACTCAGGAATCGCGGGATCGCACTGCACTCATAAAAGGAAGAAAGGAATTTCGGTCCATTTATTGGTAAAACAGCGGCTGTCGACTCAAATCGCCCAAGAGTAAAAACCCCTTAATTACCCATCTAGGCCCTTTTAATTCATCGGACGGGATGGGAAATTCCCGGAGTGCGGAGCGAGAGGGAGTGCATGAAAAAGAAATAGCCAATCGCGTTGAATAGAAGCGGCACGCGAGCCTCGACCGGGCTTTACAAGAGCATCAAGGACGGTCAGGTGGGAGTGCGTTACTTGGGGTTTGATATGGAGTAGGTAGGTTTTGAGTGGTGGGAAGAAATGGGGGAGAAATCCAGGGGAAGGAAGTGGATGGGGAGCCCTTTCGCGCATGCCCGCAACAGACCCACTCACCACGGTGCAATAAAGGCCAAATCAATGGAAACGCTTCACTATGGCAACAAGGCGGAGGCACGCACGTAGCCCTCAAAAAAAATAATAATTCATGTCTGCCTGGGGGCATAATACGGCCGAGTGGCGGAATAAGACGCCATGGACCGTGTTCGCGGGGGACCCGATATCGGGGCGGAAAAAAATCGATCGCCGTTCCTCGACCGTCTGCCGACCGAATCGAAGGGCCCGTAAGATTCGAAAAAGTTGTTTCGCGTACGCCTAATGGCGTCTGTTTTAATTAAGCCGGGAGTCCCTCGGGGGTCGGGGCTTACGTAAGGGGCTTCCTGGTAAGCGGGGAGGTACAGGTGTGCCCTTTCTTGGGCCTGCACATTCATGCATAAAGATCAAAAGGCCCTTCGGGGAATTTCCTCCGGAGTTGGGGCCCAATTGACTCAAATTGCGATGCGCCGCCGGCCCTTCTGTAGCACAAAAAGTAATAAGCCGCAATTTCATTCAGCTTGCCATTATCTCGTGAATAATGAAGGAATTTCATCCCGCCATTACTCATCTTTCTATCTTTAGAACGCATCGATCAGCTCTGGATTGGCCCAGAGATTTATCTAAGCTCTTCGAGATGTATCTCTTGCTACACTGGTGGATGACGACGGTTTCCTTTTAAAAGCTTTAGGTTTTCTATCCAACAGATTTGTTCAACGGACAATGAAATAAAGATTTATAAAAATATTTCTTTTTCATAAAAATGTGGGTAATGAAAGGCACGCGCCAGACTATCTCGGCATGACTCCAGCAGTGATTCGAATATGCATACAAGGAAAACATGGAAAACGGTAAAAAAAAAATTATAAGGTTATCAATAATATTTCATTCCAACGTTGTTTGAATCTTGAGAGACCCCATTAGCACATCTACTACCCATTTTTAAGCAATAACTACAATCCAGCTGTGGTTTAAGAGACTACGAGAGGGAGTGAAATTGAGATTTACTGTACCCGGGTCAGCAATACAACAATACAGGGGTCAGTATCAATCCATAACTTCAAAAAGGCTATAAATTGTAAGAAACACAAGATTGGAGGCATTTGCACCAGTGGGCCCCAGCTGTACTTGACGCCTCAGCTTTTTTGGACACTAGCAATACTTCGTTTTTTTTCAGATAGTCAATGAATGCAAGCTTCTATGATATTATCATCATAATGCTGGTCTTCAAAGGGGTAAGAGAGACCAAGGAAATCATACTTTGAAGATGCCTAGGTTAGGGATCTAGCTAAATTATTTTTCATGTCCAATCTACTTACTAAAATGCATTCTGCAAATTGTTTATCCTTGGGAAATTTTCTAGAAAGTTTTGGATGATGCCTCTCCACGAGTAGATGATTGAGAAAAAGGGATAGATGGAAATGCTCAATTTGAATTCGCATACTCTGTCAATCTAATATAGGTGTAATATAATAAGATATTACAGAAAGATATTATCCTTTTCTATGATAAGATACCATAATTCCAATCATCATCTATATTTTGATTGTATAATAATGATTCAAACGGCAAAGTACATGTAGATTCTTATTTCGTAATATATATTCACATTTATCAGACCCAATCCTTTCTTATTTCACCTTTCGAAGGAACAACAGATTCGACATCGTTGGAGGTAAATGAAATTCTTCACAAGTCCCGCGACTTCAGAAACGGTTTCAATTTTTCTGAACCGTCCTTACTCATTGAGGACATGAGTGGATCGGACAAACTCCACGGTCATGTAAACTCGCGACTCTTTTTAAGTAAGGAACGTCCTTATTCCATCCGAGGCGCCGTACGAACGAATTAGACGAGAATTTTACACCTCTTTCACCCGACTGCTGTCGCACCCCTTAAATGAGTTAAAAACAGAAAAACGCGGGGAATGAACTTTGGGGGAATGTCAGATGCGCAGAAATTAGGGCCGGTGGAGAAGGGCGATTCCGAAAGTAGAGGAATTTGCTACATCTGTCGCGTAACGAGAGAAATGGACGCTCTAGCCCTCACATTAACTGCCCCTTCCTTTCAATCCATACAAGTTTCCTCTCCCGCACTCGTGCTTCCGCTCTCTAAATTTCATACGGCCATCCCATGCTTCCGTCTCCGGATATACTTTTTCCAGCGGATACTTCCGAGAAATTGTGGCCGGGTTAAGTAGGTGAAAGCTGATTATCTCGATCCGAAAGACATATGAAAGAAACGGACCTTGCATAATTTATCATTAATGCTATCCTTCTTCAAAAAACTTTTTTTAGGGCTTCTTTTGGGGATCATTTCCAAATTGAGATAATATTTCTTTTAGGCTTAATTTATGATCCAAACAAAGTAATATCTGCGGCTGAACCTTACTTCCTCGAACGTAATCTTCTAAAAAACTTCTTCTAAAATATGCATATGGAAAATCCATTTTTGTTACATCGCAATAGTTATCGAAATTCTAGTAATAGTATTATTAAAAGTGCTTCGACAGCTTAGGTCATTTCGTACATTTGCTATCACCGGGAATCGAACACGGGACCGCTTTCACCGAAGGTAAACGCGCTGTCTACATGACTATCCGAGATCCCTTATCGAAATTCTCATTATTATTTAAGCAACTTGAAATTTACCAAATGGTTACATTTTTTATACTCCAAAAATACGGGCAATGGCTTTCTAACGCGATTCAATGATACATGACAGTTCAGAGCATATTTTCAATCAATATTACGCGTTTCAACGAATAAAACGGTGATAAATTTTAGATATGGCACAAATTATTTGCCAGAAGCTCATTGTTTCATTGAGACCATTGAAATTGAAGCCCAACCAAAAGATTCGGTAAATGTAGTGGCTTTATTTTGACATTAAGGGAAGTGACTTTTACCATGCTGATGACTACTGTTACTTCATATTCATGTCTCGAATGTAGCTAAATCATTGTATTGCTTTCCCACAAATAAAATCCTCTCTCAGTAACCCTGAACACAGTTTTCTTAGGAGATATATAACATTAAATGCCTAGTATACAGTTCATCCGTAGCTGAGAACTAGTTGTGAGAGTGGTTAACGATGTAAAAAAACTGATAGATACGTTAATGCGTGAGAATTTAAAGTTCAGATTCAGCACATTTTACATACCGGCGTAAAATACCATAAGAAAACACGGTCACGCAATCCTCCCCCCATAGCGTCCCTAGCTGTCCAAAATGCTAATCAAACATATCTCGAATCGATCATTTCCCGTGCAAAGAACGCCAATTAGGAGGCGATTGACGAAATTGTGCAGAGCGACAACAATAGCTACTCGGATTATCATCTTAATAACCAGAAATATTTCTCCCGGATAGTTCCCACAGGAGCCAAGAGGCGGAGAGAAAAAAAAACTTCGGGCAAAGGTTCACCGACATCAACCTCATCCCCGACCGGGAGGGATGGCCCTGCTGGTGGGGCGGCGGAAGTCTACCGGCGGTTTCGCGTTTACCTTGGAATGCGGCTTCGAACACCTCGATGGGTGGCGCCTCGCTGGCTTCCGCCGTTTCGCCGTCCACCCTCGGATGGACCCAGATGGCAATCGCCGAGAACAGCAAGCATCGGAGGAACAGCCGCCTTGGGCCTGCCATTTCTGCTCGGGCTGTCGTAATCCAGTCTCAAGGGAGCATGAATCGGGCAAAGGGAGCGCACTCTGGCGACACCTAACTCGGCGAAAAAATCCGCGGGCACTTCCTCACCCAGATCGCACACGAATGTCACTCCTCGGACCCGTCTCTTCCATGTTAGCGGGGACGCCCCCTTCGCGCTCCCCGTGAATGAAACTCCCCCTGTTATCCCCCCGACTAGCGTCCCTTTGGGTTTCCAATGCGGTCTCAAAGGGTCCTCCACGGTCTTCCCTCCCGTTCTGCGGCGGAAGGCTTATTCGGTGGCCGCCGCGGAGTATCTGTGTTCGGGCGAATCGCCCACGCGACTCGAGCGCCGCAATCGATCGAAGCGGAGAGAGGGAGAAGCGCGGCAGAGTGGAAATGGATGGTAGTTGGGATTGCGGCCGCCAGGGCGATACGTACTCTCGCGGGAGACGGGATCAGCCCTGCAGACGGTGCACGGGGAACAAAGGTGTCGTTTCGTGGGAAATGATACGAGACAAAGGTGGATTTTTGGCGTTGATGGAGCTTCTGTCCGGGTTTTTGAGCAGAGGTATTCGTCGATGGTTTCTTTGTTTGGGGGTTCTCCCTTGAGACGGGGAAACAAAGGAGGGAGCGACGAAGAAGATAATCCACGGATACGAAAGGATTTCACCTTTTAAAGGGATGTGCCCACCTTCGAATGCCATTCACCATGCGATGCTTTCACGATCGAACAGTGCGAATTCCCTTTGTTCGTTCCGCATCCAATGGGATCAAAAATAATGAAGTAATTGAAGGTCTAATGCGCCTTCCTCGATGATTCTGAATATTCAACGACTGAAAGAGCAAGAGAAACCTTTGAACCGACAAAACTTTACACGCCTTTTTCTGAATGAATAGATTTGTCACTATGAAAACAAAGATTGTTCTCATCTGAGAAAGAATAATTCTTTTGGCATATTTTTATTCTTGCTCAAATACAGCTTTCGAATGCAATAACCGCAAACGACTAATTATAACATCCATAAGAAAACGCTTTCACGACTGAGTTTACAAAAGAGCTGGATTGAAAGACGATTACTAATTATTCGCAATTAACTTACTAATTGCCGTGCTTCCGGAGGGATCAATCTTTCTGATTATAATGATAAATAGTCACTTCTTACATCTAACCCTTCGTTTTTAAATTGAAGAGAATAAGATAGCTTGAAAAAGTACGCAAAAGATTACTGATTTGCAGATTCAAAAGCCTAAGTATTTACTTAGGAAAAGATACTCCACAGGAGTAAAACACCTACAAGAGGGGAAGTGCATAAGAAAAACCTGAAAATAGTATTTTTTTAAGGAGAGCGCAGGTTACGACAGATCTGAAAGGCAAACAAAACAAGGCATATGCATACTTACAAAGATAAATTAACAGAAACATTTTTATATGAAAATAAAAAAGAAGATAATTAAAATTAAATAATTAACTTAAAAGATAGGTCAGAATAATTAAATAGTAAGAAATACTAAAAAAGCACAATAATGGAATTTTAAATAGTTAATTAGAAGTAATCAGATTTTTCTTTGCTACCTGATAAAATTAATGTAATTTGTTTTTGATATATAATTTACTATTCCAAGGTAAAAACGTCAGAGACATTATGAGACACGATAATACATAATAAATACATTTCAGCAGTTCAGTGAAGTAAATAACATTTCATAATTTCACCAACTCATATAAAGGCTCGTTAATTAGTGTTAACAAACGCCTACGGAAAAATTTATTCGGAAATAAATGTTCGAATAATTTGAGCACGATGAATTACGGAAAAGACAATAGCTGAGTGGAAATATTGGCAACCAATTCACGTTTAAAGCCTGATATCCTAATCGAAAACATCTTCTCGAAAACTTAATCACGCATCAACTCGATCAAACTTCCTCGGAGTTGCTCTTTCCGAATCAAATCGGTGTAGCCTCTAAAATTGAGATTCACACTTCATCTATAGATTGGGTATTTCCTTCCACAACAACTTGAAGCTTTAAGCAGAGTCACTCTATACCTTATCAATTCCCCTCCACTCTATGCTTTGTGAGGCGTTTCTCTTCCAATATGGATTCTTTTTGCGAAGGCATTTTTTGATTAACAATTCAGCGGAATTTTCTCTCTTTTAAGATTGACGAGTGTTTTTTCCGAAGGAATGTTTTTTATTCATTTTCCCCTCGTCGCTCGCCATCAATCATCATTTTGTCGGGGAAAATACATTCATTTCCATTTTCTGCCCGCTTTAAACGTCTAGAGGAGTAATCGATAGATTAGTCATAAAGTTAATGTAAAACTGATCTTCGGGAAGGCTAGGAAGGGAGAATATTTTTATTTGTGAATGAAAAAGCGGAGCGTTGATCTTTTAGCACGTGCAATATCATTCGCGCCATAAATTATTGTGGAAATGAGAATGTTTTTATCAAAGCTAAGATAATGCGAAAATTGTATCGTTAACAAGGCATATCTCTAATGTTAGCAAAGCCTAGTCTGTCCTACAAGAGAAGGGGAAGCGTAAATCATCGCCGAGGAGGTATCCACAAGTATCAAAGGGATTGCAGAATGGATTCCTGAAGCCATCAATCAGACCCCGAAGGCAAAGAATATGTTTTTCGAAAGTTCTTTCCTTCTTTTCTTTAAGAAAATCAGAAGTTAACGCTATACAACCCAATACAAGGCTTTGATATCGTTAACTTTGGCACGATACGGATGGGTAATATAACAGCAATGAAGTTGTTGATTAACGAAGATGATTACGTGTTAGGTAATGCGAGAGTAAAATGATTATTTAAAGTAAAATCCACGGACTGGCGAGTAATTTTAAGGTATTCCATAACGAAAGACAAAAAAAATAAAAAAAGGAGGAACAACCTTCTCACGAGAAATTAACTCCTATTTCATTAATTAGTTTCTTGCAGAAAAGTTCTTTCTGTTCTTTGTCTTTGATAATTCAAAAGTTGCCTAAGTTTTTCAGATAATGTTGCCTGTAGAAAATTGGATTGAACAATTTATTTCGATGTTTTGATGCGGATAAACATTAGTAAGCGTTTGCGTGTTTTTTTAGTATGAGTTAAAACATTTTCGTGAATTCATAGTTCTTCCACCAAAAGCAAGCATTCTTTAACTACTGGTTGGACAACGTAAAGACAATAGCATGATAAAAAATATCAAGTACTGCTCAGAGAGCAAACTGAAAGCTTTTCTATCGGAGTTCTCTGTGAAGCAACAAAACATTTTGAAGGTAGATTGGGGATTGGTGAAGGAAACAATCGAGAGTCAGAGGTAAAATAATATTAACGATCTGTATGGCTTCCCGGATCCCAAAATCATCGAGTGGGTCGACCGTCTCACTGTAAGCCATTGTGAGGAGGTGACAATACATTAGGACTCAACTGCTGCAGAGACATACATTTTGTTCAAGGAATAACCTCAAAACCACTTCCAAACTGTTGTAAATTCTGGAATCTTTTTGCGCCAAATGTAAGGTCGGTAATATTACGCAATAAATGAAAGAAAACTAATGATAAAATAAACTTATTAATATCCACAAAATAAAAGCTCAAACCGGTCGTATTAAAACTTTTATTTTGTGGATACTATTTAGTTTGTTTTATCATTTCACAGTGTCTTTCAACGAAGTAGGGCCAACGATTCTATAATTTATATGAAAGAAAACAATATAACACATGAAAATTCACAGTAAAAGCTCTCGGAGAGTTATTTCATTCTGAAGTATACGAGATAGAGATGCAGTAAGAGGATTAATAAGGAGTAATATAGGTTTAATATGAATGGGAATTACAAGACGCTGTTCAATTTACGCTACTTAAATAAGGCTTAATTAGACCTAATGTGTTCATTAGCTCTGGGCAAATGGAATAATTAGGGGCGCAAAGAAATCAGGAGGGGAAGCTTCCACTCGGTTATTGATTTTAAAATCTGTTTATTTGCTCGTAATTTTAAGCGAAACGAGAATGATTACCACCAGGGATTTTATCGGTTATCAATTTTAAGAATGAATTTTCCATTATTGCCGATCGACAGAAATGAAAGCTGCATCAACTGAAAATTGAGTGAAGAAATGGAAGGGCTACGTAAAAATCCATTATCGCTCTTTGACTGAAGAGAATCGCTCGCATTTTAACGAATGAAAAATTCAGCAGCTTTAGCTGCCTCGCTATTCAAAACACTATGGAACGATTCAGCCTTGCAAAACCCCAATTAATGACTGAGTAGGGGGTTATCAAAGACTGACGAAGGAATCCAGAAGGCTATGTTGCAAACCACCATTCATCACACTTTTAGAGAGGCTCCCCGTCATCGAAATTCATTTGGTCGAAATAAAGTTATCCCATCGGATATCGGGTGCAAGAATTGAAATATTTTCCTTAAGTCTATCAGTGAGTAACTAAAAAAATATATCAAAATAAAATGAAAACAAAATCAGAACCGATTTGGCTAGCGCTTGTGTGTAATGCGGGGTTGCCTATACTCAGGTTGTCAATTTTCAATTAATTATTGCAACGAAACCGAGGCTCATTTACACGAATGCCAAAACACTTTCTCATTACTTACTGCATAACCACAAAAATGTTTATCAAAATCGCCGGACAAAAGTGAGAGTCTCCCCTTGTGAGCGAAAGGAACAATGTGGATAAAGTTTCCGTCACAAAAAAGGATTCGATTCATGGAATTCACCAAATATTGCGATATTTGGAAGGTAAATCGTATCTGCCATGAATATGAGTGTGGTTTTTAAAGTTGGTACACACTGCAGATTACACTCTGATCAGATCTGAAGCTCTCTGCTCACGGGGACAGTACTGGCAGCCAATAGAAATAGCCGATACTGGCCGCCAGTAAATATCCCGCTACTGCCTCCACGTGCAATATTACTTCCGCTTCAATTTCCAGTAGACTGCTGGCGGCCAGTAAGCTCAAGCATGTTTGAGTATAACATGGAAATGGGTAAGGTGATTTTACACGAGATGTCGTGCACCCAGGAAAAATCCAATGCTCTGGCGGTATAGCTCAACGGACAGAGCAGCTGACCGGTAATCGAGAGACCCGGGTTCGATTTCCAGTCCCGTCGGACTTCTTTCAAGTATATTCTTCTTTGGGATGTTTGAGTTTACTTTTCGTCAGTAAGCCAGTAACAAAATCACGTGACCTAGTGGCAGCCAATCGTATGAGAGTCGAGTTCAACAATCGCCTTAGACATAAGGGTCTATAACCGCAAAATCATGCAAATATTTCTTCTTATTAAACCAAATTCTCATTATGTAAAATCCAAAACGATATTGCCTAGCCGAAGTAAGAGTATTTGATTAACTTCCAGTCTTCTGGGGCTCGTCTCGATTCCATGGGGTATTATTTCTAATTTAATTCTGCAAATGAGATGAATCCTGCAAACGGTGAAAATGAACTATTGTTGTATGAATAGTGGTAATGTATTTGATGAATGTATTTCTTACGAAGAATATTTTCACACAAGAATGGCTACTGGCGGCGTATATAGCCACTATTATACTCGTGTGTAAGCTCATTTCCCGACAATATCATTTGCTGCCGGTACTGGCCGCTTGTACTGTATCCGTGTGCAGGGGGCTTAAAATTAAGGGCTTCAAATGAAAACGACTAGTGAAATCTTGCCACCCATGTCAAGAACAATCGTGGTCGTTATGATAAGAATCGGAACTGATAGAACTGCTGCTTTCATTTTCCGATGACAGTTAAGATAACCGGAGGATGAGTAACTGGCGGCACAAAAGAGTTAGCTCCGGCCCTCAAATTAAGCTCATTTTCCTAAGTTTCGCCTGGCATATACATCGCATTGACTAATTTATAGGAGCCTAGTGGAACTGAAAATGTCAATACGTTAATAAGCGTAGCGTTTAATGAAAAATGAATGTATTAAAATTGAATGTATAAAACAATTTTGTAGCAAAAAACTTGAACATCAATATTCAGAAAATTCTACAAGTTTATGAATATTATTGCACAAATGTTTTAGTTACAACGAACTGTTCTTTATAATGGAATCCCACCAAGCATCATGGAAGCATTTAATTTTTTTGAATAAACGTTAGAAAATACTTGAATAACTTCATAAAATTCACAGACGTTGGCGAAGTCTGGTGGAAATTCATCATGATGAAGTTGGTAATTTTTCTGCAATTTTTTTATTGAAACAATAAAAATTAACATCCTCGATTTGAGGATGGCGATCAATAGCCGAAACATATCGTGTTAATCTTTATTGTTTCAATAAAAAAATGTGGAAAAAGAACCAACTTTATCTTTTCTCATCATTATAATAACTTCCTATTTTATAAATAATTTTTCATTCGGCCTACGATGGTTAGGTGACCAATTGATTTGACCCTTGGTCAAAAAAGGGCTCACCATTGGGTCAATGCCTTCCTCCAACTCACAGAAGGAAACTCTGAATTTAATGCAGCTGCCACGCCATCTTTGAGAGAATCTGATGAGAAGTTGCTCAAGAAAAGTAACGAGAAGAAATTTCGATCAACATTTTACCTTTGTGTATAACGTGTAAAGCACAGTGAATCGACTGTTTTGAATTCTGAAAATAGTCTAAACAAATTCAATCTAGGCCACAGGTGTACTGATGACGCAAACCCTTTTTATAAGACCACGAACGCAAGCCCAAGATGAAAGAACTAGAACGAAAGCATTGATTGCGCTTTCGATTGAGCACATCGGAAACCAAATCGACGCTCATCTGCTTATCAACGGAGAGGGTATCGTCCAAAATTGTGCCATCAAGACCACCTTCGATCAAGATTTTTATCGGGAAGTCCTCGACAGGCTCATCAAGTGAACCCACGTGGACCCGTGATTGCACGCGTTCGGATGTTCCACGACGACATTGTCCCCTGACACTCGGTTATATGTCAGGGAGCATTGTCGATCGATGAAATTTCGGTAGAAAAAAGCCGCACGCCATGGGGGGGATCTATCCTTGTCACCTCCGCCTATTCAATCGGTTTGAGTACGAATTAACAGGGAAGACATTCATAATATTTTTTCGGAACTCTATTCCAGTGGACACCTTTCAAAATTGAAGAAAAAGAAGACCATTACACGTATGAAAGGATGGCTCGGAAAACCGATCTCTTAAGAACTCCCAACGAACGTATATTTCAATGACAATACTATCAAATTGAGAGGTAATATTATTAATTATATATAGGGGTAATTATTATTATTATTATTATTATTACCCCTGAGGATGATAGCATCGCTATAGAAATTTACATTGAGATTTCTTAAAAGGTCGGTTATCCGAGCTGTTTTCTCCGAATACCGGTGAAGGAGGTGAGAAACGCTGACAAAGACGGCTATTGGAGATTTTAAATCCCTAATTTATTTATAGCCGTGTTCCAAATTTCTTTCTTTAGATCTTTCTACATATGAATTACCTAAAATGTCCAAAATAATACTTGCTTTGTAAGACACTTTATAGTGTTTATGAATTTTTCCAATGAAAGTAATAGATTATTGTAGCCTTTATGTATATGAAAATTTGGAACACAGCTTTCAATGAATTAGAAGTTTGAAATCTCCATAAGCCGTCTTTATCGGCGCTCCGAGTCTTATTTATCATTGGTCCGAGAAAGCAGTACGGTATTCCTTTCTTTCTTTCTCGGACTACCGGGAAGTAAGACTCGGATCGCCGACAAAGACGGGTTTTGGAGATTTCAAACCTCTAAACCACTTTATTACAAGTATCTTAGGTGTGTGTGTTTATATATTTGTAAATCCAAAAACATTTAGCTATGATTAGCCTAATAAATATTGTAATTTATATTTTATTTGTATAACTAATTAGTATATGTATTAACCATGTGATGAACAATGTGACGCACCCTATAAATTGTAAATCGTGAGACCAATTACATTATAATTATTATTATTGTCTTCTTCCTCTGAAAAGTACGAATCCAAACTATGATACTCGTAAATAGCAATTTATATTCCGTTGGTAAGGATTTGCATTTAAAACTGGTGGAAGGTTGAAAAGCGCGTGATTACGCAACGCATTATACCTCTTCGGTTTTTCCCTCTCAAATAACCGTAATCTCTTAATGATATTCGATCACGATCCTTGACACAGTATTGATTTTCACCGCTTCTCCTCAGCGCTCATCATTTTTAATTACATTCATGTTTTACGCATTATCCTTTGAAGTGGCTTCGGCATCACGTTATCGCTGGGTTAAAATGAAATCGCATGCAGGTCCATTCCCGCTGACTTCAGAGCCCAACTTCATTCTATCGATTATTTTATAGACCTCAGTTTGGGGTTCTGCGGTTCGTGGTTTCTCCATAAACGCAACCCCAGCAAACTGTGCGGAATACCTGCACTGGGAATAATTCTCCAAAGTATGGGCCAACGCAAGCCACATAACAAGCGGGAAAGTTCTGTTTCAAGTTTGTACTTTGGTATGCATCGCAATGTACGCGAATACCAACATGCCGGTCTTTTTCTTTCTTTCATACAGGAAATAGTTATAATGCATACTCTGAATATATTAAAATGCATACTATGATTAAACGGCACTTTGTATGCGAAAGCCAGCATTTCAGAATTAATTGCCAGCCTTTTGCATTAGCGATGCTAAATCCACCGTGAAACATTTCAGGAAATTATGGCGAAATTTGAGCGTCACAATTTTAAGAAAGTAATTGAAAATTTTATAGACAATATTTTTCAGTTTTCAATATAGCTAGAATATCGAAGGTTATTTCAAAGATTTTAAATTTTCGGAATCGCTTAGATCAATGATAATATACATCTGTAAGTGATTATCATTATAAAACTCTCGTTTTGAACTGCCTCTTGCTTGCCATAATAACTCATACTTCTATATTGACATAACTTTCTTGACCTCAAAAGTGGTATACCACTGGATACACACCACCTTTGTCGGTAAACGAACCACAAGAAAGATATTTTTTAAGCATTCGAGCCGCACCAAGGAAAAATTTAGTAAATACTCAAATTTACATGATTAACTGCGCCAATGAATTGCTAGAAATATTCATTAAATTAATATATACATAAAATACTAAGAAACAGATCAATCTCTCATCAAATTGAATAAAAATTTAGCTTTTACCTTTTCATTGGAAAAATTGCTTTGTGAATACTTTAGCTCTCCTTTCCTGCTAGTGTGAAACATGCGCAAACTAAATTGCATTTCCTTCACAAAACTTTTCATGTACGGTGTGATGTCTGTATCTTCATTAATTCCGATTGAATTTTAATTGTTCTACGTCAGCTAATTTTTATACTTCGATTTAATCATCTACACTAGTGAAAGATGTCTTTTCGCAGTTGTAAATACTTCCAAATGATAAGCATAATAAGCTGCTTTCTGATTAAAATTACGATAGCCTTCCTTTGAAAGACACTTGCAGAAATTCAATAGATTCTGATCTTTAAATTTCTAAAGCAGTTCTTCATTTCGTCGAAAGCTCAAGAGTTTTAGCTTTATACATTAATAGGCATTCTTATAGGCTTCGAAGTAAAAATTTTCAACATTTTTCCTTCTGAGAAATCGAGAAACTGTCAAATAACATCTTTTGATAATATTAAAATATAAGAAATCGGCGATTATACGGTCCAAGTGAAGAAATGTACTTTTTAATTTTAAAGATTGAATAAAGACGTGATAAATCATTTCATTTCTGATTGTTATATTATCATAATAGTATAATCCAATTTACTAAATACATTTAATAGGTAAATCCCCTTTTAAAATCCACTTATGTATCCACAGCTATTACATCAACAATTATTCCTCGAAACGTAGGAACATATGCATATACATACTTCAATTACTTCTATAGTTTCATAAAAATAGATATCAAATAAAAACACTCGCAGGGTGGAAAGAGATGTTTGAGTTAAAGTTAGATTGTGAAGAATTTCTACAATATCATCATACAGCTACATCTCTTGCGTACATCAGGATAAGAGGAATTTATTTCCATTCTTTTGGAAGCGTATCGCATTGGATCTCCGTCCTTTATGCAACTTATAATTGTAATATAATGTAGTTCTAATGACACAATATTCTTTGCAACGCTGAGTAAATTTTTCTCTTCCATAAATATAACTGTTGGCCTAACTTGGACTAATAGGTTATATATTTTGTGCCTTCAGAAAATGAATAACTAAGATCGCTTTGTAACACTTGAATCAGAATTACGCAAATAATAAAATCAAATTTACGAGATATGGTAATTTTTTGATTCTCCATTATTTTCTTTAGAAAAATATCACGAAAGCAAACAATGGTTTTTACGAATAAAACTTTCAAAATCAAATTCAAAAATTAATTTAAATTATTATAATCATCACCATATTCGTTCAGCTAGTATTACTTGATTCCAATTTATTGCTGATCTTGGTTTCCACCCAGAAGCAGGAGAATTAATAAAGTAGGAGTTAATGCAATCAACTAACATTCACGAAATAAATCACATTTGCTAAGTCATAAGATCTTTGTGATCCAAACAACTGGTAACATCAACATTAATTTCATCAACTACCTTTTACTGTTTTTATTCTGTTCATCTATTCGCTATTTTTCACAAATATATCGACAGTATGGTAAAGTCGTTTAAAAAGAACACCTGTTTCATTTTCATATATATCGTGATATCATGCGTGAAATAATTGGGCTTTCCTAAATGAACAACGAGGAAATTATAAACACGTCCAATTTGGTGGAATGGCATTTGAGCTTTTGTATTCCTAATTGCTTCATTCAATTTCAATTAAATTATAACTTTGTAAAAAATTGACAAGAAGGAAATAAAATATAAATTTTTAAAATGGATTTAAATGTCACAACTACACAAGACTTGGAAATTCAATAGAATTTATAACGAAATTAGCACCCGCATATATGTTTGTTTCTGATACTAAATTTGATGAAAACTTTACACAGTAAGGTGGCAGACTGGTCCACTTTACGACATTCAAATATCTTTAAATAGTAAAAGATGTATTCGAGAATGAGGGTTAGTAGGGGTCAATCAAAATACTCATTGTTCGTTAAAGGTCAATACGAACTTATAGTTTCTTTTATTGTTCTCAATAAGTTAAGTAAGGCACGAAGGTTATCTTCCGATTTACCACCCGGTATTTGATTCTATTTACTGCTACCCGACAGCAATCTCTCATCGTATAATTTTAGTCGTTTGGTAGGCTAATAGATAAAACTTAGGTCAATAAAATAAAAATAAAGCAAAATTCAGTAAATAATACCACAACAAAATTTTTCTATATTTCTCCGTTAAGTGTTTACGAGAGGTAGATAACGTAGAAAACATACTGAAATGAAAAGAGCGCAGTAAATCACGTATTGGAAGAGTGCCTACATGTAAATAACGACACTTCTCCGAATGCGGTATCTCTTTCGTCGCAATAGACATCCCGCTCCGGCGCAAATACGAATATTTCCACCGCATGCAGGCCACCGACGAGAGAGCAGACAAAAACTTTAAAATCCTATAACTCCTCCATGTCGAGGAACGGGTAATACACATATGCTTCCGATGGCATATATCTAACGGAAAGGGAACATGGGAGCATCCGTAAACAAAGGACCTTCCTCATTGTTCCATTTCAGTCTTCCAAACAGACCTTCTGCGGGAAGGTCCGAAATTTGGCGCCGCGACAATCCCAGGAGAAAGGAGAGCATTTATTGCTTCCGTAATCCACGAATTTCCTCCGAGGGCATCCACTCTCGTGGTGGGTATCCCAATCCCTCATCTGCACCCCACAAAAGGAATGCTCCCGCAGAAAATGGCTCCGCTCGAATGACTCTCATTCAGCCCGACGAGGAAGCAAGTCTGTGGGGCACGATTCGGTGTCGCCTTAAATGTAGGCCATATTGTTTTCGCCAATTCATAAGTTATCTCCCTCTTTTCAGGGTTACATGTCTCGTTTCCACTTTACTCGACCTCTTACCTCTCTCTTTATTGCTCCAAAACTTCAATTCATTGAACGAGCTTTTCTTTCTTCTCTTAACTCTTCCTTCCTTTCAGATGCAATTCCGGTTCCCATCTTTCCAAGTGATTAATTTTATCTGAATTCTCTCCTTGCTATGTGATTCCATGTTATCCCTACCTCAATCCCATTAGACCTGTTTAGCACATCTCTTTAACACCAGATTTGAAATGCCTGGATACGTTCCCTGACTTTCGGTCGAAGAGCTTACGAAATATAAGGGTTATTATATATTTGTATATCATATAATAAAAAAGAGCTTATACAATTATAAGGTATCCTTCTCGAGGTTAAACAAGAGGGAAAAATAGTCATATGACTAGGACTCGAACCCAGGTCTCCCACTTTCTCTGTTCATATTCTAACCGACTGAAGAACCATTCCGCGTCAAACCTGTCACTGTTAAACGGGTGCTTTCTGAGCAAAGTATATCCTTCTCCTAATATTTTCCCTATAGAAATTATCTCCAACAAGCGAGAAAATTTAAGAATGGTTTTTTACTTCTCACTGTGTATTAATCTCACTTGGTACGTTGTTACATTTCCGTTGAAATCGATTAAATGAGTGAAACTTCAAGTAGAGCGATCGCAAAGGGGAAAAGTATTTGCTTCTCCACCCATTGTCTTATCATACGACAAATACCTACGCATCAAAGTAGCTCAAGTTAAAAACATTTCAAAGAAATTTCTATATTAGGAACAATGCATTTCTACAAACAGTTCAAAGGTTATTAAAGGGTAATAAACAGTGTTCAAGTTCCTCCATGAGCGGGAAAGCAAGTTGCTATTACAAGTAAACACGGATAAACAATCCGAAAGATGAATTTAAAAAACAAGATGGAATCTTAAATGTTGTACCATTTTAAATTTTATTAAATCTGTCTCAATCTCATCAAGAATCCAGAATAAATAAAGGAATAGCACATGCATAAAAATCCGTCCTATTAAAGCACTGACGATCCATTCTTTAATCGCACTGAAAAAGAAACAAAGAAAAACGCGGCAATGGGAGGGAATGCATGACTTATCCTCGAACACTTTAAATTAATTTGACGGTACCATTAATCATTTACTCTAGCGAAGCCCAGAGGGTTATCCTCTCCAAATGATGAACATTAAAGGTTAGAGGTCAGACTCAGAACCTTCTCAATCGACTTCAAAAATGTAGTATCCATTAGAAATGTGGCCACATTTCACATATCTCTAAAACTGACGAAATATTTTTCAATTTTTTGCGAAAGTTACGAATTTTATCATTTTAATTTAAACCGTACTTAGAAATTTATATTTACACAAGAAAATATATACTAAGATACAGTAAATGAATATTCGCAGAAATGGAATAAATTAAAACTAGCGAGCCCTAAAAATTTAAGTTAGTATGCTGTAGGATTCAAGTGCGTACGAATTCTTTACGGAATGTCGACATTTTTTAAATGAAGAAAGACCGATTATCTACAAACGGCGATACTTTTTCAAATGATTTATGCGGGCTGGCTTAGAATAAAGTTAATTTCTAAAATACGGTGAGTTGACAAAGAATAATTCATATAGGACCAAGCTTTTATCTGAATTTCGAAAAATTATATTTGACAGAAGAGTAAGGTACTCTTTAAAAATATCCAAGCATCTTAAGTTAACATGAAATTGGATCAATCCAGAGGTATGGAGTCCTTGAGTGTCAGAGAGTATTGTGTAGCAATAATCGGATGGATATGAAAACATCAAGTCATATTATGTATTTCATTAAAAGTAGTTCAAAATCGAAATGGAACAAAGGAAAAAAAACTCGATAGCTAAGTGGGACTAAATGGAATCTTTTCCATTCTATTTTCCACTTAGCAAAATCTACCAGTCCTGGCAACACTTTGTACTGTAATACCTGAATTTGCAGCAAGAATTTAAGGACAGATCATCCACTCAAATACCATTCAACATCCAATAAACCCATAAGTTCCTCACCTCTGATCCAACTGTTTCATAGGCTCAAGCAATAGCATTTAACATTTATTTTGCACAAACTGTTGTCCTTATATTGCATAGTATCTCAATTTTTGCTACATTTAATGTTGCAAACAAATCATAAACAACATATTTTTGTGATTTCCTATGAGAAGATAACTATTATTGAGAAGAATTAAGGCATAAGGATCAGTCTAACAAAATCTTTTTTTGTCAAGATTTTTTTACACATACATTAACATGAAGAGACCAGATGAAGCTGAGTGATTTAAAATTAAGACATTCTAATTTTCATTACCATGTAATACAAATCTAATAATAGAAGAGATACACTAATTGTTTCTAACATATTTGACATCTTGAGCTCTTTCAGCTTGGAATCACTGGCAAAATTAAATTAATACTACATTGAGACAAATGTCAAATAATCATCTTGAAGAAATACATGAATATAGTACATGTTAAATATAAACTAGAATAAAAATTCCTGAAGCATACCTATGGGTTGATATCAGCAGTTTCCAGTTGCAAGATGCACTCTTTTCTTGTTTTATGGAATGAAAGCATGAAGTAAGGAATCTTCATTCAACAGAAGACTATAGAGGTATTATATCATCAGACAGCATCCAATTCATGTTTTGTGCATTAATTTAAATAGAAAAAATCTGATGTGGCCAGCACATGACTTTCTCCATACATAAGATGTAAATATTTATCTACGACAGTAATTTCGAACTCTATATTCCATCTAAACTTGGAAGATAAGTTATTAACTTATATATTATTATCTTTTACGTCACAAACATTATAAATAATGTTTTTTGGGACATGCTCGATGAAAAACGATGAATTTGGCCTTTCGCCCATAGAGCCCAGAGCGCCCACAAAGTACATAATCAGCAACTTCCAGTTTATCAGTATTTCATGAATAACTCCTAAAAAATCAATGATACAAAAATATGTTTCATACAAAAGTTATTGTAAATTACATTTTCTAAAACATTTATAAATAATAGTATATACCTAAATATCATATTTATGGAGATATTTTGAAAACCGGAAATGAGCTTTGAAGAATGAAGCTCAACTTCCGGTTAACCAATTCACTCCAAAAACTAATCAACTCTAACGACTGTAATAAAAGTTCTATATGTGAAATTTGGTGTTGATCTGACAAATATTTTTCATGTTAGAGCGCCCACAAAGTACATAATCATCTTCTTCCGGTTTATCAGTATTTCACGAATAACTCCTAATCAACCGGTGATACAAAAATATGTTAAATACAAAAGTTACAGTAAAACATATTATCTAAAACTTTTATAAGGTATACAATATACCTATATATCATATTTATGGAGATATTTTGAAAACCGGAAATGAGCTTTAATGAATAAAGCTCGACTTCCGGTTGACCGATTTACTCCAAAAACTAATCAACCCTGACAGCACACACCACAGTACTATATATGAAATTTGGTATTGATACGACTAACAGTTTTCACGTTAGAGCGCCCACTATCACACACACACATACACACACACACACACACACACACACACACACACACACACACACACATACACACAGACATCATTCCGAAAATGGTCAAAATGTGTTCTAGGGACCCCAAAACATGTATTTCCGTTGAAATCTCGAAGTCGAATTTTTTCATGAAAACAATACTTTCTCTATACTTCGTATATGGAGAAAGTAAAAAAATTAAACCTAAGGAAAAAATATAATACCTAAATTACCAAAGAAATTCTTTTAATATAGTATTTACTTTCAAAACTAAAATTCTCCATCTATTAACTTAACATTTTCTTTTATGAAGACTAAGAAGAAAATAAATTAGTGTTCTGTAATTGCATAAAAACAAAGAAAATGGCATGGAAAACTGTTGGTTGAAGTTTGCTGATCGTAAAATAAGCTATGGAACTTGTTTGAAAGAGTAAAAAGAATTATTACATCATTTGCAAAGCAAAACATTTTACGATGTCTGGAGGCTTTGATTAGTTAATTAACATATGAATAATGAAATTACTTAAATATTATACGTGGTAGATTCATCAAAGTATTCCTGAATACAACATTTGGCAGCAGAAATTAATGTTTCATAAGTATTTGCATATATTAAAGAAAAAGAAGAATGCACGAACAAGATGGAATATCAGCCCTAAAATTTAGAAAAGATTGTGAGCACCAAAAAGGATTAAATTACTTCCTTATTCAACTTCAATTCAGTATTTTTGGTGTCTGGTGAAAGCATTTTCCAGAATCAGGTTTACTTTAAACAAGGTAGTTGCTTTTTTTCTGTTTTCCTTCACACAGCACCCTATTTTATTTACTTTAAATGTTTGCCTAAAGGCACTGTCCCAAAATTTGAAAAAATTGTCCAACAAGACTAATGCTTGCATAAGCTAAATACATGAGAATTTTTTTCCTAAAAAAACTGATCATATCATACCTACGGCATTGGCATCCTTTATAGACTTGTAACATGTAAGACTTGTAGAAATTATGCAAGTAAATATAGAAATCTCATTTCACTTCTTATTCCTTCATAAGTAAAAGGGGGTTTTGAATTTGAATAGAAAGGCATTGCTGAGTTTTCTGTCCTATTAGTAGGTCACTTTTACTTTATCTGAGAAGAAATGCATCCTCAATTGTAATGTGGGATCCTATACCTATATATGAGACAAAGGGATTGAAAACACTTATAGTAGAGACAATTGCCTTTTTAAAATCAAATGAATAGTATTTCCATAACCAATTAAATATTACTTTTCAAAATATATCTTTTATTAAACAATTTGTACTTTTATGAATAATCAATGTTCAGAGAAACAAAACAGGAACAGAATGTGTACTAATATACATTTAAGTACAGTTTTCATATTTTACATATTTCATTCAGCATTTTAATTTCATAAAATATGAAAATAACAAATTTCATAGGTCTATACATTTTTAAAATATGTAGAAAGGTTTGATCAAAATATCTTATCACCTGCATATGATGCTTAAATTTTAAGGATAGTAAGGTTTTCATTGCTGTGAAGTAGTGCCTCGTCTTTGTCCACAAAAATAAATAATCACAGGCTAATAAAACTCAACTAGAAAAAGTAGATACCAATGAAACCATTCTAGTTTAATCATATGACATCAGTTCCAGCTAACGTCAGAATAATAATGGAGCAAAACCATCTTCAAAAGTTCATTCTCGGAGTTACTTCAAATGATACTTGGTACTACCATACTGAATCTTCAATTTTTCTATTTAAGTACTGTAATAAATTTATTATTGTTTTATTTTTTCTAGGCTCCATAGATTTTTAACAAAACTGAATAACTCTGAAATCTAGTTTCCAAAAATCCAATATATGTCATTTTTCAAGTGACCTTGAAATCATTATCCTTGATGATGTTCAGACATGATATCTTCATTTTCTCTCTATTTCATTGTCAAATGTACTGCACAGAAATAAATTCAAACTTTAAAATGCCAGCCAAGATCTACTTCTCTCTCTCGCACAGTATCACACATTCATAATGGTGTCAAAATAAAGTAATAAGTTTTTATTAACTTAAAAATATAAATATTTAACTAATAAATACTGAAAGACCACTAAGCCCAGGAAACAAAATATTCCTACAGCTTTAGCTTGAACTTTGGAACTTCCTTATGTTTCCCATTACTCTTCTGCTTTGGTTCTTTCTTCAGATGATGGAAGCTAAACTTAGAAGACTTATTGGCTCTAAGTTTTTCCAACTCTTTTCTCCTCGTGTAGCCAACATCTAAATTTAGAGCATTGCACGCTTCTAGAACCGCATCACAACCTTCCACATCAGCCAAAAGATCTGGAAAAGAAATCACACTATTTTTATACATAATTTTACAAAGAAGATTTTAAGAAAAATAATGTGCATATACACATTCATATAGAAATACTTTTAATTTGGTTTCTACATGGACTTTTTTGCACAATCCCAAAATGGCTAGTTTTACAAATGTGATAAGCAAAAAGGATTCTACCAAAAATCTGCATATTCATTATCTGGAGTTTTGGAGAAATGGTCACAATATTCCACAGCTGGACTGTAAATTTACAGGAAATATTGCAAATCAAAAATTTGGAGTTTTCTTCATGTGTAGGTTGGCTAATAGGTCATATTAAAAGACATACATGTCAAAACCAGAAGAACAAAAGTGAAACTGCAACTGGAGATGACAAGACTTCAAAAGAATTTCTAAAAAATCAAGCAAAAATAATTGAATTGGCTAAATACATTTATTTGAGTGAATACATTTCCAATCAATGTTTAACTCATAGGACTGTTAAGGACTTTTCTGTCAAAAATCCAGGGAAATGCTAATTGCTAATGTAATATAATGCAAATAAATGCTAAGCGCTAGGTAGTTAATGATATCGTGAAATTCTAATATGAAGCAAAACTTGAGGGGTAGAATATAGATATTCATCACATACTGAATACTCAGCTTACCAATTATCTCTAAATAACAATCCAATAATCACAAAACAGCTTACCAATAATCTCTAATAAAACAACATTCAACAATAAACATATATTAATGCACCACCAGGATGGTAAATAAAAAATCATGGGTGAAGACACAAATTCTAAATATAAGGTTCAATAATTGTTTTGTCCCCAAAATTAAAAGGTACTAACAGAGAAAAGGGATCAAAAAGTGAAACTTAGTTCTTTTATTATAGAAAATGCAACTGGGTATCCAAACCATGCGTTTCTCATCGCGTATTCACCTGGAGCTGTTAATCTCACTGTCCAATTCATCTACCTAAATTCAACCACAAGATCAGGACATAACTTCGACATTCAAAAACCCTTACATCAACCAAACATTACAAACAAAGAAAACAGGAGAAATTTTCTGGATGAAATTCACCCTGATTTTATTAAAAACTTTGCAAAATATAACAGGGACAAAAAAGCACGACTAGTTTCGACGCGTGAGCGTCATCTTCAAGTGAAGAAAGAGGCCTGAAACCAGTCAGTTGACTTTATATACAAACATTACAATATATTTGGATAAACTAGATAATGATAATAAGTTTAGATCAAAGGAAAATATTTCTAGTATGGCAATTTTTTTTTATACATGAAGCTCTGCTGTTATTTTCTTCTAAATAAAAAATATTTGTCAAAAGCATACATACAATAACGTTTAAGATGTACACAATAGATTATGAAGAATGACTTCTTTTATTTTATTTGATACTTGGCCTTTCTACTGCAGTTTTAAATGAAAAGTAATTGATATTTAATTTTTCTGTAAGCTTTGTATCCTTTTTTTTTAAAGAATTCTCTTTAACCATCCACCATCTAACAAATAACTAGGAGAGAGAGATGTGTCAATAAATATAAACAGTCAAGACCAATGTGCAACATTGGGAGCAAAACCCAATACAAATGTTTATTATGAATAATGTGGGGTCAGCGAGTCAAATCCCATGCCACTTTGTACATGTATTAGTTGCAGTAGACTAAAATTACCACTAGTCCTGATAGCTCTCCAAAACTTCCAGGATCAGTATCATGACCATCCAAAAAATAATTCCCCAAAATATATCTTATACATATAAATATAAACACACATGCAAAAAAGGCAATCTAGCATAATTAGATTACTAAAATGATGAAATGCAGTGTCGTCGTGACATTAGGGAAATTATACTAATGGTTGGCCGAAGTTATTTATTATCAAAGTAATGAATACAAATTACTGATCTAGGAGGCCATCATGGCTGACCGATTGAGGATCGGTCAGACGAGCGTGCGTACAAGCTGCTATCGGTGGGCTGAAGGCACCGAGCTTAAGTTGAACCTTGCTTATAACTCTTTCGGAAGGATCAAAGGGCACCCCCAAAACATTGGAGGGTGAGGGATGACAGAGTCATACAATGCATCATAGATAATCGTAAGACTCATCTCCCACTGACTCTGAATCATCCCTTGCCCTCTGTCCTTCCGACAGCAGGAGCGACTAAAGCAGTAACAGGAAGACAATTTTTAATTTATGATTCAATTCTATTGACAATATTATTGTAGAACATTTTTGAGAACTTATGAGACTAGGTGTATCAAAAAACTACTTCCATTCTGTCATCTTCTGGTGTCTGTTGAAATAGACACCAAAAGGATACACCGTACTACCCCGAGATTACTAATCTCAATATTGCAATACCTAAGAGTTGAGAGGATTCATCACAAATAAAATTCAATTATGAAACGGAACAAGCTATTTTGTTTTTAGAGTTAAAACTAACAAAAAAGACAATAATAGCTGTCATCAACAGCCCAAAAAGGAAAGGAAAGCAGCAATTACAGCATTATCCAGCTTTTTAAGCAAGGTTTGAAAATAGAGATAATTTCAATTCTGCAAAATATATTCGGGAGATATTCCAATCCTCTGCAACCAAATCTGAGCGTGATATCAACCATCAGGCAATAGGTGAGAAATTATTAATTAAGAAACTCTCCAAAGAGCATACAAAATCAAGAAGTTCAATACTCTCTCATTCATTTTTGGAAATAGGCCAAAAGATGCTACAGGACAAATACCAACACCAGGGGCCAGATCCTGATTGTTTTGCCAATATTGTTTAAACGTCAATAAGATGTTAGGATCATAAGACAACTGAAACCCAAGCAACCTTCAGAAAGCACGTCCCCATTCAAGGTAAGTTAATATAAATGCAATAATACATTATTACAATGATGAATGGTCTTTTCAGTAAATTAAAATTATTTTGCCTTTCCATAGAATATATGGTATGAAAAATGAAAATTGCATTAAGCATTTCCTATATTCCAGCTACATACTGATACTATGGAGGAGGCTGCAAATAATATGAGGGTACTTTTCAAAAATCTTAACAAATTCAAAATTTAGCAAAATTAAAAAATGTCTCATCTCATTTCATGATTTCTAATGCTTTGCAAAGCAAAATTTATACTTAAAACACATGAGCTTCAGGAATCTTTTCTCAACTATATATCAAAATATTTCACTTTGATAATCATCCAAGTATAACAAACATACATCATAACACAATCAAAATGGCTGAAAGTTACCAATAATTACTTACATTTGTAATCAAAAAGCTTCTCCAGAACATGTTGTGAGCAACTCTCCATCGATAGCTTAAGATAAGCTTCTAACAAACGATATACAGCATCTGTTTGATGTCTTAATAAGGCCTCTCCAATAACCGCATCTATGCGACTCCCAACAGCTCTTTTAAACAACTCACTCTCTTTGCATTCTTCTGCCTATTCATACAAAAGAATGAATAATGAAATTTATATACAATATCATGGATTCAACTTATAGCATTAAGTATAACTTATTGATGTCCATGATCACATAAAAGCATTGTGCAAACAAAAAATTTACATTTAAAGATAATAATTCCAGAATGACTAGTACAGAAAATACCTTCATAAGTTATAATATTATTACACTGCTTATTACATACGCTTTATTCTTATGATGAAGAAGTATAAAAAGAATGAAAAATTAAACTCTTGCTGGAATAATACAATGGTATCCACAACAAAATCGAAAAATGTATAGATCAAAGAGTTCAGAAACGACCAAGTCATCAATAGCTTTCATGATCAACTTCTCCTTACCAACTCAACAGCCAATCGTTGGTCAGCATAGCAGTCGCTCAGGATGCAACGAGCCCAAAGAAAGGATAATGGAAGATAATCTTCATATGGAGGAGATGCTAATTGTAACACGAAATTCTTAGATTGAATTAGAGATGCTTCTCCTCGATTTAAAACCACTTCGGATAGAAGCACCCTGAGAGATGTGCGCACATGTCGACGTAATGCTGGCTGCTCCTTGTAAATTTCCCAAAGTATGTTTAAGCTTTTTTCAGAACTTTCACCGCTCCTCCAGAGTGCCTCCGCCTTAATAAATTAATTTCAAGAATTAAATGAGTTCAAATAACTGTGTAGCAAAAATACTTCGATTCTTAATCAATATACTTACTCTTAGAATACGATAAACTTCCTGGTCCTTCAGCTCAATACTATCACCAACTTTGGTAAGTGATATCAACAAATCGACATATTCTGTATTTCCAAACTTGGCAAAGTTTTGGGCTAGTTTAAGCATTAAATGCTTAGACGGGCATACTTTTGTATTGAGGCAAGCTCTTAAAATAACGGTCAATTTCGGGGAATTAAAATTTTGCAAGATGCATTCATCGACTGTTGAATTCGTTATTGAAATTGATTCTTCTAACTGTGCATCACCGACGCTAGTAGTTTTCCTAAAAGTATTACACTGAACCATTGTTTGTTTACTTTTCCATTTATTTACTTTGTTAATCAAAAGATTATCAATAAATCCATCGAGTGCGTCAGCAGTTTCTCCAGCCACAACTGAACTTTTGTTTCTCAAAAACGTCCTAAAATGTGGATTAGATACCACTAAACATCTTAAAAACAATGTGACATTAACGTTTAACTTGAGCATATTATATACAGGGAATTAAAAACACAGTTTGAATGTCAGGACATATTGAGAACTAGCACTAATAAATACTGCTTAAACTACCACAGTTAACTACTACCATTAGCCCCTGTATGAAATTGCAGACAGCCAACTCGATATATCGAAATCAGACTTCCAAGAAATTAAGGGTTAGCGGTACTTTCAAATTATATTTCTAAGAAAAACCGTCTTATGGCACATTAAAGTTATTAATTCATATTAATACATATTTGATGATTATAATTCCACTAAATACCTTAAATAGGTTATTGATTTAATGATTGCTAGCAAATTTAAAACAAAATTTGACATATTATGTAATGAAATTTAGTTAATTTGATGCAAACGTCTTTTCAAGTATGCATAAATAATAAAGGATAAAGAAGAGTCCATTAAAATTAGATACATATTTTTATTCTAAATTTCCATATATTGAAATTAAAAGTGACTAAAATAGGAAATAGTAGTAGTTTTCTACTTTATCGATGGTAAAAGTTTTAGAAATTACTTTCATTGTTACTTTCTGCTCTATCATACTTAGATATTGTAGGTTTTTCATGAAGCCTATTACAAAAAACATATTGCAAACATTATTTCACAAAAACTGATATTAAAAATAATTTTAGGAGAATTCAAAGTTTACATAACAGTAGATCTAATCAAGAAATATAATTATGGTCATGAAACAGTTATTTAAACACATACATTTATGAAAGATAAAAAGATATTGAAAACAAACCATTACACTCATGAAATTAGAAGAAAAACCTCTAAAATACATCAATACCTCACTGCAAAAATAGAATAACTATGATAAAGTTAAAAAAATAGAAATAAACAGAGTAGCATAATCAATTTACCTAGTTGGCAAATTTGGAGAGGATGAGTAAATGTCAAATGAACAACCATGAAAATCAAAATTCATTGAAAATACTTTATTTAGAAATATAAAAAATATTATTCACAGTATTCCATAATATTTATTCATAATAAATGCCATACACTGTTCCGACTCCTCTTATGACAGAATTTTCAAATGAATAACTAGCAAATGCATCCCTCTCAGGATCCCACAGGAATCGTACTGAAATGTGAATCCCTTGCTTCAGCTTTTCCACAATATTTACTCTGGATACAATCCTATACCTGAAAGTGCATTATTCATACACTATAAATTATGTTTTTAATTCACATATAAGCAAATGAATATATGTATCAAATATTGATTGAAAGAGATAAAGCTTTTCTGCACAGATTTACTAAAATCAGATATTAGCATTATTTAGATAATATATTAATGCTCATTTTACATATACATTGCCATCACATACTGTGATCATAATAATGGAAAATTATCATTTAGGGAACATGTGTTTACTCATTCAATCTATTTCTACACGTTTGAATGACAAATATTCACTCTCAATAAATCCTTATCATCATAAAATTTTCACTTGTAGATTGTTAACTTAGAGGATATAAAATAAGATTCAGAAAATTTAGATTATTATTCTTCAGTGTAACTTACTTATAGATTCTCTCCATAAATCAGCGTTATTTATAAAATAATTTTATGTGATTAAGAATTTAAATCACACATTTTCTAAGTTGCAAACTCTTTTGTCCAGAATTTAAAATATAATATTGAATATCTGAACATTGAGTCAGTATTTTTTCTCATTGTATGTACTGCTGAAGTGGTTGTAGAGTAAATAGGTCATTTCAAAGTAAAGATGAATATGACTCCTTATAAAGATGAATATGTCTTTCAGAGTCCTTAATCTGAGAACATCTTAGGAATAATAAGAATTGAGGTTGATAAATGTCATTCTATTGGGCATATGAAAGTCCATTTTTTGGATCGTATTCAACCTAATCTAACATGAATACTTTTTTGAACATTTCACAAACAAAAACTATTCTTCCAAGGGGAAGTCCAGCCTATACCTGCAATTATTTGCTATTTGATTGCTAAGAAAAATCTTTTCAATCTTTGAATAGATAAGGAAAAGTAACAGGAAATCAAAACCTTATTTTGAGTAATTAATGAACTATAGTGCATTCCAAGACAGTAATGTTTGCATTTTAAAAATCTTAGAAATAGAGAGAAAATCAGTAAGACTGAAATTAATTATTACATCCCATTCAATGCAATGAAATTTCAGAGCTATTCCAGCATTGATGAGTTATTCAGAATGTAGCTTACATGAGGCAAGGATGAAAATTATCCCTTATTTAAATAAAATTGAAGTAACTATAGAAACATTTCAAACAGCTCATCCATGCAGATAAGGTAGACATTTGTGGACCATGTAGAACTTTCATCCCTAAAATGGTTAAATCCCATCCTTAATAGGTAATAAATCATATTAAAATTAGAAGACCAAAATGAGGTGAAAATATTAGCAGTTTCTTGTTGTACTAAACTTATGGACAAATATTGTAACTGATCCTGAAAATTCTGTTTTATTAGATTCTCCTTTCATACATCTGCAATTATTTTCATAAATACTTAACAATATTAAGTAAATGATTGGATTTCTTTCATGAACAGTAAATATGTAATCATGAAATTATACCTATCAAAATCCAGCAGCCTCACTCGGGAGCGAATTTCTTGAGCAATCTTACACCCACGTATTTTGCAATCACCAGCATCATATTTTAGCACTTCAGACAGTTCAGATTCCAGTACCTCCTTTATAATGCTCAGTACTTTGTCCTTGTTGAATGGGTTCTTGGATTCCAAACGATATGTATTGGCATATCGTTGCTTGAGAAACAATATAGTTTGAATCAATACCGGGTATGAAAAGAAGGAGTTAAAAAAGGAAGGGAATTAAAAGAGAACAGAAAGTAGGTATGAGGAAACTTCAGACCGGAAGAAATTTTAAAACTAGCATTGGTAAGAAATATGTATATGATACAGGAAAGCAGAGAGATAGATAAGTATATGCCATGAAGATTATAATACCTTAACATGAAAGATTCAAAGTAATAATGCCTCTAAATCGTTTAATTAAGATATGGAGAAAGTTGCAGAAACAAATTTTACTAAAATTAAATAATTACAGAAACAACTTCCCTAGATTGTAAGCTTTGAAACGTTAATAATTTAAAAAGTTGAAATGAGCACTATACTTTACTTCTTTTATATATATATATAAATTCTATTAAACTCAATCTATATCTTCAAAAATATTTTTCTCTATCATTTGAGCCAGAATTTCATTGCAATCAGAGAAACTGATGTAATAAAGTATCTGAAAAATAGCACTTTTCTTGTATTTCATCAATCCTAAGTTATTTCATTTACTTATAACTTTGTAACTCAAAAAATTCAATAAAATTGCAATAGGATCTTTTTTATATAAATCCTGATTCATTATTATCGATCGATATTTGAATATCACAGTTATTTATTTGTATCTGACTTACATGGAAAGCGATTAGAACGTAAAGTTTATGTTAGGGAGAGAATTGGAGCAATACATTTGATATCCCAACTGATTAATAATCTGCAAAAAGGTTATATAATAAAATAATAATACATTTATTTCACTCAGAAAGTAAATAATAATAAATACAATTTGTGGAATGAAATATAGGCATCCATGAAGAAAACTTGTTTAAGGGTTGTATTCAATTAATACAGCAGTGGTTTTTCGACTTCAAATTTATACCCTCAATCGTTAGGCATAAAAATATACAGTTCATGAAATCATCACAAAAATTTACAGAATATGTGCTGAGCTAGTATAACAATATAGCATTAACTTATTTAAATTTACATATAAAAAGGTTGATGTGGTAATACCCATTGGGTTAAATTACAGAAATAAATACAATTATTTGAGTAGAAAAAAGTTTAAACATATAAAAAATTATAAAAGTTCAACAAAATAAAATAAGTAAATTAACATTATCAAATTACATTAAATAAAAATTTGAATATCTTTTTGTTATAAGCCAAGATTTAAGGTTTTGGGAAATTTAACTTCATTGATTACAGGGGAGATTGCTTTAGGTAAGTTAACGAACAGCTTCGCAATAGCACATGCTCCCATTATATTTAAATTTTTGGTCTTAAATAATCATTAAACGTTAGTTACGCTGGCTACCATAGCGTCCTAAAACATACCTTTACCGCAAACTGAATGAAAAAGGATTATGAACTCACTTCTGGAGAATCCGTTTTTTCTGCCGACTCTTGTAGCATTGATCAAAGAGAAAGGATAGAATGGACTGGAAGTGATTAGAGAAAGGAAAGAGAAGCGCTCACAGAGATTCTGAATGGAGCGAATCCGAGCGAGCCCCTATATCCGGAATTAAAATCGATGAGGAAAGACCAGTCACCAACTGTTACCGACGTTTCTTTGTGCTTCTCCTCTCGAAGTTTTTACGCTCTCCAACGTCTCTCGTCATAAATCTTTAGCTTCGCTTCATATCCTTATTTTCGATATCTTCCTACAGCGTCTTCCTTTCAACAGCAACTGTTAATTTGAAGTTTTCGGCGAAACCTTTTGCAATCTCTTTTAACATTCAAACTTCGGCAGAAATTTCTAAGAATCAGCAGCTGTTTTGACGCAACTGTACGAAGTTGATTATTGGGAAATTTTCCTCTCCTTTAGACTGGCGAGAGGAATATTACATGCGTATATAAATATTTACATTAATAACTTTCAATGTAGTCAATTGAAACGGATTATTCAGTAAAAGAAATATAAAGTTACGTATAGCATATGAAATAATACCAATTACAACGTGAAACGAAATAAAAAGATGTTTTTCAATGAAACTCGTTGTTTTTAAAGAAAATATCAGGCATAATTGGTAAAATACATTGATAAAAAAGTAAAAATTAAAGCAAAAGGGTCTTTTCGGTGTTTCCCTGATCCTCAGCTGCCTGGGATTCAAATCCCAACCATGGCAATTCATCTACCGACAGTTTTGAAGATCTAAGCTCATACAGTCATTTTGACCTATAAACTCCTTAACTATAAAATTGAGCACCAGAGGTAGAAGGCGGTAAAGGCATAGTTATCTAAATTGGCCAAATTATCCTCAATTCATAGCATAAGATTAAAATATCAATATAATATAAAATAGCCTACGAATTCTCAAAGGCTTTCATACGCTAAGACTGGCGAACTATCAAATTATTAGAAGAAAAGGATGGCGAAAGACTACGATAGGATTATGACATTTTAGATTGGGCGCACTGAACCACAATCGAAGGACAGCGAGTAATATCATTATATCCTATATCAAATTAATTGCTCCAGTTCGTCTGAGGAATTTGAATTAATAATCCTTCACTATAGTATGGACAAAAAAACACCATCCTTTAGCATGCCCATTGCTTAAATATTTTACATTCAAAATAAAGGAGTGAATGTGATTGTACAGGAATAATAAAGTACTCCGGCTTCTTAATAACAATCGTGTTTTACGAAACGTATAACTTTTTTAAACCGTTGAGCACCCTTTTATTTCACGGAGATATGTAAGACAGACAAAGAGAAGTTAGGTATAATTTTTTAAAATCAAGATAATTGGCTGCGTAAATTTTCCTGACCGATCTAAATAAAGAGTATAACTGAGTTTATATAGATTTTGCAATTATCGTTTTTACCATTTCTGCAGAGGGGAAAAATTAAATATATCCATTAAGATAAGATATATCAATTGTTTATTACTAGCAGAAAATGGAAAAAAATATGAATGATTGGTGAGGTAGACGTACAATGTATGTAAACGGTAAACATACGTTCGGTCTGTTTACCGGGCCTTGTGTCAAAGAAGATGAACTAAGTTTCATAGCCTCACAATTTACAACTATCATGAGATGGTGCAGTTCTCTGAAAATATTATATTTTTGTTTGTTGGACAACTGCCCAAGCACAACGAGAATGATATTGCCCCTACTTTCTCTTATTAACTCAATCTCTTCCGCCCTTCTGCGAAGAGACGAGGAAATGAAAATATCTCTTCTATTGCCTTATTTTTCCAGCTGGCGCCACGAAAGAATTTCCCGAGAACTCAGACTGCAAATGCCAAATAGGAAGCTAAATAGGAGTATAGTAAAGAAAAATGAAGGATGCCTATGTATTAAGCAGGGAAAATAAAATAACATTTCATAAATCCGTCGCTAATGTAAGCTATTACGGGAGAAAAATCAGTTGATTTTCCAAATCATTTAAGATTCACTAAGATTTAGCGAAACTTAAACTAAGATGAATGAAATTGCAAGTACAATTCAATCAGAAAAGACACTGTCCGCGAATATAGCAAAAGACATGCCAGGGTCGGTCAAAGGGAAAAAAGGGTCCCACCTCATGTTGATTTGACGAGCCCTATATTGTATCACATCTTCTAAATTGATTTATTTTAAACTTTTATTAGCATAATGCAACCTTAGAGACAAGGCAGTAACACTAAAAGGACATGAAGAATCAGAAAAGAGATTCAAGGAATTTTGTGATAAAAAAACGAGTTCGATTTAATAGAAGTCACAAGCATTCTGTCATAGATATTGTTAAAACGATCATTAATACACAATGTTAACAATGCTTATTCTGTGCTTCAGTCAGTCATGTACTTGACCCACAACAAAGTACGTCATAAATTTGTGAGTTCTTAGCGGACTTGGACTTTCCAAAGGAAGAGGACTGACATAAATTAAATACTCAGGTATACGCTGAAGCCTTTTGCCAGAGGCGAACGAAATACCAATTATTCAGAATCGAATAAATGAGTTCATAGGAATATAGAATTATAATGAAAAAGTATAGAATGAGCTTTGCACAATCAATTAACTAGTCTTAAAACCACAATCGTTCCAAAATAGCCAATATTATAATTTTAGTTATAATATAATAAAATAGGTCCTCTACTCAAGGAAGGGATTTAATCTGCAAAAATCATTCGCAAGACCTATCGTATGCAACTTTGGTTACTTAGACTTTGGACACTTTAAAAATATTTAATGATTTTGGTTTTGTAATTGAATGTTAATAGTTTAGCGCACAGAATTTAAAAATCGGAGTATAGAATTCGCACTTCGCACGATGACTTTGGACCTGAAGATAACTTACATCATGGCTGCTTAAGAATCTCGTAATATACTTCTAAGTTATTAGTATATATACCATGGTTATATAGAATACTTTATGCCTACTGGAAAATTTTAGCAAACTTTAAACGGTTCATTTCTTTGTAGAAGTTGACTCTCATATTCTTTAACTCGATAATTATAAATTTGCGTAATAATCTAATGAGATTAGTACAAACGGGTAATTAAAAAGTTAAATTAGTTTCTAATAGAAAAATTAATTACCCTCACGCCGATACCGATCAATCCTCTCTGCAAAGAAAAGATGCTTCCAGTTCCGGATGTTCGTTGGTTTCTAAATCTCGTCAGCAAACTCTAAAAAGAAATATGGAACGTTTTCACAATTTTAGCCATACGAATTACGGTTAAAAGTAATTAAAAGCAAGCCTAACTACGGGAAGATGCTAAACATACGTTCGTTTTCACAGAATAACGTAGATAAAGAATTAAAAAAGAAGATTCAAAAGTACTTACTTTGTGTTCATGATAACCTATATGATCAAATTAAAAAATTAGCCCCAATAGGTTTATAGTAATGGAAATTAGTCTGTATTGAAATTCAGTTTAGACTCAAACTCTACTCTTTTTATATTACTATACACTTTTGAATCGTTTTAATGCTTGACTTGGTATTACAATAAAAAACTTTCTTAAAATTAAGAGCGAAAAGAATATTTCAAAGGAGAACTAACCCTGTTAAAGTTAAGCGAAGAAAGAGTGGATATGGTTGAGTCTCTTGGACTCTTCAATTTCTCATCCATTTTAAAGATTTTCCTGAAAAGAATAACTGTTTTTTTCCAAAATAAAGGGAAGGAAATTTTTTTGAGATACGATGTTTATGATCTACTTAAACACTGGATTGCAACTTCGTTTGAGTTGAATGAGTTCGATTAACGCATATTTTTAGAAACGAAATCGACAACAAAAAGAAGATAAACATTAGCTTGCCGACGAAATGATACAATGGTTACTATCGAAGTATGTCAGCAGAAAATATTAACCTTAAATATTCGATCCCAGACCTCAATAAATCGGAATTATTTCATCGGTTACATGTATACACAAATGCCTTATCTTTTCAATCTATCCCTCTAAGGGATTTTCATTTTTGCGTTATATAAAACATTTTTTCCAGAATAAAATGGCAAAATTGATGACATTTCTATTTATTTGTAACAATATCGTTAAGGCTCACTATCGGAGATATAGAGTGCCTCAAATATTACTTTTTGGTATATCATATTGCAAATGGGAAGGTTATACGAAAAATAACATAATGACTCCGTTAAAACATGAATTTTATATCTTAATTAACCATTATCTGTAAAAAAAATCCAGAAGCAGATCCATCATAAGACTGGTCTCCCGCTTAAAACTTTAACCCATTCTGTTTTCAGCCTAGCACACCTATATTTAGTTCTAAAGCATATATCAATAATTTTAAAAAATTGCTTGATACATCCCAATTTTGGCATCATCTGGCATTTGTAGTAATAATGTCACTAATTCTTCTTCTCGATTTTCATATGTTTTCCATATTTCCTGCATGTTTACTTGAATGAATAGCAAATGTATAGAGGTTTAAACATGAAATCAGTTTACAGTTTTTCCCAATCGGGATGCTAGAATTAAAGAAAATATACAATCCAAAGGATATATACAAAGGTATTATATGATTTTAACATAGTTATTTACATAATTTGACAATTGATTGTCAAAAATAATATAGCAATTATGAGACACACAACCATATTTTAAATTTATTCAGTACTGCTGGCTTTTTATAATTTACTGCCCCAAACTTGCCATCAACTGCCTCCACCTAGCTCCTCCATAATATCGCGATCATTAGAGAGATTCTATTAAGATAATGATTGTGATCATAAATTACGGTAGAAAGATTTTTATCGGTTAGTGTTGACCTATAAGCTATTTCATGAAGCTTCATGCCCAAAAGTAATTTTTTACACAAGTATATACATGCTTCCTACGTAACGTAGAATATTTTTTAACTTTATTGCATACAATAAAATATATTGCATACAACAATTTATTGCATACCTATAAAATTGTAGATAGTTATGTAAATAAACATTTTCAAGCTTAACTTTGCGGAATTTCATATTAAAAACTTCCAATGGCAAAGTCAAAAGACTTTGAGTTTGTCATTAAAAGTTTTTTGATAGCAAAGGTTATATGGATGTATACTTAGGATATATGCAATATGTATTTTGCTTATGGAAAATAAAAAATATACAATACTACACAAAAGGACTCTCGCCTCGACATCATGAGGCGCACGAGAGGAGAGCTGCATCCGGCCCGCGGGCCGCCCGTTCGACGCTCCTGACCTAAAACTTCGGTTATATGGAAAAATCCAATTATATTATTGATGTTATAGTGTTCCAGTTTTTGCTTTCGGCCTTGAGCCCGTTTTCGTATCTTAGGAGGGTGCCGATGGCTCAGCAGTTAAGAGGTTAACTTTAGCCAGAATGTAGCCTTTTTATTTCATAAATTCCGCTTGTGTCTGCCGCCTCGGTGGAGCCAAAGTCGGAATTGGACAGCTTCTCCTCCTTGGTTGATTCTCGGCCTTATTTTTTACGTGGTGATAGTCACTTAAAAATTACCAAATATTTGAGGAAAAGGGCAACCCGGTTACATTGCATCCTGTATCCCGATAAAGAACAACGCTATGGGTGCTTGCTTTTTACAATTTTCGAGGAGATATTTTTCAAATTTAAAAACATTCTTTCTCGTATTCCTACCACAAGCAAAGATGTTATAAAAACAACATCATCATTTTTGAAGACTCTGGCTGGGATAATATAAATGTCATTACCCCGTGGAGCTATACTTCTCCACCTGACTATAATTTCATTGAGGAATATTTACCCCTCTAAATTTAAATTTAAGATGTCCCAAGCATTTTACGGATATCTGATCATGATAAGAGAGACATATCGTTTGCCATAATCAAAATTATTCTTTAAGAATGGCAAATGTACCGATGATAAATTACCTAAAATACAGAAAATATTAAACTTTAAGCCGATGATCGCAATGGAAAAAATCTGTTTAAATAATCTCCTCAAGTAATAACATTCAAGTACTTCCTTCGTCCAAGTTTTAGTATATCTATATAAATATATAAAACATCCTAACCAATTTTTTAATGTTTTATCTTATTTTTTTGTGATAATTATTATTTTCTCATATTGTATGTACTATTACAATTTTACCTGCTTCTAATTTCATTTTATTATTCTTCTTTTAATTTTTTATAGAACTGGTTTTGTAATTTCCATGTTTTACACAGATTTCTTTTACACCTTTAATCTTGTACTATCAGCAGGTTTGCGCAGGTTTTTCACACACCCCTTCTTTGTGCGTGTTTTCCTGCTGTGGATCTTTTTTCCTAAGATATCACCTTGGGTTTTTTTACATCCACTCCTACTTAAGTTATCCTCTCTATTTCTATTCACATACACAAAACTTATTATGTACATAATATCATAGACGAAACGTTACATGGAAGAATTTTTCAGTATCAATCTCGCCTTAATAGCGAACTTAAAAAGATCTTAATATATTTCGATGAAGTATTTATAGCTTTAAAGGATGATCAGAAAATCGAATGTATTTATACAAATAGGAAACAGTTGCAGAGCTTTTCTTCTGATGAAATTTTCGAAGTGCACTTTCCCTTGGACAGATGCCACGGACCCCGAAAGGGCTCCTAATTCCCCAGCATCCGCTCAGCATCCGCTCAGCATCATCAAGACCCAAGGTCTTGTTTTCATCTTAAGAATGATATCATATCCACAGCCGAGCATCAAACATCTCTTTCACATGAAATGCTCACGAATTAGACATACAACATAAGAATTCTGCTCGTTTCCAGCTTTAGAAATAGATTCGCCAAAATATGCCAAGACCAATTCTCAACTCCATCAAAATTGCAATTGAATTCATTTTTAGCAGATGCAAAACGTAAAAAGCGAAAAAAGTTGAAATATACACTGCTTGGATAAGAGTGGGATATTACATTTATACATATTATCTATGAAAAATGTCAAGGGCATAGGTTTTCAAAGTGGTCCATATGGACCACTGTAAGGGAGAAAATATAAGGAAGAAAAAATGAGGGTCCTAGATCTTTCTCAATTTTTGAGTGTATTAGAGTCTTTGGAAGACAAGAGTCCCATTTTAAAAGAAAATACCACCAAATGTGAAACAGATATGGCTTTTTAACAAGAAAATTTAATAATAGGCAAGCTAGGGGTCCGTGGAAAATTGAAAGGTGTCCACAGACAAAGAAATGGGAACCTATGGTCTAGAGGCTTAGAGAGTTCTTTTTCCCCCTTCAAGTCAAGTCCCCTTTAAACATTCATTGATCTACAATGGTTCGATAAAATTGATCATACAGGCCTCATACAAATGTTCAATATAAAACCGAGAATATAATAATCAAAATGACGCGCTAACTTTATTTGTTCGAAGAATTGCAAGTTAATCGTTATAATGAAAATTAACGCGTTAGTGTAAAATTTAACCACCATCTTGGAATTGAAATGAAAGAGGAATAGTGAGAAGGACAAAAAATATTCCGCAAAGAGGTCGGAGATGGATTTTTTGTCGGATTCGCAGAATCACCGACATGGACCAAGATGAGGAACATTTTACATTTACTCAATTAGCGCAGATATCGCCTAAAAATGTGGCCCCGATAAAATGTGTGAATATGCGAGTCTTAATCCGTGTTCACTCCTCTGTAAACGGGGTCAAAGCAAGCAGGAAATTAAAGGGAGCGTGGACAAAGACTGGCGTCTCCCTTACATTGCTTACCACTGACACGCGTACGACGCACACCCACGGACGGACCTGATCGATACGATGCTGAATAAAGAATGACTTTCGGTAGCTCCAAACGAACATCTAACGCACTAAAATGCATACTCATATTCGCAGAATAAAATATTAATAAAGGAATCCTTAAGATTTACCTGATTATCAACAACGGCGATTAACTTATCTGAATGACTCTTTTATTCACGCAGCGCCATGCATCAGAAAGAGGAACGAAAGATCGTCAACCTTCATCCACCGAAATCACTAAAAAACATTAATTTAAATCGCAGAAGATCGATTGATTGGAAATGGACGTTCCTGGTAGAAGCTCAAAATAATGACCATGGCCATTTAAGTAAATAGTTGAATCCTTAATTTGATCTTCGCATTTACACGAGAATGATAACCACCACCAAAATGCATTTGTTCGAAAATTATATACTTGTATCTTCACGATCGCCTTTGATTGTATGTAAATATGAAGACATATAATAAGGATTCGTATTTATCCATCCATCAAAATCAAATTCGGAATCGAGGAAATACAATGATCGCACTATGGGAGAAATATCATCAAAATCCGCTTGAAAAAATAGATGAAGAAGAGTTTCGGATTAAGTACCACAGAATTTTTCTAGTAAGATTTCGTACATGCGAAATGAATTAAGCTCATTAAAAATACTCCCACTTCAAGCCATGTGTATTCGTTTGATAATGAAGAAAGAAACCCCTCCAATGTTCTACAAATTTTGTTCGAATATGTGCGACCATTTTTCATTTACCGTAGTGAATTTCCTTTATAAGAGACGGTCCTTTTTCAAAATTGCTCAATCAGGTTATCTGGTCTATAAGGTCATTGACTCATTCTGATTGACACATTACCTCAACTCATACGGTATAATTTCCAGTTCAACCCGAGTACAGCTTTTATTCCAAAAATTAAAAAACGAAGAAATCACTAGGAATCAATTTAATTTACGATTCGCCAGCAGTCACTGTCAGAGAAGGGTCGAATGAAGCTGAAGTTAAATGACACAGTTTCAAATTTATATCAACGAGAATAACAATATTAGAAGCTAGGGGTAGAAGACGAGTTTCTCTTACCTTCAGGATAAAGCTGAAGCGTATTTTCACACTGAGCACCCAGGAATAATATTCAGCCACGCAGCAATTGTAATAAAATTAGTAACTGTACATGCTAGGACGTTACGAAAAAAGTACAGCACTAAATCATTTTGCAAGCAAATCTATATATGGCATATGGTTATATTTATGAATCATATTTGGTAACCTAAATCTTAGAAAACATTTTATGAAGCAACTTGATACATTTTGAGCAACAGCAAGGTTTTGAAAATAAAACAACTTTTACATTCACGATAAAAAATGTATTGATATAGGACAATCAGATTGTCACAATAAAGTCTGCATCCATTGCGACTGGAATGCCAAATTAATACATACACACATGAATAGCTTCGCTACATATAAAGAATCACATATTAAATACTTTGGATAATTAGAGCAACATCACAAGTTCAGACAATACTTTAAATACCTTTTTAAATAAATATAACACATATAAATATAACATATATGAATCTATATAAAAATAAATAAGAAAATCGCGACGTCGATAATAAAAATTCTGTAAAATGCAGTATTCAGGTCGTAACAAAATTATAAATCACAACATTAACAATTTGGGTTACAGCTTCCAGATCTACACTCGTACAGGATATGAACATATTTGCACTATCTCAGTCAGATTTGTAAAGGAATGCTGTATTTTCTCAAAATCAAATCAAAGATCACAGCTTCAAACCATCAACCTCCCTTTTAATATTTAGTCTCGCTTGGTCTTCAAATTTATCGCGGAATTCACGAGTCGAGAAAATATTCGGTATTTGCAAAAAGGTCTGCAAAACCTAGTGGAAAAAAATAAAATATTATACTAAATTTAATATACTTCTTGGATAAAATAATTCGCATAGCGATAATTCGATTAAGATTTAAAAAATTAATTTACCTTAAGACGCAAGCTGGAGTACGTCTTGTCGGGCAAGAAAGAATATTCTTGTCGTACTTTCTGAACATATTCATCGTACACTGATGATGGTGAACCTAGAACAACCATGTCTAGATCAAGAAAATAATGCTGATCATCGGTTCCGAAGGCCCCTTCTGTTTTATGCTCCTCAGTAATATGAGTAGCCGATGATTTCAATAGATTTATGACTTCCTCGAAGAGTGGACTACCCTAAACGTAAAAATTATGAATTTTTAAATCTGGATGCATTTATTACATACGTAAAAACACTAAACAAACCTTTGGAATTCCTCCCTCTTTAGCAAACTTCTCAAACATATGAACGTTTTTTTCTTCATTGTCTACTGCTTTTGGGTCATACTCGAAGCTGTATGTAAATCATCAAGTAATTAGTCTTGGAAAATTTAATGAATAAGACTAATATTTCACGTTATAATACTTACTAGTGGAAGAAAATGGCAAGAGCTACGGCTTCTGGATTCTTTAAATTAGATCTAACCATCTCAAAGTGGAGGAACTTCTTTTCCAGATGATCGACGTTATGGTAAGTTCTCATCTCATCGCCGTATCTTTTTTTCATTGTTGTCCACCATTCCTCACTCACTGGATCTAGTACATTAGAAGTAATATCTTTCCATACATCTTGCAAAACCACTGACATTTCGGTTCAAATTCACTTCCACTCTACGCGACTCTTGTGTTGTCTGCTTTAATCTGCTAGAAATGTCAAATCAATCGAAGACGTCGACTCTGCGATATATCGAATCAATGATTTCATATATCTAGGAGCGAGATGCGTAAATTTGAAAAATTGCTTCAAGCATAGAGTCATAATCGAAGAATTCCATGATAAAATGCCTAATATAAAACATAAATTTTAATGAAAGCTTTGATTTCTGAATATGAATCGAATTGAGAACCGCGAAATTCACGGAATGATTGGAATCCCTCTACCCTTATTTGATACCTATGTGTAATAGATCTAATATTATATTTAACAGGAAATTGCTCTCCCTATTATGAATATTTTTTCGGATATATCCATGAACAGTTCATTAATTTACGCGTGCAAAGAATTCTATTTTCACCTTTATTATAAAATACTCTAGGAATCATGAACAATCAATTATCAAACTTAAACTCATAAAAAAGCAAAATCTCATTGGAAATTGGTAAATTTTAATTCTATTTTACTTATTTTTAAATTACCAAATTCGTAATCATGGATGCAGTTTTTTTATAAATACACCAACAGGCAATACTTTTGGTAGCTGGATTGATACCACTTCTGTTATTTTCCATTGAAAACTGTGTGACTTGCAAAGAAGGACCTTATAAAAGCGGCAGATCTTAAACTATGAAAATGATTGCATTATAATAAAGATAAAACACTATTTTATAAATAGTGCTTCATCTATTATGCCACCCATAAACTGCATTGTCTGGACTCTTAGCAATCTACCTAAAACGAGGCATACCAAATCATTTAAATTCCTCTGTGAAGTTTTGCCATTCCCTCATTCCAGATCTTGACCTATCATTAAAATGGGCTTTTTCGTGTTACTGAAGGTTGCTAACAGGTTAAAACACAGATTTTCAGCTATACTATAGAAAGGCTTGCAAAGAACTTCCAATCTTTGTAAGACTGCCACTCTCTGTGTAGATGCAATTAAATATTTTGCACAAAAAATAAAACAATAAACTTCCTGTTTTACAGCCTAATTTATATTAATTAATAATCATGACATAGATCTGTTAAAGCCATATATAAAAAATGAAGTTTTGCATTTACTATTTCAGTAAATCTTGTACTAAATTCACAAGTATTTAGAAACATTTTTTATTGTGACCATGCCTTCTTCTGCTGCTGATTTTACATTCTTGATAAGTATTTCATATGCCAGAAAATACAACTTATATGACCTCTAATAGATATACATTCAAAAGCACTCTTACCCCAGCCATTCAAACATAGAGCATATAAAGAGCAAATGGTCAAAATAGTCACAGCAAAGAGCTAGAAAAACTACACAGACCAAAGATCTGTACCCTAATTGCAGAGCCAAAAAGAGTGTGATAGAGCATTATTGAAAACAGAATTGAGTAATTCCTATCATATCATTTTGATTGACTATTCAAATAAATGAAGTGTCAAAACAAAAGAGTTGGTGCAAAATGGAAAAAATGCTACAGGGTGAGGGATGTATGGATGATCTCCACTATAGGTACTTGAAAAGAGGTATTGTAAGATATTATCCAACAAAATCTTTAAATTCTATATGCAACATTATAAGAGCGAAGAACAAGGAATGCTTAGACAAGAAATGCTTGCTGCCTACAATCATCAATAATCAAATGTGGCAATGCTGAAACTGTACTTAAGTGAACAAATATAATAGAGGAATTTGTCATGAAGTCTCCTAGGGTTGTGAACCGGGCAAGTTCATTGGTTAATACCAATGTTTCAGACCTCCGTTGCTATTTTCAAGGATGACAAGGCAACAGAGGTCATTGCCAAAATGTTGGTATTAACCAACGAACTTACACAGATGATAACTATAGAAAATTTCTTCAACATCATTCACTGGAAAAACATCTGATCTTTCTTACAAGAATTTATTTCTAGAGGAGGAAAGAAGGCTATATTCAACACCTGTGGAAGCTGCATGTAGTTTTGGGCTGCTGTTTCCCCCACTGGTTTGGAGAATGCTTCTGGATAGCCAAGTGGGTTGTCGACTGGGGTGAAAGTGGTCCAGGGTTTGATGCCCATAGGGGGACCATATGCAAAATAATTTAGTTGTTGAAGCACTTTTAACAATAATACTATGCTGATAATGATTAAGTGAAGCCTGTGGAATAAAGGTAAGCAATAAATCAATCGATATAACAAAATAGGAAAGTTTTTTTCAAGTTCAATGGAGAGACTGCAGAAACTTCTATAACGATAATGGACTCTTTAAAAAAATATATTAGTTAGAGAAAAGATATTATATTTTTAGCCCGGGACAAGTGGAGATAACCACTAAACAGCTAGTCATTTGGATATTGATAGTTAACTTGGATTACTAAAAAATGATTCTCCAGATATGCAGACAAGCAAGGTGGAATTAAACAAGCTCTTTGAGGGATACAAGAAACGCTCTGCAGATCAAATGTGAGTAAGAGCCAATGGGATTGGAACAGAATTTCTAAGCAAGTTGAAAATGAAGCAGAGAGGAGAAATGAGATTTAGATCAAGAAACAGAACTAACAAAGGGCAGAAAATGAGTTACATCAATTATGACTACTCAAAAAGGATTAGAATAATTATGTTCAAGATTGACAAATGAATTACACCATGCAGCCAAAATTTAAAATTTCTTTTTGGATTCTCAAACTTTAATCCACCACTGCTACTTTCATATCATCAAAACATATAAAACACACAAGTTACGATCATACATATCAGCATTCCATCATTATTTTGCTTTATTTAGATGTTCTTTTCTAAAGAAAATTTATCATCAAAAAATTTCAATAGCTAGATTTGAAGCTTCAGGGTTAAACGAGAAATGAAAAACAGGGACAATAGTGGGAATCAAAGCTAAAGCCTCCCACTTTCCGGGAAGTTCAGCTTGTGGTAAACAATTACAAATTGAAATACATAGTGCAATAGGTTGAAGAATAGATTTAGCCAACCCTTTGAAAATAGAACTATAAATAATGACCTCTTAAATCACTCAAAAATTATCATAATTACAAAATTCACCATCAAGATTACAATTCATCCATTATTAATACTGCTACAATCGAACAATAATGGTGCATTCTTAACTGTCTACAGCAGGTAATTATTCTTCCATTTTCATACCATAGATAGCAGTTTTAAATCCTTTTCATGGAATATATATGTGGCCATGAACTCAAACTTATTTCATAAAAAAAAACAAAATTCCATTCTTGATCCAACACAATATCACTTATTCTATGCACAATTTTTTACTTTTTTCATGAAAATATGACAGTTGTGGATATCATATTTATTGGTAGCCGGGTATGTATGATCATTGGAGGGTACTTTTTCCTAATTGCTCATAAAATGCCATTCAAATGTTTAGGTATCTTGAATGCTAATGATTTTTTACCTATCATTCATACCACAGACAACATTAAATGTCATTTTCTACCTCAGAGAATTAAAGTAAGTAAATTTTAGGGGGACTTAGCTTGTGAAAGAGATTGATTTATACATATATTATTATTCTTATAAGAATATATATGTTCATCAACATGGAAAATGCTATCTAATGATAACTATAAAATTAAAATTTACTTGCCTTTGTTTCCTTATTATCAGTGCCTAAATCATTTGTATGTCCTTGTAAGGGAAATAATATGTAATCTTGAATGTAATCGAAAATACTAAAAAATATTCAAAGATGCGTGTCCTGGTAAAGAAATGGGACAGGCAAGGAGTACATTCTCATGATTAAATGCATCTCGTATCATGCCAATGGTACAATTGTATCATTGGTGAAGGAATTTAATTCGATCCGCTTTGTATCAAAGGATCCGCTGTTACAAAGATCATCGTAGCGGAACCGCCGTTTCGTCACAAAAAAATTAACTCCTACCATGCTCTGATGTTCCTTCAAACTTTTCAGATTAATCATGAATAATAATAGATGTTTTTTTATAACTATCACAACTATTACCATTTATGCACCTTCTAGATGTAGTACTGATAGACATCTCATAAGATACATTATGCGCAGCGCAAATGATTCTCCCGCGTGAAAGGAACGAAAGGAAGGAAAGGAAGAACGATAGAACAAACGAAACAAGGCGTCCGTTTCATTCACAGCCGAGAGTTGTTATTCAAAACGGGATATTTTCTATGTGAATGTAGTTTTTATTCGAAGATATGTGACTGTTTCAATTTAAGGAATAGTTAAATAACACAATTCATCATGTCTTTAAGTGTTAAAGAACTGACATCCTTGTTAGGGTATGATTTTAAGACCATTTAATATTAAAATTTGCCATAATTTATAGTTTATTGAGTAATAAAAATTTTCTTCGTGCAGGTTGTTATCAGAAGAAAACACAGACTCTCAAACGTTAGAATCTTTAGCGTCACAGTTACATCAGTATTTTAATAAACAGGATCACTTCAAGGGTGAGTTCGTTCTTAACTTTCTAGTAAGAAAATTGACCGACAAAATACACCGGAATAACGTCTCAAATAGTAAAGAAACATTTTCTCTTAAAAATATTCACCTGTTCACAATCTTAACATGAACTATTATTAGCTTAATTGTGTTATTGATGGCCGAAATGCTATTATTTTCAACTTTGATTAGAAAAATGGAAAACATCTGTTGGTGTACAAAATCTACTCCAGTACTTGGAGAAAGGTCTACTTATAATGTCTTGTTTTGTTCAATTAATTTGTTAACAAGAGCATTTCAGCCAAAATGTTCCAATGTTTCAAGTTTTGGCTTCTGTAATTTTTTTACAAATGTATCAACTTAAAGAAGGTAAATTCTTTGGCGGCTTTTAATCTTTTGGCCCATCTCAATAGTTAATTAATTAATAGTAATAAATAGAGAAAATGTTATATGATCCTCTGTTTATGATTTTGGATATTTTTTATCACGGATATTTTTATTATTACGAAAAATTATGTTCCTTAAGAAATCTTTTATCTCAATTTTTGTTAGAAAATTTTGAGGTTGTTATTAGAGGAACTTAGTTGTTAAATTTAGTTGACGATTCAAGTAGTAAAAATACGTTTTTCTAAATTTTTATTACAGTGGGATGTGCTCTAATACTACTACTCCAACAGTCCGATCTTCTTCCCCGTCCAAGTCAGCGATTGGCAGCTATAACGTTACTACACGAAATGTACAGGGGAGAGCCAGTGGCTATGAATCCATTTGCATCAGCTTTTGTACACTTGCTGGTTAGTATTTAAAATATATAAAATGGATTAGGATTTAAAATGTCTATTTAAAGTCATTAAGTTTCGTTTTGTAAAACTGACAAATTTATCTGAAAAATTCATTTAGACCAAACAGATATTGAATAATAAATGAAACTTATTTCTAATTGGCACTCGAGTCTTGATACTTAAATCCTTCAGCTTGGATTCAGTGCAGTTCTAATTGCAATATAACTTCTGAATATTAAATAGGGGTTGACTGCAAATTTATGAATTAGCAATAAACTTTCTTATGGCGGTAATTAGTCAGGTATGATGGTTGAATCAGTTAGATGGTAACAGTGACATCACTAGTGTTGGTGTCACCCAATACTGTAACGCATGGTGTCACCCCCCCTCAGGACTTACACCATGGACTTCCTCTGAGACCACCAGTGCCAAAAAATGGGGCCATACAGAATCCCTAGTAATGTTGATCCTACATTTAGAAATCAGCTGACTAACTTAGCAAAACTGCAATCAATACATTCACTTGTAAAGTTTGTTTTTTGTGAACTAATCTATGAATTGGTACAAAGGTTTAAATTTGACAGTTATTTTGGTGCAACTTGTCAGAAGTTAGTGCAAAGAACCAAACAAACCCAATGTTATCTTCAAGGAGTTATTATACATGCAAAACTGTGGCACATTTTTATGTTATAGTATAATTTGTTTGTGTTATAACTAAGAAAAGAGAGATATTTTTTGTATTTCAGTAATAAATTTCTGCTGTTGGACTGAAAGAATGCTTAAGAATAATTTCATAGAGAGACATAAGATCATAGACATTGTTCATTTTGTTTTGACTCATTCATCATTGTTTTGCATTTTGGTGTCACCCAGTGTGTTCCGCAACTCCTAGTGACACCACTGTATGGTAAGAGTAAGGCTTGAGTAATATACTGTGTTTTTCTCAAAAGTTAACCTTCCTTATCTCAATTACATTCATGTCTTTAATATCCTTGGATTCTCCCAGTACTGTCAGTCTTCGACCTACGACCACATTTGCTTCTGACAGACTGGTCTTAGTTGATTTGGACATGTCGGATATTGTTAGTTGTTTTGTATATTTTGGTAGAAATATTTTCTATGCTCACCATATTGTTCCAAATTGCTGAATTAAAGTAAATTAATAAATACAGTATACTGCTCGATTTAAAAAACATTTTAATTGATGTTCAATTATGTTACCTGATATTTGTTATTCTACAGTTCCGAAGTCCTGCTTGACAAAGAAAAATGAAAGTGAATGTCGCAACAACTATTGATAACAAAGTGACAAGGTCAGACTCCCAAGTCCCACTGGCGGCATGCATCTTACCAGTTGGGAAATGCTTTATTATTTAATTACCCCTACTTTTTATGGTAAACATAAATCGTAGAGGTATAGGTGTGTCTAACCTCTCACTATATTGACGTACTTTACATGTCCCTTGCAAAAATTATATTCCCTCTAATATAGCCAGCATCTTTGGTGTTCTGCATACAGGCAGCTCCCATGGTGGCCTTCAAAGTCATCTTCAGAGCATTTTCTCTTTCTCCTCTTCGTTCCTTCCCTGTTCCTCCTCTCAAAAGAGCAACTTCCTCTATACTCCTCTTCTGTTCTTTCCTTCTTCTGTTTACTCTAGATGAAATAAGCAGAGAGTTGAAAAAATTTAGGCATATCATTTATATAATCCTCGGTCTGAATAATATGTCTGTTTTCTCTATCGTAATTCTTTTTTGTTTAAAACTACAGCACCCACCTGACGACAAAGAGAAAACATCTGGAAGAAGACTTGAATATGCAGGACAGCTACCAAGGTTAACAGTCGGAGAAAAAACATTTCTTGCTCAGCTGATTACAGGAATGGGTGGGAAAGAGGTAAACCCTTAAAAACCTGCTTTGTTTGAATTATATTACATTAAAGCTTTAAGATGTATTACTAGCTATGGTGATGCATTCCATTTAACTATACACGATATTTCTATTTGTGTGATTTGATTGCTGAAGCTATGCAATGGAAACTGAAGGTAAAACTATGAAACATTTACTAAGTAAATATTAATAAAATGAATCTTGAGAGCATGAGGCTCATAACTGATTGTTTGAATACTCATTATTTAGTTTAATTTTTCCTCAGTGTTTTGTTTCTCCTTGCTCAATAAAACTGTTTAGAATTAATGTTTTCTTTTATGCAGTATTTCTTTATCAACAAATTTGATTCCAGCTTATAAATAGAATGGAGATATTTTTAAAAGTATGTACAGTAGAACCTCGATCTATCGTTTTTGAAGGGACCGAGAGAAAAAGACGATGAATGCGGGAAAACGATCAAAACGGGAAATGTAGACTCAGCTCGCACTATTAAAATGAATACATAACGAAAGTTTATCCAAAGAAAATCCCTAAAGATTTCGAAAAAAACGTACTGAACTCCTAGAGACGGTCCAAACAGGGTGAAATATGCCAGTAAACTGAGATGGACAAACAGGGCTCGTACGCGCACCCATGTGAAAACTCTCCAATAGGATACAATGTATTAAAACAGGCCCGGATGTGTTTAAAAAATCGGCCGTTTTGAGCAAGTGCTACGACAGCCTTAAAAAAAGTTCATGCCAAGCTCTCAAAGAAAATTTTTGTCGCAATTCCTAATACATTGTCTTTCTTCTTCGATTGGGCCAAAAATCTGAATGATGGATGCGGGAAAATAATATTTCGATGAACGATGAATGCGGTATTACTTTACATGTCTCCTTATGGGCCTAAGTCGGGACTATAGAAAATAAACGATAAATCCGGGAAAACGACAAATGCGGGAACGATGGATCGGGGTTCTACTGTAATTTATTTCAAAATATTAAATTCTGGGTATATGAAGAAATTCTTCCTGTAACTATAATGTTCAAAGTTATTTTTTGTTTTACTTTTATAATTTCACTAAACAATTCAGTCTGAGGTTAGCAATATTCAATTTTATATTTAAGTTATTCTGAAGGTGTGAAAAGTCTTAAAATTGTACTTCAGCAGACAAACACATCACTTGCTGTAAAAGAATTGATCCACAGGTTACCAAATGATTCAGTCATAGGATTTGCTAGATATTATTTAAACTTTTCTATTAACTACTGCTATTACTTTTATCGAAAGTAGTTATCTTTTTTAAAAATCCTTGCTTTAATTAGCAAAAGATTATTTTCATCATAAAACTTTGATCCCTGTCAAATGCAATGCATATTTAAGGTCAGTGTCTTTTTCGACTAACAACAGAGTTTTTCTTTTATAATTGTGAAATAAATTTGATTGCAAATTCTGAAGATTGTGATCAAGAAAAACTTTGGAAATTTTTCAGCTGTTGAACAAGACTGCAAGACAAGTGGCTCAGAGTGGAGTTGGAAGTGGAAACACTGTCCCTTTGGATATGACAGGTCTTCAACTCGCTTTGGCCGAAAGACAGTCTGAACTTCCCCATACCAGTCGAGCAGCTATACCTATTCTTCTACCGGATATAGATTCTCCAAGGTTACAGACTGGCGGGTTTGTCACTTTTTGATAAACTATTGCTAGGATTTTAATTCTCAAATGTTCCATGTAATATACTCTAAAGCACTTCTAAGTTACAAACTCAAAAAATCTCCTTCTACAGGGTTTTACCAGGAATATTCACAGAGCAGGGAACAGCCACACGAAGAGTGGCAGAGGCACTGTTACTTCCAGGGCAAAGGCCAGCAATTGTAGAACAAAGTTACAGGCCAGAATTTCTTCGATTAGCTCCACCATTACATCCCTGTGAAGATGAGGTAAGAATAATTTATATTCCATCTTCAATGCATGAAATTTTGTACCTCTTTTAAATTTATTTACTGTACTTTCAAGTCAAGGTGAAAGCTCATTAAAAATTTAGAAGCACTCATTTTTTTATTACTTTATTTTTGTTCATTGTTTTAAAAAGGGAGATTCTTTGATGTGCAAAATTAATTGCTCTGAATGAATCTACCCTGTCTGTTTACTGCAAGATGTTTCAGAGATATCAAAGATCTACATGCACGAGTCATTAATTTTGGAAATCATCCGTCTAATCTCCTTTCATATCAGATATTGTTAAATATTTCTTGTTACCTCATTGTACTTTTCTGAAGTATTTTATTTCTGTTACAAGTTTTCATGTACGAGGATCAGAAATGGTGCTCCAACATAGAAATCTCTTGCTCTAGATGTACCTCTTCTGTAGTTTTTCAGATACTTTCCCATTTCCTATCTTTTTGTTACTTAATTTCATGTATTTTTCTCCAAACCAATCTGTGAAAATTCAAAACATCTCTTTTTAATTTTTCCAAGTATGTTTTCTGAAGCAAAAAAGTTATTCAGATTTTTTGTTTACAGCAAATTACTAATTTCAGTTAACCTTTCTCTCATGAAAGCATATCCCAATTCAATAGTGCTCCATTGAATATCCGTAAGTAAGTATCCAGTTGCAGTCAGTATTCTTTTCTCATATTCAAATTTCTGCACTCACTCAAGTTTTGATTCTTGGTCATGACATTCAACCTGTTTTTGGCTGAAACGGTTTAATTTCTATGTGCATAAATTTTTCATTGATGCAGTTTTGAGCAAAGTGATTGTTTGTTTAATAGATGGTTTGGCTGAATTTAACGGACCCTTGGGAGCACCAGGTTGCATATGACACAACTTTATGTGCCCCTGCTCCTCCCACATCATCTGCATCTAATATGGATTCCGTGAGTGGCAGCGGTGGGGGTGGAGGGTGCTCAGGAAGCACGTCTCAAGCTCGAGATCTCATGTCCCATGCTTTTAAGACAGCTCTAACGCTAGTTCAGCATGGAGACCTTTTGGAGCAGTTAAATTCAGACCCAAAACTTGTATACCATGTTGGGCTAACACCTGCCAAGGTAATATAGCTTTAGATTTTGTCACTGAATTGAAAATTTTCATTATTTAATAAAGTCACTTATTCTCACCCTCCTTCTGCTTGTTTTCCAAAATATTCATTGGAAATTGGGGTTCCCTGATTGTCAAGTGGGTAGCTCATTCACGTTTGGTGAAAGCAGTCCTGGGGTATACCTGGTTGGGGCCCATATTCGTAACATAACCTCAGTGCTCTAAAAGCACTTTTAATTTAATATGGCTATTTCATTTAAGATTGCTTTTACAAATTTCATAAAAAGTAATTTATACTTTTTAGTATTTTTCTGCAGATATTTAAAATAATTTTCTTATTTTTACTTACAAATACCATAGACTTTAATTTAAATTCTTTCCTTAAGGTAGGAAATTAGCATTGAAAAAATAAATAAAATTCCCCTTTTACTCACTTGAATTTTCTTATCGTTTATCACTGGGGTGAATTGTAAGATTATTTATGATTTTCAATGTAGTTTATTTCCTTGATAATCTATTTTTGAGTTATTGTTGTCCGTATATTTTTATAATGTGGAACTGGCTAATAATATTTCCTGAACAGTTGCCAGATTTGGTGGAGAACAACCCTCTAATTGCTATTGATGTACTTCTTAAGTTAATGCAGTCAAGCCAAATAACTGAGTATTTCAGTGTATTAGTAAACATGGAGATGTCTGTTCATTCCATGGAAGTAGTTAACAGGTAAGGTATCACTTACTATATCTACATCTAATTTAGTATTTTAGATGTTTTATGTTCTGATATTTCATGTTTTCTTGATTCCTTATAATTCATTTGCATTCAGAGTTTAAATTTGTATACATCCTTTAATTTTAATTTATTTTTGAAAGAATAAAAGCTAATCATTATTGGTTGTTGAAAATTCATCTATTCTTTAGAAGAAATAGAGGTCTCTGACATCAAAATCTTAGTCATGTAATTTTATTCCAATTATCAACCTAGTGATCAGATAACTTAAGTACATTTTTTTACGTTAGTACATTAAATACACTTTTAGTGATTTAATGATCATGCATCAGTATGATAACTTTAAAAAATGATTTAGCTGCAATTTAGTCCTTTTTAGTCTATAATTGTTAGTTTTTTTCTGTAATCCTTTCTTGTATTTTGTCCAAAATCATATTGTACTTTAAATTTAAAATAAATGAGAATTAGATTACTTCATGACAAATATTACATCTGATTGCATTTTGGTAAAAATTAGATCTATAACAGCTATAAAATTGATTATCCAAATATTGCTGTATCCAGGTTTCAGGCTAATCAAATCAAAACGTATGTGCTATTTAAAGATAAAAGATGCCTTTTCTCATATTTTAGAAGAAAAAAACAATATTAATATGAGGTCACTTCCCATCTTAAACACTTTGTTTGCATATGGCTTTATTTCTGTGAAATCTCATTCATTTAATTGTATTATATGATTATCAATTGCTTTTTTTTACAGGCTTACATCTACTGTTGACTTGCCAACTGAATTTGTCCATTTGTATATCTCAAACTGTATATCTACTTGTGAAACAATCAAGGACCGCTACATGCAAAATAGGCTTGTTCGTCTTGTCTGTGTATTTCTTCAGTCTCTCATTCGAAACAAAATCATCAATGTCCAGGTTAGTTGTATTTAAATTTTAATATACAGTGAGTGTTTAACTAACAACCTATGCGACTTACTATGTTTCGACTTATGACAGAGCGTCTCTCAGAGATATCTCAGCTGAGTAGCGCTTGTCTAAACAAAGATAATAAAATGATCAAGTAGTTGTCTAAGAAAATATTTTAATATTAATTTAAACAATATGCTAAGAGTTTATAAAAGGCTAAAAAAATAATTAAGGAAACCTGCAAGAATAAAAACAACAAAGATTATAAATCACTTAAATTTTTCTTGATGTTAAACAAAAGAGTAAACATTTTTTTTTTAATTGAGCAGCCTCCATTTTAAAACAAGATGGACTGCATAGAAAGTATTTCTATCAAAATCTACCAATAAATTATGAATATCCAACTCAGGTCCAAATCGACGTATGACTGGTCTGTCAGAACCAGATGTGGTCGTAAGTGGTAAACTGATTGTATTTCAAATAGATCTCTGTTTATAAATAACTAGCTATTAAATATCATTAATAATTATTTTATGCATGTTCATAAGAAATTATTTGTTTAGGTTTTAAATTCATAGTTAAGATGTTTTAAAAAGAAATATATTAATGCTTAGCTGGTTTCATCTTATTTAAAATAAACAAATCTTACATCGTCAACTTTCAATTGAAGCCATAATCAAATGGTGTTTTATTATTCTTTATAATTAATCTTTAATTAATCAAGAAGAATTTATTTGTTTCCAGTTAGATGTTATATTATCCCTGATGCTGCATATTCTCACTTCATTGCCAATACTATATTTATTCCTGGATTTTCATTTGTTGGAATGTTGAAGTTGGCCTGACCATACTAGTCCGATTGTCAACAGACTGTTTACTGACTTTTTTCTAATTTGAAGAACCACTAATTTCTATGGAATTCTTGTCACTCTATTTTATGCCAGCATATTTTTCTATTTGAGTTGTGTAGTATTAGTTGGATAATATAGCTTTTATCAATTAAAATTAGAGCTGTTAAAGCACTTCTTAATTTTTCTTTCAGAATACCCGGATATTACCTTTTCAAATTATTTCTATTCCTTAGTCTACTATATATTTATATTTTGTCATGTACTGCCTTACCTAGGAATAACATATGCCTACTTACTTGAAATTTGAATATTTGTAAACATTTTAGTTATCAGTCTAATCTCAAGATCTGCTACATAATTCTACAACTCTTGATCTCTTAGCTCCCACTTTTCTTAACATTATAACAAAGTTCTTATTTTGCATTTAAACCATGTACCACACTGGTCTAATTAAAACAAATGTCAAAATTTCTGATTGCAATGGTTAATTATAGAATTTTGGAATGTGTTGAAAATCGATAAATCCATCTATCATTAAATACTATCATTTTTTGGTGTCTTTAAATAATTATATATTTTATTGATTTTTCCAACAATGATTATTTTTCTTTATGATTTTTGTAACCAGTGTTCATATATAGCCATTCTATACTGTATTTTTGATACATCTTATACTTCTATAAAGTTGTCAGTTTTTTAAATAAAATTTTTATCCATCTACATTACTCCAAGTTTGTTTCAAGATCTATGCAAAGCTAGTGGCTTGCTTTTACACTTTGTTACAAATCGTTACATTTTAAAGTTATAAGTACATATGTATACTGTTTTACCTTGTAAATTAAAATAGTAAAATTTTAACATGAAATGGCATTTTATGTTGTCTAGTATGCTTCTCATATTTTTCAAGGCAGAGGATTTGAAATTAATTTTTTGATTGAAGCTAATTAATTTATCCAATGGAAGTTTTTAAGTAATCAATGTAATTGTTCTTCAAATGTTAGAAATAAAGAGGCACTTAGAACAAAAATCCCGTCTTTTAGGCTATTGTGGCCACTTTAATGCAGAAGTTCAATTTTATATGGGTTTCCTTACATTTGATTATAGGGGAGGGTGTTGTACCTTGGGACAGTTTTGGAACAAATATTTTTATTTTTACTTGTATAAGGTTAATATTAGTTTTTACATAATATACTAAAGCCCAGCATTTAGACAACACACCAACATCTTAAAATTTAAAATATGTTTTTTAATAAGGGAGTAATAGATTATTTTTTATGCTATCACAATGTATCCCAAGGTACAACACCAGGTTGTACCTTGGGACTAAGTGAAAGAGTGGACGAAACATTAAATTAGCAAATAATTCTTATTTAATTCACATAAAAATTAGAACAACTATCTAAAAAAAGGTTTCTTTAACAATAAGATTAGTCCATAGGCATATAATATACATTTAAATCAACTGGGAACTTCATTACTTGCTTTAGATGCTCAGAGGTTCCTGAAGTTGAAGGTGAAGGTAATTTACATATTATATCATCCTCATCTGTTTCATAGGGAGTTTCTTCTCTTAACCTGTTCACTACGGTGGCCATATTGGTAATCTTTATGCATTTATAATGATATAGCCCATATGTATGAGAATTAGAATGTATCCCTTCGTGGTTAATGGCAGACTAAAGGAAAACCTTTCCGTGTATCAGCAGCGTTCCCGCACTCATTTAAAACTGATGGGCCGGAGCGTCCCGGCACGCTCTCCGTCCCTCGGTAAGGAACCAGAGAGCGTGCCGGCATGCTCGCCATTCCAAAAGGGTTAATAGGAAAGTTTTCCTTCCATTTTAACAAGGTACTGAATTTCATATACAATGTCCATTTTTTTAAGACCTTTGCTACATAGTAACAAATTCTTTTTACTGGAAATTTTTTATAATAATAATTTTAACTAAAACATAATCATTTTGTTTTATTTCACAACACTCTATCCTCTAAGGCAATGTCCATTTCTTCCTCCAAAACTCTTTGCATTAATTCTTGCATTGATATTTCACAATCTTCATCACTAGATTAAATACTCATTCTCTCATCCTCTGAACTAGTGGCACCTACAGTCTCGCCTTTGAATTTCTTCCTGGGATTATTTTTGTTTTTCTTTGAGCAATCCCAACTTTGTAAATAGATAAGTTTTTAAATGTATTTTATCAAAAATATTAAATATATTGTAGGTACCTTGGGACGTCTCATGGTACAACGGTAATTTTGTCCCAAGGTACAACACATTGCAAAACAGGAAAACATAGCTGTTAAAAATGTTTGAGGTTAGTTGAACAGATTGATCAACCTTACCATAGGAAAGGGTATATTTCAAAATTTAATATAATGCCTTAATTTTTAAAACAGATTAAAGAAACAAAAATAGAAAAAAACAATGAAACAACAAAAATTTACTTACCAATGACAGTTTTTCCTTTTATCACTTAGCTTCCACAAATCTTACTGTATAATTGCAAGTCACTCTACTCAAGTGGCCAGATGAAGATCTAACACAAGTTAGTTTGGTCTGCCACACACATGTGGCAGAGCAATGCAGTTTGTCCCAAGTTACAACTTTCCCAAGGCACAACACTTTCCCCTACTGATTTTCTATGAAACCTTATGGTAATGAGATCTTAATTATTTATGAGGTAGTCGGTGTTAGGTACTATTCCAACTAGCCCCATTATAGATAATTTTTATGAGTAATTTTGTTGTCACAGCATTCAATCATATTGTAGACAAATCTTAAGTAATCCAATAGATGTATAGTGATTTTCTTGATGAAAATAAAATTTACTCAGAAATTTTGATCAACACTTTAAAAAGAATTATTTCCAATTCCAATATCTAAGTATCTCCTTACCAACTATCTGATACAACATTTTTAATTATTGTCTGTCAATAATGCTTCTGCTACTTTCAATAATGACTATGTCACCAATATGAATTGTAGAGGTATTTTAGGTAGCATAGGTATTTAAAACATGAACGAATGTGAGATTTCCACAACTTACATGGGAAACACCAGTTTTGTGGGAAACGGATTTTAACGAAACTTTCAGAGTACATTCTTTGCTTAAAAATAGTGGACACATGTCCAACTGTTCGACTCTATGGCGCTATGTTTATGAAAAATTAGCAACTGAATATAGGAGTTAGGCAACCCATAATACACGTGCATCACCTTATAGATCTCGAGATTTTCCACTAAGGGAATTATTTTCATCCAGAAAGTGGAGTAATGAAAAATTATAATGGCCTTTGTGTGAATGTGCCTTAGTTTTGTTGCAATAATTGATTGAAAATTGATAATTGGACCGTATAAAACCCCGCATTACACACCCACCCACTGTTGCGTGTTATTCACTAATCCTATTTTTATTTTTGTCATAATTTTCCTTGTTACTCACTAATAGACTTAAAGGAAAATATTTTCAATTCCTGCACCTGATATGTGATCAAATAACCTTATTTCAACCAAATGAACTTTGATGACAGAGAGCCTCACGCTAAGTGTGATGAATGATGGTTTGTAACTTTTCTTTCTGCTATCTTTCAGTACTCGTTGGTACTAATTACATTAGTTATCCTCGTAAACATGAAAATAGTCATCTAAAATAGCATTTTCACGAATTTAAGAGCCAAGTTTCAAAGTCCGCACTAAAAAAAAAAACACTTCTATTTTTGTACTGCTTTTTCTGATTCTAGCTCACTGTGTGGCGTGTATTAGAATAAATGTAAACTAAAAGGTTAAAAATGCTTGAAAGGTAAGAAAATAATAAAATTTAATTGCAATAAGATAAGTTATCATTAAGAAAATGGAAGAAAATAATTTCCTAATTGGAAAATCTCGAGAGCTATGGTGATGCATGTGAATGGCAGGTTGCCTAACACCAATTTTCTATTGCTTATTTTTCATAAACAAAGTCCCACTGAGTTGAAAGGTCGGACATATGTCCACTATTTCTCAGCAAAGAATGTGCCCTGAAAGTTTCGTTTGAATACGTTTCCCACAAAACTGGTGTTTCCCTTGTTTGTAAAAAAATTTATGCTCATAATCAACTCACTATTGGAATACAGGATGGGTTTCTTTTCCCTTTCATATTTGGATTTCTAAATGTAGCATAGCAATATGAGAATCAATTTATGTATTATTATTCAGTTCTGTTACCATTATGTTATTTACCCTTATTGGGTTGAGGGATATTATTTTTGAGAATACAATTCTTTAACCCTTTGAGTGCCAACGTCGTTCACAGCGACGATGGAAAATTTTTGTTAAAATGCCGGCACGCCCTGAGCGACTCTTATTTCGAAAGCTATTTATCTAAAAAAATTTACTGTTATAACTTTTTAAATTATTTTCTGAAGTAGAGATTGCATAATAAAAAGTAATTGTTTTCTACACCCTGTAAAATGTTTAGCAAATAGTTTAGAATATTATTGGTTTAATAGGTTATTTTTCAAAAGGCTGCAATTCTCTGTAAAATAGCCTGGCAATTTTCGCATGATGTTAGGCAATTCTGCATGGGACTCAAAGGGTAAATATTTATTTGTAACGGACCTAAAAAAAGTGATATACAGTAGAACCCCGATCCATCGTTCCCGCATTTGTCGTTTTCCCGGATTTATCGTTTATTTTCTATAGTCCTGACTTAGGCCCATAAGGAGACATGTTAAGTAATACCGCATTCATCGTTCATCGAAATATTATTTTCCCGCATCCATCGTTCAGATTTTTGGCCCAATCGAGGAAGAAAGACAGGAATTGCGGCAAAAAATTTTCTTTGAGAGCTTGGCATGAACTTTTCTTAAGGCTGTCGTAGCACTTGCTCAAAACTGCCGATTTTTTAAACACATCCGGGGCTGTTTTAATGAATCCAGGTAAAAATGTCACAGGTAAAAATGCCACGGTAAAAATGCCACGGTAAAAATGTCACGGGTAAAAATGCCACGGGCAAAAATGCCACGGTAAAAATGTCACGGTAAAAATGCCACGGTAAAAATGCCACGGTAAAAATGCCACAGGTGAAAATGCCACGGTAAAATTGTCAGTAAGTAAGTAAGTATATGTTCATAATATACATACAATAATATAAAAGATAATACATACATACAATAATATAATAGGTAATACATACATACAATAATATAAATAATACATAATGTACATAATATGATAATAAACATTCATTAGCAAATATTTTAACAAAGTATTTGAACCTGCATTAAAAACATTTACATATTTTATACCATGTTTGCACATACCCTTCTAAATGCTTTTTCATTTTCTAATTTTCTGATCCATTCAGGAAGACTATTAAAAAGATTAAACCCATCAATTATTAATGATTTCTTTAAGAAATTAGTTTTAAACTTATGAATTTTTAAATTTGATTGCTGTCTAGTTGCATATTTATGATAGTCACTATTACATGTTATCTGTTTAGATGTAACATGTATGTAACATTTTATACACTAACTATAGTACATGTAAAGAAATTCTTTCTTCAATTTTCCTCCACTGAAGGGCGCTAAGCATTGTTTGAATTGGAGTGTATTTTCCACATCCTAGAATGACTCTCATTGCCCTATTTTGTAGCTTCTGTAATATTTTCATGTAGTTTTTACAGATTCCATACAGAACTGAAGAACAATAATCGAAGTGAGGAGAAATAATTGTTTTGTATATGAGATTCTTTGTCCATGGGCTTAAGTATCTACTTATTCCTAATAAATACCCAATTTGTTTGCCTAATTTTTTACAATATAGTCTACATAACTCTTGAAATTCGAATGGGAGTCTATAAATACTTCTAGATATTTTATTTCATTCACAAAATCTAGCGCACTACTATCAAAAAGGATTAAGGGTCTATTTTGGTCATCTAGAATTGCATTCTTTCTTATGGTTGATGGTATAATTAATATGCATTTGGTCACATTCAGCTTGAGTTAGTTTAGCTTAAGCCAGGTGCTCAAGTTGGCAAGGGCAGAATTGATTTTATTACATACTTTTTCATAGGCCCCCACAGATGCAGATATTAATGTGTCATCGGCAAAAAAAAATCACAAATACATAATTTAATTGTAATGAAAGATCATTAATCTAAAGGATAAATAGTAATGGCCCCATAATTGCCCCTTGAGGAATACCCAAATTGTTGAAAATTTCACCTGAGGTTAAGTTGTTATACCTTGTTTTCTGTTCTCTATTGCTCAGATAGCTTTTTATTAGTTCCACAGCTGCATTTCCAAAACCATATTTTGTTAATTTTTCTACCAGTAGGTCCCTGTCAGTAGTTTCAAAAGCCCTTTTAAAATCGAACATAATTAAAACTGTAGTCTTTCCATCATCCGCCATTTTTCACTATTTAGAAAAAACAAGTTGGATGGCAGTTTCACAAGAAAAAGTCTTCCTGAAGGCAGATTGATTTGTGCATAATATGTTATTTTTCTCAACATATTCAATTATCTGTTCATGGAGTATTATTTCTAAAATAATAATATTTTGGTAAACAATTTACTGGTCTCAGATCTTGGGAATCAAGAGGATTTTTTTTCTTTGGAATAGGTGTAACTAGAGATGTCTTCCAGGACTCAGGAAAAGTACCTTGTCTGATTGACATATTTACAATCTTCAGTAACAAAGCCCCTCATTCATCAAATGTATCTGATATTAAATTTGCTGTAATGCGATCAGGTGCACTTTTCTTGTTATTTAGGGAGCATACAACTTTGTGTAATTTAAATAAATCTATCTCTTTGAACTCAAAAAACTAACACTGTGATTTTGAAATGTAATATCCTATACAGTAAGATTTTCAGCTTGAGATACCTTGGATATAGAGTTTACAATATCTACAACACTATTTACAAAGAAATTATTCAGGCAATCATTTTCAGCTTAAGATTCATAACCAACTATATTTACTTTCAGAGATTCCCCTTTTGCGATTTTACAACCATCTAAGAATTTAATAGTTTTCCACATTTGTTTTGGCTCATATTTTGAATTTTCAATTTCAATGTATCTTTTCTTTTCACTGTCTATTATAACCCCACACTTATTCCTTAATGATTTATAACTGTTCCAATCTTCTGTATTGTTAGTGAGTTTTGCCCTTTGGCATGCAAGATTTCTAAGTTTACAAACTTTTTTCACTTCACCAGTAAACCAAGGCAGATCTTTACCATTTTTCTGATGAATTATTTTTGCTGGAACAAATTTATCAACTGCATTTAATAGGTTTCCCACAAATTGATTTGATATTTCATTCAGATTAAAATTTCCCCAATTACATGTCTTTAGGTAGCCTTTCAGTTCCTCCATATTACATTTATCCCATAACTTAATTTCTCTTGGTTCCACTGAATGTTGTATGTATTCATTAATATTTTAAAAAATCACACTCAATAGTTAGTAATTCATGGTCACTAATTTTTGTTATGGCAGGTTTTATTACCAATAACTTTTTTGGTTTGAAATTACTAAGTCAATCATTGTTTTACTCGTTCTTGTAACTCTAATGAAGTATTTGACAAATTTCTTTAAACCAAAGCTTTGAATCACATTTATCAATTTAATAGAATAGGTAGAAATGTTCTTCATGTCAATATTAAAATCACCAATCAGGATACATTTACCACTCTAGTTTTTCAACTATCCATTCATCTAAGAAATTAATAAAATTATTAACTGATGATCCTGGTGATCGATATAAAGTATAAACATAATAAATGCCTTTCAATGTTTTTAGCTTAGTACCTTAAATCCATACACTTAAATTCATAATTCTATTTTCTACTATTCCATAATTAATATAATTTCTAATATAAATACACCCACCTGTATGTTTTCTATGATATAAGCACACTTCACAGTTATATCCATGTATGTCACAGTAAAATTCCCATAGTGAAAATGTCACTATCTACAAATACACAATGTCTACTTAATTCAAAAGGTTGGCAGAGGAATAACCCCTTTTTTCAACGTTAACATAAATTTCTGCATCATTTCTGCAAGATTTTTTTAACAATATTTCACGAAGCCTCAGGTTTCTTTTATGTTACCTTTGTTTTTACCTAAAATTCGAAAGTGGTATAGGGTGTATCCTATGTTACACTCAAAATATATATTTCTTAATTTTTTTGGTATGTATCACAGCAGGGGCCTAACCAGGATTTGACTAAGGGGGGGGTCCAAAGCCATGTCGTAAACACAGAATTGCCTTTAGGTAATTCAGGGGCAGGAAAGCTTTCGCCCAACATGCATAGGAAATGGATGCTTATTCATATTTCTCTTTATATCTTGTGAGTTATTAGTGAAATGTGGAACTGCATTTTTGTAAACATTCACATAACTATTTTTGTTTTTTTTTTAGGTGTCAATGAATGAGCATTTCATAAACGCTGCAGTTATTGTTTGTCATAGTATGCGATAATTATTAAGAATATGAAGAGAGAAAAAACTATTGGGGGGGAAAATGGTTCTTAATTGAAGCAAAACATAAGGTAAATTGTTTTACTACTTGGTTTCAATCAGAGATTCTGGAAAATGGAAACATTTCACATAATGTTCAACATCAGGGTCTCGGAGATCTTCTCTTAACCTTCTCGGTAATGGGTGGATGTAGAAACAAACTAGTCTCGTTCTTAAGTTCTCGGTAGAAGATTTCACAAGTTATTAATCATGTCAACAACTTATCGATCAACTCTTTAAGAATAAATTTTCAATGTTAAAATGTAAGATGCTATTATTTATATTATGTAATTAATATGAAAACAATGGTGCATGGAAATAGGGCATGGTTGTGTGGAAGACCAATCTCCGATCTTGGTTCCACGGGTGATCTGTTTCGTGTACATAAACCCAATGAAGCACACTTTTGAACCACGTTTATTACTTCCGATGACTTCAATGGAAGAAATCATAAAACTAAATTCTGCTAAAATGCAAAATATCCTTTATGGAGACAATAATTTCTTAGGTGATACGGTGTCACAGCAATATCTTCCGTGGTTACAAAATTAAATGTAGGAGCGTTTGAGTTGCGAGTCATGACAGCTTTCACCCCTACTCTCTTCAAAGCTACATTGTATTCAATGATACATTGTACATACATTGCGATCTTGTATTGGTTTTAGAATCTCATAGATGACTCGCATCGACTTTCTTTGTATTTATGGTTCAGATGACTCTCGAACTCTAACGTTTACGAGTTTAGTATAGTTTTTAAACTATTGGAGAAATTTCAACTTGTAATAAACAAGAAAAGAATAGTTATGGTGAATAATGTTAGAAGGTTCCACAAAGTAAAGACTGAAATAGTTCATTATGTATTTGACTAGAAAAGATTCTAGTTTTACCATAGGATTCAACTAAATTATACAGACGAGACTATGTAATATCGTTCAAATCAAATAAGGAACAATAACCAACAAGCTGGTCTTCGCAAAACCATGCCGTTCAAGATAAACGCTACGTCGACACGAGTGGTTTGATACCCATCTCTCATCACTAATTTAAATGTGCATCTCATCCCCCTCGTTTCCTCTCCTTCCGCGACTTAAACTATTTTAATTCGCTGCGGCGAGTAAACTTGTAGCAATCAAGGAGGTTCGTAGGGATCGTAGCTATCGTCTTATCCCATTCATCCTATGATGCGGATAGTGCACTGTTTGTTTTGGACGTAAAAAAGATAAAAATGCATAAAAATTTATTTCAATCCAGCCAATAGTTACAACAATAATAAATTACGGCGTGAGTGATAGTCATGACGTTGTCAAAACGGTTTTAAACATTGCCATAACGGTGAATAATTGCATTATTGCGTAAATATGGTTGAAATATAACAAACATTATTGCATTCTATACAGGAGTAACTAGAACAATATGAGCCATTGTCAAAATGGTCTTTAACATTGTCAAAATGGTAATGTCCCCCCGTGAAAATTCTGCTGTGACATTTTTACCGCCCACCGAATTCCAGTGTGGCATATTTACCGTGGCATTTTTACCTATCAAAAAGTGTGACATTTTTACCGTGGCATTTTTACCTGTGACATTTTTACCGCGCACCGTTTTAATACATTGTATCCTATTGGAGAGCTTTCACATGGGTGCGTGTACGAGCCCTGTTTGTCAATCTCAGTTTACTGGCATATTTCACCCTGATTGGACCGTCTCTAGGAGTTCAGTACGTTCTTTTTCGAAATCTTTTGGGGTTTTCTTTGGATAAACTTTCGTTATGTATTCATTTTAATAGTGTGAGCTGAGTCTACATTTCCCGTTTTGATTGTTTTCCCGCATTCATCGTCTTTTTCTCTCGGTCCCTTCAAAAACGATAGATCGAGGTTCTACTGTACTACTAATCTTTTTTCAGTCAACCTAATCTAAGCATTGTTTCAATATCAAGTCCAGTGCCTCAAATGTGATCTATAGAAATTTGCTAAGTAAATAGTGCTCAAAATTATGCTTCATAAAGATGTTTTCTATGCAGCTGCGAAATATCTTTATCTGTAATCTTTGAATACTATAATCACTAAAATGTGTTATCCTTAATGGATGTAACTTGCTTCGATAAAATAAAATATGGAATATCAATATTCCCCTTCTGGGCTACGACGTATGGGAATTGAAAGAAAGGAAAACTTAATTCTGTAGATCTTATTTAGTTATATATGATTCACAGATTAATACATTTTTAACTCCAGTCATAGTTTGCAACAGAACAAACCATTTATATTTTTAAAACATAATAGTGACAATGATTTCCAAAATTCTCATTACTTTACAAAGTTATAAAATGTAAAAATATGCATTAACACTCTTAAGTGCTCAATATCTTAAGCCCTATAATATGTGCTTTATTTCTTACTCCATTCAATTTGAAAAAAATTTAATGTTGATTTATATACATCAGGTAATATAGATATTGTAATAAATTATGAGACAAAATTGAACATGCCATATTTATAAATTAAAGGTAACTATAATTTAAGACTTTCCTGGGTAAGATGTTCTGCAGAATTGTTTGGTTAAGCACCTTATAATCAAAGATATTTTTTCTATTTTCAGGAGCTTTTCATTGAAGTTCAAGCGTTTTGTATAGAATTCAGCTGGATTCGTGAAGCCGCTGCATTATTTAGATTATTGAAACAGCTTGAGTCGGGAGAAGGTGGTCAAGCAGTCACTGGAGGTGGAAGCACAGCAGCTGTTGGAAGTGCAGCAGTGTCTGGCTCTAACTCTCCTTTGGCTCAAAATAACACCGGAACAGTGGCAACTGGTTCTTTGCAAGGAGGGAAAAGTGGAAGTGGAAAAGCTAGCGAATGACTGAAGACACCAGGATACGTTGTTTTTTAAACGTATCTATAGTTTAAGATTGATGTGACAGTGAAATTAATGCTCATTTCTACCCAACAAAATGGCAGCCTGCCAAAATCAGTGACTTTTAAATAAAAAGCAATTAAGCAGGTTCTTTTGTGGTGTTTCTGGTTAATATTTCTTATATCCCACTTTTCGGGACCAAATCATGAAATGGACTATTTTTCCTCTTTGATGATGATTTGAATAAACGAAGCAGTGGGCTTTCTAGTCGATTTTTCAAGAAATCTGAACTAAGTTTTGAGAACTTCTATCCAAGGAATAAGGAACTATTTCTTTACAGAGACTAATAGTGTTTACGTGTGTGTAAGATTAAAATGAACTGTAGAATTTTGAATATAATGATCTTTTCGAAACTTACCACGGCATTTAATGAATCACTAATAAGTTTAAAAAACTTTATCTAATCGTTAGTAGGTAGAGTAACTTAAAAATGCGTTCTTTGTTAACTTGCTGGTAAAATTTGGACTCAAGCCTCGGTAAGGATTTTCTAATCTTAACCAAGTTCATAAAGATGATCCCTTTGATGGACAGATTTATCTCTGAACTATGGCAAGATTTATTTGGTTTGGCATAAAACAAAATACGTGAAGAAATATAAAATGCTGGACATCTTCCCCGGGCAGAATGCGCGCCTTCGCCTACACGGATATTATAAGCCTCACGTGAGGCTTCATGCAACTCACAAGAATGAATCAGACGTAGAAATACATCTAAATTAGAAGTTATGTTAGAGTTTCCCCCTTGGTGACCTGAAAAATGATGAATGTCGTCAATTGGTGGTAAGTTGCATCTTGATGTTTTTCATAAATAATACTTACCCGAGCTTCTAAATACTCTATTCTCCTCTCCAGCGTCGTTAATTTTTCATTTAATACCGCTAACCGTGAACGGCAAGACATGTCTGAGAAAGAGATCGAAATAACCTGTATCATGTCCGTCGGAAAAATCATCGACAACTCGTACGAGATTCCAACTCACCGAAGGAATTGAGAAAATCTGCAATCTTCTTGATACTACCCGTGATAACTTCTATGTATTCGCGATTCGCCCAATCCTGCTGTATTTGCTTTTGAATAGCTTCCCTGTGGACGGCAGCCATGTTTTGATGTTTATAATGTCCCCTTCATTTCGTTCTCATTTTCAGGATAACCAACAGAAGTGACTTGAAAGTAGATAAGGTTGCTCATTATAATTTTATATAATTAATGTTTCAATCCTAGGAATAATTAGCTTTATTTTCACGCTTCCAAAAATCATTGAAATATATAATGATGAAGTCCAGTTATGAATATTTACAAAAATGAGCTAGTCTCTGCTTCTAATTTAAAAACTTTGTTCACTAACATGTTGGCAAAATGATGGAATATCTATGCTCGAATTTTCAATTGATGTTTACGTTTCGAATGTTTTGACTCGGAGCTCCATGTCATAACATGGTTCGCGTAATAGAAATTATTCATTTAAGTTATAACTGTAATATTTTTCAACAATGTATAGTGTTACTACATTCTTAAACGCGGAGGAAGGCATTTTAGAATGAGAATAAAGTCGGCTTATAATGTGTTCATTGTGCTAGGAACAATCCTACTTACTCTTCAATTACTTCTTTTATTATCGCTATTGACGAGGGAATCTGACAATTCAAAATCTGGTGATTATGATTTGGAAGTAATTTTAAATGTGACAAACCAGTTAAACTTACCAGTTATAACTATTGATTCCGCCATTCTTCAAAAAATTAACAATCAAATATTCCCTGATGAACTTGAGAAATGTATAACCTGCCCAGGATCAAAGCCTATCAATTTGGCTATCGAATTCAAGAAGTTAAATTTAATAAAGGTAGTGTATAAACTATCTAATTTATCTTAGTCCATTTACAAGCAATATCTGGCTCAATTATGAAGCAGGCAACCCAACTACGGGTTGGTTTAGCGATTGGAAATAGTATGATAGCATATGAATGTACCTTATCTAACTAGAAATTTACCTAAATTTCAATCATTCATATTGCACCAAATCAGCATTTGGTGAATAGAAATTTACCCAGTATTTTACTACCCGTCGGAAGTTTTAGTTTATTTTACTTGCTTTGGATGAATTATTTTGAATTGAATTCTGCTGATTGTTACTACAGTTTTTCGTGTTTTTATTTTTCAGGAAAATTCTTTCATTAGCAAAATCTCTGATAGTGGATTTTTAACAACAATAATTTACAATAAACTACCTCGTGAACGGATTCCTAACGAAGAAGTTCTGCCCATCTGTTACTTACTCAAAAGAAAAGTTACTTTCTTAATCATTATTCTTCATGAAAGAGAGGTAAGAGTAAAAGAATAGAATATTAATTGACAGGCATTGCCCATTATAAACTTTAACAACACAGACGCTATTACAAAATCAGATTACAAACACAAAGAAGAACTATGTAGATGTATCAATTCACATATACACATGATAAACTCCCGTACATCATATACTCATTTACATACACATCAAACTTAGTGTATATATACCAATTATACATTATATCAAAGACATTCCAATGAATAAAATTTTGCAGTTAAAGGAACGAAATAAAACTATGAGCGACCAAAAGCAGTACACACATCACAAAATTCACTGTACATAAACTCATCAATCAGCTACTCAAACCATCATTGAGTATATTATTATTATTTATTCATCCAGAGATATGGTTTACATATACTGGACAAGTCAAGAATAAAATCAAATACGTATAATAAGAGTAAATATTAAAAATGTTGCTTATTGTTTATAAAATCATCTGTACAATGAAAGCCATGTTTCAGAGTTAATCTTTTAACATATCTTTTAAATGACAAGATGAAAGTGCAAGATTTAAGATTATGGGGGAGAGCATTCAATAAAATTTTACATTTGTTATTACATCCTTAGCCAATTATATTTAGGTTATGGCGACCGAGGAAATAGTCATGTTTTTGCCTGGTATTGTAAGAATGAATCAAAGATGTGGAGGTAAAGTGGTTTTGGTGTTCTTTTACAAAACAGACGCATTCATAAATATAAATACCAGGAAGAGTCACTATCCCACTGGAGATGAAACCTTCTCTGCAGGGTGTTAATGGTTTAAGTCCAAGAATAATTCTTAAGGCTCTCTTCTGTAGCACAATGAATCACAAAAACACATTTAGAACATAAAAGTGAAAGGATTAAAACATATATTAATAAATATATTGCACATATGTATATTAAAATTCAAGGATGTTTGATCTTCATTCTTCTAACACCCATTATCTATTACCAAGGGAAACTTTTGGTGGCATGGAGATATATACAGTGACCCAGAAGCAGAAGTTAAGCTACAAACGATAGGATCAGCTGTCAAGGATGTCAACATCCTAGAAAAAGAAGGAGCCTTAGACAAGTATGCTTTTTAGTTTATTTCAACTTATTCTCACTTTATTATGATCCTATTTTTGTTTAGTGTTCACATGTGTGAGAAACTCTAAAGAAGTTACCAAAATCGTATTGTTTGCTCTATTTTTATCTGGTTTGCCTTTTTCCATTATATGTAAACTCTTTTTAGCCAAGGTCTATGTTTATATAATGATGTGTACAAATATTCCACTTTGTTAGCTGTTTTGTTTGTGCCACTAACCAATTCACTCTCAAGAGGACTTGTTTCTTTCATTGGTAGGTTCAAAGTAAACTCTCAGCTTTTGCCTGGTTTCAACTCTGCATTTACAATCCCCAGTGATATACCGTCGTTTCTTGATGCTCTCAAGGATTCCCAGTTTACAGAATGTAGTTGGTCTCGTGCTTTGCAGTTTGAGGCAAAGTATGGTTCAACTCGTAAAACTCCAGAAGGCAGATGGTTTGCTCATAGAGCTTGGAAAATACTCTCTCGTACTAAAACTTTGCTGGATGGTTTAGGAGTCCCTTTCTGGATCAGCAGTGGGACTTGCTTAGGTATGCTGTACATACAAAGGGTGAAATTTATTCATTCTTTAAGAGATTAACATACCCGCATGTCCATTTATTTTAATCAACTTATATTAATTGATATATTTTTCATAAAGTGAACTATCATATCTTAAAGTTTAAAAAAATGATACAGTTTATATTCTTTCATCTCATGATATTGTTTATTGTCTATTGAATTTCACCATCTTATGTTTTTTGCTTATGTTTCCTTTTCTTTTTGTTTAAATTAAAAATGTTTGTTGTTTGTGAAGTTAACATGATTGTTATATATAAGGTTAATGATTGTTTATGTAACTAATTTCTTAGTGTATCACAACACTTGAAATAATCAAGGTCTTGCTTTCCTTTACAGGTTATTTTAGGCAATGTGATATTATTCCTCATGCCCAAGATGTAGATATAGGTGTATTTGCCTCAGATTTCAAAAAGCAAATATTGCCAGCATTTGTTTCTCGTGGCATGGCTCTTAAACACTACTTCGGCCATGTGAATGACAGTTTGGAGCTCTCTTTTGTTGATGTATCCTCTGGTGTTAAGTTAGATATATTCTTCTTCTATGAAGGAGTTACTGATGAGGAAGTTCCATGGGAAAAGGGAAGCAGGACTTATAATAGAAGGATTTATTGGAATGGTGGAACTCAAGCCAAAACAGGAAAGAAATTCAAGTAAGTCTTTTACTTATTAAATATATGTCTTAGTGTTTTCTTAGAAGATAGTAATATCAAAAGGCCATTTAATAACCGCTTAACTTACAAGTTCTGTTTTACATAATTTATTAATTTTAGCTAACTCTACGAACAATGTTTTATGGAGGATAAGTTTAGGTCTTCTATGCGTTTTGGCCCGAATTAGGAAATTAGGTGCTAAGGTCAAGTATGACTTTAGAGAGAATATGTAATATTGGAAAATAGCATCTAAAACCTATGCAGATAACAATAGCTCTCAGTAGTGACAATACCAAAGATGAATCCCAGAACTCTACCATAAAATCTTAAGAGATTTTATAGTGGGGTACCTAGAGTACCCAACCAACCAATCTGTAGGAGATTAGTCAATTGGGTACTCTTGGTTCATTTGTGCCGAATCCATAAATGATGTAGGAAGAATGAATATTTTTGCAAGAAAGGCTAATTAAGATAACCCCAAAACCTAATGTTACTGTTGAAGTATAGTTTGGAGTTTGGTTATGAAACTCTAATTACGCAGGTGGGCATCAACATGCAAACCAAATGTCACAAACAGCAATGCCACTTGGCTAGGCCCTGTCCCATTAAGAGATGTAGCACCCTAGATTTTACATTTGCTGTTAGGTATTATGATTATTATTGCTGTTGAAGAGGCTGCAATTTGGAACCACATCCATGGTGGCAACCTTACACAAGATCATACATGTTTATATCTATAACAATAGTACTTCAAATAAGTAATACATACACAATAAATAATATATATACAATAAATAACACAGTGATAAGAATACAATGAGAGAATCATAGAGTGAGAATAGGGAGGAAAGTCCCTTCATAGAAGTATAAAGATAATATATTAATTTCTACTAATTATTTTCCTTATTCTATTTGTAAATATACTGCAACATGAGGCATATGTTGAAGAACCTCCTCGGGTGGGTTATTCCATTTATATACTGCCCTGTTTAAGGAGGAGTACTTGCAAATGTCCATCATCTTCTGTTTCAGCAAAGAAATTATTTGAATATTGTTTTCCTTTAAGACTTTCTTACTTCCATATATAGGAAGTAATGAAAGATCTTAAAAGAAAATAATGATTTTTCCAAAAAAGTCACATGAATTAATTAAAAAATAAAATTCATCTAAATAAAGCAAGGTTTCCTCCAATTTGAAGGCCTCCTCTCAAAACTTAAGCATAGCCTCCCCAAATAAACGCTTGACTCACATGGAAATTTCAAAAGTCAGAAGTTAGGCCTCTTAGAAGAGCCTGCTTTAGTCATCATAATCAATTTTCTATAAATGTCACAAATTCACTTTCCCTAAAATGGATTCTATATTTCTCAATAATTACTAAGCCCTTGCACCCCTCCTCCTTTTAAGAAAAAAATACCTTCAGTTTTTATGCTGTCATTAGGCATCCCTCCTCCACTTCATTGCTTTGTTCCAGGCTTATAACCATAACATCACCTTTTATTGTTGGTGAGGGGATAGGGGTTGATGAGGGGGGATAGGAGACTGCCTGAAGAAGATCCTTAAAATTGTCACAAAACATGTTTATGCCAACTTATACTCAAGAAACTGAATTCGATGAAAAGTAGCTAAGACTAAGGATGAAATTTCAGAGAATAATAGAAGGTAAAATTAAATATCAGTGAAAAGTGAAATAAATGAAAATCCAAAAAAAATATAAATGAGAATGGGAATCAAATCTCACAGATGAAATCACACCCTTAATAGAAGAGAAAAGACATCACAATCTTTTCCATGCTGAGGTAGAGTAAAAATACTGAAGAAAACATGATATTAAATCCCCTGTAGAACAATAAGGCTGTACAAGAATAGATGAGAGAAAAATGCAAATTACTACGAGGGGCATCCAAAAAGTAAGTTTCCCTGTTCTATGGCTAAGCCAAAAATAGGTAGGAGAGAGCCAGTTGTATGTAGTATTAATACAAGTGTGGTGGTATTACTGAGAAACTCTCAAGGCCGCCCGAGTCACGTGATATTTTAACAACAATTACAATCATGTACTCTTCTTTGCGGGTTACCGTGAGCTGTGAAATTAGAAGTTTTATTCGTTTTTTTACTGCAAAAAATGAAACAGCTGTGGAGATTCATCGACAGGTATCTGCAGTTAAGGTGAAGATGCCATGTCTATCCAAATGGTTTGTCGCTGGCGTACAATCATAGAGTAAGGATATCCTCAATATACAATGCTCATTGAGGGAAGAGTGTGAGGCAGATGCACTGTTTTCCCAGATAGTCACTGAGGATGAAACTTGGGTGCACTATTCAACCCCTGAATCAAAAAGACAAAGCATGGTGTGGCAAAAAGGGTGAATGCGCTCCACGGAAAGCAAAAGTTGCTGAGTCAGCCGCGAAGGTCATGGCAATGATCTTCTGGGACTCCAAAGGAGTTGTTTTGATAGACTACCTGCCCCATGGGACATCCATCAACGTTGCTCGTCATTTCGAGCTTCTGAAGAAGCTCCAATGAGCCATACAGAGTGAACAGCACGGCCTGCTGTCACGGAAAGTTTTGTCGATCCACGACAACACGAGGCCACATTCTGCCCGAGAAACAGTGCTGCTACTGGAAAACTTCCTCTGAGATGTGTTTGGTCATCCAGCGTACTCACCTGACGTAGCCCCCAATGATTATCACCTGTTTCCGGAGCTGAAAAAACATCTTGGTGGTCGGCACTTCTCTAATGATGTTGACCTCAAGAATGAAGGCGATTGTTGGGTGACAAATTTTGCGGTAGAACACTGTGTTGTCGGAATAAAAAACTTGCCAAGATACGAAAAATATCGTAAAAATGAAGGAGACTACATTTAAAAATAAAGAAAAAGCTGAATTTCATTACTGAATAGTTTTTATAATTTTAAATAAAGATTTTATTTTCTTTACCCTAGGGAAACTTACTTTTTGGACGCTCCTCATACATTGACCTTATGCAAAATAAAGGTGGAGCAATAAATAGCTCTATGAGATTAATTTGTAAACGAACACTAGGGAAAAGTTTGTTTCAAAACTGAAATGGTAAAGTCCTTGTAGGTGCAAGAAACTTGGAAGAAAAAAATAAAAAGAATAATGGATCTAATGTTTTAATTTATACTTTTACACAACCACAAAATATGGTTGTGGTTGTGTACAATTAAAATATTAGATCCATTATTCTTTATATTTTTATAACTATCTTCCAACAAGTGAAGAAGAACAAGCCAAAATCATCAACGCTGACTTGGAAGAAGTACTTGAAAAATATGTTTGTATAATAGATCAATGAAAGATTAATTCAAGAGGAAGATTATCAGAGATAATTATGGAATGGAGTGCCTATCTCCAGGGTAAAATATGAAGCTGCAATAAAGGATTCATAGTCAGCAAGGATCCTGGGCTTGGTTGAATATCTTCATAATTGAGGAAAGTTTTCAGAAACAAAGCTATAGCCATATTAATAGATGTATGCTATCACAAAGAAGAGGAAAGTACTTGTGGTAATTTAAAGGATTATCATAGCAGCAATACTGAAATAGAATAGTGCAGACAACTCAATATTTTAGATTGTGGTTTACTGTGAAATTGTTTAAAATATCCTCATGATCTGATAATCAGAGACAGTAAATCCTTCGGTTTGGAAAAATACAGAAATTGATGTCTAAAAAGTACATAACCAATGGGAGTTACTGAGACGCCCCTATACTTTCAATTTGGGTAGTTTTAACTATAATTTCCTTCTTATGGGATTGCTTGTTGAGGATTTTCAGTATTTGAAAGCTCATCATTAGCATTATGAACTACATTTTGTTTATATGAGAGCTGAAAGTACTTGTAAATTCTTAATTATATTATAACTGTTTGAAGGAGAAGTAAAATTTATTTAGACAAGTTTCATCGAAGGCCTGCTAAATACTTTCAGGTCTTCTTAGTTTATGTGAATACAGAGTTTCATCCATTTACTGCTACCGCTACAAGCTTTATTATTAGTATCATGAGTTAATATTAATTAAAAACCTAATACATATCATGTAATTGTGCTCAGTTATTTGCATCTGATACTTCTGCTTATAGCTCAAGTATTTTATTAGCCATCGAGTCTAATTTGGTTGCAACTTTTTCTCTTCTACAGGTACATATTTCCACGTTTTACCCTTTGTTGGACTGACTTCTTGACTTTAAAAGTGCGTATACCTTGCAATACTCTTGACTATATTTTGGCAAACTATGGTCCCGATTGGTTCACCCCTGTTACAACTTGGGATTGGAAAAGCAGTCCTCCCAACGTACGTCCAAATGGGGAATGGCCAGTGTCAGAGTGGCCTCATGTTATACAAGTTTATTATCCAGAAATTCATGTTGTGAAATCAGTACATAGAGCTTAAGCTCAACTAGGTGTTTTTTCAATTGCTATTGAATTACATTGAATTATTTTGTGTGTATGTTTGTAATAAAATCTTTAACAAAAATATTTCGTAATTTCTGAATTGATTTGCATTCTCCCTTTTCTGATATAACATTGGCTGGCATCAGAGAATTTAGATCTGATACCAAGCATTTTCATTAAATTAGAGAAAAAATGTCTCTCCCTATCTCGAGCATACCTTACGCTAGTGCAGCAATGTATTTTTATTTATAAAGCATTAATTAATAATTGGCATAAATTAGTATTTTTATTTATAAATTCCAGATCTGAAAACATTTTATTGTAGGTATCATTGAAAAAAAAACATTATACAGTCAAATTATGCTAAGTATACAAGTGAAGTGTACATAAATAATTAAACCAGGCATTGTTGACCTTGTAGAAAACAGAGCATACTGAGTAATTGCCAGTTTTAGTAGTCTTGGTAAGTAAAAAAATCTGTTGATAAGGATCACCATTTGAGTTCCAGATTGTTGAGTTATTGTGATAATGCTGAGAGTATTAGATTAAAGGTTGGTTTCTGACTGATCATGGTCTGAGCTTCCATCAATGTTAATTACCCGTTGGTGAGTAGGTAAATCATAGTTTTGACTGACCCTGTAAATATAACCATAAATTAGAATTAATATGAGTAGGCTGAAATTGATAGAATTCTAGCAAAGAATTCAATTACTGAAATTTGTGAAGTTCAGAGGAAATTTATGACTAGTTTAGGCTATCAAAAGCTATCACAATCCTGATAATGGCCATCAACACATTCTTTTTAAATAATTTCAGAAACTTTTATTACTAATTTCAACACATACTCTCTGGAATCCCCAAAACTAGTGTGCCATTTATTCTAACGTGCACCCCGATTTTTGAGCAAAAAAAAGACCCAGAAGGGTGCGCATTATTTTCCAGTAAACATGGTATATTTGAATATTCTTTTGTATTTCTCCTAATTCTACCTCACAGTGTTTTAGGTGAAGTAAATCACAAATTAAATTCTGAATGAAACAGGATAAAAATCCCATTCTATTAATTTTTATTAAGTGATTAAATTGTAATTACCTTCTACCATTTGTTGCAACAAATTCAAATTTGAAATCCTCCCTTCCTAAATTAACCTCATCCAACTCATCTTCATCATCTGGTATAAATGCATGGTTCACCTTCTCACCAGTATTTGTTAAACCAAATCCATTATTATAATCATAGTAAGATGGCTCTTCTGTAATGTAAACGGAGTACTAATAATGATACAATATTACCTTTTCATTAAATCATTATTGATAACTGTCAACCACACATGTGACACTTAAATCATTCAAGGAAGTAGGAAAAGGTTACGGTTCCACTTAAAGTTTAAGATCATGTAATCTCCATTATAAGAGTCAAATTACACATTTTTAGTTATCAAGACTATCTTTTGCTATGTTGGAGTTTTAAGTCACTAAATAAATCTCTCAAACCTGCAAATTCAGTAATATCGTAATCATAGTAGCTGTCTCTTCGGTCATAGGTTATGGAAACATCATCATCTTCATCTTCGTGATTCACAACTCTAATTGGACAGTCTTTCTCTCTCTTAGAGGTGGTTGGTTGCTTTACTTTACCACTGTCCAATTCATCTGCGTCACTGAAAGGGCAAAAGACATTATAACAATCAATCTTCTCTTTTCAATAGTTATTAACTCATTTTATTTTAGTCTCGATGAATCAGCTTGAAATACATCTCAGTGGGAATAGGAACTAATAATTGTTCTCATCCATAACTGGACAGTCTTTAGAGGTATGCTATGAATTTTAGTGATCCAATTTGTCTGCTGCAACCAAAATAATTTATGTGATGCTCATTCTCACCTTATTTGCTCAACTCCTTTAACGTGTCTTTGTTGGTACCACCAGGAACCAAAAAGAAGAAGAGTGAAAATACCCAAAGTTCCAGCAGCTGCAACCAACCACCAGGTAATGGCTTGAGGATCTTGATGGTAAGGCTTTTAAAAATGAAATGTGATACAGACATTAATCCTTCCAGTTTGTCTTAATGCAGCAAGGTCATTTTCCAAGGAATTCCTAGAGTTTATATAATCCATAAAGCAAAATGGGCATTTCCCCAAGATATCCCCAGATTAATTGATAGTTTGGTTGGTTATTTTTCCATCATGATTTACAACCATCCTGAATTATTAGAATTAATTTACAGAAATCATTGAATTACAAAATCACCATAAAAGATTCTTTACTCTTTCCAAAGTAAAATGTCTGCATTCTCATAGTATGCATATTTAATACATGGGCCCCAAAAATTTGAATTTTTCCAGGACCTTGTGAAGGTGTTATTTCTTAGAGATATGCCCTATAAAAAAGAAATCAGCTTATGCTGAATTAAAAATAATATTTCATCAGTTATTTCTACAAAAGATAAAGAAATATATTTTTGAAAAGCTAATTATATCTGAAATTGACTTATTCTTATTCCCTCCAAAATCTTAATGCTAATGTAAACCATTTCTACATGGACATTTTTTATTTGCAAGAATCTGTTTACAATGTGATTTTTATCTTTTGAATAACATAAAGCAAACAGATGAATTTGAATAACAAGTAATCAGGATTCAATATAGGTATTAGATCCTAATTAATTGAATTAATCTAATCGCTTGAAAGTTAAGTGACCTCTGCATTATCGTGGTTATTGGACTTGACAGCCATGAAGTGGGCTGGAATTAATTCCCTAGCTGCAGGAATTAATCTGCAAGCTTTTATGAGGGTTTAACCTGTTAACCGGAGACTTCCTTTTTTAATAACGCCACGAAATTATACTGATTCCCTCCGCATCCTAAATTCAAGCCGAGAATGCATTAATGACTAACACCTTTGTCGTTCAAAAATATATGTCCCGCCCGTCCCAGGGCGCAACATGTATTTCAAGGACGTATTCATATGTCCTTTCTGTACATGATATTGTTTACGTTTGACGTATTTGTATGTCCCCCTCAGTTAACAGGTTAATAAAAGCCAAAGATTGATTAATTGCCTGTGGAAAAGAGTATTTTCTCTGCATAACATCTGAGAGAGTAGTAGTATGCAGATGGAATCATTGGTAAGATTGTCTGTTTTGTAATTTTTATGTTTTATTTGAAAATTTAACTTACTCACTTGGAATATACTTAAATAAAATATAATTTAATAAAAATTAATGAAATCTGTATATCATACATGTATAGACCTAACAAATCACACCTTTTTATGGAACCTTCAATCGATCATAATACCTGATAGCACAAGGATAGAATATAGATAAGGATAGAGTAGTAATATGGTTAAAAGTGCCTTCACAGCTAAGGCCATTTCAGACCTTTACTCCCACCAAAAATCAAACTCGGATTGCATTCACTGAAGCAGAATGCCCTGCCCTCATAAGCATAGAACAAGAAGATTAACATATATGAAAGCATAGCAATAATTTTCAATCTTTCCTTGGTTTCTAAATCAAAGGTATTCTTTTGCTGCTAATTGCTCATTTTGAGATAATGTAATTATTAGCATTCACTTACATTAAATAATATTTAAATATTACCATTATTCCAGTGGCAGTCATGTTTCCATCATAACCATATCTTTCCCACATTTTCAGGATGTTGTAATCTGTCAGCTCATAATTTCCAGAAACTGTACGTGCCACTATTTGGACTATCACTTGTGAACACTTGCTGCTGTATGGCCATGTGCTTGGACAAAGCATTATTCGATGGAAAAAAATATCCTTAAAGCTAAAAACAATTGAGTTAATGAGTTTGGTGCTTTCAAAAAATAAAAATATTTACATCTAAAATTTTGCTTACGATATTGGTTCTTCCAAAGATATATTTTCAGCAATGCAGAAATGATTTGCCATAGTTACAAGTGCAGCTTTTATAATACTCTGTTCTTTGTAAACCTGTGGAAGAGAGAGATTTTTTTACGAGTTTTTGCAAAAGAAATCAGTGGAAGGGCTAGAAATTATGTAACTAACATATTTTCATAATGACAAACAATATTTTTTGGAAAGAAAGTAGTGGTTTCAATTGATGGATTTGAGTTCACCAAAACTTCACTTCACCAAAAACCTTCATACTCATATCAATATGTTAATGGTATCATTGATCTATTTCCAATAATTCAACATTAACCACAGGTAGCATTGACTCTATCAATTAAATAAGCTATAATGATTATATTTGGTTTTAATTTACAACATTATTTAAGACATGCTCACTCAGATGTGATCTTTAACAATGAATACATTTGCTCATTATTTCTAAATAATGCATTCATATTCCAAATTTATTTATTCTAATTGAAATTTAATTATAATTTTGTATAGCTTTACACATAACTAATATCCAACATGAGGCATTATATGTTCTCTTACCTCCCCTGGAGTTTTTCCAGCAAAATACAGACTAGCATTAGTACTGTAGCCCGGAAAGGGTGTAACTAAAGTTGTGGATGATGTTGTTGAGTCATCAGGAACTGTTCCATTGCCTTAGATTTGAGAGAATAAGTAAATTAGCTAGATTTGTAATATAAAAAGAATGGTTAGTCAAAAAACTAAGCGTTATAGATTGATTAGAGTTTTGAAAATTATTGAATATGTATCATTTTTAGCTTGAGGTGAAAAAGGTCTCTTTGTATCAGTAGTTTTATAAAAGGGCACTTACTATTATGTAAAAAGTATTTCATTTTTTTATTTAAACTATTTTCAACCAACATAATGAAGAATTTCGTCAGTTATCTAAACTTCCTCATCATTTTCCCTACAAATCTAGAGAATGTCTGTTCATAATGCTAAAAAAATTAATTTTTTAAATTGAAATCTGATATTAGCTATTTAATGTAAATTCTATGCGTTAAATTCTAAGTATTGTTATTTTATAACTTTAATGGATTCAGGAAAACCCCAATTTCATCTATTTTAAGAAATCATTAATAAAAATCATGCATAATCATTCCCTAACCAGAAAAAAACCAGTTAACTAGGACTCAAACCCTAAACATTGGGTTGGAGCTCTGACAGACTAACCTCTCTATTAGTCCAGTATTCTAGAAATAATAATTTAAATGATCTAACAATCAGAAAAATTAATTTTAGAACTTATAATAAATACCTACCAAATTGTCTGAATTCAATCTCAAATCCTTTATGCTTTGTTGGGGCCAAATGCCGTCCAGTATGAAAATATATTGTAACCATCCCACCAGGAAAAACTTTCAGGTACTGTTGCGATGGTATGGTGCCCCAAGTCAAAATATACCCTTTAGTGATGAAAGTTTGTGGTCCTCATAAAAGATACAACAAAGTTCACTATAGCTCATGTAAATAACCATCTTTTTCATTTGAAACTATTTTGAAATATAAAACTTAACTGTACCATCTAATCTCTATAACACGAAAGCTTTTCTGCAATAACATAGCAAAAAAATACATCATTAGTGATGTACATATTTTAATCAACACCATTAGGTCAAATCTCTTTTATTTTATATAAACATCTCTTGAATATTGCGTAAATAATTTTCACATATTTTACTGTGCAAGATACAGATTATTGAAATTACATTAAATTAGCATATCAAAGTTATAAAATAAATTGTTTTGTTGTAACTTTGGAACACAGCCAGGAGCATTTTTCCTTTAAGAAAAAATTTGTCTTAAAAGTAGCATTTTTTTATAGTGTTCTTGAAGGAAAGATGTAGATTGCACATGTGGGGTAAAAGCATGGGTATGAAAAACATTACGTAGTATAACTTACCTCCAGCACTGATTCTTATATGATCTTCAAAAAAACCATTGAGATCTAATTCATCAATGAAAAGTCCAATGCCATATCCTCCAGACGAAGCCCTAATAGTCCAAGAACAATCCCTAAGAGGCGGATATGGGCTATCGGGAGGAGAGAATAGTTTTCCTTGCGTATCAGGAATCTCTATATTACACTCAGCTGAAAAAGACATACATTAATACAGAAAATAAAAAATTCATTGGGAAAATTATCTTGCTACTTGTTTGCAATATCAACAGCAATTCATCTCTTATAGGTCATCATATCACATTACCCTGCATTATAAACATGAGCTTAGTTATTTCACAAAGATATTGATTTTTTTGGCCAAAGCAAATGATTTAGCTCCAGTCAATTTTTATGCGTATATTAAAGAAGATTGGATGAAATAAAATTTGTTTTTTTACACATAATGAATTAGAAATAACAAGGTAGGTTTTATGTTAAGTGAAACTTAAATTAATTCTGGCCTGAAATACTTCAATGCTTCTTTTTTGTAATGCACTTTTTGATATGTGGAAAACTTAAAATAAAAAAGTACTAATTAAATCATATATTTTAACTGTACTCAACATTTTTAATTGTTAGAAGGCTTTGTAAATATTCTTATGAAATGCAGAAAAATATTCATTTTTATATTTATCCCAAAATATTTCAAGTATGCTTTATATGATCATATCTTAAGTTTATTGAATGATTATCTCAAAATTATTTTATGCCAAATATATTAGAACTTTTCTAAGTTTCTCTAAATATGTTACATTTATGAAAATATTTATGAAGCATTAATTCTATTATATATATGTTATAATTATATGTAAAGATGATCGAGATATTGTTATCAAATGTTTCAAATTCTTTTCCATCAATAATGAAGGAAATATCCATAAATTATATCTAAAATTATATTAAAAACTAGATGTTGGTTATGAACATGTTAAATTAATTTATATTATATAATAAATTCACATTATTATTATAATTCATATTAATATAATATGAATTCATGTTAATATAATATGAATTCATGTTAATATAATTATATTCAGAATTCTAACTTGGTGCCTTGAAGCAGAAAATCCTATGTATTGAAATTATTTTAATATAATATTTTCTCCTTCTTTAATTCAGAAGGTGAATGAAATACAAAACCTAATGTATGCATTAATGTATTTGATAACAAATTATTTTATTGTATATGTAGTAGAAGAGTGCCATTCTTATTCTAACATAAAAACAGTAAACATTCTTCTCACCCTTAGAAACAGCTCTGAAATACAGTTTTTTGGAGGGAGCTTCCCATTGACTGCATCCTTGATCTCCATTTGCTACAGTAAGAGCTTCATATGTGACAAACAACTGATCCTGATCAGATGTGAAGAATCTCTCCATTTCCTCTTTTGTGAAAGAATTACAAGTTATATCTGCAATCACTGTTCCACCCTCTGCATAGGATACTGACACTTTGTCCTTTTTCCTCAAATCAGTAATAGCCACTCTTAGCCAAACTAGTCCATTAATGTCAGTTGACACCAACTTGGTATTGTACTTCTGACCCTGTTTTGGTAAAAATTTCAGATCCATGAGTGTAAGACTACTTTGAAGAGTTGTAATATTTTTTACTTTTAAAACATTTATTCTGATGTATTATTGATAATTAGCAACTGGATGTTGAGCTTTTTTAAAGTTCTTATTTTTAATAACTGTGATGCTATATTAATGGATAATTCATAAAATCCATGCTGCAACAGCCTATGATGGGCCTATAGTAGGCCATGACCTAGACAAGCAACATAAAGAGTAAGTCTGTGATGCTTTCTTATCACATAATTAGACTTATTAGACAGTAATAGATGTACTTTTATACTAAAATAAAAAATCTTTCCAAATTTTTCAGGAGACAGTGTTAATGGCTCCCAACAGAAATGGAACCTTCAGAAAAGTAAATGCCTCATTGACATGGCTATTGTGTTGCTACTAATAATTTATTAGTAAACGTCTTGAATTATCACGTAATTATTATCAATTTTTACCAAAAAAATTATAAGCAATATATTCTAGTTTAGAAAAGTAACTGATGGTAGCAATTACTCAATTTACTGACCCACAGTCCATACAAGAATATCTATATTCAGGGCTACCATCGATTTGGAGCCAAAAACAAGCACATTCATACCGAATAAGACTCATACTCATAGGACACAATTGGCAAAGCAGTTTTATTTACAATATTTCACATTGCCAATGATTTCCTCCAGCAATTCTTTGTCTTTTGAAAGCAGTTCAAGCACCTCACCGCAGGTCATGTTGGGATTTATAAAGAAGGAATTATCCTTTACACTATATAGAATTATCCTTTACACTATATAATGTATACATTCAATAAATTGTCATGACTATCAGTTCAGAATTCAGGGTTTAAACTCCCTCAAGTTCTAGCACAGGCTCTTCTTATTACATACAATGTGAGAGACCATTTGATTTTCTTCGACCTGGATAAAAGCATGCACTATGTAAAATAAGCACATTTCTCAGAAATAAGCATAATTTCATTTTCAAAGATTTTTTCCTTAAAATAATCTCTATTCTTAGAAATAAGCACATTATGGCAGCCCTGTCTATATATAATCTCTCTAGACAAAAAATATTTAGGACCCACTATAAATTGTTACAACACATATTTTGTCATACTCATACTTGTGATTGTTCGTAAAAATAATAGCAACCTTGTGATTTTGCAGGTTAACAGTTAATTCTAATGATGTGGAACATACAAAAAGCTACAGTGGCTTGAAATATAAAATCTACGACCTATTATTATAATCCAGAGTTTCATTCTCTGGTACTCATCTTTAGAGATCACAAGTACTGAAAAATTATGGTAAATTTACTGCCATTACTGATAACAGAGCCCCAGCCAATTACATGGCAGGCAAGTGTCTTAAGAACAATGTTGACAAGGCTTTAGATTCCATATTAATCATTTAAATTGATCTTAAATGAAATATTTGTGTAATAAATAATGATCAAAGCTTATTTATATATTAAAATACATCATGTTCAGCTGTTGTAGGTCTTTTTCCTCATAAAATATTCCCAAAGCTTTACAAGTGAAAGTACTTATTGGGTGGAATGTGTGCATTGAGATGTGTATCAACAGAGGTATTGTTGTTGTGTGCATTTCATTGGGTTTGGCAATGTGCTCTGCAGGGTTTTTTTTCAGGGAAGAGTTTGCCTGAGTGGTATGTGGGAGAAGGTTCAAACAAAGTCATTCTATGGCTAGTTCCATTCATTTTGTTCTTCCTACTTGAAGGGAGTCAGAAATATGTTATATATTAATTTAATGCCTCTAGCTAATCACCTAAATTTGATATATTATAAAATCAGCTGCATCATGACTAACCACAACCCATACAAATACTAGCTGGCTTGGACTAATCCTGTAGATATATATCTACAGGATTAGTCCAGTTTGTCTAAGACATAGCATATGCTATGTCTTAGATAAACTTGACCAAAAAGAAGAATATATAGTGAAAGTCAAGAAAACAGAAAATTTAACTCAATGGTAAACAATTCAATTTTTAGATAGAATTTTAGGGTCCAAATTGTTTTTGAAACAATTAAAAAGGGCTGAAAGTTATCAGATATCAAAACTGAAATTTTAAATTTGTATATTGCAATTATGAATAGAATAAATTGGATTTGAAGAAGTTACATCAGCAATAAAAAACAATGATAGAATTTTCACATGAAATAGGGATTTCCATACACCAAAATGTTGTATAATTATGAACCAAGAATAGCGGAAAGATAAGTTGAAGATGTGGTGAAAAAGTGAGTTTCAAATATGAAATAGGAAGAGAAAGTAGTAGAATTCAAAGAAACAGAAACAATGGGATTTATCAGTAAAACAAGGTATATCAAGATAGGAAGGAAATCTTGAGGCATCGAAGATCAATAGAAATTAAGATTAAATTACTAATAGAGAGAAATGAAAAGATTAACTGTAACTCATATAATGAAATCTAAGAATGATTGAGATGGAACTAAGAGAGACTAGAGGAAAAATAGGTCATAATGGAAGTTATTTGATCTATTTTAACTAGAAACAACAATAATTACCATTGTAGGATTTTGTGGAAAAACAAGATTGCCACATGCTAGACTGCAAGATTCACCCAAATTGCATTCTCCGAGGCATTCCAACTCATCAACACCAAAACAGCAATCCAAATAATTGGTGAGTGGATTAACGCCTTTTTCCCACCCAATTTTGATGCTTGTTTTTAATGATTCAATTTCAGCAGCCTTTATCCAGGCTCTCTCCATAAAATTTTCAACTGAGGGAATGGTGATGTTTGTTGTATAGTCTTTAGTTTCAGTATCCTGCACTTCCATCTTTACAGTCAATGTATCACTAATGGTCATTTGACCATATCCGAGAGTTAAGAAGGTCTCAAGGACCAAAATAAATTGAAGTATATGGAAGATTGAAAGCATTGTTGCCAGGAGTTCTTGGTGCTCTTCCCGCTAAATATAAGATATCCAAAATTTGTGATTTCACATACCGAGATCGATGGAAATTGTCTCTCCTAGTCAAACTTCGTAAGAAATAATCTAATTCAAAACGTTCGCACTTCCCTGGTATCTTCGTCTACGAGCTTTGGATTTCATTGAGAATTTTTTTAGCGAAAAACACTCAACTTTACGTCGTTCTCAATTCAATGGATTTTGCTGTCAAGACGTTCTTAGCAAACAGATGTTATGGTAGGTACTTTCAATTCTAAAATAATTTTTCAGGCTATCGGCAATTCAATTTGAGATGCGATATCTTGTTTATCATCGATAGCTCTCGGATAAGATAAAATACCTTGAGTAGCCCGAAGGAGGATAATATACAGATAAGGATAGGTATTCGGAGTATATGATGACGTCAATAAATCTTCGTGTTGGGCGAAAACGCAACTAATCAGTTTTTTCATGCGTGAAACCTCAGTTCTCGGATGACCCTCTGCAACGGATGCCATTACGGACAATCATTTGAAGACCCGCGCTGCCCGCGCAAGATATATAGATATAGATTTTCAAGTGCTTTTGGTCCATTTTCAATGGAAATTCTGCTAGATCGAGGTCATATGTAAGAACATTTACGGTTCCTTCAGGATGGTATATCGATACCATTCATCCGTGTTTCCTAACCGGTATATCATGTGAGATTGATGCCTAAACGATGTACATCCAGCAGGTTGATCACGTTTCACTTCGTTAATTTTCCTTTTACTTTCAATAAAAATAATAAACTCCTTATGAAGCCCCACTGTCACCCATGCGTAGCATATGCTCTCACTTATATAAAAAGGAACATTTAAAAAGATCAAACAATCCTTCAGGAGTTGGGAGCACAAGATTTTTCAGAGAAGAAAAATACGGCGAAAATGACCCGTAAGCATTGAGAGAGATCAAGAGGCATTTCTTCACAGCGGACTATATAAATATACAAATATTGTCATTTTCATTCAATTTTGATGGTTTGAGTTTTCACTATATTTACTTATCCACCGTCATTACTTGAAGAAAACTGAAAAATACATCATTTAATTAGAAACATATAGTTATATAATATAATAACTGTGTTAAGAATCGAAAAATCGACCAAACGCAGCAATTAATATATTAAGTAGAATATTAGACATAATTAGTATACGACTATGATACTCATAATAATTTTTAAATTATTTGAAGCATTTCCTGAGTATTTTAAATATTGATAAACATTTATACCTGCCCAGACTAAAAATCTTTAACACTTTAGCTATAAACGAATGAATTAATATGTAATATAATGGTACATAATAGAATCGCAAAAATATGTATCTTTTGCTGTTGGCGCGGTATTCTACTTAGTTACATTAGGGCCCAATAAATGGCGTTAGTGTCGATTGGTGTGTCAATTCCGTATCGTGTCTGCTCAACATGGCTGATTGAAATATTTCATGTTGTTTTAATTAAAAACCGCTGTATTAGAGACTTAAATTTTCTTCCAAATTATAATTGATACTCGTAAGTGTTACCAAGTAAATAAATTTAAGCCAATATTAACAATATGGTTAATACTTTGTGAATCTACGGTAATAATAGGTTCGTTGTTTTGATTCTCCTAATTTGTGTATTGTTTTTCAGTAATGTTATTTATTTATCTGACAGTCTTACCATCTCATACATTAAGCCAAATCTAAAGAAATGGCAGCGGCGGAGGAAGCTATGGGCATCGATGCAGATGTAGAACCATCTCTTCAGAATGTCATCGATAAGAAGTCTTTAAAATGGATATTTGTTGGAGGAAAGGGAGGTGTAGGTAAAACGACATGCAGGTAAATTGGTCATCTCTTGTTAAATAAGAAACCTCAATAAAAATTATTACATTCAATAGTTGAAAAACTTAAATAAGTGTAATTTTTTAGTTGTAGCTTGGCGGTTCAGCTTGCAAAAGTTCGAAGGAACGTGCTCATTATTTCAACCGATCCAGCACATAACATTTCGGATGCATTTGATCAGAAATTTTCGAAAGTACCTGGCAAAGTAAAAGGATTTGAGAATTTATATGCAATGGTAAGCATCTTCTGTTTATGGTTTTATCATTAAGACGGAATGAGTGACTGACTCGTCATTTCCTATTCTATGGTGAATTCAGGAAATTGATCCCAACGCTGGATTTAATGAACTGCCAGAAGTTTACTTTGAAGGAGAAAATGAAGCAATGAAGTTGAGCAAGAGTGTTTTAGAGGAGATTGTTGGAGCATTCCCTGGCATTGATGAGGCTATGAGTTATGCAGAAGTTATGAAGTAAGTATGAACATGTGATAATCATTTCACATTTTCAGGTCTTTATCTCCAATTACTATTCGTAAGATTTTATTTAACTCATTTTATTAAGAGATTGTCTCCTTTCACTTGAACCATACCTACAGACTGCATTTCCTGTTCATGGATAACGGTTATAATATTTTGCAGTAACTGTAGTATTTATGAAAGAATTTCAAGAAGAATATCAACATTTTCCACTTACATATGGCTATCTTACCTAATTTCACTTACAAACTTTCAATTTTCTCATATACACACATGACTAAATTTTACACTCCCACAAGGGTAATTGTTTACTCCTTTCATTTTTAAAATTACGTACAAATATGCCATAAGTAATATCAAATGGGATTTTCTTCTGAAAGAAGATCAGCTATGTCTCTATTGTGAAATAAATTCAAGCTGTGATGTAAAAATTGATCATTTCTGTGGTTTTATTAAGAGTGATATTGGCTTTTTTCACACACTCAATCAGTGGCGGATCCAGGGGGGGGGGCTATGGGGGCTGTAGCCCCTCCCCAGAAGTCAACATGACGAATAATTACTTAAATGTATCATCGTTCATACTATTGAGATGTGAAGAAAATATTGTTTATCTACAACGATAGATAATAATGAGCATAATTCAAATATGTGTACCGAGTTTAATTTTATAAAATTTCTTACAAAAATCGATAAATAGAAAATGAATCTTTAATCCCAACTCTCAAGCCCCCGCCACAGCTCGATCCTAGATCCGCCACTGCACTCAATGCAGACATTTTCAATAACATTATCCTGTAACTATAACTTTTTGTATTTGATGAATTATTTTAAATGTTATAGTAGTTAGTTAAGGATGGGTTTGATTATTTTCTGGCTGAGCTTAAATTATTAATTGTTTAATAAAGCATTGCTAACCATTACTTTATTTATTAGGTTGGTGAAAGGAATGAATTTTTCTGTTGTGGTTTTTGATACTGCTCCTACTGGACACACACTGCGCTTGCTTACCTTTCCTCAGGTCGTCGAGAAGGGTCTTGGTAAACTACTCCAACTCAAGATGAAGATAAACCCATTTGTTAGGCAGGTAATTATTGTGAAAAACCTCTCCTGTGATCCTCCTGGTTTCTAAAATCTACCCCGAGTAAAACACTGTTCAAATATTTAATTTAACCATTTGATTTCCATTAAAAAAATACTATTTTCAGATAAGTTCTCTACTGTCGTTGGATGACTTCAATCCAGAAAAATTTGCATCAAAACTGGAAGAATTGCTTGGAGTAATCAGGCAGGTTAATGAACAGTTCCATAATCCTGTAAGTATATTATTTTTTCTTGTTTTAACTTAAGATGATATTTTTGTTATGTCTGAAATTTAAGTATGGAAAAGCTCTCTTTTTTACTATTGAGGTGAAATATTTTGAGAAATGTACATTTTCAAATGTAGAATAAAATTGTAACTTAACTTTCTCTTAAAGATAAAGATTGTGGTTTAAAAAGTTACTGAAACCTTGTAAAATGTTACTATTTGTTTAAATTTTAATTCATTTTAGAGTTAATTATTAAAAATAAAAATTCTGATATAGTTAAATTTTATCTGCTTTTTGGTTATATTCAATTAAGTGGAGATGAATAAAAATTTTGATGTTGTTTTCAAAATTTACAGGAACAGACTACCTTTGTGTGTGTTTGCATTGCTGAGTTTCTCTCTCTGTATGAGACTGAAAGATTGGTTCAAGAACTCTGTCGAACTGGAATTGATACTCAAAACATTGTTGTAAATCAATTGTTGCTGTTTTCCAAAAATTCTGCTGACTCAGGCCCTTGTCGCATGTGTACAGCCCGTTATAAAAATCAAATAAAATATCTTGATCAGGTATGTAATTCAATGAATGTCCATGGAACCATGGAAAAAATGTTATTTTAATGTTATGAAATACAAATTACTTCGCCTTTGTGGGTGATAGTTTTAGTGTTGCAATATATAATGGTATATACGAGGGCCACCCAGAAAATAACTGCCATTTTGAAATAAAAATTCAATTAGTAAAGATAAAACTATTTCATTATATATAGCTTAAAACTAAAAAATTAATTTACTTTTCCACATAGTTTCCAAATAAATTTAAGGTCTTGTCATACCATTTCACCATATTTTAAATACCTTCTGCGTAAAAATCTACCACCTGGGATGGTAGCCAAGCTGTCATGGCTAAGATGAAATGTTAACCAACCATGTTCATCATCTTCAAACTTGATATGAACAGGAAATTGATCTGTAAGCATCGAAATTGTGAACCAATGGTTCTCTGGCAACAATGGAAGTCACTTTCTGGAGGAACCTCGGATATAGAAAACCATGCCACTTGGCCTTCTGGCCAACTTGCAGTGTAACTTTGAATAAATATAGCTTATAAATGATAAATAAAATGGTCAATACCAAGTTTGAGCATAGAATTAATACAACATTAGACAGCAAACTAAAAAGGAAAATATTTTGGGCGAAAGATTAAGTGGTGGTTAATGAAATGGGATAGAGATGCTGGATGCAATTAGTAGGGTTGACCTCTTGTATAGAATGACAAATCAATTGATGGGGAGTAAGTGAATTAATACTTGTATAGGATCTCCTTGTTGAAGTGTCCTATTGGTAAAAGAAAAACTATCATTCATCAGCTAAAGAATTTCATTTGAGGAAATGTGTTAAAACTGTGTTTTTTCAGTATTGAATTTTTAATTTTTCTTAAATTCAATAGTAGTTTTAGCTCATCTAATTAATTCCTTTACCTAAGAGATTTTTATAATATAGTTCTGATAGCATATTGAGATTTCCATTTGTGATGTTCATTGACAGAGTAGAAAATTCAGGTATCCTTTTGCACATACAAGAGGTATCCTAGAAGGTATGTTCCCTGCGCTACAAAACATCCTCGTATTCAAGGAAAATAACTGTTTCCTTGGATAATTACTGTGGATGGATGTATCATGCAGTAAAAACTGAATTCATCTGTCTAGTATTGAACAGTAGGCTAATTGATAGTTCAAACATGACAAATGTCGTATCCATTTAATACATCTGGTGCCCCCTCTTGGTTTAGCTTTAGAAACTGCTTCAAGTTGTTAAGCTTCAACTCAAGTACTATCTGCAGCTTATTTTGAAATTTCTAGGCCTTTGATTTATCACGGTCTAAGCACAGGTCTAGAAAAGCATCAAGCAGTTTCTAAATTGCTAGAATTGAGTTGTTGTTCTAATTAAAACTTAAAATGCTTCTTTATTGTCATTATATTTGTTTTCTTTTACAGATTACAGATCTTTATGAAGACTTCCATATAGTCAAGCTTCCTTTGTTAGACCATGAAGTTCGTGGGGTGGAACAACTGAAGGATTTCTCAGAATATTTAGTGAAACCATATGTAGCTCAGTGAAATAATACTCATATATACTGTATTTTTCCCAGTCTCAACTTTTTCACAATTATCTTTGTGTGTTCTTGGAGCATTGGCTGTACAAAATGAGTCACTTAATAAAAATACTAAATTGTATTTGGAGAAGTTCATTTGTCATTCGAGATAACCATTCCCCTGTAACTCCTACCTTAACTGTCAGGTAGTCATTGACGCGAGCACCTCTGGTGCCTGATCCCATATCACCTTTTAGACGGACTGTTGACTAATGAATCACTGAAGTGCTGCCCCATTACTGGATCCCTGTTACCCCTACCCTCACAGTCACTATAAAGTTTATCATAAAATGGTTTTTGCAAGGGCCCCATTGTCTGCAAGCAACACCTTTTGGCGTGTGGCAGGGGTGCTGGCGCCTTGACTCTATTTTCCTAAACGGTTGCTTTCACCTATAGTTCGCAGAAAAAATGAATTTTTGAAACGATTTTCTAGCATCTATGAGTGGTCTTATCACTTCAGTCGTATATCTCCCATACGTAGACTAATAATAAGAGTTGAACATTTAAGGGAGATAGGCAAGTTCAGGTTAGAAGTATTTATTGGCATATAACATACACTAGGCTGACTAGAAGGGTCATCAATGAAAAAAAAAAAAAACAGACTATGGGATTAGATGTATAGAGGGACAAATGGGATAGTGAAACTTTTGAGGAATCTTTAACCAAATCTCCCTGAAGTGTTATTGCCAAGGAAGGGTGAGGCATGTTGTGTCAAGCAAATGAATGAATTAGGTGACAATAATTTTTTCTACTCTTAAAGATATAACACACCTCAGATTACCAGACTCTGTCTCTCATGTCAATTGACGATTCCGAGCTATGCCTCGTGCAAGATAATTATTGTAACATGGCACTCATCATTCTGATACTTCAGAAATAACCACTCATTATTATGGACATAATTCCCTATTATTTTTGCTCTAAGACAGGAAATGGCCAAAAAAATTAATCGATATAATGCAACTCTCTTTATGAGCTGTATTCTTTTTAATGGACATCTTCTTTATATCAATAAGTACAAGTATATTCTTTACTTGAAGCTAAAACAACATATGAAGAGAGATTTGCAATGAATCAATGAATACTGCAAAAAACCATTTATAACACTTTATTGTTCTTGTCACAAAATTTAAAAAACATTGATAAACAATATATAAAGATTCTTAATTATCTTTTTCCAGAACAGAATACTTGAAAATCCAGGAATGTTAAGAAGAAAAATCACATTTTCCTTTAGATAAGAATATTAACCAAGGAATTTAAAAACAGCTAAATAATTTATTTATCTAACATTATAATACATAATAACATCACAAATTTACCAAAATAAATATTTGATCGAAAAAATATCACATATTCAATGTATCAAAAGTTAAAGATGAGATTCCAAACATTGAAAAACCAAATGACTAATGACAAAAGTCTGATCAGATCCAATAAAAATAAACAGTTTGTGCATTTTTCAAAGTTAGGATGATATTGCTCCTAACTCCTTTCCCACAGTTATGAATGCATTCACTGCCTTTTCAATGTCCTCTCTTGTATGAGCAGCAGAAATCTGCACTCTGATCCTAGCTTTTTCCTTTGGAACAACTGGATAGCTGAACCCAACCACATAAATACCCCTTTCTGATCCACAAACAAGAAAAATATATAAGTATTAACAGCCATTTCATGACATGAATATATGTTCTGAAGTTAAAAGAAGACATACCTTGCATTTTGTTGGCAAAGTCAGCAGTGAGACGAGCATCTCCAAGCATGACAGGACATATTGGATGGCTTGGGTCTCCAGCTACAATGAATCCTGCCTTTTTCATTGAGTTACGGAAAAGTGTTGTTCCAGCTTGCAATTTCTGAGGAAGCTCAGAACTAGCCATGAGCATATCAATAACCTAAAACAAGTTCTGAATTATTGGCACGTTTAAATTTATAATACAAAAATAAAAATTCAACAAAACAAAATTTTATAATCAACATTAAACATTTATCAAGTTAATTAATTATTTTATTATTTACAAAAATGAATTATAAATTATCTAATAATTTAATTTTATAATCAATACAGATTTATGAGAATATTAACATGCATGGAAAGATAAGCTATAGACAAATTTAGTATATTATAGAAGAAACAAAAATTTTATCTTTTAATAGAATGGCATGACTATTATTCAATTACGTATGATAGTATTTTTAATAACAAAGGAGTAAAGTGAGAACTAAAAATAAATGTAGTCAAACTTGTTGTTAAAGCCAAAATAATACATAAAAGAGACCATTATCAGACCGATATCAATTCAGACATGAAGGATTTTACGAGATGGAATCCCATTTAAATGGGCAAAAAAACATTTTAATTTAAGAAAAAAAATAGTATATTGAACCTATAGCACTATCAAGATGGATTTTTTTGTCATATTCAGAATAATATACCATGTCCATCATCATATAACACATCACGATGTTAATAAAGAAATTTGAATTAAACTTTGGAATGATCAGGACGCAACGCATTCTGCAGATCAGCTGCCATCAACTACAAAAGCCAGTCTATCATCACAATTTGCTAAGTGAATGGTGAATAGTAAAGGTAAAAATCTCATTATAAGTTCTTTTATAACAAAAAATGAATTCAGTTGGAAGCACATTTGTGCGAGGTGGAGTGGTGTGTTAATACGTAATTAGTCAGATGTTTGCTTCTCTGTATATGAACACAAAAATTCTAAGAAATGATGGATACCTTAGCACCTGCAGCAACCACAGGAGGGGGAAGTGAATTTGAGAATAGGTACGGCCGAGATCTCTGCCGAAGCAGATCGACAATCTCTCTGCTCGCTGCAGTATATCCACCTGCAGCTCCTCCCAAAGCTTTACCAAGGGTGGAGTTTACGATGTCAATTGATCCTTGAGGTAGACCAAAATACTCCTCCGTTCCTCTTCATGATAGGAGATGAATCCATATAGCAGCACATGAAAGTGAAATATATTCTCTGATTTAAATCTGCAGCATTGATAAAGAAGAATTTGTGCATGAAATTTGGTCAGGAAGAATTATTCCTAAGATTAACAAGGTACAATGATAGACGAATGATACAGTCTGGCCTCTATGAGAAAAACCATTTAGATTAGAGGGGTACTTCATGGTAATTGAGCCTTATGACATAGTCTAGGTGCATTTTGCAGAGAGATGCCACTACCCTAGGCCATAGGTTCCCAAAGTGGGTTCCCTGGGGATCCATATAGATTTATAGGGGGTTCATGTAAGGGAGAAAAACATGATTTTTTCAATTTTAGAGTTATTGGAAGCCAAATATCCCGCTTTAAAACATAATATAATCTAATGGAAACCAGATAGGACCAAATTGTAGATGTAAATTTAAAATTATCCAGGTATGAAGTACAGACGTCTAATAAATTCCATACATTAAATAATGTAATTTTTGGAATCTCATGTTTTTCACTACAACTGTGATATTTTCATAAGTATTTGTAAAAGTTAACAACCTTTTTAAGAGTGAAAATTGAAATTTTATGTTAATTTATACTTCACTTTTTTTCTGTATCTTGGTATTGGATATGATAAAAAACACAAACTTTTTAACAATTTTACACAAGAAGAAAGAAAATGAAAAATATAATACAACAAAATTAGAGAATGATTCTCTACCTCCCAGTAGGACCAAAGAATCCAGTTGCATGACATTCATCAATGAATGTTATGGCATTGTACTTCTTAGCCAAAGCAACTATATCAGGCAAAGGAGCAACATTTCCATCCATGGAAAAGACACCATCAGTGACAATCAGACGAGTCCTGGCACCCTGAGCATCCTTCAACTTATTTTCCAGATCTGTATTAGAAATTAGTGATTCATAGAAATTTTTTGCTTGAGAATTCAATACAATAAAAAATTATCTAGAAATTATCTATTATTTGATTTTATTAAAAATAAAGGCTAATTCTTTTTTCATAAGAAACATTAATTAATTTCTACTAGCTATAAAATGTATTCATACACTAATTAAGTATGTATGTATTGTAAGTCTTGGTATAAAAAACTAATACTAAAAAATTATGAAAATTTTATCAAGCAATGCAAAGCAAAAATTAACAAGTTGATAGCAATGTATAAATGGAAGTCCTAAAAATTACCATTCATGTCTCTATGGCTGTAACGATACTTTTTGGCTTTACAGAGGCGAATGCCATCAATTATAGATGCATGATTGAGTTCATCAGAAAGGATAGCATCCTCTGGAGAGGAACAAACGACTTCAAATATACCAGCATTGGCATCGAAGCAGCTTGCATACAGAATGGTATCTTCTCGTTCATGAAATTTTGAGATTTTTTCTTCAAGCTCCTGCAAAGAAAAAAATCCAAGCGCTGTCATTGTTGAATACCTAACTTTTACAAGAATGAAAAAACTTATTAGAAAAATTAAAAGTACAAAAAATATCATTCATTTCCACATATAGTGCATGAATGTGATTTGTTCAAGTTTTTATATTTTATCAATGAAGAGTACCAAGACTAAAAGCTACATTTATTTCTTTAATTAATCTTTAAATATAAAAATAATAGAAATGTAATTTTTGAAGGTTTAGTCATGGCAATACATGGATTTTCTCATAATTAGTTAAACTGTAATTAACTTGAAATTTCCAACCAAAAAGGTAATATTAAACAGACTTGTTTCGCAAAGTATTAATTTAATAATGATAATATAATACTATTAAATGAAATAAATTTAAGTACATTATATCTAAAATAATGCACAGGTAAACTAAAACCGCTGCTTTCCTTATCTTATCAACGAAATATCCTCTTTCCATTGCACCAATAAGTATACTGACCAAAATTTAGTTTCCAACAAGACTAAAGAACTAAAATATTGGTATTTTTACGATAAAACAATCTTAAAAATAAGGCAATATTTATTATTAAGGCGTTAACAATCTAAAAATAGCATTTTAACAATACCTTATGGATAGTTTGCGTTCCACAAATAAATCGTACGGAGCTAAGACCAGCACCAAAATCATCTAACGCTCCCTTGGCAGCAGATACCACATCAGGATTACTCTGTATCAAATTGAAAAATCGGTCACTCCATTGTTTATTTACTTAAGGGACAAAATTATTAAATCCTTTAATTTATCGGTGAAATTTTATGCTAGTACTTACAGATAGACCCAAATAGTTATTAGCACAAAAGTTGAGCATGTCCGACTGAAATCCTTCAACCCGTACGTTGACACTTTGACGAGTCTTAATTACCCTTTCCGTTTTGTAAAGCCCAGCTCCTTTTATAGTATTTAACTCATTTTTCAGGCGGTCTCTTAAATATTTTGTTGCGGCTTGCTCTGGCGCTGTAGAAAAATGTCGATTTCCTGTAGAATAACATAGAAAACCCATTGGAGATGATCCAAATTGAAACTTGGGTTTTGCATCAAAGGAATAGTTCCTTGAAGATAAAAGATGAGAAAGAAAAACTTAACTATCAGTCAAAAAAATGATATATTCTCCGAGAAAATTTAGTTTTATCATTACTAACCTTGAGAAGGCTGAAGCTTTTCTTGTAACATAAGCATTAATGCCAGCCGATTCTTTCATAAGTAAAGAACAAATAATTGTAATATTACGGTTTCACACAAACAAATCTAAGTCTACTACAGCACTAACATACACATAATCTGTATAACTAAGGTTGTTATTACTTACTTTTTAGATACGAAAAATTATAATGTAAACGAGACATAATGTATGTTGCGATTCAAAATATTCCTTTTCAATATTTAACCACCTGTTAACATATGTTAAAGGGCCCCTCAGGTGATACTAGACTTGGGCTTCTTGTTAAACCAATAGGGGTGATAGGGTTTCAGCACCAGTTCAAGTTACAGTACCACCAACCTAACCGATGTAACTGTAGTGGGTCGCAGAACATTCCACCAATTTTTTCATTGAGAAATATGTTCTTAATCAACACTTGATTCATTATGTGATTCATAGAATCGGAACACATCAGAATTAAAATTTAAATATAAAAGCTTTTATGACTCATATTTCAGAAAAATGAGAAAACTTAGCATCTTCCACAGAAAATTTATTTAATCACGACCGGTTTCGTCACCGTGATGACATCTTCTGGTGAAGAAACCGAAGAAACATTTAACAAAAAGCCTTATATAGGGAACGGAAAGGGGAAGTTGCGGCGAAGGAGACATTAAGGAGTTGGGTCTCCTTCCCCGCAACTTCCCCCTTCCGCTCCCTGTACAACGCTTTTTGGTAAAAGAAGATGTCATCACGGTGGCGAAACCGGTCGTGATTAAATAAATTTTCTGCGGAAGATACTAAGATTTTTCAATTTTCTTAAATGTCTAGTCCATTCCACGAAGTCAAGCTTCAGCATATAAATTTTATTTTATGACTCATATATAATGGTTAAAAATGTTAGGCAATAATTAATTATTAAATAGCTTTAACATATTCTAGCTCTGATAGAGATTAATAGAGATCTACATTAATTAATACATACAATTAATAATAGGACAATGTTTTCTTACATAAAAAATTTTGATTTAAAATTTATGGTTTATTCATATAAGAAAAAGACAAACATATTGATGTCTGGCGGGCTGTTAAGTGTAGCCATGCAGAGATTAGGGTGATGTCACAACGGTGCTGTAACTCAATTCACTATTCAACCTTTTCTAAAAGGGAGGCACTCTCTTATGGCTAAAATATGACCATTCTTCAAAATAAGTAGATACCTTATATAAGACTGCAATAGTTTATGAATTGTCTATAAATCCTACCTTCAAATGTGTTAAATAAAACAAACTAAAGAATAGTACTTAAATCCTATTTATAGGTGTAAAACCAAATCGGGCCTTTAGAAAACTAAAAAATCCTTCCATGTTGTTTTTCAAGGAGTAAGAATTTAAGAAGTCATCCTGGTAAAAATGCTATGTCATTTACAACAAAGATTTCCATGTCAAGCTACTTTAAGCTGGTTTTACTAGATTGCAATGGTTGACTCTGAATGGTGAGTGAAAATTACATTTTGTCTCAGGTGCCTAAGGTTCAGCCACTCAATATGTACTGTAAGTATAAAAAATTTGTATAAGATCTTTATTTGAATAAACAAGAAATTTAAGAGAAAATAAAAAGTGAAAATTCTTAAATTTCACAGTTAAGAATTCAAATGAATTGGGCCCACAATACTACTCTTTATTAGAAGGGGCCCTGGATGGCTGTCGACTTTTGGCAAAAGTGATCTTGGATTTGATTCCTAGCAAAGACGATGATGTTGTATGAGTATCATGAAAAAATGGAACTATCTGATTTAACAGGAAGCAGGTCCAACCATCTAGAAAAGCCATATACCTCAGCAGTAATGGCAATATCCCTCATTGGTTTGCCATGCCATGGATTTAAAGTATTTTTAATAAATAGGTAAACATATAGGTAAAATTGAATAATAACAGTTTTAATCAACAATAATTTATTGTAACAGTATATAATTTTCACAACAAGTGGATGTTGCATAAACATATAGGAAGAGATTCGTTACGGAAAAATGATTCTCTATAGAGCCAATCTACATTTTCTGAATAAAATTCTTGTGAATAAGTGAATCTTGTACTTAACTGGAATGACTTGCATACATTTTTTTGAATCAGCTATCGATAATGATTTTGAGGAACCTTTTCACTAAGAAAGACTATTAAAAAACCTAGCCTATTATCATTAAAATTAAATCTTATGGAATGTCAGTTAAAGCTATGAGAAAACTTGCTGGATCCACTTACAAATATAAACACACTGTCGGTACAATATCTCTTAAATGTACAAATATTATGTAAAAAAATTCAGTTTTCATTAAACTTGTGAGTACTAGCTGTGCTCTTGTAAAATTAAGATTCTGTATAAAAGGAAGGCAAAGTGGATTGTAAAAGTTTCATATAAGATGGTCTCCTTACTGAAACAGGCTGACTTATGTTCCTTAAAAATTATAACTAAAACTTTGTGGTTCTTTTATAAAATTCAACATAACAAAGAAAAAAATAGTACTTCCATTTGCCACATGCTTACCTATTGCTTCAAATCTCAAAAAAAAGTTCAACCTTGGAAGATATCTATCTCACTTAATCACAATGACTAATTTGTGCCAGCTACTTCTTTTCTTTGAGAATGTGACTGGTTATTTAATCCTTGGCACTGAATATCACTGTCTTGTTTCTTATGAGACAATGGACCCCAAATAGCATTAAATTTATTAACTGTTAAATTCATTATAATTATGTAAAATTGCTAAGCAAATCTTATAGGCCAGTTTATGAGAAACAGCATTTATTAAAAAATCTCATGAATCGTATCAACAGGTTATGAAGGCTCACAAACTGATCAAATATTTTTGTAAATAATATTTTATATAAGACCAGTACAGGTAAGTGATGTTCTAGAAAAACTTGTATTTTAAAACAACTCTCAAGCATATTTAATAATTTTTAAAGTATGCCTCTTCAAGTGTTAGTATTGTTTTTAATTGTTTCTGATGATCCCTCAGAGCTGATGACTCCATTCGCCTTTGCTGAAAGTAAAATAGACAAACAATTTTAGATTGTTAAAACCACCAACAGGTATGTTTTAAATAGATCAATGCAACCCATTCCAAATGATTGTGATACAAATAATGATACTGATATATGCTTTAATTTTATTTGGTAAAAGAGGAAGAACAAATTGAAAATGTCAGCTTTGAAATCCTTAAACAGATGAAAAAAAAACAATTTGCCAATCAATTACCGTATTTGACGGAATATAAGTCGCACCTTTTTACCTAAATTATGTCTCGAATAATTTCCCTGCGTCTTATATGTGAAGTTTCAACCTCCACAGGTTAACTTTCAATACTGAATGCTATTTTTAGCCCAGATGGTCTATACTACCTATTTCATAATTGCATTCAATGATTATGTTAATATTTGGCTTTTACGAAACGTGAAAAATAAAAGAAACTACATTTTAAGTTATTGTGATACAGTGCTTTCGCAAGGACCATTAAAGCTTTTTTTCCTTGTGATTGGCCAACTTGATGAGGGTACGTCTTCTATGCCGGTGCGTTTTATATGCCAACAATTACGGTAATTGATAACTGAATACATTATGTATGGCAGCAGCTGAATAGCTTAGAAGTAACAATACAAACAGTAGAAATACAATAGGGATTTCGTGCTTTCCTGCTGTACAATTACGCGTTGAAGATACTCTCGGGATAGCAGACAGGTAAGATGTGGCTGGAGGGCCGACGTTTCGAGGACCAAATTTTTCAGGGTGGCTGTGTTCTCCCCGGACCCGGTGTTCTCAGGTATCTACCAAATCCCCTGTGAGTGCGGGGTATCCTACATCAGACAGACAGCCAGGAACATAGAGACGAGGATAAAGGAACACACAGCGTGTATTCGCCTAGGCCACCCTGAAAAATCTGCGGTCGCCGAGCATTGCCTCTCCGTAGACCACAGGATGGCCTTCGATAAAACCAAACGACTGTGCTCGGCGAACGGTTACTGGGACCGGATGACAAAGGAGGCCATTGAAATCCGGCTAAATAAGAATAACATTAACAGGGGCGATGGCTTTACGATGAGCAGGACGTGGGACTCCGTCATCTCGAGTAGACTAGCCAAGAATAATCCCATTGGCTCACCAGCTGCCAATAAGGAACAAGGAGGGGGAGGTATGAAATGTACCTCGCCCCACCCCACTCCAATCACAGACTAAGCTTACCCCTACCCCTTAGCTGATTGGAGGAAAAAAAGTGAAAGGTGGTAAACCATTTGGTATATAAACCCTCGGAATTGACTCCTCTGCACTTCAGCCCTGAAGATGGGGACCGAGTTGGTCCTCGAAACGTCGGCCCTCCAGCCACATCTTACCTGTCTGCTATCCCGAGAGTATCTTCGACGCAGTAGAAATACAATTTTTTTAAACTACTTAAAAATAAACAAAAATTAGGTTGTTATGCAGAAATCAAACTTACTATATGAATATTAAATAAATAATAACAAATTGAGAAAAAAGTCAACTACTTGTCCATGGATGATAGAAAATACTTGGTGAATGTTGCTGTAGAAAAATAAACATCACCTAAGGAATCAATTTTCACCAACTGAATAGCTAATGATAAGGATAAGATATGATAGTAATGATACAAAATTAAAACTTACCAAGGTTTTGAGGAGCAGCAGTTGTTGAAGTTTTTTCAAGGACAGAGGGTTGAGATGAAGAGTTCAAATCTGGGTTTGCTTGTGTGTCTTTCACGAGACTTGTGCTAAGGACAGGGGATGCTGTAGTTGTTACCTCAGCATTATTCTTTCTTGAAATAGGATTTATCTGGTCCTTTAATGTCTTTGAGATAAAGTCTAACTGAACTTCAGCATTATATATTCGTTTCATAGCTTCATTTGTCTGGAAAAAAGTGTAAAAACGACAATATAATAAGGAGCCACATAAAAAGAACTGCCCTACATTTTATCTCCAATTCATTATAAGAATGAAAATTCAGTCATTCAGTCATCTCCTATCTAATCTAAAATCTACTCTCTCTACCAAATATAAATTGACTAATAGAATATTTATCTCTATAAAAAATAATTGAATTACTTAATATGAAGGAACAAGAAAATTCATATTGTCCTCTTTGCTAAAGTGTGAATACATATACTTTTGAATGTAAAGATGTATAACTCCTTAACATAATGACTCTGAGAGGATGAGAGGTCAAAATAAAGGCTCAAAGGAGTTCATACTTAGACAACAATATAGCCCAGGTCAGTGGCGTAACTATACCATCTGAGGCCCGTGGCAAATTCATTGGATAGGGCCACATTAAAATTGTCATGTTGTAATTTAATTTTAATAAATCACTGAAGTGGTTACTCAACAGTATTACTAATACTGTGTGCATTTTAGTTAAATATCTGATAAATTTATTTTTCAAATGCGTAGGTATTACATATTTATAATAAAATAACGATTTAATCTTAACCATATATTAATTAATAAAATTCTTTTCTCCAAGCTTTCTGATTTTCAAAAGTTATTTGTATCATTATTTGTTATTGATAATAACATCATCAAAGTTTAAAGATCGGGCCATAGAATTTTCAATAGACAGAATAGCCTGTCTTGTCCCGTAGAGTTCCTTAAATAGGTTTTTATTAATTTTAGTTTCGAAAATGATCTTTCAGCGCTAGCTGTATTCACAAGAATTGTAACAAATAATATAATTGCAGTACATACTTCAGGAAAGCTGCATGACATACAATGATTTTTTATTATTAATATTATCTCTAATATGCGAAGACTTTTCTATTTCTTCTCTGAAGGTGGACCGAAAACTGATAATTTCCCTGGAAAATGATTCAGATATGTCTTTTTTATATATTTCAACAAATTCTAGAACTTTTTTGAACAGATCAGTATCATTTAAATTTTGCAAAGTGGCAGGTTGCAAAATACTGAAATTGAAAACAATTTAATTTATTGGAAGGAAACGCGATTTAAGTTGATTAATGATGATGTGCAATACTCGATAAAAATTTGAAAAAACTTTCCAGATCTTGGAGGTGCTCATCTTTGCAAAGTTTGATTGATTCAAGTACTTATATAAAATTTGTAATTTTAAATAAATTTTGTTAAAAATGCTAGGTTACTTCTGAGCTCATGGCCTCTCGGGCCAGGGACCCGTGTCATTTTGCCAGCCCTGCCACCCTATAGTTACGCCACTGGCCCAGGTCTTTCTGTACTAATTTAAAGTTAGCAACCTAGATTCACCATAAAAATGTGAGGAACAAGTTACACATTTGGCTAACAAGAAGTCTGTAAATTCCTGAAATATATGGCTGATAAAATTGACTACAGTAACAGGAGAATGATCAACAAGAAATTAAAAATTTCACTGAGATAATTAGAATAAACAGCATAATTACAATTACAATTAAAGGCAGTTATGGCAGTTGCAACTGTGAATCTTATGAATTTGTTTCCAGAATGTTTGCATTTGGTCAAGTTTTTAGTAAATAACAACTTAGGTAAATGACAAAAGGAGGTTTTACATGTTAATGCTTCTCCGAAAAGCAAATTACAGTTTGGGCTAAGCAGCTTAATTGGATAGACCGACCAACCGGCAATTCAGAGATCTGGATTCAAGTCATGGTCTTATCTGAATATTGTCATGGACATTATTCCTTGGGGAGTAAGCATCCCCTTCATTGAATAAAGATTATACTTAGATGTTCAAATAAATAATAGGCTCCCGGATAGTCATGTGGACAGCGCGTTTGCCTTTGATGAAAGCGGTCCCGGGTTCGAATCCCGGTGGGAGCCAATGTGCGAAATGACCTAAGCTGTTGAAGCACTTTTAACAATATTACTACTACTCAAATAAATAATTAAAACTAATATGTTCAAATTTACTTAATTTGGAAACTAATGCCACTAAAATATTTATGTCAAAAACCTATTCTATTGATTTGATACAACTTACAACTTTGCAGAAGAACAATTTTAGCCAAAGCCTCAAAGAAAATTATTTTGGTTAACTTTAAGCTACATTAATTTATAATACCATACAAAAATATTTACTTTACTCCAGCAATAGGATAAGTTATTACAGATCATACCTGTAAGGAAATATTTTGAAGCTCACTGGAAAGTTCATTCTGCTCTATGAGACTACCACATGTGCCTTCCAATGTGATGACCCTGGAGCTGACATTAGCCAACACATCAAACAGTTTCTGAAAAGGTAAAACCATGGGTATAAGTGATGAACAGCAACTTTTTAGTTGAAAACTTGATTTTTACTTACTTATTATATTATTTTGCACTTACTGTTATGATAAGTCTATTAAACTTTCAAATTCAAATGATGTATCAAATACTCATTGTCCAAACAAAACTATAAATTATATATATTTATTATTTGATTCATTCTAATAAGCAGAAAATAAACTCAGACATGTATACCTACAAGGTATGCTAAAATAGTTCCTGAACTTATTTTTCCCATTTAATGAAGAAAGCATTGCTCAAGTACAAGACAGAATAAGACATTTTGTTGCTGAACCATTGTGGATGTAGCTAAGCTAGCCAATATCTCTGTTGGGAGCCGTCATGCCATTTTTCATGACGAATAGCGGATACACCATGTCTGCCAGCACTTGGTCCCTAAAAACCTTAGCGCTGAGCAGGATGTATGTATGTATGTGTTTTCAGGCGAATCAGCCTCTCGGGCTATTATCGCCATGCGCTGAGCAGGAGGAGAGGATGCTGTTGGACACCGATTCTGTGGATGCTGACCCTACTCTTCTGGACAGACTGATCGAAGATGACATAACAGCAAAACACAGCACCTAACGCTGGAATGCTTCTCAAACTGCGACATTCTCCTCCTTTCCGCTAGAGCGTACATTCATGTGTCAACTTACTCTGTCACAGCACCGAAATGTTGGCAACCACAGGTGCAGACTTGTACAGCTGTACTCACAATATGATAAAAAATACTATCTTTGGATAGAAGGAATTTAAAGGCCATCGTAGGACTTCTTACTGGACACTACCTGGTGAGGAAGCACCTCTACAACATGGGAATGACTGATTCCTCAAGCTGCAGATGGTGCAATTTAGAGAAGGAATCTACTATTCATCTCCTCTGCAAATGCCTGGCTGTAAATAGGACACCGTACGGTTGCATGGGTATCTTTTTACAGGAACCCAGCGATATAAGAGATTCACCCAAAGATGGTGTCCTTGCCTTTTCAAAGGCCTTGGGACTCCATGGGTAATCTCATATAATGGCGGATGGCACCATGGACCTTAAAGATTCAAGTGCCTTTGGGTAACCTCCTTTCAATACAATACAATACACACCCACAATATGTGACGTTATCTACCAACAGAATTTTACATTTCTCCTGCTTGGCATTTTTGCAGGAAAAAATAAGTTCAGGAACGTTTTGAATGCACTTCGCATATACTTGTATATCATACCCATATATGTATCATAGATGTAACATTAAATGTTGTGAAAAACCTTTTTCTAAAATTTGCATTGAGCATATATTCCAGTTATTAAAACTACTTAATCCATTACAATCCTAATGATTTGCAAACATTTTATAAAACTCTTTAAGACATTTTAAGATACATTCTGGCATTAGATGAATTCTCATTGAAGATTAAATGCTGGCAAGTAAAAGAATGATAATAAAGATTTACAGAGTAAATATAGTATTCCGAGGTTATTAAATTAAAAATAAGAAGTAACCTGTTGTTCAGACAGTTCCTTGTCATTCATATTTAATTTCTTGACTATTGTGTCATTCAGACGACTGACATTGGCACTCAGATCAGCTAATTCTCTCTTAATTGATGCAACTAAATTTTCAAGATCTTCTTCCTTTTTGGAAGCAGCAGTTTTATCCTCTCCATTGCCATTTCCTGCTTGCGCTGAAACATTAGTGAGTTGCAGCACAGCCTCCTATATTTGGAAAAGAAAGAGTGATCAAATTATAAATCCACATTAATCTACAGTAAGGGTTGGTTATTTGCCAATCAATGATTCATGTGCCAAAAGTGGCCTTTTAAATTATCAATAGAAGCATATTCAATGCGGAAAAAATTCAAAATTAATTTCTTTCACAATTAACATAAATATATACGTCCATGATTACATGATATTTCTTAGCATAACTTGAGACATGTATTAATTGGTTTTTGGCATGTATTATGTATTTAGTTTGATTCATTATCTTAAATTATAGTGCATCCCTGTGGTCAGTATCTCAAATAAAAATGACAAAATTAAAATTTTGAACTTTGAAAAGTTGACCACCACTGATATATAATTAATGTCGATGGGTTAGATGGAAAAAGAGACTTTTAAGTCTCAATCTCGCCCAAATAAAGACGATTTATTGTTATTATTATATATGGTGATAATTTGCACATGGAACCACTGAAATGAGCCTAATGATGGAACATTGTATCCAATAATAATTATTCATTCAAGCATTCAACAACAGTGCTTTCCAAACAAAATATGCAGTTTTCACTGATAAAAAGGAACTTCATATTTGAAAAAAAAGTTAGTAAAGATCCAGAATTGTGTGAATAAGATTGAACTGAAATTATATTCATTAAATAAATTTTAAAAAACTACAGTGATGCAGTGAATTAAATATAAACAGCACAGCGTTTGAATGAATTTACAACTAAACAACTTCATTCAGAAAGTTATGTATAATTATCACGTTTTAATAAAAATCACCAACAATCAACAATGAAATACTACCTTTAGATGCAACACCTCCTCCTTCAACGTGTTTGACTCATTCTGAAGGACTTGAGAACTACTCTTTAGACTGGTAACAGAAGCCTCTAGTCCTCCTACACTACTGCCGAGATGACCAACACTATCTGTTAGTTCTGCTATCTCTTGAGGCACACTGACTAGCTCAGGAGATCCTTTGAGACGACCTTCAACTTCGGACAAGCCATGATGGACTTCTTTGACCTAAATACAATTAAATCGTAATTTATAGAAAATGTTGTAAAGAACAAGGTAACTGTTAAATAGTTTACCGAAGTGATTATACTGAAATCTCTTCCAATTTACCCCTCGAGAAATTGCATCCAAAATTGTACGTCAGTGCTTGTGTAGGGAGGAATCAACCCGACATCTTTGAAAGAGAAAAATGACCACCTTGGACTTACAAGCACATGTAAATATACTATCATAGTGGTAAAAGTTGGGATAGTGTGATCATACTGTGAATTATATAACAGTGGAGATGACAAGCAAACTAAATAGCAAAAATATTCTATAAAAAATCAATATCCCAGACATGGAATATATAGTCGATGAATGAGGAATATTGTGTATAAAATAATTTAAAAATCAAATAACATTTAATATATTTATTTTTTTTATTAATTTCATGAAATTTATGAAATATTTCTAAGGCATTAGGTGGAAACAAGGCCAAGTATGCTATATTTTACATAAAAGTTTTTTATCTATCTGACATTGCCGGTAAGAAAAATTTGTATAAATAATTACACTACCATTTCCAAAACAGCGAAAATGTATGATTGGTTCAGAACAATCTAACACTCAGCTACTAGGAGAGAGAAGAAGAAAAAAGTACAAATGAAAAGATATGGTATTTTAAAATTTACATGGGTCAATTCGACCCAGATGCAAGTATTCGAGTGTTAATGAATTCCAAAATAGGCCCAGTAAATAAGAAGATTCTAAGTCACAATTTTTGTAGAAGTTGGAAAAACTTTCAAAATAATATTTCAATTCCTTCTAAAGAGAAATATTTTTGTGATGAAAATAGCATGCAAAAATCAACAAAAGATGACTTAAAGTCTGCTTTCTAACCTGCAAGCTGAAGTTTGTAACTTGGGACGTTAAGGACATTAACTGATTTAACAGTAGTGTTTGGTTGTGTTGAAGCTCTTTGGACATAGAATGGCACTTTTGTAATGCATCTGGAACACCTTTGCTTCCAGCCACCACTGTAAAATACAAGAAACTCTTATAATACCGACGATGATTACAACATATAAATAGCTGAATAAAAAATAAACATACGTTAATAAGTTTTAAATGGATTTCCAACACAGATCAATTTTGATTCAATTACAAAATATAAAAATACACATGAATTTTAATGAATTACAATCGTATGAGCAGGATTGAGCTATAACTCTTGACTAATAAAGCAATACTGTTGAAGGCCATTAAGGATATAAAAATCTGCAAGCAAACTTTGGATGAATGATGTAAATGAAATATTAATGGCATTACATTTGCTAGAAGCATTTTGATAGACCTCTGCTTTTCATATTTTTTTAAATAAAAATTGTGTACTATGTCAGCCACCTCCATAAAGCTGTTGGAAAGTTAATGCTTTTCTTTAAAGCTATTCACTGCTGACTATTATCAACATGTGCCATTCTGCTAAGGCAAAAGATGAGCAATGAATGGCATCAAAATTACTAAATGAGAGTGATGGGCATTCCGCACTAATTGATGAGGGTCAAAGGTGTGCAACCAAGCATGGCAAATGATAACGCGCCTGCATCGAGGTGAACGCGGAGGGAATCAGTCTGGTGACGAGCATCGAGGAACAGCCAGGCGAGAGCAGTGGCTGCCCCTAAGAGGCAAGCTACCGCCATGCATGCTCCGGCGCCTCGCACAGCCAAGGGAAATGTGCCCCGCGGCCTTGACGACAGACAGCGCCGCCCAGTGCCCTTGGGGCCACGCCCACCCGTGCACCGGGAATGCCGCCGTCCGCACCGTCTCCTGGCCTCCTCCCTCCTCCTGCACCCACCACCAGATGAGGACGACGAGGCCCTCGGAGGGCAAAGGCCCGCCTCGGGATCATCGCCGCCGCAGGACGAAGAGTCGGACGAGGAGGAGGTGCGGGTACCCCTTCGAGTGGTTCGCCCGTTGGCAGCGACCCCGACCACCAGAGCGTCGAGCTCCCGGCGTTTCCGCCTGAGCCTCCTTTTGCTCTTGGTATTCGGTGTAGTGGCTTCCATGGCGCGCAAGTGGCCAGAATCAAGACTCAAAACATAAGCGGCCGTTCGTCCATGGTGGCCGCCCACGACCGCTTTCCTTCGCGTGGATTTCTACCGAACTGCTAAGTTTCCAAATACGGGCGATGGTCCGTGTGCTCTTGATAGTTATTAGTAAAATTAACTCTAGTTAATACCCTGGCGAAAATGGGTTCAACGTTTTTTTTTGCTCGGTAGGTGGCGACGTGATGCGACACGGGCGTGAAGCTGGAAATCGATCTTCCAGGATGAAGCGAAGGCTGCTTAGTTCACCTTTCGCAGGTGGGAGGATGACTGGAGAGAGCGGCAAATTCAGCGAAAGCTAACGATTTTGAAAAAACGCTCTTGTGATTTTTATCGAAAGAAATTTCTAAAATTCCAAAGGTCGGGTGGAGGCTATCTTGAAAAAAAATACGGAAAAGGCGACGCAAAAGAATCATCTCTCTGGTATATCGGACATAAATATATGGTAAAGCAGTCAGCGTCAGAGTGTGGATGGTTAACCAACTTCTATAATTAATTTTTGGAATTTGGCAAATATATTACTGAATCTGATGAAAACGAAATTGTTTACAAAGGTTTCAATTATGTTAACGCCACAGTATGTAAAGCACAATGTTTGGGCGCACATTTCAAAGCAAGAGGCAAATTTCATAAATAGGCAATAACTAATTAAAATATACCATCAAAATATTAAATGTGATGTTAATGCACATCAAGTGATTAAAAGTAAAATTGTCTTACCTTGGTCGACTTCAGAATTGAGCCTGGAAAGTTGACTATGAAGTCGAAGTCCTAACCACATTAACATCAAAAGCCATATGATTAGAAGCACAATTGCAAGCCAAATACTGACTGTTCGGCCAATTTGGCAAGCTATACATAAATGCTTATCTCCAGCACGAACATCATCGTCGCTATTGTTTCTTCCCTGGCTACCTCGAACACGTCTAAACCAAATCGAAGAGGATGGATTAATAGATGTTTAGTGTACAAAATAATTTTACTCTAAATGTCAACAAGTGTAGCATTACGGTCAGAGAGGAATGAGTTTCTTATAGAACATTTATCAACAAAATTAGCATATTTCAAGCCAAGAGCAGCTGTTCCTGCTTTCCATTGCATATGTTTAAGATACAGATTAGCCGAAAACGTCTCAATTGAAACAAATTTGGTTAACTAATACTACACCGATGATAAAAGAAGCTTAATGTTTACATCCATATTATTTGCGTTACCAATGGCATTGGCTCTACACAAATGTGGTCTACCAATGAGTAAACAACTGTAATCATGCGCTACATTAGGGTTAATATGTAATCTTGACATCATACTAACGAACCTTTTCACTTTCTTTTTCTTAGGAGGGTGAACGTATCCACGGAACTCTGAGCCAGATTCACTACAACTTCCCGACATGTCCAGGAGATTAAAAGACTCTTTGTTGTTATTTTCCATCACACGAAATGCACACGAAAACGTCAAGAAGAAAAGTCAGTTGTATTTTGAAATAGCATTATTACAGCGTCACATAATACCACTACAGCTAAAATTCGCCGAATAATATGTTTAGAAACTATGTAAAAACTTTCACCATTGCAAACAAAACTTCCTTATCGCGTTCGAAGCACATCTTCGTCAGACCACGGTGGTCGTTATTCAATTGTTTGTTGTTTATCTTTGAGCTCTTCGAATACAATTGTTGGGTGATTTAAGAGCTTTATGAATCACTGAAATATCATTAATCTGTCGATTTAAAATATTTACTGATGATTATTGATTTTTAATTTCGTAACAACTACCTTATTGTGTATTTTCTGAGTGATGTTGCGTGATTAGTTTCTTTAAATATCATTTGAGAAGATTGGTGCTTTATATCATTTTCGAAGTTAGTTGTTGCAATTGAAATGTTGTTGAATGAAATAGTGACCGGAAAACGGAAGAGTCCCTTCGTTTTAATAACTGGTACGTAGTTTCGTCACCTGTCTTTTTTATTTGGCTTTCAAATTTCATATCTGCCGTCGATGCTAATGATCTTTGTTCGATTGAGCTCAGGATTTTTTATTTACAGACACTGTCGAGCAAGGAGGTGCTAATTTACTGAATGCAATAATTCAAAGCTATTTAGATAAAAAGACTGAAGTACGCGTGGCATGCTTTGAGCGACTTGTGTCATCCTTCAAAGATGTTATAAGGACTAATCCAGAGTCGTTAGTGCATTATCATGACTTTTTCAATGATCATCTCGGATGGCTGGAGGAAAAATCTGAAGACAGAACCAATTTAGAAAACGTTGAACGAAATTCAAGTGATAATTTTGTGTTAGTGATTGATTCTATTGCCTCCTTGATTATTAACTATGGTTCAGGCTCCGTTTATAAACTATTACATCGATTCCTAATGCCAGGTAAAAGTGGTTGCTGATCCTAATATTATCAATCCAAATTAATATTTTTTCTATTCAAATTTTCCATGAGTTATGAACTTCACATTGTTCAGACTCTCCATTCTTCTATTAAAGGTGGACTCTCTTTCTTTTCTTTACATACCTTTGTTTAGCTTTAAAATTATGCCTAAATTCAATTTAACCTTTTTTCAGTTTTATTATATCGCTCTTCTGCTTATGCTTTAATCACGGCGCAAAGAATGCTGCATAGGAAAACACAGTGGCACGATTATTAGCAATTTTAATTCAATTTGAAATTATCTCTAAACTATATTTACTGTTACATTACGGTCAATGTTGCAAGTATTGATGAAATAAAACCTACGATATTGTGCTGATTTAGTAATTTCAAGCAGATTGGCTCCTAAATACTTCTATTCTTTTATATTCACTGCAATTTTTTCCTAGCTTAAAATAAGGCTGCACTTTTTTCCTCCCATAATGTATCCAACCTCATTGATGGGATATCTCTAATTTCAAATGTATTGCTTTCAGAGAGCAAAGTTCAGCGTGTGATTGCTCTGTTGCATAAAGATATGATAGAAGATTTTGAATTTGATGACATATCCCATTTAGCATCTTCTATCCTAAGGATTGAGCCTCCCTCGGAGAAATCTCATGGGAGACCACTTTGTTTTGCCACTCACAAAACCAGTAAAGGGAAAGTACTTAGAGAGGTACACTGCTTTTATACTCATGTATATTATATTTCTAACTATAGTTCTTCATTTATACACGAATATAATTTATGCAGCGTATAAGCTGTTAAATGATGCTCTAGATATGAAAGTCAAAAAATCAGATGGAATTCATGACATTTATTAAACACAAATTTCATGATATTTGTTAAATGGTGAAACTATAATCCCCCAAGAACTGCCCTGTTTGCCAACTACTAAGCCTATAAGTTGTCTTTCTAGTTCAATTTCTTTGAAGTGTAATTAGAATGAAAATGAATTAGAGAGATGAATGAGTTTTTTCATCATCCTACTGAGTGATGAAAAAACTTTATTTCCTAAGGATATATAAATTAGGATAGAGCACGAAACTAAAAATGTATTATTTCTAAATAAATTAATCTGAAAAGTATCTTGTAACACAATAGTAGAATTTTCTACTTGATAATTTTAAGACTTAATTATAATGATGAAAATTAATACTTTTTATTTAATTTAGGTGGAGCATTATTCGGTCGATGCATGCAATGTGCTATGGTCTGAGGCATTTAAAGAATCTGTTCCCAGTAAACCCGTGAAACCAGTTGATATAATGGAGGATGTTACAACTTTTAGATTAACTTTGGCAGAGAAAGAGAAGGAAGCAAGAAGTCAGCTGGTACTCCCTTATTTGAGGTGAATTGAATTTAAGTTTAGGACTTATTTGCATGGCACGGATTGGCATTTTAGGTTCAAAAAAGCTTGTTGAGTAGTTAAATTACTACACCATATTTAATTGAATCTTAGCAGTGTAGGTATGTATGCCAATCGATGTAGTACAGCCAAAGATAATGGATTGCAGTGAATTAAGGTGTTTCTTTTCATTGCGATGGGTACCTGCCGTATAACCATATTTGGTTTGGCAGGACCCAAATGGGTAAATTGTATTTACAAAAAAATATTTTTATTAAATAGATACCCTGAGTAGGTTTTAATGATTATATTTGCAGCGCAATTTTCATTAAGTATATCTTATCTCCAGCTATGAAAAGTATCTGGTGCTTTTTTATTTACTTATAGATCAAAATAATATACTGAAAATGATAGTTAAATAAAGCTATTATATAAGACAAATGTTTTTTATTCATTTATATGTAACTATTGCAGTTCTATAATTTGGAATTAAAATAATGGGCAAATTACTGTTTCTTACGGAAAGCAGTGTAATTACTAATAATATATTTTAATTTTTATAAAAGAAATGTATTAAAAATATTAAGTATATAGCAGTGCTTATCTTTACAAATCTGTATTTCTTCATTCATAGTGTTTAACTCTTTCATTTGCAATATCTCTTTGATTTTTTACTATAATTTTCTTTTTAATAGGAAAGAAGCTGCCAGTGAGAGTGCTGGAGGTGGTGTGATCCACTATGTACCAGATGAGGGTGATGATTGGGATGAGGAAGATCCTGACAATGACTTGAATATTTAAATCTCTTATATCTATATTTGTTTGGTAACATGGAAATGGAACTTAATATTGATATTTGAGTCTTGTGTTATTTTTATAAATGCGCTTTATGAAATTAAAGTTATTTCTAAATATTTAATTACTTATTTAAAAGCTTAAAAAATATACAATTCTTGGGACACTTGATCTAGCACTGGCATGATTATTGAGTTGACAGAATTTGAAATCCCATGAAAGTGCAGTTTGAGTACTTCCTTTCACATTTAATTGAATTTACATTCAATTGAAGAAGATGTGCTCTTTGTGATGTGCCTTTTCACAAAGATGATGGATGAGTATCTTAGTTCAATTTTTTATGTTACAAGGCATTAAAAAATATGAGGCAACATCCTCTTATTTGAAAGAAAGTTTGATTGGATTTGAAATTTATTAGGATGCTAATTGAAATTCTAAATTCAATACATCAATTTATGGGGAAATAAATGCAAATCATAAATTGTACTGGCATTATCGAGTTTAACAATATTTTTGTAATATTGACATAGGTGACTTTAATCAATCAAATTAAACAAGATTCTTGAGAAATTCAGCCATGCATAAAAACTAGCATTATTTGAAATTTTTATTTATTTGAAATTACAACTTTGATGTCATTGATTTACTTAATAGCCAATCAGTTACTTCCTGTTAGTTTTAAACAAATTGCCAACTGACCGCCGGTAGCCGTTACTTTATTTAGTTTGCATGCGCTTACCCTGGACATTATTTTGAAATTCACCTTAAAATATTGAGCAATAGTTTTATGTAGATCACCAAAAGATGTTTGACTGAAAAATAGCAATTGAATGACAAAAGTAAGTTTGGTTTTAAGAAGTGAATTTTATTATATATACTTTATTTGGTTTTTCAAATCATTGTGTCTCTCTCAGCTGTGACTTACCAAGGATGAAAAGTACCTGCACATGCATAATTTTATTTAACTGTAAATGTTTTACCCATAACTATTTGCTAAGAAAATGTATTATATAATTTAAATGTTAACTTCAGTAGTCGGTTATCATAGTTTATCAGTATATACTGCAAACTAAGAATTTCTGTTTTAAAAAAGGCAAATTATCTCAAAAAAAAGTGCTCAGTATAACTATTATCGTAATACAAATCAAAAGTCCGCTAATTTTTGAGAAGTTAAGGATGAAAACGATGAAAAGTTTTAGGGAAGGTAAGGTACACCAACATGTTGGACAATAAATATTTTCTCTCGTTACAAATCTAAACATGTTTTCTGAAATTTTCGATTCTTATACTCATCTTATTAGTTATTAATAAACAAAGAATTCTAGAGTGGTGATTACTGCATTTAAACAATTAGAAAAATAGTTTTCAATGATAAGATTTGTATTTGGAGAAAAAGGTTGGCTAACTGTCATGCTGTGGTAAAATGAAACATTTCCGTAAATATGCTTCATATTCTGAATGAAAGTGAAATTACGTTGGCAAATATTTATGGTACTACTTAGAACATGATATTACTTTGATGTGAATGCCCTGCTTGTAAAATTTCGGATGTCCTCATCTGAAATTTTACCGTCTTGCTCACAAATGAAGTTCATAGTAGTCTAGGTGGAGAGACAATTTTGGAGTTTCACCTTGTATAAATATAGTTACTTGGAACTGCTGAGTGTAATGCCTTATTTTATGTACTGTCTGAGTGTCATTTCTTGAAACTATATTATATTTATTAATAAATCCCTAGACGTTAGAACTTTCCTGGTATCATACTCTGATGAATGGACTGTTTTCATTTGTCACAGTATAGAGAAAAATGTATCTTTCATTTTCTTTTGTCCCAGTCTTGAACGTCTTGATCATGGCTGTGATGAAATGAACGATACCGCTGTAGCTTTCAATTCACTCACACCTCGCGAGGTATGAGTGAATAATTGTACTAATCAAGGTCTCTCCTTACGGAATGACAAGTCAAGTGTTACTTCTAGAGCCATTGTGCTCCACTTGCGTGGACATGTACCGCTTATGGCATTCTGGCTCAGTGAAGAAAGTAAGGGCAAACTACCTCACTTCTCATCCTGCCTAGTGAGCCTCATTCCTCTCTGCAAGCTCTTAGTAGATTATGTCAGAGGGGATGAGGTACCAACCGGCCTTTGGGCTGAATACCTTACAGATAGATATTAGAAACCTGTGTGCAAGCATAATTTATTCAGGTAGTAAGAGAAGTGGAAAATAATGATTTGGCTGGGACTCTTCCACTTTCTGGGCATGTATTCTAACCACTAAAGTACAGAAGGACGTCCTTCTCACTTCTGTTGACAGGATGATTTATGAGCAAGATAATGGCGCTCCGCAAAATGGCACGGACCACTACTGCCTAGGAAGTGGGAGACCTGGGCTCAAATCCCAGCCAAGTCACTATTTTTCACTATTTATACAACCTTGGGTTAAGATGCAACTTTTTCTTGTGCAACGTTATAGTTACTGTCCATCATTTGTATAATTTACTTATTTCACTCAATTCTGGTCACAAATTATAATTTAGAGAAGTTCTATATTTTAATGCAACTGTTTTCTCATTAGCATTCAATTTCCCCTCTTCAGGTAGTTTCCAGGTATCTATTATTTCAATTTATCTCTATTTTAGATCTACTAAAAATTTATTTATTTATTCTTATCACCTTTAGGGGTTTAATTTTAGCTAATAAATCAAGCAAATAATTTATGCTTGCACCTGGTTTATGCATATACATGTAAAAATATGGCATTGAAAGTTCCTCTGCGCTGTTTATATAAATGCCTAGCACTCTCGTTTATAATCCACACCTGTGGATTTATATCAAACTTTTCCTACGTGCTAATTATAAAAAATTCATGGTAACAACTTTTACTAGACCACTAATTTAATATCTGAAAAAACGATCTAGGTTTCGTAGCGTCGCTACATCATCAGGTGACTAGTAAAACACTTTTTTTCAGATATTAAATTAGTGGTTTAGTAAAAGTTGTTACCATGAATTTTTTACAAATTAAGAAATACCACAATGTGAACCCTGAGATGGTTTGCTAATTATAAATTACATTTTCTAATTTTTGTAGATATTTCAATGATTCTTATAATCTCTTATCAGAATACAGAACTTGCCTTGCTATTTTTGATTTGTATCAATATTTTAAAATTATCTATAAGACTTGATACAGGGAAGGTGTAGATTGTAACTATATTTGGCATTCTACATCACAATCATTACCATTATAAAAAAATCAAATAGACTAAGTACCTCAGTAAGTGCTCAGTTAAATCTCTTCTTCTTATCCATATTTTCCATGGAGGTATCCCTTCTGTTTGAAGAACTTCTTCATTAAATACTCAATGGCAATAATTCTTCCGTTGTGTTAAATCTTGATTGCTCCAATCTTGTCTTCCTATGTATGTACAAAAGCTATACAAAAGGATCTTCTGTGGACAAATGTTTTGTTTAATTTTCAAGCTTTGATGACTTGCTAGCCTTGTTCAATGCTCTCTTAATCTGTGCTTTTCCTTTTATTATTTTCTCTATTATTGCTTCTATTGCTGGTTATCTTACTACCAAAGTGGCAGAATATTTTGACTCGTCCTCATAATTGTACAATTGTATCCTGTATATTTCATTTTATCAGAAAATAGCTTTGCTTCTTTTGTCCATCTTATCAAAGATATTTTAATTATTTTGAGATGCTACTTGCTCATGCTCTTTTACTTCAAGGAAACAATTCTTTGTATTTTCTTTCTTTTCTGTGATTATTCCTGTATCATCTTTAAATATCAGCATGTTTGTTATCTCCCCTTGTGTTTTTACACTTTTTATTATTATATCCTTGATTCCCCCTATTGAATTCTAAATATGGACATCAACTATTAGTGCTGACAGGTAGCTACTCTAAATTACTCTTATTTCAGGTTTTCTTTGATGGGGGCCAAAATGTTGACCCACCATTATTTGGGCAGAGAAAATGAAAGAAGAAAAAGAACTGATCCAGAAGTAATTAGTGGGTCTAAAAGGGTCCAGATAAAGCTATTATGACTGGTGGGAGTTGATTTACTGACTCTTAGTACCCTTCTGTTGAAGGGTCTTATCACAATTAGGGAGCACTCCATTCTTTTGCACTATTTTCATCACGTTCAATCAAGTCTGTGTGCACTTGATGGAAAGCATGGATTTTTTTATTTTGTATTAAGTACTTTAAGACCTGTTGCATTCTGTTGTTGTCATCATTGTTGTTAAGGTTGTATGATCTTTCTGCATTTTTTCCTCTTTCATCAATCTTTATGCAGGAATGGCTCACCATAATCTTGACTTCCTCTTAATTCGAATTACTCCTTTCTTATTATCCATTTCACTTTTCTCCTCGTTCTTCATCATTGCATTCTTGAGAGTGTTGATGCATGAACTGTCACCTCTCTGTGTTTGACCCTAAGTCTCTAGGTTTTAGGAAGCTCCTATAACATCTCCATGAAAGCATTGATGATTACTTTTTGGAAATCAAAAGTTGGCTGCAAGGATCAAACAGAATGTCAGATTTATGGGTATAAAATACACAAAATACAATTCTGTACTCAATATATAAGGATTGCAAATAACATAACATAACTTGTTCTAAAGATTCTTGAAATCTATGGGTTGAAAGCAGAAATCTCCAGATTGATGAGAAGTTTGAAGTGTCAACTATTGAAGCTGATGGTACAATATTTTTCACAATCATCTTTCCTCATCTTTTAAGTATAGGGTTAAAATTTCTTTTATCAAAATTCTTTGGCACTTCTCCCTTTCAGTATATGTTGCTAACTAGATCCTTCAGCTCATTTTGAACTTAATTTCTTTCATATTTTGTTTACTTGGATGATACCTTGTTGACTGCTACTTCATCTTTTTCAAGTCTTTTATTGTAGCTTTGAACTTGGGTCTGAGGTTAGATTTTACTTTTCCTTCTTCATCCCTTGGATGAAGTTATGCCTTCATCCTTATTATATCTTTAATTATTCTGCCATACGTATTTAATTATTTTGCCCACAAGAAAAAACATTACAAATTAATTATGGTTGACTTGATTTTATGAGTATCGATAATTAAGCCTTTAAAAATGTTGATATGCATAAAAAAATAGATATTGATGACATAATATTTTTCCATTCTTAGTATGTTTTCTAGATGTGATGAAAGCCATTTAAGCAGCCTTACAGAAATATGTCACTCATTCTCATAAACTGCTTGGACTACAGAGGATGATGTTGCTTTAAAATTCTTGTGATGCTCACTTTCTACATTGAGATAAGGTCACTATAAATTTTATCTAGTCATAGAATGAAATTCACTTATATTTCAAATCTGACATACCTATACAAATCATGACCTTTTCATGCTTTTGCTTTATCTGTTTTTGAAAATAAGTATAGTGATGTTTTTCTTGTGAAGTATTGAAATGTTTTCAGGGGCATTATGATTCTATTCATATCAGTGTGGTGGGTAAAACTGAGGTGTATACAAAACAGCCTCCAAATATCATTGGATAATCTATTTAATTTTGAAGTGCAATGAATCACTCCACCTTTTACTCAGTAGATCCTACAATTATTATTCATTTTTGTTAAATATTCGGAATATTTTAGAATTCTTTTTTGATTGCAACATCATCTGGTCAACAAAAGTATTAAATGAGAGGGAAAAATATATTTTTCAAAAGCATGTTCTACATCCCAACTGGCATTTTTTATTAACCATTAATTAACTTATAGATAATAGGAGGCTTTATTTAGGGAACTTCAATAATTATGGCCAGGAATTGTTAAAAATTAACATTATTTTTCTGTATAATAGAGATTTTAATTGCTTCAAATTATTGTTGTTTATACAGTTTCTGTTTTGCATGATCCTTTGTACATTATTTAACTTTAGACCAATCTTCATGAATTTTCAACCAGAGTTAAATTTTATATAAACAACTTGAAAATAAGGGTATTTTGGTACTAATCAGAAAATCTCTAGTGAGCAGATTTTGTAAAGAACGGTTTGTTCCAGTGCATTGAAACGAACTTTAAAAAGAATTATTTTTGTTGGAGTGAAAATTGAACCCAAACAGGAAGATTTTAATTCTTGAATCCATATAAAGGCGCTGAAGGTGAGTGCTCTTCAGAGGTCCTTTATTGTCTGAATATCTGTGCGCCTCGCAGGACGCTTTATATACAGTGTCATTAGCGAAATGCCTCGAAGCTTCTCGAAGGCGTGCGTTAACCGGCATCGATGGCGATGCGCCGGTCAAATGGGGGCCCGCTGAGAAAAAGGAGCTAGGCCTTCTACGGGAAACGAAATCGTACACGCCGCCCCGAGCGGGTATTATAGTCGGCCGGTGGTGCGTTATTAGTGGATGGTGACCGTGGCTGCGGTTCCGTATGTGGCAGGAATGTGGGCTCTGATGGTGGCTGAGTAGCCGGAGCGGTGAAGGTCGGCACTTCTGTTGGGATCACGTATGCTGGCTTGACTCTATCAATGCTGACGCGTACCACGCGGCCGCGGAGGAGCAGCGATATGGAGTCACTTCGGCAATTCTGTCGGCTAGGATGGCAAGTTGGTCCAGTGGCAGCTCAGAAGACTGGGCCTGAATGATCACCTGTACATGGGTGGGTAGGCCCTGAAGCTACAGTGCGCGGAGCAAGTCATCATGTACGGCAGTTGTGCTGCCATACATGACATGGCATCTGCAGCCAGTGACTGCAGATGCCTTAGAAATTGAGAAGGCTTGCGGGATCCCATTTCTTCCTCCATTAATATTTGTCGCAATCATTGGTTCTCTGAAGGCGAAAGTCTTCTGATCAGCTCTTTCTTCAATCGGGTGTACTGGTTGGTGGTCGGCGGGGCGCGGATGATGTCCCGGACTTCGTTCGCGTACCGGCCTTCTAATTGGCCGACAACGTATGCAAATTTGGTGGCCTCCTGTGTGATGTTCGCCACGATGAACTGGGCTTCGACTTGAGAAAACCACAGGTCCACGTCGTCTGGCCAGAAAGGGGGGAGTTTGACGCTCACCCGATTTACGGCGTCGAACGGTTGCTGCGGTGGGAGTGATGCGGGCGGTGGCTGTTGTCGTTGCCCGGCGTGCTGCTGATCCACTTGCTGCTTGGCCCGAGAATTTTCGGGTGGTGCTTGGCCGTAAAATTGTAGGAGCTGCTCCTGCTGTTGCTTGTTGACAGCTTGCAGCTGCTCCAGGTGTTGCGCCAATTCCTGATTCATCTGCTCTAAGAGATCGAGCTGCTTCTGTGCCTCCTCGAGGGACATTGTTAATAAAAAAAATTAACATCGGGAAAATTGGCGAAGGCAGTGAAGAACCGAACACTGGAAGGAAAAAAAAATATCACGTCGGAAGTCACCACTATAAAGGCGCTGAAGGTGAGTGCTCTTCAGAGGTCCTTTATTGTCTGAATATCTGTGCGCCTCGCAGGACGCTTTATATACAGTGTCATTAGCGAAATGCCTCGAAGCTTCTCGAAGGCGTGCGTCAACCGGCATCGATGGCGATGCGCTGGTCAAAAGGGGGCACTTCGCCACACACGTTAAACCAAAAATCTTTATTAATTCAATTACAAATTTCAACTTTCAAGAAAAGCATTCTACGAAACTTTAAATTGATGACTATTCTAAATGAGTTCAGCAGCAACTTGCAGCTAAGAAAACAATTCTTTTTTTATAAATTAATCTGTGATATTGGTCATTTAATCATTATCATAATTCTTTCTCCTTTCTTCTTGACTATGTCAAGGTAGGGTGCATGTAGATCAGTGATCTCCATCTTGTTCTATCCTCTCTCCGCATCATAATACCAAATTCTGTTTTCTCTATTCATTTACTGATTTCTTCTTAAAACATATCCTTCCATCTTCCTCTTTGTCCCCATCTTGGTATTTTTTGCTTCTCTTCAACAAATCTTCTTGGGAGTTCATCTTTCATCTTCTTCATATGACCAAACCGTCTTAATCTTGTTCTTTCAATCTGTAGTTTGAGCTTTTCTTTACCCAAAATTTCTGATTCTATTGTCCCTGATCTTGTCTCTCTTGTTTTTTCTGGTCCTCCTAGGTACTTCATTTCCATCGCTTGGCTTTTACTCTTTTCTCAGCCTGTCATTGCCCACGCACTGGAAGCATATGTTAGGATTGGCTCCAGAAATGTTCTAAATGTTGTCATCTTGAATTTTATTGCGATTTCTTCTCTCTCGAGTGTGACCTTTTTGCTCAGATAGCATGGAAGCTTCTATTTTGTGTCCAAGAATGTCCTCTTTCTTTTAAGTAGGGACAATCGAACCCTTTCCTAAATTATCACCATATTGGCACCTTGCATTCCTTCTATTTAATAGAAGATAATTTTTTCTCCTGTTCTAACCATATTTATGGTTACTTCGTCTGCAGTTTTGCCTGTCCTCATTTTTCTTATGGCTGAATTTCAGTAAATGTCTCCTCCAGCCACTTTTCTCACTTCTTCCCCATTTCCTCTTCTGTACTATCCTCCAAATCTTAGGGATTTAAGAGTTCAAACTTCATGATGAAATTTTACTTTGCACAAGGAAGCGTGCGCCTTAAACCCAAGGTTGAACAAGGAGTGAAAAATTGTGACATGACTGGGACCCTTTATAGTCCCAGTCATGTCACAATTTTTCACTCCTTGTTCAGCCATTTAAGAGTTCATTGAATTACTCTCCCCATCTTTGCATTGTCTACTTGGGATCTCAGTATATCTCCATTCTTTTCTTTGTTACACTGTTTTATACTCTTTTTTTCTTATGTTACATAACATTCTGTATATTTTTTCTTGTTATGTTTCACATCTTCCTCTAAGAGTTTTTACACCTCTTCAGAAACTTCTTCTTTTTTCTTCAGTTTCTTTCTACGCTCTCATTTCTTACTATCAAAAATGTCTTAGCTTCTTGACCTTTTTCCTTCATCTATCTCTCCCATACCTCATTCTTTTCCCTTCAGGTCTTCTTGTTGTGAGCCTGTATCTTTTACTTTTTCCTTTCCTAATGCCCTACCACACATCTCTTTTGCAGTTCTTAGTACATACAACCTCTTTATGAATCCCTTGTATATCTACCTTTACATTCTCTATTTCATTTTCTGTGAACTGTTGTTTCATGAACAGTTTCTATGAACGCTTCCCTTCTTTCTGTTTCCCTAAGTTTCTACACCTTGATTTTTCCTTCCTCTAATCTCCTTTGCCCATTTTCATTCTCCAATTTTGTACACAACAACTCAACGATCTCCACCAAATGCTTTCTCTATCATTACCGTAACATCCACCAGTACTCAGCAATATCCTTTTAAAATTAGTAAATTACCTATTATTTTTTTCCTGCATCTAACTCCCCTATTTTCCCCTTGATGTCCTCCTATTCTACATGTTCCCCACAAAAATATTATTTCTTCTACAAAGTCAATCAGGATCAATTACCTTTTCCTTGTTCTCTTTTCTGTATCCATGAGGTCCTACAATCTCCTACCATCCACCTCTTCCTTTTCCTACCTGAGCATTCAGGTCTCCCTTGATAATAGTTGTACATTGTGAATCTGGTTTTACAAAGACTCTAAGAATTCTATTATCTTTTCCTCTTAACCCACTCAATGATACTGTATATTCAGAAAATCGATCCCGGGCGTGGAATCTTTTTTTACGTTAGTTTATAGTATCCAGTTATTTTAACATTTTAAAACCATTTTTGATTTATTAAAAGGAAAGATAAATTTTTATATCAAATTTTAGAAATGCCTTGAATTTAAGGCATCATCGTCTGGAGGGAATTTGGTTATGCAAATAAACTCAAGGTGTTCTGGCCTAATATTGTGGAATGCCATCTAAAATAAATCAAACGCATTTGATTTATTTTGGTCATGCAACACGCGAATACATGAATTTGTTTTTGTGCAATACAGTAGTAAAGAAACATTAGCTATCTAAGAAAATATAAGATGAGGATCAATTAAAAAAATGATCATGATTTTATTCCAAAAAATAATTGATCCATAATCCAGGACCATCCTTACAGTCGGGACACAAATAAGCAATGTAATGCTTATTTATGCCAAAAAAGCAAAAAAAAAAACCACCAACAGACCACTTTCACTGTTACCTAGAAGGGTTCTAAGACGAATTGAGTGGGTTAACATTCTGTTTATGGCACATATACCAGCAGAATGTTCTCATTATCTCCCAATCTCAACTTCAACTTTAATATTCTGTCATTTATTCTTACAAATTCCTCTGCCATTCTCCATGTTTTTCACTGATAGTTATATCCTTTCCATTATTCTTCTCTCCACCTCCACTCCATATCAATCTATATCCCATCTTAATACTTTTTCTCCTCTGCCTCGCAATTTTTAATCTCTTTCTTCTATTTTCTTGATTCTGGTAGTCCATTTCTCATAGCACTCCCCTGGTCAAAAATACTGCTTGTTGCCATAGCGTAGATCCAAATCCACTAAATTGATTCACATAGGCTGTTTTATGATGAGATTGTCACTCTCAAAGAAATTTTTACCGTAAGTGCTAGGTAGTTGGATAACGAAGTTTACCTTCTCCTAGTTGGGCTTCCTTCTCAGGCTAGAGAGCCCCAGCTGTGCTAGTTTGGACTACTCTTCATCTGACTTTTATGCTTTGACATGACAGGTTTGGGTGTCCCAACCAGAAGATTTTTAAATTCATATACATGATGAAACCAAAAAAATAAACGTGTTTTCTAAGCAGTTGTCTTAGTCACTAAGTATGATTAACTCAGTCCTTATTATGAGAGACAAAGTGATATGATTATTTGACTAATAATATTAATTGAAAAAGAATACAAGAGGGATAAACGTTTTAATTAAAATTGATTGAGAAAGCTCTCACTTGGTGAAACTCCTTTATTATAATAATGGTAGAAATAACTAAGTTAAAATTACTACCTTTAATAGTATTGATTTGTTAGAGTTGGGCTAATAGTCCAGTGGCAAAGTCATTGATTACAATAGCATATTATAGCACAACTATTTTATACAATATTATAATTCTAAATGCAATGTTAATGATAATTGTATACAATTGTTTACTATTGCAATATGATACAGCTTCTGCAACTCACCGTTTCAAAATACATAGATATCCTTTTAAATAATATATTTACAAAAATTAAGCTATTTAGAGCCAATTTACATTTGTCAATTATTTTTCTTATCCATTTAGCCCTTATTTATCAAGCAAGTTTTTACGGAAATCCTGGTAGGCCTTCACTACTAATGTGGCAGTCCCAGAGACAAATCCTAAATGTGCACCATCCTACAAAGCATCCTCCTTTATCTATGGCAATCTCTCTCTTCCATACATGATCCACGTGTCCTGTTTAAAATCAAGGTATGATTTTCAGGTAAGAGCTCAAAGAATTTTGCAGTCAAATTATTCCATTCTATAATGATCTATAAATAAGAATTTACTTATGTTCATTACTTGCCTCATTAATTTATCATTATACCTATGGTCTCTCCTACTCAGTGAGTCTATTTATTTTTTAAAAGTTGTTCACAATTCTATAAAGAACCTACCTACTTTCCTATACATATTTCTTAATAAATAAAGCTAAAATTTTCTTTGATCTTATCTCTTCTAAACTTTCTAAGCCATATTATTTAAAAGTGTATGCAACTATCAAGTCTTTCACACTGAAACAGATCATGCTGCGATTCTCTTTGATTTTTCTATTTTTGCTGTACACCTATTTTACCCAGATTTAATTTAAATTACCTGTATGCTGAGATTGTAAAGACTGAAACGTGATTTTGCATGTAAAGGCATGCACCTAAAATAAATTCCAGGGAAGAACATTAAATTTTATTCATGTTTGTTCTTCCATGGGATTCCAAAATTGGTTCAGTTTAGATTCAATTTTTTCTGATTTGATTTCCTTTGGATAGACATTGGGAACCCCTGATCTAACTGAATTAAAAAAATATTGACTTTTGCATGTACATACCATTAATCGATCTTTTAAACTCTTAGTCGTATTCTTGATTCCAACCTTCATAATATTATTTCATGATGATATCAAATCTAAATTGTTTGCTGCTATTTTCCCTATTATGGAACTTACCATACCTCTGCAGCTGGAAATATTAATTCCTCTGCTATAGTGAGATGTTTTCGATAAGTAACAATGCCTGATAAGATGCAAAATCTGCACTTTTATTATTATTGTGAATAATTACTTTTTCCATGTATTTGCTTTTACTTGGACTTGCGCTTGCACAATGTTCTCTTTGATTATTTTGAAAATACTCGATGAAATCAGTGGTAAAGAAGATACATACTTAGAATTCTATGCATCCATATAGCGCTTTACTTTGTATTTCATAATTTTACATTTATTCTTTTTCAGACATTACTCATGGACCCCTTCAGATCTTAGTGTGGAAATTGATGCAATGGATGATATAATCATCTGGAAATATGTGTATTTTCAATTCAGTTCTTCCCAAATAAGTAATTTATAGCTATTAAAGATTATACCCTTTTAGCACAAATTGTAAGCAATTCTGCTGACAACTTCAACCCCCTGTATAATTTTGGAATCACGTGCAGGAATCAATGTAAATTACTTAATAATAATATTAATGGCTGTATATGGAATTTATTCAGCAGTAACTATGTGTAATAGGTGTCAAAGTTCGTATACACAAAATCCACTTTTGTATATTTGACCAGCTTTTTTTGATTCTAGCCCACTGTACGAAGTTATGTATATTAGAATAAATGCTGACTAAAATTAAAGAATGCTTGGAGGGTAACAAGGTGAAATTTAATTGCAAAAATATAAGTTATCAGTAAAAGAAATGGAAGAAAATGATTTCCTATTAACTCGAGATCTAAATAGGAATGCATGTGTATGGTGTGGTTGCCTAAATCCAAATTTCAGTTGCTATTTTTTATAAACAAAAGCGCATTGAGTTAACCTGTCAGATACATGCCTACTATTTTTAATCAAACAACATCTCCTGAAAGATTCGTGCAAATCCTTTAGTTAATTTCCCACTAACCTGGTGTTCCCCTTGTCGGTACAAATTTTCATTTCTCGAAATAGTTTGGTATTGTGTTGGCACTGGTTACCATAATCCAATTGCAATAATATCTCTTAGGTAAGTTAATAAGGCCAAATAAAAAAATAGAGGGTATGCGTTAGAAAAAATGACTGATGTTTTTGGACACCCTAATATACATAATTTAGAATTGTATGTAATAGATGTATTTGTTCACGCAAAATTTGGGATGAAAAATGACTTTTTTAAAAGCTTTTGACTTAAATAAATTCTTTTTAAAATCTTTTGTTAAAATAAATAAAATATAGCGATCACATTTAATAAAAATTCATGTAATAAGAAAGAATATATGTTTGATGTCTCTTATCCTTATTTTTGAAATCACTTTGGAATTTAAATTAATATTTTTGTGAAAAATTGCACCAAAATTTGTAACTTTCTAGGTGTCTCTTTTTTGCATTAATGCTGTTATTGTAGTTTAGTTCATAATTCTCTACCAGTGATAAACAGCGGCAGGTTCAAATAATGTTCCTGATTAATTAGCAAGATTGATTTACTATAAGATGTTAAAGTAACAGGGAGAAATTATTTACTTAACAGTACTCATATTCTCTCTGAATTACATGTACTTAATGTTTATGAGTCTCCTCATATCATCCATCAACTTTTATATATTGTTTATTTTTCCATTTCATCCTACCCTCAGTTGCTTTGTTAAGCAATCTGTTATCACTCTGTCCCGCAAATCATCTCTCTTCTTATGCTCTTCGCCAAAATCCTCTCTTTTAGCTCTATTCCACTATTTTCATCCCATCATCGTTAGTTTTTCTTTCAATTCGACTTACTCTTCTCTAAGGCAGCTTACATTTTTCATCCTTTGCCAAATTTCATTCTTTGATTTGTGTTGCACTAAAACTTCGGACTTAGGTTTTTACCGATCTTTTCCTAATTCCCTTTCAAGGACTTCAGTGGTGAGCCCTAAGCAATTCATATTTTTTTATGCTAGAATTTCTATGAAATATGAAAGATTTTCTCAAATCATTTAATCTCATTTTTATCCCACTCTTCGTAAGATAGAACAGTACCCTCCCAGCAAACAATTCCACGTAGTCACCACGTGGCTACCACGTGGCGTTTGGTGGCAGTTACGTTGTAATACCACGTGGCCACCACATGGCGAGATGGAGTTGCAGGAATGTGGTCACCACGTGGCGCTGCAACTTTACTACCACATAATCACCACATTTTGCCACATTTCTATAATATTGTATCCTAAAATTTATAAAATATTCCAGCTAATTTTGGACCCCTTATAATGAAAAATGACTTTCTGATCACTCCTTTCCATACAAAAATAAACTTTTATAAATTAGCGTGAAATACTTTCTTTCAGAAAAAATATCAGGATGCTACCCAAGATTCATACCTTTATCAAAAGTTTGGATAAAAATGGTCTTTTACTTGAATTCAGTATTAAGACAAGGATAAGCAAGATATAGGACATTCATACCATATTACTGGGTGCTATGTACAGTAGATTCATTGCAGCATTTATTCAGACAATGTCTCAGTTTAAATCACATCTCAAGGTCTTTATATAAGACATCTCTGAAAGCAGCCAATGAGCACTCAAGTACTCAACTTAAAACACATTGCATATTTTCCAAATTAACCAATTGAAAGGCTTTGAGAACAATAAATATAAATTTTTCTGTAATAAATTGACCTTCCTTAGAAGTCATTGAAGGGGTAAATTAAGACTACCTGAAAGATATTTCAAAAGATAAAACATATCAAAGCTTTAGACAAATTCAAATATTTGGATTAGGAATACTGCCGTTTCGTTACATCTCAGATGTATATTTTGCACATGAAAATTCCGCACACATCATAAAGAAAATTAATAGTTCCTTCGAGTAGTCATTGATTTAGTAGTAAACTGAAAGAAGGGTAAAGGATGAAGAATACACCAGAAAATATGCTGTAAATGAAATTTTTATTGTTATGCATTGCTTTAATACATAAATACATTAGTGAATAAATACATTAGTGAATAAATACATATTACAATGAATTAAGTTTTACATAACTGAATAGGAATGAAATCTTAATACAGCAAAGAGAAGCAAAACGATCTGTGATATTGAAAATTAAATCAATTCTACATTCACTTTTGTTATTCACTTTTGCTGCTGTGGATAAGGTCTTCCTCTTGTGGAACAACTGCCTTAAGTGGATTCTAAGATCGTGTAATATTATCTTCAATCCAGGATAATTCTTCTTATAACCCATATCTTGTCCTTTAACCCTTCATTATTCTATCATTCTGTCTGAGAATCTATGTCTTCAACGAACACACTAAAGTTTCGGAATATCTCTTTTTCTTGCACTAAATAAAACAGGAATAACTAAATTAAAATTTGCTTCTTACTATAAAACTTCCCATGATACTGCAATACGTACAAACAAGAGTGAAATACAACTTTCAATGACAGTTGTATTAAGTTTTAAGAAGGCTTAAATTAATTCAAATTAAGGAAATTAAAATGTTTGAGTAACGTAAATAAACACTTGGGTAAAATTCTCGATAACACGGTAAATCATCGAGAATTTTACCAACAATTGTAAGCAAGCATTAATATTAGCTTATTAAATATTTAATATCTACTAAAGAAGGCAAAAAGCATCACTTACGTTTCTTTGCTGAGCTTAAAACTGCAGATAATCTCCAGATTGTCACCATCTTCACAGTATGGATAACTTTACGTACACGATTTCCCCCAACAAATATCCTACATCGGTCGTATAGTAAAACTTAATGCTCCGGATGAACAACCAACATCTTTCATAAAATTGATTGGACGGTGACAAGGATTTTCCTGTAAAATACAATTAAGAACTCATTTCTAGGTAGTACATAGTTTGAAGCGTGCAGTAAATAATCAATGCTTAAATAATGTACTTACAATTCTCTGGTTTCCTTGGAAAGTGAAAAGATGGAATACATTTACTGCTACTGTGCTGAAATATCCTTTGGGGCGACATAATTCATCGCAATATTCGAAATTGTTTCACAACTTGAAAACGCTGCAGAGACTAACAATGACGGTTACTCAAATGAGCTACTGACAACAAAAAATAATTCGAGACACTGCTACCACGCTACGAGACTATGAACCGCTCAAGCTCAAACCAGCAAGATTTGTCAGTTTTCGTGTATGGAGGAAAAATGATTGTTTTCCTTATCATTTTGGTAACGTAAAGCAAAATAAACCATGAGAAATATACACGGAAATCAACTTTTTAATAACGTTTGCGATCGATTTCTTAACGATTCGTAAAACATATATGTTTTACGATTCTTTCATATGAATTTGAAAACGGATTGATGGATTTCCGATTCCATCGATGGATTTAAAAACGTACCCTTTGTCTGTAATTAATTTTAATTAAATAATCGAGTAAAACGTCGGCTGAATATTTTTTCATTATTATACATTCACTTACAGAGATAACAATGGAAAAATAAATAATTTTATGCTGCTTCTTCCTTTAATATGTCATAAATGCATATTTATATTATTTTTTACTTAATTTGATAATGCTGCGGGTTATTCATCTTCCGTAATAGAATCACAGATTCTGTGTTTTATCCTTCTGCTTTTTTTGTTTTATGAGCAAATGAATTTGATATGGAAGAAAATCTTTCTTATATAACATTTATAAATAATAATCTCACGGAAATGAATACGTTGTGGCCACGATTATATGACGTTTTGGCAATATCCAATGTGGTGATGACCACGTTCTTACCACCTTTTTACCACATTCACCACATTTGCCACCAAAATGCCACGTGGCGAATAGTGGCGAACACGTGGCGTGTTTGCTGGGCTAGTAGGGGAATATGCCACTTTTCTATTGTTCTAATTTTCCCCATTACTTGTTACTAGGGATTGCAATATCGGACCAAAATTTCAATACCGGTATTCGGTATTTTTAGATCATAATACCGGAATACCGGGTTTAATACCGGTAGTAGGAATTTTAGAAAAAGAAAGAAAACACGGGTATTTCTTTGTTTTATTTGCCAGTTTTATTAGAGAGAGTAAATATCACAAAAAATCATTTATAACTTATAAATTATAACAGTATATAAATAATCACAAAAAGTAAAGGAAAAGAGAACATATTAAGACATAATTCACAAAAAAATTGTAAATCACTATTCAGTCTGTTGTAGTACTAAATTTGTTTTAAATGTGATCTTAAAAAAACATAATGCATTCATTGCACTGTCATTGAGGCTGGAACGTAATTTTGTGCAAAAATTACCAGCTGTCGAAAACGCTCTTTCAGCATCTACGCTGGTTGGTGGTACTGTTAGCAATGCGCGATATACTTTTTCCAAGTATTTACCTCTAAATCCCTCATCTTTAAATAAATCGATTTCTCGTCAGATGGTTTTGAATATATCTGATTTCAGTATTGTATTTTGATTTGCTGAATTTTTTTTAGATATCGCCAATTCTAATATTTGTTCAAGAGACAATTCCTTTTCACTATCTACATTAGTGTCATCATCATCTTCGATAACTGTACCGAATTCTTCTGAATGTGGATAGGTTTGTAGGTAAATGTTTTAAAGAAAATTTACTATAAACTAGATCAAATTTGATTTGGCTAGTCTTTTTTCTTCTTTTTATTTTCACTTTTAAAATCACTATAATTATATAAATACCGTAAAACATTTTCTATTTCGGTATGCCTTTCTTCTGTACGATTTTTCAATGTAATATATAACTCTTCAGATAGTGATGTGTGCTGTTCTTTAAGTGACCGCAACATGAAATTTATTGTTACATTGGCTGTTAATAAATTAGGATCTCTCCGACATAATGCCTCCTTAGCCAGTTTTATTGGAAGTAGTGCTGATACAGTTCTGGATATTGAGTCAAATTAAAAATTAATTTGCAGGTTTAAGTCGATTATTGCTTTTTGGTTTGGATTTTCCAGTTTCAAAAACCATTCCATCATTAGGAGTAAACTGTTCCAACGTGTTTTAGAATCTAATATTAACATATGTTCTGTTTTATTTTCAATTAGTGTATATTTTTGTAATATAGCATTTTTTGTAGGGGAACTTTTAAATATTTTAACAATTTTTCAAACTTTATTAATTATAGGAAGCAATTCCTGATGAGTTAACATTTCATTCTCATTAGCAATATCTTCTTCAACAATTACATTGTCATTATCTTCATTGTCAGTATCACTCTCACTCTCTTCAAGGTCGGAATCAGAAGTTTCTATATCCACAGTATTTGGATTCTTCTGTTCTTTTTTTTGGTATAGTATATCTATTACTCCTTATTGAATTACACGAGCATAGCACAATTGCTGATTTGCGCCAATCAACTTTCCAACTTTTATCATAACCATTGCTCCATCAGTCGTTATGGATACAATATCTTCTTTCAGCGAAATTCCATATTTCCACATGCCTCCTTGGACGATTCACATATTGCATTACTTCTCTAGACTGTATGATGCAACTTTGTATTCACAGTGCAATTAATTTCGCCCTTTAGGGAGACATAAAAATAAAAACGTATTCTATTTTGCTATTTTGGCTACACCTGAACATATAGTGGAGACAATTTGAAAATGTTCAAGTAAATACCGAAAAGACGGTATTTAAACTTGTGAATACCGATATTTCAAAATTGTACAATGGATCAAATACCGGTATTCGGTATCCCGATATACCGGTATTGCAATCCCTACTTGTTACTGTTAACTTTCTATTATGTCGCAAATCTCGAAACTATAGCGCGACTTGGGCTCATCTTCTTAGACAAATATTTTTTGAAATAAATGCTTAGATATTCAATTGATCGTTCGGAAAAATTTGAGAGATGATAGAAGAATTTTACACCATCTGGTCAATCGCAGAAAAGGTTTTAAGTCTTGGTAAAAAAAACGTAGTTAATTTTGCCGTTTTAGAGGAAATAACTCTGAAATTTCTACTGACCTTGAGTATCAAGTAGATCAAGTTTAGGCCGCATCGTTTCCAATAGGTAGAGAACATCGTTTTTAGTCATTATGCTCGAATGAGAGACTGGAGTGAGAATAGTTTTGCGTGCCTAAATTGAATGATGACTCCAGCGCTAAGGCGGTAATTAGAGTTCGAGGAACGAAAGAAATAAAGCTTCCTTTGGGCGATAGGGGCGCGCGTGTGGTCGTTGGGAGCCTGTTGAGATCTTCTGGTGAGATATACCTTTTGGAGAAGTCCCATATTTCCAAGATCCGCGTAAGACGTACCCGCAGGCCCCGAGATATTCTTTCGAGGATGGAATCAAAGTCTTAAATATTACCTATCTCTGGGAAAATGATTTAGTACGGCTTCGTTGCCAGCGCTATTTGTGCTTTAAAGGAGAAAACTTTTTGTCCTTCCCTCCCACGGAAGGTCGGAACATGGAGGACCTTTTTGAGTTATTTATTTGTAGCTTCGGTGAGAGAAATATATCAGAGAATGCAGCTGGTAGCGCCATCAAAGCTTCCAGTTTATGTTATTGCCACCTGTCAATACTTCGAATAGTCCCTCTTTCGGCATCACAAGTTACCGTCTCAGGTCGTATCTGCGCTTATACACTTTTCTTTGGATTGAGGGACCCACCTGCTCAATATTCATCCCTCCCTCGCTTGACCTTAGCGAGAAAATTTCTATTTGAGTGCACAGCCGTACTATTATTTCGAGTGCAGGCCTTACTACGAAATAAGATAACGTTTATTGCGTGGGAGTATCGCCTAACGTTAATAATTTCAATCCTCGAAAAGCATTTCTTGGATTCTCGTTCGTTTGAGATATTGAATCAACATATTAGTTCTCTGAGAAGTAAGAAGACAAAAGAAACGTGTTGAATGCGAATGATAGATTCAGTTTGCTGTTACACGTAATTCCCTTTCTAAGGTCCGTATTTTTCTTATTCGTCCCATTCTACATTTGAAAATTTGTTCCTCGGAATACTTTTCCTTCCATTGCTAATGGCTGTAGATAATATGTATCAAGAGATATTCTTAATGCACAGTATGATCAACCTGTTATCCAAAAGCACCTCTAGGATATCATCCTAACCATCATCGAGAGGAACTGTAGTGACCGGACGAAGTATCCAATTACCAATATCTACTTAATTCATTCAATCAATTGAGTTTGTCGGAGAGTTTGCAATCTCTCTCAATGAAATTTAAGGATGCCTTCCTTTGAACAGAAACCGTGAACCGTGCTGTTGTACTTTTATCGGTTAGGATAGAGCAAATATTTTCGACCTTCCATAACGCTTTTTCCAATTTGTTTTACTATCCTTTTTATTTGCTATTTTTCTGATGTATAAATCCCCAAATTACCAATTGTAATATAAATTGACTCCAATTAATAATTAATTAAACTGAATCCAAAAGGAGTGTGAATAATAAAATATCATATCTTGCCGACGGATTGTCCTGCATCTCTTTATTAGGTTTTCCTTAACGTTTCACGAAGAAGCCAATTACGATTTACGAAAAACTTCATTAATATGTGTAAATATAAATGGAATCAAGCATAGGAATTTATAGGTAAACAATAGCGGAGCTGTAAATATTAAAGTTTTCTGCATTGATACAACTGAAGCTAAGAGGGGAGTGTGGCAGTGTAGTGGCAGCAATGATGTTGCTATAATTGACACCTTTGCAGATAATCATATATCGTGGTTTAGTAATCTCTAATTTATTATTTAGCCAAAGAAAAATACTGCTTGAATGAGCTCGGTAGGGCTCTGTGTTTTATCGATAGCGTTTAACTTAGCAAATCTGTCTGTAAAGTATTCAGTCCGAAGGCCGGTTGGTACCTCACCCCCTCTGACATAAGCTACTAAGAGCTTGCAGAGAGGAATGAGGTTTACTAGGCAGGATGAGGAGTGAGGTAGTTTGCCATTGCTTTCCTCACTGAGCCAGAATGATATAAGCGGAGCATGTCACGCAAGTGAAACAAAATGACTCTACGAGTAACACTTTTCTTGTCATTCCGTAAGGAGAGACCTTGATTTGTGCAATTATTCACTCATAGCTCGGTCGCTTTCATTTCATTACAGCCTTGATCATGAATGGGGAAAAAGAATATGAAAGATACATTTTTCTCTATCCTGCACCACATGACAAACGGAAATATTACATTCATCAGAGTACGGTTACAGGAACACTTAGCAAATACCGACTACTTTTCCGTTTTGTGAACGAACACTTTCTTTGGAATGGAAAAAGCACCCCTTTTGCGGAGGGAGGGAACAGGTGGGGGGAAGAGAATTACGTGGTGGTCGCAGTCCGCGCCTCGGGCTTGATACCCATTCGGCGGTCCGCCGTTAATCCTTCAAAACGATATCGATAACTAAGGGACGAATACGTAGGAGCAATGGAAGGCACAGACGCAAGCCTTCGGGGGCCTAAAAGCGAGCATTTTGTTAGGGGAAGAGAGAGAAAAAGACGGACTTAGCAATACCAAGAGGGACCAAACGGGTATTTCCGCTTCGTGATGTTCCAATGGTCTGTTGTCTCCGGTAACTTATTCGTTCGGTTTCACGGAGGGCGGATTTCGGAGCGGTAGAGAGATAAGCTCATTTTCTCATCGACTGCCCCCCCGAGTATGACCGCGCTAGCGTTAATATTCATGCTTATTTAGGGCTATCCGGTCAGTAAGGACACGTTCTCTTAAAAGGCTGCCTTTATTGGAAGGATTAGTTCGAATTTACCATACGTGCAAATTACCGATCGATTCTTGTAACCACTCACCGTCTGCGATTAGAGATCACGTCGAGTCTCGTAGAGATAAGTTGGATTGGCCTTTTAGGTTGATTGTTTACCTGTGAGGCCATCTAATTTCACCATTACGTGGTGCTCGATATCAATTTCCAGAGAATTTAGTGGAATATAATGGATAGGTTCTTAGAGATGTTTATGGCCGCTACTTATTGGTTGTTTCAGTGTAAGCAATTTTCAATATTCTGTAATTTCCCATTCTGCTGAATTTTTCTTTTGAAATTTTTTTCTTATAATGGTAGTCGCTCATCATTTTGCTGGTTTACCGGAGCGTTCCGTTGCGGAATTGGTCTAAAATTAGAGATTTTCATGTTTTATTAAGGGAAAAGGAAAACAGAGTTCCTTTAAAGTTGAATCAAAATGAGCGTATTCCATTATACCAGTAAATGATGTAAAGAATCATTAAATTTCTTTAATAGTATTGTTCTGTACACGTTTCATAGTCAAAGATGAGTATCTTTTTTAATTCCTGTATCCTCCACTATATCCTTTAGATGTATCGATTGATTATTATTTCGTAGGAACAGTTTTCCCATAGAAGTATGAGGATCTGTTAGTTAAGTTCCTTGTTAAGGTTATAAATACTCGTTTAATTGGAAATACGATTTTTATATCCCTATATATCTCCTTTTCATGAATTGTCCTTAGCTTCTTTAACTTTTTGCTTTAAAAATCGTCCATAATCGTTTCTCGAGTCAATGCTCGTCAATCGCTCGAGATGAATTTTTCACTCAAACTTTCCTCGTATTTCGAGGTTCCCCTGTACTTCACACTTTTAACAATCATCTAGTTGAGGTAAATTTTCCTGAATTAATCTCCTTGTCTTATCATGATTTCCTTCCTTAAGATCACTACGATTTATTTATTCTACCTGTAACTAGTAGGGATTGGACGAATTAAATTGATGCAAGATTTGTTCGTTTGATATTTTCTTAGGTTAGTTAGCTCATCGTGTTTTTTTTAATTTTTTTTAGATCAAACTACCTTTCTGAACAGTTATTTTACGATTCAGAAATCGATTCAACCTGTGGTGATTGTACTGGCTATAGAAGATGATCAAATGGTAATAAATTAAAAACTGAGCCTCTGTTCATTTGAATTTTGTGAGTTGTGATTTCAATAGAGCAATGTTATCCGTGACATTTGTCTCCATAAACTCGAAGATCAAAGAAAAACTGAAATTATAATTATAATTTAACCCACAGCCCCCAACAGAAGGAGGTATTTAATGGAAAAAGAAGGTTACATAGAAGAATTTTGGGTTACGGTCACCTCTGATTTCTTAAATAGCTCTAGACAGTTATATGCTTATTAATAACCGTTTTTTTTGATTGATTTGCCGTTGATTTACCGGCTGTGGTGGAAGATGTTAGCGTGCTAGCCCTACAACACTAAGGTCCAGGGTTCGAGTCCCGTCTAACCAGATTTTTGTGGGTAAGGAATGTTTGTATGTGTCGTCTGTTGTTACAGTTATTTTCCACCAACTTAATTGTCCATTAATTTATTTTTGTGGGGAATTTGGAAAATAAAAAATAAAAAATTAAGTAGGACAGTAGGTATATTTAATGTTTAATCAGATTGATGCGTTCAGCGAGGCCTGAACCGAAAGAAACTATTCTGCTTAATCTAATGTCGTTGAAATTAGTGATGGAAATAAAACGTTTTTTTCATGCGAACGTTTTAAAACGTTGAATATTTAGTTTTTTACATTTTATTCCCATATTGGAATTGAAATTAGACATTTATGACTGTATTATTTATGGACAATATAAACTGATTCATTATCTCTTCCAAGTAATAGTTATTCAACAAAAAATTGAAATATATGACGTAATTTTATTTCAAAATTATGCACAATGAGGAATATGACGCGTTGAAAATCACATGTGAATACTCAGTGGTCTCAAACACTAATATTGCTGACTTGTCATATTAAAGAGCCAATAAAGGAACCAAATGGATTGAGTTATTTCATGTAATAGTTATGATAAGTATAATCATATTAGTATTAGATACAAAATTATTTCAGCCACTTCTAACTGGTTGTCCTGAATTTTAAATCAAAATATTCAATTGGATATAAACGCTGAGGAATACCCAGTTTTCGAAAGGTAATGGTGGAGTTTAAAAAATATTAATACGACCTACCTCGAATTGCAGAAACATCTTCGGAAAATGTTGTTATATTTTCAGTATTTCGATAGTGGTTTTTTATCTAATACTATAGGGGATTAATTTAGGCTTAAAAACAGTAAAATTAAAAACAAACAGCAGTTACATTTTTGTTCGAAATTCCAATCTAATTATAATGACACATGTTTTGTTTTAACGATTCTGTTTCGTAGCTTAGATGCTTGAAATAAAAGAGTAAAAAAGTTCTTAGGTAAACTATAAATAAGAAGGATACCTTTTTTAATCATGGACAATATCACTTTCATGGCATTAATTGCAGCCATACTTGTATAATTTGTAGTTAAATTATTGTCTGTATTAGTTGTAGTTAAATTATTGTCTGTATTAGTTGTAGTTAAATTATAGTCTGTAGGGCACAACACTAAAGATTCATAAAACTCGATACAAATGCAAAGGAACCAAAGTGGCTTGTCATATATGTTTTGGATTGGATAAGTCTGAAACTGTGTCTTTGAATTCGTCCACTACGCAATCTAGATCTGATTCCTCGTTGAAAATGAGTGATGAAATGTTCTCATCAACACCCGCAGGTGTAACAACTTCCTCTCCCTCCTCATCAGTTATCGAGAGATGATCGCTTGAAATTTTAGCTCTTTCGGTTTCCAGTAATTTCAAGTTGTGCTTGATAAAAATAAGTTTCATAGCTGTCTCATTAGTCAAGCGGTTTCTTCTTAGGTTATGAATATTTCCGTGCGTGCTTAAACTTCTTTCCGTCGCCTAATATGTAGGTGGAAGTGGAAGAATCTTTACGGCAAATCGTGAGACTTTTGTTTTTGAGCATATTCCCTTCCAATAAATTAGAGGCGAAAGTTTTATTGATACTGAAATGACGTATGGCTTCTTTAACATACCTTCCACATACCATGTAGTTTGCCATCTCGGAATGAATTTCAGCTAAATTCTCTTCGCTGAAGGTGGGATAGGATTTGGCGAGAATATCAACAATTTCGAAAACATCAGAAATTTTTGATGGTTCCAAGCTGGAACCTTTTCTTGAAGAATCAAAGAAATTACCTGCCAAAGGGGCCTTTGTCACAGCGATATTTTTTCTCTTTTTAACTAAATTTATTATTTCACTATGGTGACCATCAGTAATTTCAGTTGTGATCACACAAAAATGTTTTACTCTTTCAGAGAGATCTAGGAAAATGCAGCAGACTTTGCTAAGCTGTGGCTCATCGTTTTCCATGTCCATTATGTAAGCTTTTAATGGTTTCAGAACGTCTAGCAGATTAATTAAAAAAATCCAAAAGTCTTCGGACAGTATACATTTTTTGCACCGTGACGAAGCCTCAGGGACGGATTCTTAGGATTCTCATCAATTGCTATCTGTTGCAGTGCTCTTTTGTTAGAAATTAATGGTTACAGATCAATAGCTGTGGATGCGAATCGAGTTATTGCAGGCTTTCTTAAAGTGATAAAAATTTCTTTGCTCTTTTGAACATCTGAAAACCAAGTGCTTAGGCAATTTGAGCTTCTTATTTCGCTGATTATATCTACATTAGTATCTATTTCCGGGATGCCTCAAATATCCTTCATTAATCAATATACTACACTTTTTGATGAGGTTTGTTTTCACATAGCTCTTGATATCTCCTAGAAATTTTCCGCAGCGTTTGACGTGCACTTCATAATTTTTGACGTTGCTTGCAAGCAATGTTTTACAATATGTACGTTTCATTTTGGCACTCTCTTGTGCGTCAAAAAATTTCCTGATCGGATCCGCCTTTCTAGGCATTTTTTTATGACCAAATCCGAACGATGATACACACGCCCAAATAATCCACGCAATGATACGTCTTCAACTCAGAGCTTGAAGCGAAGCAATGAATTTGATGAATTGCAAAACGTGAACACGTGGTGTCAAGAAAAATTATGCTCACTATTTTCTGTTCAGCAACATGAAACTTAGCGGTCACTAGTGAACCACATGGGGCCAATTTTCGAAAATTGCTGCATTTTATCATAGGTTGCTTTTACAAAGCCTTTAACTCGTTTTAATTTTATCATGAAGACAAACTTACATAAAGTTACGCCTGAAAATGTTGATTTTATACAATGCATCAGCCTTGAAAACATATAAACACTTGTGTTTCTTTTAAAATCGTTTTAAAAACTAGAGAAATACATTCTTTATAAGCTATTAGGGCCAGGTCAACTGCAAAATTTACTAACCAGAATAGTAAATTTATCGGATAAACCACGAAGAACGCCATCTCGAAAATTGACGAAAAAACGTTTTAAACGTTTCATTTTTTTGAGGTTCCCATCTTTGGTTGAAATACCTTTATAGTTTGGAAAAGAATGATAGTATATGGGATAGTTCATGGGAAAAAATCTTTGAAACTTAAACGTTGCTTAGAAAAATCCCCATCGAGAAAATTTCAGTTTTCAAATTTCAGTGACAGTTTTCGGCGCAAATGGCATATCTTTATCCAAAAAGATATTATTTTTAACCAAACTAGAATTTTTGGAAATTTTGGCGTTTCTTGTCGATATTTCGAAACTTCGAGGCAAAAAGTCTCACTGAAGATAGTGTTTGATTTGGAAAGAAAATTATATCTGTAATGTGGGTGGGTCACTTTTGCCGGGTATTACATTTCTATCAGAAAAATGACAAAACAACCCGATCTTCTGTCTAGCCAACATCCGTATCATTTCTATATATTTTCCGTGTTTTGAAGAATTTTGGCGAACTAAGAAACCATTTTCTCTGATTCGAACGCACGAAATCGTTACTATTAAGCAACATACAAGCAATGTATTTTATTGCCATTAAATCACTTAGGAAACATTGAGAAACCACCAGGAAAAGTTGCAAAAACTGACTTTTTTCATAAAAATTATTAAAATTGACTAAAAACCGCAGCCTCAGGACATAATCAGTTTGAGTTGAATTTTCTATGGATCATAAGGACCACCAACCGCAAACTTTAAGCACGTGACCGAAGACCGTTGACCGATTTAGAAAGAAACGTGAAACACTAATGTGCACCAATCTGTCAAGGACGGTAAATTTACACCGAATGAAACGATTGAGATTCTTTTAGGGTTCATGCAAGTTAAAATATAAAAATATTGTTATCCCATAAATTGCGTAGCTACTGTTGCATACACTTGAATGCTAGCGGGATTGGTGAAAGGAAAGTGGAGCATTCACATACCCTTTTCTAAAAAATTCTCCAACTTTATTGATTTTGTGAGTTTACTAACCTATGATCAGGGAACCGAAGCGGAGTTTGTGGTACGCTACAGTATCCTAAATAAATTGGATTTTTAATTCATATTGAAGGAATGCAAGTGAATAAACATCATTTAATACATCTGTGCTTTCGTCTAAATGAATTGAAACATATTGACTTCTACATATCCTTGCTATTTAAATTGTCTGAAAACAGAAAAACCCCATTCAGAAATAGTAACTAGTCGGGGGGATTAAAAATTGGGGAAAATAAGAATGAATATTCGCACACTTTAAAAATCTACATCTATGAATCACTAGTCAGCGTAGTAGCATCGCAGCGTATGGAACCATCCAGGAATATAAACTATTAATTATCAAATTTCAAATGCTAATCTCTGTAACGTACTAGGTAAAGCTCCGTTTTCAATGCATCTGAGCTGAAATAATTGTTTTTATGTTAGTTTAAAATTGGATTTTTAATTCATATTGAATGAATGCAAGTGAATAAGCATCATTTGTATCTTTGCTTTCATCTAACTGAATTGAAAAATATTGACAACTACATATACATGCAATTAATTAATTTACAACGAACGCAATGATTGGGATTCTTTTAGTGTTCATGGAAGTTAAAGGATGAAAAATATTGTAATCCCATCAAATGCGTAACTACTCTTGCATACATTTGAATGTTAGCGGGATTGGTGTAAGGAAAGTGGAGTCTTCACATACTCTTTTCTAATACATTTCTTCTTTATATATTTTGAGATATTACTAACCTGTCATCAGGCAACCGGAGCGGAGTTTGTTATGCCCCCACAACAGGAGAACCGATCGAGATCTCGGACGGAGCTGAAATCTGTGTTCGTTTGATTTTTTCGGTCGATTCCTTATAAAAGCGTCCCTAACTGGGGGCCATAAAGTAGATAACCGTGGAAATGCATGGGGATGACTGGTGCATGTACTTCACAAATGCCTTTTGTTGCGCTCAACCGGATATCTTTACGACTAGGTATGCATCCATTGTGCTTTTGGAATGGGTTCAACCCCGGCAATCCGCGCACGCCCAAAGTTTTGCATTAAAACACCGTTTCCGTCTTTCTCATGAATCACCTTGATATACAGCATTCCGCCACACGAAACTTAACACACCTGCGAAATTGCTTACTTCTAGAATAAGGGGCTTACGAGTGCGAATATAAAGATGGCCCTCTTCTCGTGGCAATCAATTTTAAGGCTCTCCGTGTTTTTAATGCCTAGTGCGAAAGGAAAACGGGAATATATCTTCTCTCTCTCTCTACTCCTTCCTCTCACTCCACTCTTTTCCTTCGTCTTCCTTTCTCCCTAAAGCCATCCCCTTTTACCTTGCTTTCATTTTGCCCCCTTAATGCTACGGGAGAGGTCGTCTGGCGCTGTGGACTGCGGCGATCGCTGTAAATAGAATTGGCGGTCGGAAGGCGAGCGAAAATTACGTAGCTACCGAAAAGAGATATAGCTGAATAGGAGAGGTGAGAGATGGCCAAACGGGCGAGCGTATGGAAATGGATTTGTTGGCGGCAGTGAGTAGGTATTAAAATATGGTAAATTATGCGTGCGGGAATATCTCCGGTCGCGAGAAAAGAGTTCGAACTATGAATTAACCAGTCGCATTCGTGGGTCAAATGAACGACCTCGGCGACTAGTGAAGAAATACAGATGTGGAAGATAGAGCGATTATTTTCTTTGTTTTTCATTCGCAATGAAATTTTCAGGGTCGATAATGAGCTCTATTGGTTCAAGAATGACTTGAAGAAATTGGAAGTGGGCGGGGCGGATTTTGAGAGGTAAAATATAGCTGAAGGATGAGGTAGAAGCAGAGTGGTTGGGTGTAAGATCAAGTAGAATCCCGAGAAAAGTGTTTTAGGAAGATATTAAGGGAGGGGCCAGTGAACGGTAGGTAGATGTACGACCAATTTTCAGAGGATGTATGTGGACCCACAGCAGAGCTGAGCACTGATGCTCATGGTTGATCTCTTCTGAACGGAGGTGGGCGCACAGTAGTCTAGTCTAAACGTAGCTACATGGTATAAGACACTTGATAGTCCATTGCCGGTTACCTAGTTGTTTTCCTTTCTTTATCTCGTAATACGGCCGAAAAAGGGGTCCGCCATTTTGTTGCTATTTATAAACAAAGACCCATCTTTGAGCGCAAAAACTTCAACAAATCGAGAGATAAAGAGTTAAACTATATCGCTGCATTGTTAATTTTTCCAACGGTTTGTCTCGAAAGTCTCTATAAATCAACGAACTTGAATATTTCTCCGGAAAATCCGAGAGACTAATTTTCTGTGAAATTTTCTCAAGTTACGTTTGCAATCACTATGCGAATTTTCAAGTTCCGCACTCAAAAAACCATTTTTGACCGGATGTCCGGTTTTTTTATTTCAGCCCACTTGCAAACGAAATGTATATTTAATTGATTTGCATTCGCAAATTTTGGTTAATTTCCCTTCAACTTGATAGATTTCTAGACTTTTTTGAACCATATAATCGAAAATGAAGTTGTTACTTCGGTAGACTCCAGTTAGATCCGTTTCTAGAATCCACGGGGCTCTGGGCGAGAGGGATACAGCACTTAAAAAGATTAAAGGTCTCATTTCATTGCGGTAGTATCATATTTCCTAAACCCAGGGAATTATATTTAAAAATTATTTTTTAAGGTTTAGTTAATATCGTAGAAAATTAATAAGACCATTGTAATTAAAAGCTTTGTTTTTCTAGCTTCAATACACGCAAATATATGGATAGATTTTGATTTGTCAATCTTATTAACTTCATGTTCGTTAGAGAAAAGGGCCGTTGGAATCTTCCCCCGCATCCCACAATCCCTTACGACGATTCTCTCGTCTTATTCATCTATTTTCCAAGTACAATATTTTAAGGTACTTCTGTAAGAAACCTCCAAATAAGAGGCGTGAGAACCACAGAATCGCGACTCCCCCTCCCAGTCCCTCATGTGTACGGTGTATTTTACTTTTTGAAAACTTTGGAGAAATGAATACGATATATTCGGCAATAATTACGCTCACAAGTACTCTTAATTTGTTGAAGATATCTAAAATCTTGAGTTGAGTTTGCATTAAGGAAAACAATGAATTAGTCGTGATACAATTTACAAAAATAATTTCGTGAGATTTTATTTCCTTGAAATATGAGAATGTTATATTTAACTCCATCCTAGGGACTTATCGAATTACTATATTGTATCTACTTATCATATTATTAAATTATATGTGTTGAATTTGTGGGTCCATAACATACTCTCAGTTCGTTGTTAAGTTCGACGTATGAATGGCGTGTTTTGCTTTTTTGATTTAATTGTAATATAATTACGAAATGTTATTTCAAAAGGCCGGTCTTAGAAATATTTGATCTCAGCAGATACGCTAAATTTTCCAGTTTAATGAGCAACGTCTGATTGCACTTAATGCCTTATTGCACTTTTGCTAGGAAATCCTTGAAGTGAAAAATCCTGAAATTAAATACATAAGAATTTATCGGTTCATATTTATTTATCGTAAATGAAAAATGACACTACTGTATCATAACAACTACCCTAGTGTTCTTAGCGACGATTGGGATAAAAAAGTACAACAAAAACCATTTAAAAGGGAAGTGAACTTTCTTGTATGCCAAAGAGGGATTTGAAATTGGTTTGAGGAAGAGCACAAGGAGAATGGGAAGATGAAAAATGGAGAGAAATTCCTGGAGGAGAAAGAGTCGTAAAAGGTTTCCATCCACGAGGCTATCCTCACTTTTGAGGAAACGCATGGCATTCGCACAGCGTGAAGAGAAAGAGGAACTCGACCTTTTCCCCGCTTGTTAAGCGAATATATTCACGTGTTTGACCACTCTACGGGAAGGCATACGGATAAAAGCGCGAAATCTCTTTTTGAGCCATAAAAACAAATGGGTTTCACCTCCTTGTGTGGTTGTGCTCCTTGTCCATAAGGTCACGCAACTGCCCATTAACATACGGTTTTCCGATGTCTCACCTTTACGAAATGGTATATTACCTCATATCGCTCTCTTGCGTTTAAAAAGGCGAAGATGTGGAATGAAAAGAAAGAATTGGTGTCGAGGTATTTCATCCTTTTTATTTATTTTCAAAATTGAAATTTTATTGATGTGTTTGCCTTTACATCGAGTTAGATGACTTAAAAAAGAAATGCAAACAGATACAAATCATCATCCATGTGAAACCGGCTTCATGGCATAATTTTTATTAGACCTAGCTACATCTTAAGGACCTGAAGATTTCGCTTTGATATGAAATCTTAGTCGTGCTTGTATTCTTTCTCGTGGTCTAGCAACAATTCTATCACGGAGCCGTTTTGTGTGATTAAATACCACAGAATAAAACCTGAGACTGTAATGTCATCATCCACGTATTCGAATTATCTCGTGATAAATTAACGAATAAGTACTGTATTTTTTTCTAACTAATAACCAAATAAATTTATAACATTTAATTTTAAATTTCATCTAGATGTAGCATTTTGGTTTAAATTTTCAATGGGATATTTCCGTATCAGATATTACGTATCCTCTCATTTCCAAAAATAGTCAGCTTCTATGATAAAAAGTTTTCTTCTTTTGATATTCTTCATAAGATCTTAAAATGTGAATATTTTCATGGCTAAAACTTAGTGCTAAGATGTTCCTTTTTCAAGTGGTTAGCCCACTGAAAATTTTAAAACGATTCAACCCACCTCTGCTCCTTTTAAACCACCAGTTACATTTTAGAGACGATGAAAAGCAGTTTATTTTCCATCAGTAATTGTACATACATTGATTAATTTAGGGATTGATATTCTTGTTTTTTTTCTGTTTGTTCCTTTCTTCAACTATTCAATAATTTCTAGGAGATGTTTAAATTAAGTACCATTTTTAATTGACCGGAACGCGTAAGTTTAGGGAGAAGGTGCATTTATTCCGTTGGATCGTTTACGCAAGGAAGGACACCCGGCGAATTGTTTGGGCTCCGTCGATAAGGGGTACTTGGGGCTTAAGAGTCGCCCGATTTGGGAATGGGCAATAAAGGAGAGTGATGGGGTGTGATAGGGGTGGGAAATGGGTCCAGAAACAGGTGCCTGCAGATAAAGATGGAGGAGAAGGACGCTATCAGATGCGGAAATAATTGTGTGGGAGAGGTATGGAGAAGAATTAGTTGGAGTAGTGTGATAAAGGGTATGAATGAGAGTGTGGAAGGGTCTAAAGAAATAGCGGAGTAATTGCCATTAATTCCTCATGTCTTTTGTACACCATGAGCTACATTTTCGTGCGTCTCACTCAGAATCGACTTAAGGTATTAACTTCAGTTAAAAGTTTGTTCTTGTAAATTGTAATTTTTAAGTGCTTTTTGTCAAATTCACGATGGCCATAATTTGGCTTATCAATTGCACTGCAGGTGTTCATTGCTTCGGAAGAAAAAACTACTCAGTCGTTACCGTATCATGCATTACGTTCGTTTTTGTTTTTCTAAGAAAGGGTTGCAATGTGGCGTTAAAAATATGTTATCAAGTTAATTGGAAGAACTCTCTCAGTAGTGTTAAACCCTCAAAATTTCTGTATTATTTTGGTGTTCAATTCAGAAAGGTTCCCTTAATTTTGTTTGAAAACTTATGAATTGGCATATTTATTACCCCTTTGAGGAATGCATACCAGAAAACGTTTGGCTGACCAACTTTCCACATTTTAGTGTACATAACAAACTCGTATCTCATTTGCCTCGGGAACAGAGAAAAAAGTTTTTATAAGATATCACTTATAATTCAAAGTATTTGTTCCCCATTCTGTTTAAATAATACATAGTGGCTCTTAGCAGTCTTTTAATATGAATTATGATTTATCTTGTGAGAAGTTTTATCCTGATAATTTACCCGAGATATTTCAAGTTTTATTTTGGAGAATATGTTCATGGTAATATGAATATATGTCAGAATGAAATTTATTACGGGTATGAAATATAATTAGTAAAAAATAAGATAATCAGAAAATACACGAAATTATTTCTAAGAAACTTACAAGTTACCTATCCGATTCCAAAATGTGCGCGATAAATGTTCAAAGATGTCTTAAGATACATCTGGGAAAATTTGAATCTTATAGATGATGAAGAAATCTCTTAATTCTTCGGATTACGGTAGTTTATAGTCTATGTTAAAAAATGACGGTTAGTTTGTCTTTTATAATATTTTATTTCGTTTGTTATAATATTATAATTTTTCTTTGAAGAATGTCCTATAATTTTGGATCTTATAATTTAATTTATTTAGCTCAATCCATTTTTTATTAATTACTCCTGAATAACAATTATTTATACTTTTTTGGGTTTATGCTGAAGAAATTTCAGATCGCTGTACATTAATATTATTAAGTTTATTCAATTCCAATGTTTATCATATTTGTTTTCGTGTTAACATTTTCTCATATTTATCTGACCTCTTTGAATTGATTCCAAACATACCCTTCCTCCCATAGAAATATTGTTTGTATTAATGAATTCTCCAATTGATACATTTCGTAATATATTACCTTGTACTGACCTTGTGAGACTTTTTACTACCTTTAGCTGCAACTCTCCGTAGCTTATTTGGATTTTGCGGCTTGATTCCGTCTTGATCGAAAACGTGTGGTTTATTTTGCTAGGAAAGCAAAATTAGCGCTAAGTCTTAGACGTGCTCAAGCCATCCTTGTGCCCGAAATATGTGATTCAATTTAAATATTTTTAATCGAGTACTTATTGAAATAATTACGGAAATTTGAAGCAGTGATATGCTCATACATTTGGATGTGAGGTTAATGTTAATTGTCCCCATTATTTGACTTGAAGATTGAAATATCTCTATTTTATCCTTGAAAGAGACCCATTTCTTGAGGGACTCTAAGGATTTTCGTTTACAAACCACTTAAGTAATTCTTTTACTAGTCAGGGCTTATGAAAATTTTAGAATATCTTCATTCCTCATCGAATGATCAGATATTCAGAATTTTGACTACTTTTGTGGTTTAGGATGTGAGTTTATGGAATATGCAATTTTCGTAATTTATTTCAGATGGATATTCAATATGATTTCATTATCAAAGATATTGACTTTGTCTGAAAATCATTCAAAGTTTTTCCAGATGAAGAAATTGAATTTTTTCTCATAATTAGTTCTTATTTAGTCCCGTTCCTGTAAGACATGTTTCTTGTCCATTTCTCCTCTGGAATTTACCAAGATGTTTTACGTGCCAAGTCACCTTTATTCCTTTCGTAATAATGTTTCATATAATGTTGTCATTGCATCGATTACAACTTTAATATTTATTAAAGCTTGTCAAAATTTCAAACTTTAAACATGAGTATAAGTTTGTCTGAATTACGAGTATCAGAATGTAGCTATTACAAGAAATACTGAAATAGTATAATTTATCTTCAAAGAGTATACTATCAGGATTGTTTGCGATCTCACGCCATTAAGGATTTTAATGTAGTCAAGCGGCGTCGATTACCTAATCACTCCTGAAGATGAAAGCATCGCTTTCGAAATACGTATTGGATCTTCTTAAAAAGTGCGGTGTCCTTTCTTGTTTTCTCCGAATACCGGTGAATGAAACGGGGAATGCCGACAAAGACGGCTATTGAAGATTTAAACCTCTAATTCTCTAACAGCCGTGTTCCAAATTTTCTTTTTTTCTTTCTTAAAAGCGACGTCAAGAAAATGGAAATTTCCTCCTTGTGCTACGCCAATAGTCACCAAACGATGCATACTACGCCGAGAATCAGCCATCCGGTAAAAATTAATTTTAACTTTACACACCGAATGGATCTACCTGCGAGAAGGTTTGCACTATTTCTTTCGCGCCATTTATTTCTCTTTACCAGCTTTCGTCTCGCTTCTCCATTTCCTTCGAGCCTCGACATGATAGTCTCTGCTCTTTCCTGCCTCCATTATCTCCCCCGTCTCCGGATTCCATATTAGGAAATAGTAAAGCCTCTCTCCCTTTCGTCTGCAAAGAGGAGTTAGACCAGCACTCTATCTCGGCCGTGCATCTCTACATCTGACCGCTGCATCCCACATGCACCTTTTGCCGCTCGATCCTCTCTTTTGCCCATTTCTTCCCCTTAACTCTACAGCCCATCGACCCCCCATCCCATCCACGAAGGGGTGATAGTTATGCGCCTCTCCGTGTGGCAACAACTGCGTTTTCCACCCCCTTACAACGGCTATGACTCCCACCTCGTTTACCCCTTCTTTCCGACACCTTCAACAACCATCCACACTTCTCTCCATCTCCGTTAACAATCCCTCTTCCTCCCCCTCTCTCTCACTCGGCTTTTCCACCTGTTATTTTAAATCTTCTCGAGCGAACGCTTTCTTTCTCGATGCTCTTCGACGCGTCCCCATTTTATTTCGAGTCCCGAACCCATTTCACATCCCTCTCATTATCCTATCTCTGCTCCGCGGTGTCTTTCCCTCTAAATATCTGCTCTCCGAAAGCTCCTCTTTCTCGACTCGCTGTCATAACTATGTGTACGTAGCTTGATGTCGTATGCACGAAGGGATTTTCCTTGCCGTTCAAGCCGAAGCTAAGTGCATACTAGGGTGGAGCGTTTTGCAACTTTTTTCTGATAGAAATGTAATACCCGGAAAAAGTGTGGCCTACGCACATGGACATTACAGATATAAATTTTTTTTGAAATCAAAATTATCTTCTGTGAGAATTTTTGCCTCAAAGTTTCGAAATTTCGACAAAAGAATTAAAATTGTCATACTCCTTTTCTCCTTAAATCTGCCATATTTTTGCGTCAAAGATGTCATGTGCTATGAAAACTGATGATCAAGCCTCATTATGCCATTTCTTTGCATCTGGAGGTTACTGAGAAGCCTCCTATGGGACCAGAAAAGGAGGCAAATTCAGTAAAATTAAGCCGTTTTGTAGCTCCTTCCGTCTTCGTCAATTCCTTCTCACGGTTGCTCGAAGTTGTGCCCAAGCATTGCTGTTTCGCACATATTTACAACATTTATTGTCTTATTTGTTGTATAAATATTGATGTTATGTCTCTGAGTACTCCACGACCCAACTTAAAGGTGATGCGATTGATTTTCTTTGTAGGAAGGACGGAAGGGACACCAATACTGGTTGTTAGGATGGTATTCTTCGAACTCGGTATGCGTTGCATTTGCCATTGGTTTGTGATTGATTTTAATATTCCCCGTCGCATTGTGACACTATTTCCGATTGCGGAGGCAAGTTTTATATTCTAGAGTATCATATGTATTCCTATACATATGATAGTCGGAAGCATCTGAAGTTTCTACTTATAGTATACCACTACGTTCAAAAAGTTCCCGAACTTATTTTTTCCCGCGAAAGCGCCGAGCTGGAGAAATGTCAAATTCTGGTGGTAGATAGTGCCACATATTTCGGGTACAGCTACTTACCACTTATCTACTTACCTACCTATCTACCACCAGAATGTTAAATTTCTCCTGCTCGGCGTTTACGCGAGAAAAATAAGTTCGGGAACTGTTTGAATGTAGTAGTACATACGTATTACTTCATTGATGTATGTGATGTAAATATCGAGCTGTCGATTAATTTATTTTGCTTGTCTTGTATCGTTTGTGGAAAGAATTAGTTCTTGAAACAACTTATCCTTGAAAAATTAAATATTGGTAATTTCATGCCCTCCAAAAGGTTTGATATGCTAATAAATAGATTATAAATAATTTTATTCTATTGTAATTTATTAACTGAAATTTTCATGAAATGCGCCACAACATTTCACAAAAATAGTACCACTCTATATTCCTATGGTTACTGGGTGCCCCCGGGACAGTGGAGTTTTAGCGACATACGCAACATGACATTTTTAGCCTTACAATTACCAGTTATAAAGAAGATAACTTGCTTCTATTAAGCCTATTTTACTTCGTAAGGCTATGCCAAATGATTGCAATTTTTCTGTACCCATTGTCATACGGTCATCGTGACTATCGATGGCTCAGTATATCATCGACCGTCGACTGTGTATTGGAAATATTTAAAGATATTAATTGAACACAAATACTTATTTTGGGGGAAAGTATTTTTAACGATCTCGTTTAATTCAAGATCTAATAGAGTGGAAATGAAACATTTAAGTATGAATCTGCATTATAAATTCGTCGCCTCATATTTCTCAAGCGCTTGCGAATAAATTTCTTATTGAATCAACGTGACTGAACTTATAGATAGACTTCTGAGAATATTTATATGCTTTATTTTTGGATTAAAATATTTAAGTGTCTAGACTTATTTATTGGCATTATAGGTTGTCAGAAATGAGAGCTTTAAGTGATAGAAACAAGCAGCAATAGCCATGTGTGGAATACAAATATCTCTCAGAAACTACACCTTCAGGGACGGGTCAACTTCTCCGATGTATGTTTTTGGAATTATAAATTAGCTTTTTTCAGTTCAAGCTGAAAGAGCGGACAGAATGCTTTTTTATCGTATTTGGCTTACTTTCGGAGGATAGAAGCCAAATATATTTAGTTATTAAAGACAAGTTTAGTTATTGAAATGGATTATTTATTCATTTAATCATTCTTAAGGACTACAATTAGGTATTACATAATACATATAATAAAAAATAAAACAATCATTTTTACAATATTTCAAAATTTACTACAACATTTAAAAAATTACAACAATATTACTACAAAATCACGAAACCCTTTTTATTTTATTCGTGGATACATTTTAAGAAGAGGGAATAGGTTTTAAAACTTATCTAGGTATATTGCTCCATTCTACTATTTCCCGATTAAGAAATAAATATTTACACCTGTTCTCTGTTTAAGGGTAGCGACTTTATGATTTTGGTCGTTTCTCCCAAGGTAATCCGGTTCCTTAAGTCTATTGTTTAATTCTTTATTAGTTATTGTTTATTAAGTAACGTTTCAGATATTGATTCTTTGAATAATATATGTATATAATGTATTCAGTAATCCCTCGCAACTTCATGCTTCGACTTTTGCGGCTTCACCCTATCTTGGTTTTTTCAAATATGTTTTAATAATAATTGTAATGTATAATTTGTCTTATTTTCTCTTATTTAGTGTAATAAATCGAGTAATGCGTGTTTAATGGTGACTAAAGGGTTTTATTTCATGCTTATGATGATAAGAAACATATTTAGGTTGGAATTATTTCTCTTTTTGAGTCGAATGCTGCAATTGATTTAACTTACTACCCCGAGAATAATTCTTTATTTATGAAGCTGGATAGTTTTAGAGAGTCATGGGTTTATGGAAAACAGAGTGAAATATTTTTTGTTTTAATTTAGGGTGTGTTACATCGAATGTATTTAAGTTTCGTTGGTTATTAAAGAGCATTTGTGTTAAAAATGACGGATTGAGGAGTAAGGTGGTGTAACTCCTTCATAATCACAGAGAAAGAAAACTCACTTTGTCGAGTCCACAAAATAAATTATTAATTAATTAAAATAATTATTTTGTGGACTCAACATAGTGAGTTCTCTTTCTTTGTGATGATCTGTGTTATTAACGAGATGAAATTTTGCAACATTTTGTTGAAACTTGTCTACCACTTAGCATATAATGTATTATAATAGACAAAGGCATAAAATTCTTTTCACCTCGAATTTTATACGTTATTATAGGAGGAATTATTTCAAATTTTGTCACCCGGTGGGGATTATCTAAAAAGAACCATTTTCCCAATTCATTAAAATGTAAATGCATATTAAATAATCGAAGATTCATTCATTTTTCGAAGTTAATACAATTCTTGATTCAAGATATTTTTGAGAAAAGGGCAGTATTGATAACTTAATGAATCGTATACATGCTTTCCGGCTCCATTAACCTGAAATGGATAGTACAAAAGAAGTCTGGAAGTTATTTAGGTGTAAATTACTCCTGTATTTGATCACTTTATATCTTTGAATGCTGCTCGCTCTTTGTTTAATCAAATATTTCAGGGCGTTTTCTTTCCATCGGCCGTTCTGAGAGCTATTGCATTCAATCTCATATCGTTTGAATAATTGCTGGAACCGAAGTTTTCGGTATTTGGTTGAAAACCTTCATAATTCATATCCTTAATAAACCAGAGCTCTGTTTTCAAAACTAAGTTTCAACGGAAGCGGATGTACACCGTTTCACAGTGACGTATTTCTCGAGGCCTTATCGTCCGAACAGTTTATTTACCGATCCATTAAAATAACGTAAGTCGAGGGCGATACTTACTCTTCATTGATTTACGGTCGTTCGTGATTTATAATTCAATTTAAAGAACTACTGGAGATTTTCAATCTCACTCATTACTTAGCGTAGATATTCCGCAACAAAAAGTTGTTAATTGAATCGCGAAGATTTATTGATTATTAAAATAGTTGACTTTTTGTTATATTAACCAAGTGCCCAGATATAATCTTGTCGTTGAAAGATTTACACATGATCTAATATGAAAAACAGTCATGATTTACACGGAGAATCAATTTTGTAAGAAAATAAGTTTTGTATTAATATTTAAAGGTTAAATTTCTTCTGTTTTGCCTGATGAAAAGGAAGCATTGGTAAATATATACCACGGAAATTTAGTAGAAAGTTTCTTATCTGAATAAAATTATAATGGAGTAAATCATTCATAGTATTTATTTAGATCATGAAGATCTGTATCGTCCTGTAAACTTGATTTTTTAGTATATACTGCTTCAAGTCGTTTGAGAAATAAAAATTCTGAGATGTTGATTTCGGATAAATGAATCTCTTTGATATAGTCTGAATAATACCAGTCATGTGTTTATTTGAAAGTAAAGGAACTCTCACATAGGGTTTATTAAATTGAGAATGATTTTCGTTGAGCGATCAAGACGATTTCCTGGCGTTGTTTTATTTTCCCTCTGTCATCACCTTCACCGCCTTTCTAGTTGCCTTTTTGTAATTCTTTATGTAAAAAATAAAGAATAAGCACCTATCTAAATATTTGTTGCCAATTAATAGGTTTTTTAAATGTTTAAATAGAATCTGAATAAAACTTTTAAATTCAACAAAGTGGATTTTTTCTGCAATTTCATGCAATAAATTGACTATTGATTAAGACCTGAGGATGGCCGCAAGGCATTCAATCGTTTATTAAGAAATCGTATGGAAAACATGTAATTCGTTTCTATCATTTATATAATGGAGTTCCAAGAAGTAAGTTCTAATCATATCGATTGCATTGACTATTAAGCTTGAATTCCTTTTAACGGAAGAACAAAATACATGATCGGATGTGTACTTCATTTGATGGCACAAATCCGTGTTCCACCAACACGTTTTAGTAACTTTATTGTTCGTTACTCCTTTTTATAATTCGTTGCATGTCTGCGGCTTTTTTAACATGTTCTGTTATGTTCCCCGATTTGTTTGACATGTCTTCTCAATATCTCAGTTTTTCATTCCATTTTGCCAAACCCTTTAAGTCGATAGTGGAAACCGGTATAGGTTTTTACGCGTATTTCCAATTTTAGGAATTCGTTTTCTTCCTCATCCATCAGGCTCAATCATTTTAGGTACTGTATCGTTTCTGATCTTTACTTCCTTTACCGTATTTTGTTTTGCTCAATGCATTATTTTCGTCACAACTCTCTGGGAAGTTTTATACCCTTAATAGAGTGAGTAGACGTATGAATCGCTGATAACCTTATGATTAAAATATTCCTAAACTTTACTGTTGTAGAATGAACCATACCTTAAACACCTTTAAAGGAAGGAAATTTGGAACCCGGGAGTTAAAGAATTAGAGGTTTAAATAGCTTTCCAATAAAACCTCCAATGGCTGTCTTTGTCGTCGTTAATCGTCTCATTCATCGATATTCGAAGAAAACAATAAAGATCACAGCACTTTTAGCACTGCATGACCTCACCGCACTTTGTTTTCTCTGAATACCGTTGAATGAGACAAGGAATGCTGACTAAGACGGCTATTGGAGGTTTTAAAACTATATTTTTTTAACTCCCGGGTTCCAAATTTTCCAAATTTGGTAAATGAATATCAATGTGTAAATCCAATTGCAGCCCTGCTTTTATTTGATTTAATGTAATACACCTATTTTTTACCTCTATAACTTTTGTTGTAAAATATTTAAATATTTCTATTCCGGCATTGTTTTATAGTGAAGAACCATTCATTATACTCTATATTCATTGAATTAGCCCTATATGGTGCATTGTCTTTTATCCCTTAAATTTCATATTAAGTGTTTCACTTATTTTTATACTTCGAAGTTTTAAATCAATCAAATATTTCTGCGAAGTTAATTTGGAAGCTTATAAATTTCACCAATATATACTTTGAAAAATTTGGAAAATCCTCGGAAACCTTTTAAGAAATTAACGTTCAAATATCGATTGATTACCTCACTTCTGACGTGGTTTTTTCCAAGCCGTTCAACAATATTGCAAGAAAAAGTGATAATCTAAGAACAGTCATGTTATGATGAGATGTAAAGCACGGTTTATCTCGGTTTCCGATCGCCCCCATAATTTGCTTTTCTCCCACGGAGGAACAAAATGAGAAAGAGAGCAGGAAAGCTGAATGGCGCCATCTTCGTCACTCACTTGTCACGAGACGTTTCATCGAGCGAATGGACGAGTGACGTTTAGACGTGAAGAGTCAACCAATCAGATCGTTTGCTGCGTCACGCGCGACATGTGTCATCATGCCGAGGGACAGTTAGTATACGGATTTAAAAGTGGCATTGTGATCGAAGGAATAAATAAGGAATTGAATAGCGACCGAAGAGTCGGGAGGAGGCGGTTTTGGAGAAGTAAAGAAACGGACGTATTTATATTGCGGTCATGTTATTATTCAGTTCCGGGTTGGTCCTAGCCATCTACTTTTCTTACGGAACGTGCATTCCCTGATATATTTGATTTACTGCGGCTCGGGGTTAAATTTAAGGGTTTATTCCGAATCTGAGTCGAAATTTAGAAGAAAAGACAGGCTGGTGGCAGGGAACGGGACGAGAAGATGTAGAATAACGTCGTCGGAGCATTGGAGGAAAAAATGGAAGAATGGGAAGCAAAAGAGTGATGGGGATATTTGGGGTCTGGTCTCAGGAGATACGTAAGGGATATGAAGGTTTCTGTATCTTTAAGGACATGGTCCCGAATAAATAAGTGAGAATATAAATAAAGGCGATGGCTAGATGACGGAGTTCGCGGACAGGGATGCTCGCATAGGTCTCTTGTAGTTAATGAATTTAGAAAGAAATTCTTTGAATGTTTTTTTAAAAACATTTTTGCTTAAAAGGAGGTTATAACGCGTTACTTACAGAGAAAGTATTTTGCTGTCCATAGTGTCCAAAAAATAATTTTAATTTTAGGTGAAGGTCTTCAGCGAATATAAATTTACATTTTTGGAGAAATGTGTTATTACGAAAGACACTTTTTAATTGTTCTTCCATTACCTATTGAATTTTTTTCGTAGATGGTTTTAGTTTCCGTTAATTTTAATATTATTTTGATTGTGTCTTTGATTGACAATTGAAAGTTTAATAAATTAAATAGCTGGAGCGCGTAGACTCGTTTTCCCTGGATTTAAAATGAAAAACTGAGCATTGTAATTCAAAAGAACGTGGTTCATAGCCCTAATCGTACTTAAACGTACTCGAAGAATTTAGCCTCTCATAACCATTGCTAATGGTTATTTATTAATCAGTTTGAATTTTAGGGACTCGTAAAGCTCGTGTATTTCAATTTCACCCTAAAACACACTATTTGTCAGATATGCTCATAATCGGTGATGTTGCTAGATCATAAAAATGGACGATTGTATTAATTCTGTGAGTTTGCTCTGCCCAAGTACTTCAATAAGTGACTTTCAATTGGCTTTGCCATTTTTTGGGACGTTTTTCCTTAAAACCAAATATTCTTAAGTATTTGATTCAATTTTAACGCAGACTTTGAAATGTATTGCCTTTTGTGTATATAATCTCATTAATATATTACGCATAATGATTTCAAATCACTCAATCCATTTAATTTTGAAATACATAATTTAAGAATTTCTCATCTAGCTTTTTATGAATTTTTGCTTCCTTGATGTCCATCATTGTAAACATACTTAAGGAAAATGTTGTTTAATGAGTCAATTTCTATTACGATTGTGCCATAAAATTAGAAGGATAAATACTTAATTTCTTCCTGAATCATAAACGTCGACTTCTGCAGTTAAATACTTGGAATATTTGGGGAGTAAGTATGACCCTGATAAAATAAATTCACTATGTAAAAATTCCATTTAAGATAGATTTTTTTGAATTTCTCAAGTGGAATATTTACATAGTAAATTTATTTTACCTGTGATGGGGTTCCACCTAGTATAGGCTGCCTCTATAGATTATAAATATGATCATATTTTATGATTTGATGGAGAATATAGGAGGAATCGCAACGGTGCTTATATTGCATTGTAATACGTATTTTTATAGGACAAACTTGATTCGAAAGTGGCAGTATAGTAATAATAGAATACGCTCCGCTTTAGATATTAAATACCATGAGATTTTTGTACCTCTGCAATTGGCAATCAATATCATTCTTATTCCTCCGCTTTGATTGCTTTTTATCGTTAAGAGGCCATACGAAATCGTGGAAGTCCATTGAATGCCTTAAAAAGATTCTGATTAAAAGGAATGAACTGCTTCTTACGTTTTTGAAGCCCTACAGATTAGTCTGGACGTCAGAGAGACTTAGTGAAAAGGAAATGAACTCGAGTAAAGATGGTGGGGAAGTTAATGGAGGCCGATAGAAATGGAGAAAATAGGAATAAATAAACAGTAATCGATAAGGGGTTTAAATATTTCATTAATCGTCATTTTTGTTTCCTTTTTCCCTGCCATCTCTTTGTTGTGATATGCTCTCCTTTGTGTTTCACGAAATGCGTTTGTCAGTATCGTTAATGAAAGCGGCAGATGTGGGAGCGCGAATCAACCTCCTATTGTGATGATCTACTCGAGAGGAGAAAATAGGAGCCACAGTGGTCCTCGGAGGCTGGGATACACGTCTCCTGAGTGATAAATTCTCAACGGCCGGGGGGGAAGGGGCAGAAAAAGAGGGAGAGACGAAATTTGGTGTGCCCAGTATTCTTAATGATCGGTGAAAGTCCGGTCGGAAAAGGATCGATTTGGAAAAAAAGCGGCAAAGGAGGAAAATGCTCCGAAGGTCCGAATGGTATTGTAAGTTAATTACTCCATAAATTATATTAAATGATAACTCTCTCTCTCTCTCTCTTCCGTTTCTATTTCCCCTTCTTTTAACCTTCTTCTCCTCCTCGGCGGAGGAAATCTGATTTATCCTGCCGACATTCCAGCCGAGACGTCCCTCGTATGATTTATTCCCACCAAACTCCTGGTATTCCAGTTTTCCCTTCCCTCCTACGCCGTGCCTTCAATGGCATCTTCTCTCAATGGCGACCAAACCATTCCGAATACGCAAAGCGCCGCGGGGATGACGTCACTCGTATAAATAGTTGATTTTAAATTACGGCTTTCGGATGGGTCATTGTCGCGTTGTGCGGAGTGGGGAGGTGTGTTTTCGGCCGTTTTGAAGAACTCTTCGTCTATTTGATACCGTAGATCTAATGAGTGGAATGGAAGTTAATAAATGATTATGTTGGAATCCTTCATTTGACTGCCTTCGACTATATAATCCAAATTTTATACCTGCAATCTCCAAATTCGATCATTTTCCTCAGTTTAATTTCATGAAAATTTTTCTTGTTATTTTCTTTTTAAATTTAAGGGCAATCTAGACTAAATAATCTAAGAAATGTTATGAATTTCGGAATATTTTATGAGTTTTTAATAAGGATAATTAGCCTTGGCAACTTGATCGTTTGATTCTGGATGGAAAAAATAATTATATCAACTGTTTATATTATATAAATAATTACTCTCGCTTCAAGAGGAGATTTCCATCGCATTAAAAATAGCGAATTTGTTTTAGAATATATTTGAAATATATTGCAGCTATTTTCCTCTGAGGAATACTATGAAATTCAGTATTTTTCTTTTCATTCAAAGTTAAAAGTGCTCCGAAAACAAAAACATCAGTGAAATGATCACAGATTGACGATCTATTCGAAGATTTTCTTTGGAGGATACGTAAAATATATAATAGAAGGAATAAGTTTAGAAAACCTCTTGAGCGTAGAATGATATGCTATGTCACTTTATGTCTACTTATTGAGAGATCACTTTTTGTACACAAATTCACGAGAGCATTGGCTCATGTATTAGATTTATCTTTCTACGTTCGAAATTCACAGTTGTGGTTCCTGCTGTTACGAAAAATGTATTAGATAGTAGATATGAACAACTCTCGAAAATAAGTTCATTACTTCTCTAATATTTTATAATGCTTTAACTTTACCCTTTCGACTGCGTAGGTTTTTGTGTTTGAATTTATGCATATATTCTACTCAATTTTCTTCGGTTGACGCTAGGGAGGGTTTTCGAGATTCTTCGCAAAGGAAGGTGGTAGAGGCACCTGCTGTGAGACCAGTTAAGCAGCGGAATTCGGAGGCCAAGGGACGAAGAAATTTGCATTCAGGTAGACACTCTACCGCTGAAATACTTATTAATTATCATCGCGAAGAATCATCCTTCAAGTAGCTAAAAATATTTCATTTTAGTCACCCATCGACCAACATGATAAGATCTTACAATTCGAAGCTGCTAAGCTGAGAAGCTGGAATTCAGCGAAGAAAATTCACGAGTCTGAAACCGAATTTATTCAGGATCTCGCGTCAGGGATATATTTAGTAGTTCACTGCAGTGTTTCCCGACTTGTATGGTCTCTAGTCCCTTCTTACATGTCATCAGGATAAGCGTCCCACCAATGTGCAAAAAGCTCGTTTTACTAATTGACGAAATTTAATATTTTACGAAAACTTAGTTTGGTGATGAAAAGCCGTGAAACAATCGGAAGGTTTATTTGTAGTTGAGCAAAATGCTACAAGATAAAAAGCAGTATGAGTCAGGTAGAGCGATATCAACCTACTGAAGTCCCACCACCCATTTTTAAAAGTCCCAATAGCGGAAAAGTCTATCCAATTTGGAAATACAGTTGTTTACCGAGCCTCGTCAATTTTCCTTTTCGCTAAAAAATAGGTTTCTTTAATTCTGCGATAATGAATAAAGTATAGTGTTGATTCGGCGATGTAAATTTTGAATTAATTTTCTGTAATTACTAGTGAATCATTTTTACCATGCGGGTTTTGAATATAAAATTGTCATACAAAATTAGAGAGCAAAGTAGTGGTTGTTTTGTTAAAAGTTCTTCGACATCATAAGTAATTTCGCACATGGGCTCGAACCCAGGACCGTTTTCATCAAAGCCGAATGCGCTGCCCACTTGACTATGCTGGAGTCCAGAATAATCGACACTAATATGTAATAGCGCTCAGGAGAGTTGGAAAAAAATATAAATTAGGATATCCCTCTAAGATCGACATTTCTTTACAACCCTACCTCTAAGCATAATAACATCCGTGGCATAAAAGAAAACTTTCAATCCACAAATTGATAAAACACTGTTTCAAAATATACCCGGATTTAGGGATGCGGTGCGTATATAGTCTCGCTTACGACAAAACGCCGTTTTGATGTACGAAGCCGCAAAGTATAAGAAATGGTTCTTATGTCGTTTCACCTCTTTCACTTCCTCTTACCTTCTTTTCACATTAGCCGTATCCTCCACTTTTTCCTCCACTCCATCCCACGCCGCCGCCCCATCCCCATTTCTCTCTGCAGCATTGTTACAATGACAGTGAAGAGGACTCCGTTCGTATCTGGGATACAAATAAAAATATTTTCCGTGGCCTTCATTGATATTCCAATAGGAGATCGTTAATCATCGGTGGCGTGGCATGAGAACTGAAGAAGTTAGGGATTTCCTTTTTTTCGTGCAAGGGGGGGGAGGCGGTTAGGGAAACCTCGTGTTAGGGAAGAAGGGTTGCTCTCCGTTGGGTGTGCTTCAAAAATACTCATTTTTTATTCGACTATAGAACCTTGGCCCGCCACTCCTTTCCCTCATTCCACCACTTCTGATTCCTTCCTTTCCTAATATTCTCCGCTATTCCCCTCTCCTCCGCCCCGCTCCCACTCCGCAGCCGCGGGGCGCTGCTTGTAATGAGAGCGCTTCTATTAATGCTTCCTTCAGCGAAGAGGAGAAAAGAGTGAATAGGTTTCCGCCTTGTATTCCCTCAACATCAATGGGAAAACTCAGTCGGAGAAAGGCCTTGTTCTCTCTCTACCCATCTTCCTCCCCTCCTCTCCTATTTCTCCCCCTCTCCCATGACTCCCCCCTTTCCCGTGACTCCCCCCTCTCCCCTGGGGCACCCTGAGATTTTCGTGATATATGAAAGAGGGGCATCCGTTTCACTCCGCCAACCTATCAATCACTCCCCCCCTTTCTCTCCATCCTCCTTTTACTCTCCGTGTACTCCTCACCTTTCTCCAGAGCTCATGTGCTGGGAGACTTCAACGCCCAAATTGTTGTTCCTTTGACGTGGTGTCGATATTTCCTTGTCAGAGTCTTAAGACAATTTAATTTTAATCCTTTCTTGTACATGTCTACTCCGCTAGGCGCGCCATATTTCATCTTCGAGAGGCTAAATTACCATGTCGGAATGGTCGATTGTGGAAAGTTCCGTGATCGGGGGAAATTGGCTATCAGGAGGTTATCGGAAACTGTGGGAAAATATGGGAAATTTAAGCATGTAGTGAGTTAAAGCAGTTGAGAAAATGGATAGACTAACTTGAACGTGAAAGATTGTTCAGAAACAGTTATATAGATCTTCATACAAGTCAAAACCCACCTCTTGTCACGGTTAGTGGAAATGGGAATAATTTTAGTAATCACTAGTGGATAGCGTGCTAGCCTTGCAACACCTGGGTCCCGGGTTCGAATCCTGGTTAGGGCATGGTTATTTGTATACTTGAAAATAGTTAATTGTAAGAGTGGGTCTCTCAAGACTAAAATTTACCAATAAAGTTGTCATTATTATTGTTATTATAAAATGCGTAAAAATAGAAATTGATGAATTGTGAACGATGAATTTCCATTTCCCTCTGTTGGAAGTAATATAAATATTAAACTGGTGTTAGACTAAAGATCGAATATTTTTGGAATTAAAGTTTGAAAAGTAAAGTTTTTTAGCGTAATTTATAATGAAGACTTAGTGAGATTGAAATTGTCAGTACGCATTGACATCATAATAAATGAGACGGGGTATCCTCAAGTACTTGAGACGACGTTTGTCATTCAGTATTCTACTGGTTACACTTTGCCGCAACATAAAGTCTCACCCCTGGTAACCAGGAACGAAGGGTGGATCTTCTGCTTAGGGCCATATTGTATATAGACAAATAACGACACTTCCAAGTCCACATTGAAGTGGTAGTGACAGGTTTTCCACATTGTTGATCGAACCCTAGCCCTCTTGTTACCTCCACTTTTCCTATCGCCTCATCCTCCGGCGCATTTTCTCGCTCCCTTGTCAGCACACCCTGCCCATTTCCAGCCTCACGACAAATGGACCCACGCATAATGCGAGGGCATCTTCAGTGGCCGTGTGGGGAGTGCGGCGCTAATAACTGCAACAAGCGAGTGAGGTCGTGGCCCGGCACTTCCCCTGTGCCTCTGAGGGTAGTAGAAAGAAAGGACCTCAACACTTCATCCCTTTATCCCATCTTTTCCTCTCGTCGCTCCATCCATTACCACCTTTCGGCTCATCCCCGTTCCCCCATCTTTCCCTTCCACCTCCGTGAACTTTCTACTCCCTGGTCTTTCGTGCCTCATCAATACCCATCGTTTTCTCTATATTTCCACCGATTTTTTTAAAACCGTATTTCTCCTTTGGAGTCATAGCTGTTTTTGATCGATCGAATAGTTTTGGAGATGGCCAGAAGTGCAAGTAAAAAGTAAATGATGGATTTGTTTACTCATGCTACTATTAGGCTGCCGTTCTTAAGATTCATCCAAGCTTTACCTTTTGTACGATTTGTCCGTCCCTACCTAATCCGCTGTCTTAATGAATGTACTTTAAATTGTATTTTTCCTTCTATAGTTTAATATTTCATTTTTTATTTTCTTCATTTTGTCTTTTTAATTGCTTTTAACCGTTTTTAATTAGTTGCGTATTTACTAGTTTATTATCAGTCTATTTTTTACCTATTCACATGTAAATGCGTAACTATTTGTTCTTTTTTGTTTTAGCATGATATTATAGGTTTCTCTTCTTGTCTTTGGAAACTCATTTCATCTGATTTCATCACTAAATTTAGTTTTCCTATCTGTAGGTTTCGCAGGTTTTTCACGACCCCTTTTTTGAGGGAGTTTTTCTTCAGTGGAATTTTTTTCCTAAGCTCTTAGATTAGTTTTTAAAATCCACAAGTTAGTCTTCCTCTGTGTACTTTTTTCAAGCTACCTCTTTTTTTAACTTATATGACTGAGGGTTCAATATAAGAAGAGACTTTATAGTATCGATCATGCCCTAAATAAAGTCCTTTATTATTATTATATACTTTTATAGTGATTCAATTCCTAAGCTACTGATTTAAATAAAAATCCGTAATCATTCCTAAATACACAAAAGAGTAAGGTTTAACATCCGTGAGTAAGGATTATAAAAGAGATAAAGTAAGATTCCTTTGAGAGTAATTCAACTGTTAGCTTAGGGGTAAACGGAATGCAGTTCAAAGTAGACTCTCTTGTAGATATTTATGATTCGGTTATAAAGGCATCATAAGGCTACGTTAAAAAATACATTTAATCTGTGTTAAGCAAAACTACAAGCGTAGCCTTTTCCCATTTTAGGTTTAAATATATTTACCCATTTAACCAGCACTGCTACTTTACCTTGAAGATAAACAATATTTCTGAAAGAAGAAATACTTTGTAATTTCCACAGCAGGTTTATTCATTAACTAGTTACGTCAACGGGTTGACTTCAGGTCAACGTCAACCCGTTGACGAAACTAGTCTATCAATAATTCTGCTGTGGAAATTACAAAGTATTTCTTCTTTCAACATGTGTATTGAGTTCCACAAAGTTACGCTTGACCATATTAATTTTATTTTAAACAATATTTGCTGTAATTAAGTTCCTCATATTTTTATTATTTGAAACTTTATGTGATTATCTTTAAAATAATTTGGCCATTGCACTTATTCAGTATCGACTATGAAATTTAAAATTAGTAACAGTGCTATATTTGAAAAATAAAAGTTATTTACAAAATTATGATTGGTGCATTTAGTTCTTAGATTTTCGAATTGATTAGGTGATCTCAATACTATTAGTACAGCCCGTTTTCTGCCATCTTCGTTTCCGTTGTATTAGTCTGTGTCATTTTTAGCGATTGAATAGAAGAAGGTCATTAACTCTGAGAAACTACTAGAACAGAAATACTTTTCAAGCCTCAGCCATATAAAACCAAAAAGTTTGTTTTTTCCCCCTCATCAGGATCCTCGTTGTCTATCACATATATACTCCATAAATGTATCAGATCATAAAGGCTCCATTTTCTTGCTTTATCATTTCCAAAACTTAAGCGATATGGTGATAATTATAACCTTCACGATTTATTTAATTAATTAATTGGATTTTGACGTTAATTTCCACACTAGGGTGCCCCATGCTGCCGCTAAACCTCATCGGGAAAATTTGACTCTGAGAGCTGGATCACGAGTGCTTCCTCTGAAGGTGTATGGCTGCCAATTAGGGTAAGTGGAAGTTTTCATCTCTTTATAAGAACTATATAATAACATGAATTAGGAATTAAGTCCATTATAGATTTTGAAATCAAACCATAAAAATGTCCCAGGCGTTGACTTGAATATGAAAGATGAAAATTACACTATCAAATTTCTTTACATAACTTATCATATTACAAAACAAATCAAAACGTTCTTCTTGTTTTCCGCAAAATTTTAATTTCACACGACCGGTTTTGATCAAGACGGTCATCTTTAGGTCTGATATGCCTGCATCTGAACCATATGCATAAAGATGTTCACTGTTACACATTTGATGTAACACTAAAACTACTTTCTTCACGTTCATCCTAAAAATGTCCGAGAGATTTGTTCTGCTCTTTTCTTCTTGAACTTACCTAGATTTACCGATATTTATCTTATTTACATATATAAGTAATGGAAAAATGCATCTTTTGTAGCTCAACTTAAGTTTTCGATGCTCGATAAATTTTTACTAAAAAATTCTAATAACGAACATAAATAAACCTTTTATTAATGCAGCCTTAGCTAATATGAATTTTTATAAAGATTAATTCGTGAGTTTGCTGCGGGAAGAAAATGTGCTGAAATAATCTTTAATTTATGCTCTTCTGTGGCTACTAATTATTGTTTAATGGTCCAGTTTTGGGAGAAGCGTTTTTTCAACCTGAATAAACTGGGTTCAACGCCTGAAAAGGATAGGCCATTAGAATGAATCTCTCATGAGAGAGGTTCTTCCTTAACGTGCTCCTACCTATTTTTCAGAAAAGGTCCTGTAACTTCTTACAAGGCACAAATTAGTTTTTGTTTATATCCTTCCCGATTATAAGACCGCATTTCAGCAAAGATCTAGCGGTCGTCATTTTTCTGCCCCGAGCTTATGTAATTAGTGAGAGATTCCTCGTTAATCAAAGAGAAATTAGGTTTCTCAGGGTTTCGGGTGGGGTTGAAAGACAGAAAATCATCTACGAAAAAAGTTATCTTGTTGGTACTCTGCAGCAAGAAATTGCTTTTGTACCTGCTCTGGTAGTGAGTAAAATAAATCGAAAGAAAGTATTTTATAAAGAAAATAAGTATCGGTTGGAACAAAGAATGGATCTGTGTGTGTTAAAATGCTGTTGCATGTGAATAAATATCTCGTAAGATCATTCCAAATAACACCTCCAGTGAAAGGAAATGGTTTCAGTAAAAAATAGGTACGTGGCCGTTATAAAAATTATTCATCAATCAAAGATTATTAAAGCAACTCGCGCGTTGTAACCATAGAAATTATGTAAATTTCTGAGGTGTGCTTTTAATGATCGGATTGAAGAGTCAGTCATTATTTCCCTTCATTATGTATCGGTTGGTCGGTACGTATTCCGGAACGCATCATCATCAATTCACGTCAAAATAAAAGTTTTTACGGCAAAAAGCGATGGCAAATTAGTTTTTGTGTCGTATATTTTATTTTAAAGTAAATCCACTCTGAGAATTTTCTCACACTTTTTTGCCCTCGTGTCAGATCTGAAAAGTGATTCTTTATTTATAGTACTTTAATGTATATTCGTCAGAACCTGATATTGAGGGTAAGGCCATTTAAAAGTACGTAGTTTTATTCATAACCCAACTAGGAATGTTTTAATGCGAATAATAGTGAAAATTGATAAATGTTAGTTTATAATATTTCGTGTTAGCTAGATATTTAATAGCTGCCGTTGCCGATTACTTTCTAGTGGTAGCAGGTTTGCTAGTTTTGTGAAATATACATATGTAAAACTTTAGAAATTCAGTTAACATGCTGAGTTAATATTTGATGTTGATATCTTATCCATTACAATGCTTTGCTACCGGAGTACCATAAATGGCTTGCCTCAACTTTTGATTGATGTCATCTTACACTGCCTGTATGCGTTTTATATGATTATGTATGTTCATTCATGTTTTGGCACCTTGGTAGTGTACTTGTACGTATCGATGTTATCATTATGCTCTTAACACTGATTATGAGCATTATTCTTCACGTGCTTCAATTCGGGAGATAAATTATTGTTTGAATATACAATCATCAGTGAACTTATTAAATACGTTGTTCTTGTTCTTATACTTCCTTTATACATTTATGAGTTCGAAGAAGAACTAAGCAGGATCAATATTTGTATTTCTGTGACATTGGTAAGTCCATGGTAAAATTTCAAACATAGACTACACAATTTTCAGTGGTTACGTTGGCTCAATTTTTGACATATAGTCTCTACATAGAAAACGCCATTTATATTATGTCTCTGTAAATGACTTAACCCATATTTGAAAGTTTATATCGATCTTACCAATGTCACGAAATTAACTGTTTACCCTAGCATATGGTTCAGCTTTGGCCGTAATTAATGATAAACTTTTTAATTTAACGATGTGGCATGATTTTTAACAGTACCACCATAGAGCAAGGATCCTTACTCTTTGGCATCACCTTACGAGACCAATAGTTTTATTTTGTAATCAACTGAAAGTTGTACAAAATAATGATTCGTTTTCGATAGGACCAGACATTCGGTCGTTGGATATTTTACGCAGATATACGCAGAGGAGATTAATACGCCGTATTCCTTTTGGGGAGAACAGTTGTTCCTTAAAGTACGAAGCTCCAAATACTTCTAGTTTTCCTTCTGTATAAGGCGATGCGAAGGTGTGTGACGAGGCGAGGAGGATGATAGATTCGGAAAAGTTGTTAATTCGAAAAGTGCCCTCTAATCCACATATTCCATATTCCCTGAGTCACGGTGCCGTTGGGGGTGGTCTGATACGAAGAGTAATCTCGGAGAATATTTTTAGACGGAAAAATTGAGGAGCTTGATCTCCGTTGAAGTGGCGAGTTAAAAGGTGGGAGTGGAGGAGGGGCGATAGATAGACGAAAGGGAAAAGTGGCAAAGGTACAGAGGAGGCGAGGTGGGGCGTCGAGGAGTCAAATGATGGCTGCCCGGGTGATTAATGGCATTCCCTAGGAATTCTCATTCGGCAGCATGGAAAAAATAAGAGAAAGAAAAGTGAGACGCACATATGAGGAGGAGAATGGAAGGAGAGGGTGGGGAATGGAGAGAAGAATATCGAAAGAATGCGAGAGAAGTGAAGTAGTTTAGGTCTAGGTGGAGAGTTGGTGAGGGAGTTGGAAATGGAAGAGTATTGTAAAATATTGAAATCTGAGTAGTAAAAAGATGAATTAAAGCTATAAGCGATTGATGAGGAAGAAAGGAAGGGATGAAGAGACTAGATCTTGAATAAGTGAAATGTGGAGAGCGGACATTTTCGAATTCAGAATTGTGAGTATTACAGAGCATTGCGGTATTTTTAGTAAGGAACTTTGCCTTTTCTGGAATATATGTTTGCGTAGATAATAATTAACTACTATATGAGAATAGAGAGGGTATGAGCTGCAATGGAGATTGAAAAATGAAGAGGATAATTACCATAAAGGAATGTAATTGAGAATATCATTTTATTCAAAAAAAGATTACAACAAGTTATTTTTTGCTACGTTAACTTTCAAATTAATATTCATTTGTGCAATATCATTATGTTGGTGTATGTGCGATCAAAATTTTGGGAGTTTTGAAATTAGAGTAGCACTTCCGATTATGTATTATTCATGCTTAGGCTCACGATAGCATCACAAGCAGTCCCTTATGACTGTTATATTCGGGTCGATTTATACTCGAGTATATACGGTAAATAATTAGAAGGGTGAATCATTCATACGCTTAAAAATTGGGAGAAGTCGAATGAAGAGTCTAATGTTGGAATAGAATTTAGGGGAATTGGAAAAGGGATTCCTTAGGGAAATGCTGCTCGATAGATGAGATGAATTGGTAAGCAAGAATGGAGCAGAGAGATGAAGAGAGAGGCGAGGAAGAATGGCAAGAGATGCGAAAGTGATTTTTTCCATTGAGGTGCGGACGGCGAGAGGGTAAATAAGAGGGGGAAGTGAAGGGTAGTGAGAATTACAGGGAGAGGGAAGAGAGGAGATTTAATTCTCGAGAGAGATGATAAAAGAGTGGTTTGATAGAGAGGAGGCTTTGTTCACGTGGAAATGAAGGGATAAGCTTGAGCTGATTCTGATTGCTATTGTATACGGCGCGAAACATCTTCCCGGTGTTGGAATCGGGGGAGATGATAAAGAACCTCCGCAAGCCGAGGATGATTGGTTATCATTCGTTCATTAATAAAACTATGAAATATCCGTCGCCGTTCCCTTCGAAAAGCATGAAAGCCAGCAAAGGAAAAGGAATTCTAATCTCAGGCTGCGGAGGATTCTTTAATTACTAATTGTACCCGGGAGTTATAGATTTAATCAGCGGGCGCACAAAATATTTATCGGCTATCCCCATCGGTCATGTCAACTTTTCGGAGAAATGGAGGCACGATTTTTTTGTTTGTGAGAAACGCTCCCGGATTCATGCCCCGCTTCTTGGGCAGGGTGAAGCGTTGGAAATCCGTGTCTTTACTATTCCATAATGCATGCATTTTTTATCTTATTGTTTAGAAAAGGTAACCGTAGCATCTAAGGAAATGTTGGAAGAAAGCTAATGTGTAAGACTATGATGGAATTTAAGGAGAGCGTATTATATGATGAGTAAAGATTAGATAAGATACCGGACGTTTTCCCCTTACCGAATAATTATTCGAGCTCATTTCAATAATTGAACCTGGTCACGCACGTTTTTAATGTCGTATATCTTTTTCTAGGCCTAAGACCTGGCTGTGATATACTTATAGGTTTGCCTTGATAATCGGCCTAAGTCAGCTTACCAGTTTTCCATAAACGCATGAAAATAACATAATGACAGATGGAGAGATACAAAAAGCTACCTACCTACTCTGATCGATACGTTTCTAGTGAAATTATCTGTTTATAATCTAAGATACCATTAATCACAGTGCTAATCATTTCAAAAGCATAAAAGATTATTTTTTCATCCTGCTCAATCCTCTCTTTTGTAGTTCTGTGTAGGGATATTTAAAAATATTTTCTCTAATGGAAATCCATGGTTTGGGATAATCATTTGTTTATATATAAAACATTATTAGTATTGAACTTCTTAAGTAACCCTTCTCATTTGAATTCGACTCCTAAGAAACTGGATATTATATTCCCTGCTAACGGAAACTAGCAGAGTCTAACTACAATTCCAATATACTGTTTACTGTCCTAAAAGTGTGGAATTCTTAAAAAAACCCAAAAATAAAGTAGCTAAAATATGAAATGATTCGGCTCGGGAATAGTAATTTATTGTCTGATATTTTCTATTGATATTGTATAAGTAAAGATCTCAAATAGATTTAGAAGTTAGGGCTCAAGTTTCAAGCTCGGAGGTTACGTAAATATATTCATATCTACACAAAATCAAATTCAAAGGTTTTAATAATTAGATTCGTATTTATCCACGAGGGTAGGATGAGATTAAGTTTTTTAAACTATTTTCCCTAAGTTAGTATGCAATATTCGTTGATTTTTTTGTTGTACCCGAAGAAGAAGTAAACGATAATTTCTATTGGTAGGTTTTGTATTCTATTTACACCTATGCAATCATTTTGTGGGTCCATTTGGTTTTCCTTGGTTACGTAAAAGAAAGTATTTGTTTTTTTTTAACACTAAGCAATTTATGATTAATTATAAAATGCTTTAGCTGATCCCTGTATCACGATACCTATCCTTTAAAGGTAGAATTTCTCGAAATTAAGTTAATTTTTTGATGCCTTCACCTGTAAAAGGAGACGAAACTTTTGTTTCTGTCTGTTATTATGACCAAAAATTATATATTCTTACAATCAACATGGCTGATATAGCTGAGAAAAAGAACATAGCGTATTAGGAGACGAAAGATGAAGAAAGAAAGTGCACGGAGGACAGAAGAAGGGGAATAAAGGGAGAGAAGGGGAGAGTTTTGTTAAGACGGAGATTTGAACGGGGTGCCTCCCTCCCAGTGATTGATAATCGCTTGCATTTCTGTCATCTCTCTTCCTTTTTTCGTTTCCTTTCTATTCACTCATTTCGCCAACGCCCCCTCTCTTTCCTTTTTCCCATCTTCTCGACGAGCGGGATTATCTTTCTTCGGCGGAAAGGTGCTTTTCTGAGGAGATAAAAAAACCTCATCAACCCTCAGCCCAACCCTTTTCCTCTTTTGAGGCCGTCAATTCGTCTGACAGAGGGATTATATTCCCAGGATTCCGCGTTCGAGATCTCCTCACTCTTTTGCCTCACCAAATCCTTTCTCTTCTCGATCGTTGACATTCCACCATTCGGAATAGTACTTTACCATCCAGTGAAAGATCTATAAACGTGTCCTTCTTCACAAGTTCATAGAAGCGGTACAGCACATTTTCTGCTTTTATACCCCAGGGAAGACATCGTTTTTCCTTAATTACTTTAAGAAATTAACAATTAGACCACGAGGAATAGGATATAAGGTACGCCATTGCCTACTAAGTCTGTCGAACAGCATGAGAAAGTGTTTTTGCTGTATAGCTCAATTAGACAGATCAACCAACAGGCATTTGGGAGATCCAGGTTCTAATACCGGTTCCGTCAGACTTTTTTCATGTACAATTCTCTTCGGGAATAGACCACACTATGTTCTGCTAGTCTCATTTTTTTTTCAAAATCAGTCTCCAAATCCATCCATTGGCAGGCGCGTATGATTAACAATGATTTATCGTTATTTCGAACTTACGTTGCAGCACTCTCGTGTTGTCCCTCCAGTAAGTTTACGTAAATTAACTAATTATGAATCACAAAATACTTAATTTCCCATCAGCAGTTTCCATTCTCACCATATATGATTGGAGGTGAAAAAATTTTAAAACCTCTTTCCTGAGAACTGTCGCCTAATAGTTTTCAAAATGAATAAGTACTTCATGTTGTTGAATTTTCTGCTGATGTTTTTTAGCGAGTCAGTTTTTACTATTTCTATTACTTAAGATAAATGCTGACTGACAGTTCAACAGATATGTATATGATTTGCCAGGAATAACAAAAATCAACTTTATGCGCGTCCCTTTTGTGTGTTCGAAATCAGATTATTGAATGAAATCTAAGTTGTAGTACATGTCGAAGGTTATCCTCTTATTTCCAGTGATGGACATCTACCACAAAAAATCAATAGAAGAACAATTTGAAATTAGATTTTTAATTTTTAATGTATTTCAATATTTACTCATATTACTCGATTTTTCAAAACCCTATCAATTTTTTGATGAACCTTAGGTACCTTGTTTAGCATGGCCTTATTGTTCTCACACTGTTATTTTAGTTCTAGTTGTTGTAGCTTGAAATGGTTGAGAATCAGCTCGAGGACCGGTGTAGACAGATGAGTGAAATTAAAATAGAGTAATCAATAAGTTATTTTCTCTCGATTCATTAATCACGTCGCTCTTTGTGTAATTCGAAAGCTTGAAAATAACGTCCCCTCTAATACAAGCAACATGATCTTAGAGATGTTCTACAGATTATCATTCTGTCCGTTACTCCTTTAAGCGCTAGTTTATATATTTATCTCAAACTTAAATAAATAAAAAAACACACTCAACTTGTTTCAGTGCTGTTATTCTGGTTCAAATGAATCACTGACGTTGCTCCTTGGTGTCTGATGTATTATTTAGTAAATCGTTTCACAATCTTGTTAGTTTTCAATGGACAAACTCTATGAAATGATTTCGACTCCAATGCTTTTGTGGAGAATGATTTTCTCAAGTCTGATGAATTTATTACTCACGTCTAATGTTATAACGTTAAAGTTTGATTGTAATGCATTGTAGAAAGGTGTAGTTGGAAAAAATCAAGTTTGGGATTTCTTGTTCTTAAGGAACTAAGCGAACTAAAGGTGCAATGGAAAAATCCCTAGAGAAGACTCTGAAGGTGATTCTCACTTGAGGCGACAAACAAAGCTTTTCATTTTGATATTCTTCATTGCAGACTTTCTAGAAAGTCCTTGGGAATATGGTAGTTTAAGGAAAACTATTGACCAGAAAAGAGAAACTATTTACAGCGAAAGGAGACGGCCTGCATTCGAAAATTATTTTTAAATTACAAAAGGCTGTTAAGCTATCTACCTGTTACACAAAATGTGTAGGTACATATATTAATGGTAAATTGCTCACCCGAAGAAGAAGTAAGTAAGAAGTAGAAGTAAGCTCACATGTAGAAGAAGTCTAACAGTAAGAAAACTTGAGTTCTTTAGAAGAAAGCCTTTCGTTTTTCTCACAATTTTAGCCCTGCTAATGCAACTTATAAGATAAATATACTTGTGAAACATACATAAGAGGTTGGGTGGAAGAGAGGACTACTCGAGATAAAATCCCCTAATAAATGGCCAAGTAATAATTATAATAATAAAAGTATACATCGAAGAATTAAGTAGTTTACCAGATATTTCTAATCTGCAATCGATTTCTGAAACACCTCGGCTTCCTATTATTACGTTCTTAATTTGAATAATAATAGAAAACGTGGCATGATGACCATAAGGTGTGTTCAATACAAAATTTAGGAATGCGAGTAAGAGCCGAGAGGGCGCGATAGATGCTGGAACGGATAAATAGGAAAGGAATAGGAATTCTGGAGGTAAAAATGGTGGAAGAAGATGAGGAAGAGAAATGTAAAGGAGATGGTCGCAACCGTTGGCATCACGCGTGACTTGTCACCGTCACGGGTGTATATCTCGCCATGTCAATCCGATGATGGATGATCCACTGCGTCCGAGGATTTGCTGGGAAGGGATCGGCGTAGGAAAACCGGCAGAGGATGAGAGATTGGAGTCCCGGGAGTTGGCGTCCAAGAAGAATATGGGTATAGCCGATGGGTGTGGTATTGTCGAAGCTGTTCAGCGAGGGAGAGATATTCGCGGAATCCTCTTTCGGAAACGCTAAATGTTGAGGACGCCGCACCGGACTTCATCGAGGGAAATTATGCAAAGCAAAGGAGTGGTGACCTCTAGTTATCGACGCAGAATCTGTATCCTCGGCAGAGGGTTTTTTCGTAACTAGAAGTGATTAGCATCGGGTGTTGGTTTCATAAATAATTCAGTTGGGCGGGGGAAAAATGTATGGGATCATTACAGAATTTCCCACGATATTTTCTCTCGGTTGAGATAGTAAGAATTCATAGCTCTATCGTTGACAAATAATGTTGTAAGTGGATGGGTTGGCGGCAGTGATTCATTGAGAACATCGGCTACCGAAACATTTTCAGTTGCTTTCCGTTTTTTAATTTGTGTGCCGAGATCCGACTATGCAGTAGAAGTTTTCCGTTAAAGGAAAACTTTTCTTAGTCATTGATTTATCGCTGAAGCATTGGACATTGTTGTTTTTCATGTAATGAGAAACAGCGCAAATTAATGGCATATTGGTAAAAAAATCAAAAAATGGTTTCAATCTCATATTGATGATTTCAATACCTACAATTCAAGTTATATTATTCAAATGGTCCATAATATTTATAGTTATAATTTCTGATAACTTATTAATATTTTTGTAAAAATCTTGGGTTATTTTGTGAGTTACGTTTTTCGAATTTCTACATTAACGCGGTGTAGTAATTACCTGAAATTATGAACTTTGTATCGATTTCTATTTACGTAGAATTTTATACTTAATACGCCATTCGTTTTCGAGCTCTTTTACAGTTTCTTAAATAAAGAATTAGAAATTTCCTATCCAAGAGCTGGGAAATAGGATAATGCCTCCTTGTTTTTTGGGAAAAAATAACCACGATTTTAAAATCAGAACCATAGATCACAGAAAGGATGTCGGGAAATTTTCCTTCTTAAATAGAACAGCAGTAGATTGAAATGGCCTACCTAAGGTAATTTTCATCTCCTTCCCATAAAACAGAAATATTTTTAAAAGAAAATTATTGAAATTCAAATATAATGATGGTTGAAGAAATCAATGTATTTGTAATTATATTTACGATAGTGTATATGACCTGATGTTATGATTGTCTGTGTATGACTATGATGTATTGTTTTATATTTACTATGAAAATATTTATGTTATAGTTAAGTAGGAAATTGTGAGAAGTTACCACCTGGTTTTCACTTACTTGTAACTTATGTATATCATAATAATATTAATATTATAGATATAAAATACTTGCATGTAGATAAAACGCAGATGAGTAAAATTTTAAACTATATTTTTCTATTCTAGAGAGAGAATACATTTCTAGATATCCCAAAATATTCCCCGAACTTAAATTCCTACTAATTACCAAAGTATGATAAAAATATTTGAGCAATTTTCGTCGCAGTTGTTTTACTTTACCTGGATTCAAAGGAAATTTTTGTTAATTATATCTAAAATTAGGAGAATATTCGTGATTTTAATGACACAAGGATATAATTATATTACAGATCGATTGAAGTCTCATACAAACTCTCCAGGAGCCGAGTAATTTTGATGAAAATTGAGTTCCACAATCTAATTAATTAATATTTCTCCTATCTTGAACTCCGATCTGTTTTCTTAATTCCTTCTATATCTTTTTATTGATATCCAAGCTCATTTAGGCTATGATCATCCAAGGAGTTAAAGCTATGGTATCAATTTTCACGACAGCTGTCAAAGACATTGCATCCCTCGCGAATTCAAAGGAGCCCACTCACGCATCCTCTTTCTTCAGGGAACTTGTGCGAGGAAGGGTTTTTTTAGAGAGATTTGTTCCTAATTAGCACTTTGAAATTAACGCAGGCAACCCGGTAAAAGCTATCTCGGGCCATTCGCGAGGGAAGGAGGAGAAGCACGAAGCAAGAATAGAGGGAGAGGATGAAAATCAAATAAGAGGTTTGGAGTCTCGCAGATAGTGGAGCGAACCAAAGGGGATGAAAGGGAAGAGGTTGAAGAATAGATTTAAGGTTTAGCTCGGGAGAATGGCAAATGTATTGCTTCCCTCCCTTAAGGGCGCTTGCATTCAATTGCGCCATAAAATACACACGGGAGGTTTTTTCCTACTCCTAGCAGGGATGGCTGTGTATGTAGCTCTCTCGGGGAGAAGGGGTGACGGGGGGTTAGGACGAGGAGAGCCGCGCGTGCCCCGAACAACTCGTCTCCCCCTGCCGTCTTCTCTCTGCCTCGGAGTCCCTTGTTCTCTTCCCGCACGATCCGTTTTATTTATAGACTCCCTCCGAGTGGGGTTTCACTTGGTACCCGCCAGGGGATTGGATGTCCTTCTGCTTTAGACACCGCTCGACCGAGTAATCTGCCCTGGCCCGCTTATCAAAAGCGGGAAAAGGCTGCATTGTTCCCTTCGCGACAACTCTTTCTCTTTTTTTTCCCCTTGCCTTACCTAGCATTCCCTCTGCTTTCTTTGGTGCCCGGTGCTAAGACGCCTTGCATGATATATTTAGAATTTTTCGATTTCTGAGCGGAGATAATGAAGCTCTACATATTTTATCCCCGCTGCAGTTTTTAGGGGGAGGAATAATTTACGTCGTCGAGGTTTGGTTGTTCTGATTCGGTACGAGGAAGGTTTACCTGAAGCTGGTGAACCGCTGATGGTAGAGTTTATGTTTAACAATTCTTCTAGTTTCCCCAGTTTAGAGCTACTATAGAAAGAATACTATAATAATGGAACTGATATTTTAATTTATACTAATCCACAAAATACATGTATTTTGTGGTAGTATAAATTAAAATATCATTTCTACTTTTATTTTTATTGTGGATTGTCACCAAGTAAAGGCCGAGACCATCTTCACTATTTAGGGCTATAATTACTGATTTTCACATTTATGTAGACCTGTGTTTTGGTTCCTTATTTATCCACAGAGTTTCGAGATTTAACAAATTATTCAACTCCCTCATGGTCTATCAGCCACAAATTCAAATCTTTGTTTTGATTAGGTTACCTGTCTATGAAGTTTTAAAAAAGCTGTTTAAGCGATATATCATGCTAGAGATTCAGTATAACTCCAAGTACAAGTTTACGAATTGTAGATGGCTCAAAGAAAATGAAATACTGTTGGCATGTTCTATTGATTTTCCCCTTATACTTCCTGTTAAACACTATGCATCTCCAATATTCTACGTAAAGGGCGCAATGCTTACCTCTTGAAAACTTCTGTTAGTTTCTTTTTCCGTTCAAATTAAATCAATTAGACTGAAAGTAATTTACGTAACATTGGGCCAAGTACCCTCGAAATCCTTGTAACACATGCGTATCTACTTGTGACATTTTTGTTTCTTTTCTCAGATGACTGTAATGTCGTTCGCGAAGTCCTACTTATTTAGGGAATTTATCTGAAGAGGAGAGAACTGGTGAAAGCTCATGGATAAATCTGTTCTTTGGGAAAGTTTAAGATCAGTCAATATTGTCTTTCCAGGGCAAATAAAACTTCTTTACTTATATATACCCTGCCTCATATTTATCGTATATAATTCTGCTGTTTTCTCTTTCGTTTATTAGCTGAATAGAAGCAGTTCGAGAAATGCGTTGCAGTACTTTACGTTATCGAAACTATTTATAGAGCTTATTAGCAATCAGAATTTTGTATACTGTCATTAATGGTAGTTTTTTCGTTTAATATTTTCTTGTCAACTCTTTTGGAAGATGCTTCGTGGATGGAATGCTATTTAGATTGCGGCACCTGTTTTTAAACATCTAGACAAAATATTATCGTCTTAGCATTGGATTTTCTTTTGAAGTATATTCTGTGGATATTTTTCTCTTTCTAATAAAGAAAGATGCTTTACTCCTTCGCTTCAACATATGATCCTTAAATATGTTTATCTGTTCCCCTTTTTACATGGTTATAATTCAAATTATCATCACGATCATTATATTTTAAGTAATTATAATAATCTTCAAATATTATTATACTTATAAGTTACTGATATTATTTACATATTCTTCTTATATCAAATTTAATTAATTTTACGTAAGTACAATTTTCTTATAAAATCGCTATCAGGTCTCTTTTAACATTTAAAATTAATATTTACATTTAATAATTTCGATAAAAAGATAAAAATAGTATTAACACAGCTGAAGAATTATCATGGTCCTCTGGGTTAGTCATAGTTCGAACTGTGATATTCATCCTTTCACAACTCTTTTAGAGAGTGAAAATATTTAAAGTGAGTGAGGACTTGTAGGAAAATAATTTTCATTAACAGGCACATTGAACGAAACATTTAGCAAATATAACTCCTCATAAGCTGGATAATTAACAATTAATTCGGATACAAAAGATCTTTCGCAAATTCTTTCGGTGCACCTGTTTAGTCCCGATCGGAGCACCGGTGGATAACCATTGGAGGCACAACTCAAAGCGAAATGAAATCGCGGTGTGCACTTGACCTCCGTAACCTCAAAATTAAGTAGGGTTTCCAATCCGAAGAGCCGAAGATCTCGAGATGCGATCCAAGGCCCCTCGCGACTTCTCCCCGACACATTCGCAGCAACAAAAGGCAAAGGCAATTGTTCCATCCTTCCGTCCCTTTCCTAGCCTATTTCATCCCTCGATATATAGTCCGCATTACACGTCCAGTCTAGACGCAGCGTCTCCTTCATTTATTTTTCACTTCCCCTTTCCCTTATAATCGCTCACCGTCCCTCTCCCTTTATCCATCTTCCTCCTTATCGATGGCCTCCTCTTCTGCTCCACCATTTCCGCTCATCCTCCATTCTTTTGCGAACCCACACCGCTCAATCCTCCGAACTGCTCCGAGAGTCCAAGGAGGCCGAGATAAGGATCTTCTCTCTGCCGAACCGGGATGAAGGAGGGGAGATGTCGGGATGTAAGGGGCAGGATTTGAGGTAAAGAGGGGGCGGGAATCGAACGTGGGTGGGGCGGGTGTGGCGGTTTAGGAATAAGACCTTTTTCCCCCGATCCCACACATAACTCTATCTTTCACACTTGCGACGTCCCCACCACTCCATTGCCACCTTGTCTCCAATGTCTCTTTCCGCGCGAGACAGGACGGGACAAAAGAGATTTCACATGCAAATGCCGGACGGGATTCCTTCACCGGGGAATAAGGAATGATTCGAATAATTTCTCCAAGTCGACGCTTTTCCAAACCGAGTGATAGGAAAGAATTTAATGCCGTCGTATATGGAACTGTCTGTGTGGAGTGCGCAGGAGGTTGGTTGGGTTTTTTTGAATGTGTTACTTTTAGGATGACAATTAGTTTACGATTGAATTGAGGAACATTATCATGTTGCTCTGGGTATTTCATATATCTCGACAGCTGAGAATTGGAAGTTGTGTTTATATTGATCATCGAAGGAATATTTCATTGGCTATTTTTATGAATAGGAAGCCTTCTGTCGATGAATAGAGTATTTAAGATAGGTGTTGTTACAATTTTGACAAATATCTATCATGGAACTGACGTTAATAGTTAAGAGATAGTTTAGAGTGATCGTTTTAATTCATCTCTCATACAATCGTTCCTCGTTTATCGCGGTTAATCAGTTCCAAACTACCGCGTTAGATGAATTTCCGTGTAGTAGAGTTCTTAATAAAAAGAATATTTTCGTATTTGGAACATACATGTTACGACCTAAATACGTATATTATTATATATGGTATAAGTATATGAAAAGTATGTGAGAGAGCGAAGCCGTGAAAGTCGAAGCTCAAAGTAGGGAGGGAGAACTGTAATTGGAAGGCTAAAAATACCGGTGAAGGGAAAATAACAGCTGAAATTTCATAAGTAATCAGAAGCAGATAGGAAGTAGCTTGTGTTACCAATAAGAACATGATTCGCACCACAACAACATAAACTTTAGGAATTGGTGATTTCACATAAAATTATAACTGATAATTTACTTCATTATGTAGTAAAAACAGGTGTCAGAAGATTATTTACAACACTTGATGAAAGTGGAAGATATACTTATTCTGTTCTTATCTGAATGATGGGATTTACAAACTAAATGCACTAAATCCTTCACATATATGATTATTACTTTAAACTATTTATTGACTATAGAGCTTATGTGTCACAGTAACGATGATTACAAATTATACCATAGTGGCTTTCATAATCATATTTTCAATAGTAAGTATACGTATCGAAGTTAGTAACTCAAACATGTGGCATATAGGTCAAGAATCATTTAGATTCTTTGAATATACTTACGCTATCGATGAAAATAGTCATGGAAATTGTGTTTTACCTTTCCAAAAGGCGAGACTAACATCCAGCTTCAATGATTTTATTCCAACTTTCACGAGCTCTTTGATTTATTCATTGTTTACCTCCAGGGACCACGTGACGCTCTCATCCTTATTTTTCTCCTTGCCGGATAACTCTAATATATTACGCTACGCGCACGGCCGGCGATTCGTAATACTCCCTCCAACTCTGGTCCAGACGCCGAGGAGATGGAATCCTCTTTTGAACGCATCGACGTTCGTGAAGGATGAAAGCCGAAAGTGATTTCCTATTCACGTTTCCCAAATAATTCCGAGACGCGGCACGAGAAAAAGGAACCGAAGAAAGATGATGGAAAAAGAAGAAGATGTCTCCCCATTCGACTCCTTCCGACCGTCTTCTCCCCATCCGACTCCCTCTCCTCACGCCACCGAGCAATTCGTCATTTCGCCTCCTTTTGTGGATCAGCAAAGGAAACTCAAAGCTACACATACTCTCACAATTATGCTCCCAATCCCTTCATTCAATCCCCTCCAGTGCTCTCCCCCCTCCCCAATGGGTGGTGGAGGGAAGGACGAGAGATGCGGGAGAGCCAAACTCACAATTATCATTCGCGGCCACTGACAGCTGAGAAAATGAGTTCCTTGCCAAAGGAAAATGGGAGGGGTGGGTTGGGAGGAGGGGGACTTTTTAGTAAGGTTGGGCCGGGGGAGGGGGGCGTGATTGGGAGAGATCGGAGGGGAGGGATCCCCGTGACCTTGGGGCAATTCCCGAAAGAGTTGAGACAGTGATTAATACGGCGTTCGAATGCTGCGGAAACAGGCCTAAAATCTATTCCCCTTTCCACGCGAAATCCGTATATTTTACCGAGTCGAACATAGTCTCGATCGCCCTTTTCGATTTCCACGCTTTGGCGGCGATGCGGGTGATAAATTCCGGCCGAAATCGGAAGATTATTCACACGTGTCGTTTGCTAATGAGAGCCATTGTGTTGGTTGGCTCGGATGGCCGCTTTTGGTTTGGATGTGGGCTGGATTCCTAGATTGCGAAATGAAGGAAATTGAGTCCCACCGCTTGTGATATTCATAATTTTCGAAGAGGGGGTTTCAAATTTGTCCCCAAACAAATGTGGAAGATGCAAGAAGTTTTCTCGGGTAGTCAGACGGGTGAGTGCTTCGAAGTTCATCGACGTTTCGGCGCCTTCCTCCTAGCGCCATCTTCAGGATGAAATGAGGAAATTACTTCATCTTATTATTAATATTAATATAATATCATTCATTTTAATCATCCTATCAATGTTACTTCCTTGCCGAGAAAACCTCTTGTATCAGCTACTCCGGGAAAATACGAGATCATTATTAAATGTGGAAGAATCAGAAGTTTAAAGTCTCCAAAAGTGGTATTTTTCGACATTCAGGGGGAATGAAGGTGTAAGCATCGTTTTCGGAATGTGCGTTGGGCTTTCTTAAAAGTGCGGTGATCCTTTCTTGTTCTCTCAGAATACCGACGGAAGAGACGAAGAAGGCCGACAAAGACGGCTATCGGAGATTTTGAACCACTGATTCATTAACAGCCGTTTTCCAAATTTTCTTTCATTACAAATGCGGAAGAAAATATCATTATTATAGGACTTTAATTTGCGAAATTGAGACTTTTGATTCACATCTTACATTTAATAAATCAAGCACTCATTCAGAAATATTACAAATAAGTTCCGCGATACACGTTCCGCGATTTTACATTAGAAAAGAGTATTTCCTGCAGAACTTGTACAAAACAATTACGCAACAGTTAACTAGTTTCGGCGCAAATCACGCCATGATCAGAACTCAATTGCTAAGTTGATATGGATGAAATTATCACTGGCCTACATTTCCTTTTCCTTCAGAAATGTCTTTGATGGAATTTTAAACTGAAAGAGATTGGATTCTGATGATGGAGTGATTTGTGCCGAATCAGTTAACTGTTGTGTATTTTTTCTGTGGTTTTTGTGCAAGTCTTACAATAGACCCTTTTTTATTCATTCAGAATTTAACCAATCAGAAATTCAGGCAGATTTTCTAGCATAGTATGTAGCATGTAGCATGTAGTTTTAGATGCGATGAAATACCCTGCAAGTTATAGTACCTCATGGTGAGACGGTGCCCTTTGGAAAATTGAACAATAAACACAAATGCTCCGTGGCAGAAGAAAGTAAAAATATAATTATTCAGACATATGGTATTAAAAATAAGACCGTTTCAATTTGAATTTATGGATACAATGCAAGTAGATAACAAAACAAACAACACAAGAAATTAAAATTACTTTTCATACAAAAATGAAAACAATTTTATTTTGAATTGATGTAAACTTGTGGGCTTTGCTATATTATCTGGAAGGGTAGGTATTCCATACTTTTAAACCCAAGTTAATGGTAGATAACTGACATTAGTTCGGCATTTAGGATTATTAAATTCTCTTCAGGATCTGACAAGTCTAGCAGATTCATTAAGATTTTTAAGGATAATATCATACAGATAATCAAGAGAATTCAATGTCAATATTTTAAAAATAAACACTGATAATTTGAAAATTTTCAATATTCAATCTTCATCCACCTTAATTTCACATAAAAAGGGGTTATATGTTCACACAAACATAACTGGAAAATCCGTTGACAATGTTTCTCATAGCATCAGATACTTCAGGGAAATCTCATTCAACGAAGTCTGTTTTTTTTCTTACTTGCCATTACTCTACCAAAGTCTTTACGTTTTGAAATAGTAATTGAATCTGATTTCCACATGATGGTACCATTAATCGTTTTGCGATGTAGTAACTTTGTTACTGATAGCAAGACTTCACCATGTTCCAACTCCATTGATTGATCATGTATTATGAAGTAGTTGCATGTATGATGCATTTCTTTCGTTTAAATAGAGCTGAGGTTACTCGCTCCAAAGTATCCGGAATTTTAATAAACAGTTCGGCTTCTCAAGACATTTCCAACTTCTGGATATGCCAGTCGTATTGAAGCTACGCGATGCGAATGCCTACCGTAGTATGATTGTAGTTATTCTCGTCTAATTCTGTAAGTTTAAATCTTTTTGGTCCATTAGATATGAATTTTCTATATTTATTCATATTTTGAAAATTTCCATTCTTAATCAAATAGTAGCCAATGTTGATAATCGAAAATTAAATCGTTACAAATATTTGAAATATCAATCTTGCCGTATAATTGATTAATTAGTGACCGGATTTTCAGTTCCGTAGCAATATATCCATTTGTACCGTGGCAGAATATAGGTTTCACTGCATAACAGCATAATATAGTTCCATTCGAATTGCATCTGGATTGATTATGTATTCCAGCTTTGTCGGACATGTGGGAGCTAGGTTCCATGATTTACCTCCTTTGCAAAGTTTGCTCTCTGCTGCATTCAGTTCGTTTGTTTTCCATGGATTAATGGAAAGAATAAAATTTTTTATTTAAAATATCTTATGAGATTTTATTCTGAAAAAGATAATTTTCGTTCATCATTACTTTATATTGTTATCTAATTGAAACTTTTGAATTCACTGAGCAAAGCATAACTTTCATTTATAATAAGTAGTTTATCTCACTAAATCTGTAACTGATATAGCGTTAAACCAGAATTTTGAATTTGATACCTTTCTGCGAAAAATGTATAGCATTATCAAATTATAATTGAGTTAGAAACAAGAGCTATTTTTCTATACTTACATGTATAGAAAATATTATTCTGATGAGAATAGAAAATTATTGTCAATGTAATGACACCTATATTAGGAGGTTGGATAATTTGTGGTCAGCATTCTTTCTTTTATAACAAAGTAAAATTCCAATCATTGAGAGCTGTTTCGTCGCTTTCTTGGTTTCACAAGTTAGCTAAAGAAGCTAGGAAGCTATCATTAAGAATCTCACACGAAATTCACTCTGGCCTAAGTGAAATACCTTACTTTGTTGACGACGCACAGTGGGCTAGAATCGAAAAAAGCTGGCCAAAAACACGAAAGTGGTATTTTTGAGTGAGGACTGTGATACTTCGCATGGTCATTCTTAAACAAATTCTGCATATAACTGCGAAATCATTTTTGTTGGTTCCCTTGCATTAAAATTCTACAGGGGGTCAAAGTTGACCAAATTTTGCGAAAAATGCCGGTCACTAATTTTTCGCGAAATTCTTCAACTTCAAACCGATGCTGAACCAAAACTATGAATATCATCGGGCAAGATATAATGCCGTATTATAGATATGTTTTTTGTCCTTCGTAAGACTTGGTGTTAAAGAGCTCTGTTGAAAATTTATATACTTTACATTGCAAAATGGCGGACCCTTATTTTGGAACAAATTTTTAGCTAAAGCGAGGAAAATAGTAGATTGAGACACCGTGTGACACGGGATTACTTACACCACGATAAGCTATGAACCTTCCTTAATGGGAATCTGAAAATATAATCTTTCCCCAATTTGCCCCAATAATATATAAATCGACTTTTCGACAACGCTACAAGGGCCAAATCCGCGCGGCGGAGCACCGTCCTTCGTTACGCTCTCGTGTTTTGTGAGGAATAAAGAACCAATACGATTCTGATTAGTTTTTTTGTAGCTTGTAAGCCTTATTATACTTCGTACATACCTCAGATATCGATATTCATTAGAAAGTCACCATTCCTTGTACAGTGATAATTGAAAAAAATTAAATTGGCTATGCTTTTTTAATTCATAAAAATCAACTTCACATTCATCTTCCGTGACTCGAATACCATCCGGATATGTTGCATATTTGGCATTTCTAACCGTCTCATAGCTGGGATACAGTCTATTACTGTGATTTCTAGCCGTTTTTCGTAAAATTTTATATTGGTTTTTAGTCAACTCTGGAGATATTATGAGCGATAAAGCCTCTTCTCTAGACATCTCAGACTGAACATGGTCAGTTTTCCTCCACCTAGAATGTACTCTACTTCCCCTTTTTGTAGCAAAAGACAACTTTGCTGCAGAGAGCATAATGCTTTCTGTTTTATTTCGCTTTGATCTTTCACTGGAATGATGGAAATGTAATAGTATTAATTTTTATCGTTTATTTTCGTCCAAAACTTCTTTTCTTTACCTATAAGTGGAAATATTCCCAACCCAATCCTTCCTCCTTTGCGTCTCGTTCCTCTGGGAAATCAAATCTTTCCTCTAACCTACATGGGCGTTTTTCAATTTTTGATCGATCACTTTATTGTAACACAGCTTATTTAGATCGATCTCAACTACAAGGAATAGAAGTTTGTACGAAGATAAAATATTAAATTGAACTTATACATGAATTCGTGATGTGATTCAAATATGTGAAACTAAAATCTGTTATTTGTGGTCACTCAAAGTCTTTTGAAATGTTAATAATCCCTGATTTTGTGCATTTGCTAGTCCCTATACCCTTCCAGAACCACATACAATAGCTTTGCCGGCTACATATATCACTGTAGTCGTGTACTTTCCAAACAATTGATTCTTATCTTTTGTTTTTCCTGTTTGATTCTTTCCACATTTCCTCTGCATATGTATAAAAGGGGGAGATAATCCACAGCACTGGAATGATTTCATTATATAATATACCCTAATCCCTTTCTCACTCTAATATTTCTCTGATCTTCTTCAATATACCTCTTAATTTCTTATCATTTTATTTTGAACCTTTAGAATATCTTTCTTGTATCAGCTAGTAAACTGGTTAATAATAATGAGTGCTTGCCCCGTGCTAGACATAATTGCAACACTCTTTCCTTCGTTTTTTCTTTAGAAGGAATCTAAATTGTCTTGGAATAATTAACTGTCCATTATCATTAATAGCAGATTTTATTACTTAGAAATATTTCTTGTCCTGTTCCCTGTGGGTTCTAGGAAACGGAACTAGAATTTCATCGACACCTTCTTCTTAATTGTCTTTTATCTCACGCAGTGCTCCTTCATTTTCACCATCTGTTATCCCGGTTGTCTAATGTAAGTATCTTGATCCGACCCCAATCACATTGATTCCTTTTGGGATTGTGAGATAGTTCCACCATTACTACCTATCTGTTAATATATAACCGACATATTTTTTTCAGTTTTAGGAGTGTTGCATTCATAGGAGAAGATTTTTGTTTGAGCTGCCAAATATATATTTTATTTCCAATTCTGTTTCTCGATTTTAATCATTTGGTTTATTTCAAATAAACTCAAGTGCTGCCGAAGAAATACTTCTCCGGAAGACTCCAAGTTAGCTCGTTCAAGAAATGGTGTTACCCTCCAGATCGCCGACATTTGACCCCATTCGCTCTTCTCAGACGCATCCGTCCCCGGAGACCACGGTTCGATCTCCCGCGCCGTCTCCTTTTTCTTTACGGGAACTCAGTCCTTCAGCCCAAGACGTACAGTGGACGCCACCACCACCGCCGAGGAATAACCGAGGGAAATAAAAAAACAACAGAAAAGCAATCTGCAATGAGTCTCTCCGAGTGCTCGGAACGTGAAAAGAATCGCCTTTTGTCTCTTTATTTTCTCTTTCTCTCTCTTTCCCCCCTCCTCGCCCTTTCTATCTCCCGCGAAACATTTCCAATTCCCATTCTCAAAACCCATTCCATCCGGAATCTTCGCCTCGAGGCGAGTTCAGGCCCCTTTGAATGTGTGTTCCTTTATCCCCGCACCCCACCCTTAACCCCCGCCCTTCCCCCTCTTTCCGCCCCCTTTCCTTCATTTATTCTTTTCCCCATCCATTTCCTCGCAATCGCTTATTCTCTTCTATCCCAAGTATTGCACAGATGTTCACTATGTCACTGAGGCCGGTATAGGTGGATTAAGGCATAATAATCTAGCGACGCAATGATTCCGATTTGAATAGTAGCTATGGCATGCTTGGTTTCATAATTATTTTATATAATAATCACCGATGTGTATATATTTATTTATTTATCCGATGTCAGTAACACCCCTAAGAAATGCATGGGAGAAACTTTCGGACTTTAATTTCATACACAAAGGTGATTGTTGAACTCAAATCTCTTACGAATCTACGGTAAAGATAACCCCATAAGAAATTTACAGATAAAAAGAGCCAACATTTTATGGCAATAAAACCATTGTTAACTTTGGAAATCGAAATTTAGCTGTATAATTTTACAAATAATACACCTTCTTTAAATTAGATTTAAAATTTAGCTTTGTGGACAACATTTCAAGCGATTGATGTTTTCTTTCTCAAAAAAATGGAAAATTCATTTTCATTATTGGTAACTAAATATAATCTTAATTCCGTCATTTTTGACGGGGGAATTCAATAGTAATATATATTACTAATAAATCGTTTATTCGGCGAGATCGAGATTAAGTCTCTTCTTCTATCTAACCATCCCATCTATTCCATTAAATTTTCCTTTCTATCAACTATTCCATTTCTTCATGTGACCCATACTCCTGTTTGAAGGTTTTTGTTTGGAATTAATATATAAAGTGTTATAATTAGTGGTAAGCGTTTATTGGTTAGAATGCATGCTCCTCCTCGCTCTGAGCTATCGTTAAACTTGTTTTACTATGAATCGAGAGCTCATTCATACATAGTAATGGTATGCATCAATATCTTTCTTTAATCATTTCCGAAGCAACCAAGCAGAAACATATTTATTTGCGCGAGAGTATTGATGAAAAAACGATAACTCTCTTTGCACTTACTGTCTCAAAAAGTAAAGAAGAAAATATAGTTCATAGAATATTAAGATTTCCATAATATAAGGTAATTTTTTTCAGAACATTCATGTGCTGACGGTTTTATCGGGGCAAGTTTAAATATCTGTTATATATTTATGAATGATATTTTCTCTCACTTCATTCATTCTTTTCTTCGTCTTGACAGTAGATGTATAAAATAATTAAGTAAACAAATCCTGCAAATAATAAGTATAATTGCTATTATAGGATATATGGTTTTATTCTCTATTTTACGTGTTCAGAAGCTTAGTTGAGAATCGTAAATGGAAATTGAAATTTTTCATGAAAACCTCGCAGAAAATTTAACAGTATAAAATTATTTCATGACAACTAGGATTAAAATGTGATGTTTGTTGATCACTATTAGGTACCATAGCTGTAATTAATTAATACTTATCTTCCTATATTATTAGTCCTATGAAATCTTGTATTGATTAGTCTATCGCTTCATCATCTAAATTCAATGTCAATGGCTTTTAATTTTAATTTAAGAGGAAATTTACGAAACTTCGATTATATGCAATAATTCATAAAGTACGAGTACTTCCAGGCTAGGTACTTATCATATTATTTACAGAAAGAGGTAAATAATGTGTGATATTATATATTTCCCAGGGATATACCCATTACTTAAAATCGAGGCTTATCTACAATTGGATGCGTGTGTTAGTGCGTGTACATTCTTCCCCGTCACTGTCTTTCTTCGCGTTCATCCATCTACCTAGGCTTTTCCGATCCCCACTCTCCTTTCTCTCAGCATCTCTTGACTTCACTTGACCGATGGACCGCACCTCTCTTTAACTGGGAAAAAAACTCCCGCCACTCCTTCCTCCCTCCCGTATTTCCACACTCTTTTTATCACTTACCCCCTCGACCTCTTCTGCCCTCTGCTCACCCCTTTCTCCCCCTTCCTCTTCTGAATTTCGCCGCGCCGTTTTTATATTTACAATCACGGAGACACGGTTCCTCATTTAGCGACGCACTTCGCCATAAGCGACTCAGTTTTTCGGAGTAATTTCTCTCGAGCTCGATGAGTTACTCTTTCGGCTACGGGAGATTAATTTCGCTTCCATCCGATAGATGGCCTCCGCTCTTAATAAGCGCGTTTTCAACTTCAGAGAGGAGGCATTTTGTAAAGATTATGGCGGTCGTATATGCTAGAGTGACTTCTCGAAATATAGTATATTATTCCATGCCGAAAGTTTTCTATTATTTAGGTGTCATGCATTTGACGAACTACGTAAATAAGTAGGTGATCATGAACCTACTTAATTCACTTCTTCAATATTATTATCAAACAGTCGATTTTTTCTTAAATAACTTTAGTAAATACCCAAATGCCGACTTGAACCTTTCATGGATGCATTTTCGGAAATGAAACATTTGAAGATATTGAAATTAATTGTATCTAATGAAATCGTTAATGAAATACGCTAAATATTAGTATAATGAATAGGTAAGATTCCGCGATACGTGATGGGATTTCATAAAAAAATGGTTTTACTAACAAAAATTGTACAAATTCCACAATACATAATGTAAGTATGTGTATTGTTGAATTTTGTACGAGAGTAAAAAATTATTAACATATATACATTATGAACTCTTGTTTTTTTGTTGCATATTTGTGTTTCATATGAAGCAAAATGATTCTTAAGCAAAGTAAGGAAAAGTAATTAGAATTTTCCGCAATCATAGAACTAGTTTAATTTTTATTATAGAAAATTACGATGACATTTTAGTAATTTCACTCTTCATTTTTGGAGACTCGATTCCTTCTTTAATTGTCTCTTTTATTATCATAGAAAGTATATTTAAACGAATGGTCTCATCATATTGAAAGAAAATTGTTCGATACTTAGGTTCAACTCGGATAGTCCTATGTTGGTGTTACTTTTTGAAATCATTCACTTTGTATTATTATATTACACCTCATACCGGTGTATTCCATACACCGATACGAGGTATATCATTTCAGTTATGGCTTTCCACGGAGATACGCCTTCAAATATCAATTTAAGGTTGACATTTATCAATCATGTTGCTATTAAATTATCAGAAAATATCAGGATATTCGATATAATAGCAATACTCGTTATCGTTGTGAGGTAAATTGTTTGAAATATTATATTTTTCCATCATTTAATGGAGCCATTACTTCGATTCCTTTGCCGCATTTTCTTCTCCTACTCACAGTCCTACTGTCAGTTTCACAATTGACTAAGGGTTAACATAAAAAGGAAAACGTGGATCAAAATCTTCATCGATATCGCTTTCAAATAGAACTTTACCAGATTAATTATGGCCTTGTCTCTTCCATTTTAGGCCCCACTTTGTCTTTCTCCCTCATGACTTCTCCGCACTAGTCTATGTGACACAAACCCGCTCTATCACCTCGACATTAAAATAAAATTTGGCATTGAAAGCACGAGGTCGATAATAGGAGAGGGATCGCATTGTCTGACAAACGTCTTAAGGCTCCCTCGCAAATCCTGTACCGTCCTTTTCACGGGAGGCTGCCTCCCCTCCCGCCCCCGCTGCCCACTTGAATACCCCCGCACGTCGCGCAAAATACAAGAAGAGGGTGACAACCAATCCCCTCCCCTCGCACCCCTCCCCCAAGGCCATTCCCTTTTTCAAAGAAGAGGGAATTGGAGCGAGAGGGAGAGGCGCAGAACGGCGTTTCTTAATCCCGGGACACCGTCGGGCGAGGACTGATGAAATCGGAGAGCGTCTTCAAAGGGTTGTCTGCAAAGGGAAGGGGGCCGTGGTTCCTTGGGCATTACCAGGATTACTTCCACTGTACGCCTTTCTTCTCCTTGATTCCCATCTCCCGCCGTCCCTCACCCTTTCCCTCAGCTATCCGCGATACAGTTTCCTTCGTCTATCGGGAGCGATTGGATAGAGCGGTTTTATCGGCTATGTATCGGGACTGACTTGGAGACAGGCTAGCTTCTTCGCGAGGGACTTTGACGTATCGAATGGGGGCGGATAGAGAAGAGATCTATTAGGTAGAGGGAATGTTTGGAATGGTTTTGAAGGGGCCCAAGGACGGGTGTCTCCCGCTGTCGATATGAGGTAGCAGGTGACGGTTTCATTCTGCGGAGATTCCGCGAGATTTTCCGGATTGAGTTCATGATACGAGAGAGGGATATTTGATTAGTAAATGAATGTGACGATTTTGTTGGACCGATGTTGGGACTGTTCGTCGCAAATTCTCTTTCTATAAATGTGGAAAAGTTTGCCTGTTTCATTTTACTTGCATTTTAAATCCAAGATTAATAGCGTGATTATTAAGGTTTGCCTATAAATTTGTAAAAGCTTCGCAAAACGCAATCATTACTTTGAATCGATTACTATAAACCTCAGTAACTTATCGTAATCATTATAAAGTGAACTTTATGACATTTCAAGGAATTACTGCGTATCATACGTATTTATAGCGTATATATTTTGTTTTATTATTAGCAAAGTAACTTATTCCTTTGATGAACTTAAGATCATTAATTTATGGTAATTCTGAAAGAGCTGTCGAGGATATAACCAACACTTTTCATTTTATCAAAGAATGAAGAAATCTTAATTATATGAAAGAGCCTAAGATTGTCGGACTAACTGAGTCGGAAAATCCAGAAGCGTAACTTTATGGAATGATCTTTAATGCATACTTTTAGCCTTTATATAAGAAGGTATGTTTTAAATAAAAAGAGGCGGATGACTGGAAAAGATTTTATCGTCATGAAGTTATCAAAAAGAAGTTAATTTGCGTCCGTATTTCAGCCCTCTGATAGAAAGCGTAGAACATTTCCAGATGCGGGAGTGAAACTAAAAATCTAACACAAAGGTTAAACATCAGGCCAGTTTCGTGATTCCCGACCATATTTTCTTTTGAACAAAATACCGGGA